>HG995313.1:11255707-12455707 GCA_905332915.2 Hecatera dysodea | reverse complement strand
CAGTCATGAGGAATTAGTGATTTATGATATACAAAAAATGGGGGAAATACACGACTTCTTGATTGATTTACGATTAACAACTATAACAGCTGTCTCCATTATTTGACTGTTGGTAATTTTGCAGAAGGCAAGATAAAGATAGTTTTATTTGTCAAAACATGCGTATACAATGTATACATGCAAGCATGCAGGATGTCACAGTGTTCAGTATTTCGTACGCACATTTTTCACCCGTAAGGCGTACAAATTTTCTTTAGATGAGAGTTTAATGAGCTTCAAGAAATGAAACTCAATTCGCAGTTAACAGAAAAAAAAGAGGAGCCACAAGTGGAAGAGAATATCAAGCAAGCAAAATACGGCACCATTGACGATATAAAAACACAAGGACCACACACAACACTGCAAGAGTTAACATTACTAGAAACATAGTTATCAAACTATTGACTAAAATGATACATCTTAGTTTTTTTTAAACACAGTAATAAGTTTAGTGGTATTGTAACCAAACCCGGAAGATGATATAGAACCGGTCTATCCGACTACTGTGTATGTGGTGTGTATTTATTTTATTTTGTAAAGTAGACGCGGCATTATGGCTGGAAATGGTAAACAGACTGATAATTGTGCGGTCGGGAGTAGTGATGTAATGATAGTAGTCGATGTAATAGTGTATTTTTACTGAAAAAATCTAATTAGTCCGTCGGATAGATTTCCGGAAAATATTGGACACTTATTTTTTATGTTTTCACGAAAACAAAATATTAAGACGATATAGTTCGTTGAAAACTCTTCTGCAATGTTTACTAGCGTCGTGACGTCAGCAGCCTGGACTAAATAGAATTATGATTTTAATATCTAAACACATCAAAAGTATCTAGGGATCAACATATATTTTTGCAATAACTTTTCTCCTGATTGATATTAATTAAAATTTTCTTTAAGGATTCATCAAATAAAGTGTTTTCGTTTGTCACAGTAACGATAAACCAAGTCACCTTTGCATTAATAAAGAAATTTGCCATTTTCCTAATAAAGGGATTTTTGACATTTGAACCACTAACATTAAAGTTCGAAAAAAAGACTGAAATAACAGTTTTCTTTAAAATTTTATTGGGTAACTTAAACAATTAATAATCCGTGTTTCTACCGCGAACACTAACAACACAAGAACATCGGTTTGGCATACTCAAAATGAGTTCATCCAAATCACGCTGTGGAATGGCCGCCCATGTTCGTTGCAACAACAAAAAAAGGTCTTCTTGCGACTGGATACCCTCCATATTCGGCAGAGCTCTTCTCTGTAGCATATCCCATGCATGCTCAATCGGGTTCAAGTCTGGCGACTGAGCAGGCCAGGGCAGGACATTGATGTTAGCTGCGGCGAGAGTCTGTCTTACAACTCTTGCGGTGTGCGGTCGTGCATTATCATGCATTAACTGAAATAAGGGACCGATTTGCACTTGTAGAGGAACGATGACGTCTGATACAATCGTCTCAGCATAAATTTGAGCGTTGAGGTTGCCTCTGATCCAAATCAACTCAGTTCTTCCGCCGATCCAAATACCCGCCCATACTATGATGGTTCCACCACTATAAGGATGGACTTCCTGGCAGGATTTTAATCGCTGTTGGCGTCCAGGGGTTCTCCAGTGTCGTATACGTCTTGTATCCGGTCTCATACCAAAACGAGACTCATCAGAAAAGCACACGAAACGCCATTGTTCTTCTGCCCAATTTCTGTGTTCAAGAGCCCATTGATATCGAATCCTACGATTGTGCATTGCTATAGGTGGTACCCGTAGCGGTCTTCGGGAATGAAGGTTCACTTCATGCAAGCGGTTTCTGACTGTTTGGTCGCTAATTAAGTTCCCTGAAGAGTGATGAAGCCTCACGGCTAACATCATGGCGGTTATTGTTGGAGCTCTTCGAGTTAAGATTTGAATGTATCGGTCTTGTCTCCGTGTGGTGCAGCGATACCGTCCTCCATGGCGCTCAGCCAAGGTAAGCGAAGAGCTCTGCCGAATATGGAGGGTATCCAGTCGCAAGAAGACCTTTTTTTGTTGTTGCAACGAACATGGGCGGCCATTCCACAGCGTGATTTGGATGAACTCATTTTGAGTATGCCAAACCGATGTTCTTGTGTTGTTAGTGTTCGCGGTAGAAACACGGATTATTAATTGTTTAAGTTACCCAATAAAATTTTAAAGAAAACTGTTATTTCAGTCTTTTTTTCGAACTTTAATGTTAGTGGTTCAAATGTCAAAAATCCCTTTATTAGGAAAATGGCAAATTTCTTTATTAATGCAAAGGTGACTTGGTTTATCGTTACTGTGACAAACGAAAACACTTTATTTGATGAATCCTTAAAGAAAATTTTAATTAATATCAATCAGGAGGAAAGTTATTGCAAAAATATATGTTGATCCCTAGATACTTTTGATGTGTTTAGTTACAGTACAAAAATGACAAATAAATTATTACTGTATTTCAATTGAAATGTACTCAAATATATGGCTTTAAATTGGGAGTATTAATATAATTTATTTACCAAAACTAATATAATTAAAAAAAATACAAAACATACTATTGTTTAAACTTTAAACAATTCAGCTAAAGTATTATCGATACATTTTTAATCACCGTGTTTTCATAATAATGACATCACTAGCCCTGACCGCTACCATCTCGATACAATATTAGTTTTCGATATTTCGTTTCTTAACAATTCTATTAGCAAAAAGTACAGGTGGTAACAGCCTGTAATAAGATTCATTTTTATCTTACTTTTTGTAATAAATGTCATCATTAGATCTGTACGCTGCAATATCTATCAAATGATTTTGGGACTTAACAAAAATAATTTTAGATCAAATTGCCAGTAAATTTTTGAGTAGCTAGAAAAGTCTTGTTGTACCCTTTTTATTCAATTGCGAGGACTTGGCAATGCTCCTTTACTTCTTAATGCTGTACCGTATCAAACTAATCTTCCACATTAGTGAGAAGTTTAAACCATAATCCCCATTCCTCCTACTGATCGTGCGTAATAAGCATAAGCATAATCAGCCTTTTAATGTTCTCACTGCTTGGACACAGGCCTCCTCTCTAGGAGAGAGAATGGGCCGTAATCCACGCGGGCCCAGTGCGGGTTGGTGAATGTCATGTCTTCGAATTTTTGGTTGTAGGACATGCCGGTTTCCTCACGATGTTTTCCTTCACTGTTTTGAGAGCAGTGGTGATGAAATTAATTACAAAAAGTAATGCGCCTGGCTGGGTTTGAACCCGCGATCTACAATTGTACATCGAGGCCGTTACCACTCGGCCACCTGCTCCACCTATCGTGTCTTAAAACAAAATACGACTACATACCAGCTTCTTTCAGAGGTTCCACCCGCGTGGATGCCGAAAATTATATCCAGAGAAATTCTCCCGAGACAAGTGTCTTCCGCCCTATTCCAGGACATGGTCTATCCGTGTACCAAGTTTCTTCCAAATCCATTCAGCCGTGAGAAAGCATTCCAGACTTAAGTTTCATCACTTAAAGAAGAGCACTACATGCACTACACTTTACGCATAAAACGCTATTGAAATGATGAAAAAACAATAATGAAAAATTACAGTGAACAGTTTAAAAACTAGAAATAAGGAGGATATACAGTAACAGTTAACAAAAATCATCTTGTGAAACACTATTTAAGATTATTTTTATAGTAGGTACAGATGTAAGAAATAAATCAATGTCTTCATCGAGTTTTTTTATAGACAGAATATATTCTGGAAAGTGAGCAATGCTGCCTAAAATTGGTATTGCTTTTTAGCATGATAAACAGTAATATAATAGGATACTCGTAGTATGGATTTCGTCTACTTCCAGCACTAGTATCAGCTATCTCTAACACATTACACATGTCAAGAATTTATTGCTAACCGACAACTATTAGCAGAATGCGGGTGTCGTTGTCAGTTGCCGCATTTTCTTTCACGACCGCGACGTGAACTTGCTGATAACTAACTAATGAGAACTTCGTCTGAGTTGTAATTGTCTTGTTATAATATCTAGTTGCCGAGTTGTTTTTCTTTTTTTGGTTATCTAGTTCCTTTTTAAATGGAGATGTTTCCTGAGTAAAATAATATGATTGTATTTAGTCCGTCAGTTAGATTATAGAAAAATATTGGACACGTATTTTTTGCTTTATTAAATCTATAAAAATCGACGAAGGTAAAAAGCATCAAAGATCAGGAGGATCACTTTATTTATCGTCTTTGTTTTTATTTTCATCTGCCTAGCCTTTTCCCAACTATATTGGGGTCGGCTCCCAGTCAGGCCGAATTCAGCTGAATTCCAGTATTTTACGTGGAGCGGCTGCCTACCAGACCTCCACAACTCATTAACTGGGGAACACGGTACTTCCTGGCAAGACTGGTATCAGTTTTTCAGGCTTCTGACAATCCGTAACGACTGCCAAAGATCTCCAAATGACAGCCGGAACCAACGGCTTAACGTGCTTTCCGAGACACGGACAAGTCTCGTTATGTTAAGATGGTCACCCATCCACAGACCAACCTCGGCAAGCGTTGCTTAATCTAGAAGATCGAACCGTGCGGCTGTTATAATTTAGTCTTCGTTTTTAGTTTACGGAAAAAAAACGTGACCAATATTTTTTGGAAATCTGTCTGACGGACTAATTAGACTTTTTTTTATAACTATCCTGTTGTGTTCACTTTAGTTTTGTTATCCTTGACGGTGTTGAAGTGTACTGTATGTAAGTGGTTGTTTTGTTAGTAAAAATTCAGAAATTCAAAATTCAAAGCATTTATTTCAATTAAACCCTTCACAGGTACTTTTGAATTGACAAGTCGAAAGAAGTGAAGCTATCTGCACGTTCCAAAGCGTAGATCTCTATGGAGAAGAACGTGCAACAAACTCCACGGACACTCTTTTAAATCATGTTCTGTATTACATAACCTTGGTTGTAGTACAAGTGATTTGTTCATTGTCTAGGTTTATTTTTGTGAGAAGTCTTAGTAACTATGGTCAGCTTTATCATTCTCTTTACCAATTTATTAAGGATCAGCACGAAATGTTTTCTTTTTTCATATTCCTCTAATAATATTGATCGCGATCAAGGAAAATGAAGGAATGACTGCTACTGCATGATAATTTGTAAACTGGATCGTGGCTCTTGTGTCTTACTTGTGTTTTGATTTATTTTAGTAACTCCTACTAAAAGAGCTTTTATATTTTTTGCTACAGGTCTCAAAGATACGTTAACTAAAGTATTCATCACTATTTCAAGTTCAAGACAAGACTTTACCTCACCAACCATATTATTATTATCTGTTTCTATAAAGAGGTCCAAAAGACAGGTGACTAGAATGAACTCCGTCACGCCGGTGACTTTGAAGGGTCAGAAAAAGGTGTGCTTTCGTTCACTCACTTATAACAGCCGAGAATATTATCGAAATTACTTTTGAAATAACAAAAACCCAAAGCGTGGTTTCCCCTTACTTTTGAAAAACTATGACAGTTGAAACAGTCAAAGACTTTGGGAGGTCACGATGTTTCATGATATCGGCATGACATGTAAGGAAATGACAAAAAATGTCGTGAGTAATGTTTTGGGAATAACTTTGGATGGTGGTAAATTAAAGATGGTAAAGTGCGTAAGATAATAAAATATCTTGAGAGATTGTAAACTCTCGATAAACTATCAACTGGGTATTTGCAATACTTTCTTAAGCATCAGAATTTGATGGTCAATAATCTCTCGATGTCGTTCCGAAATTTTGAACCGATATAAACTGATGACATGTTGGCGATCTATCAGTGTACGGTTCTACAATTAATCTGAACATAATATGGCACAGGGAATTTAGGGCTCCCGTATACGAAAAGCAACCAGTGCTGGGTGTCTGATGCCCAGTAAATACTAAGGTGGTAACCCTCTTGGTTCGGGCACGCTCGGCGCATTCTGTACTTTTCTTCTCCTTTAATTTGTGTTTGTAACTGTTGTGCTGTGTCTGTCCTGAATAAAAGTTTTTCTATTCTATTCTAATAGATTAGGTTCGAATGCTACGGAAAGGAAATCATCAAATACCTTCTTCCGCTCTTAGCGGAGCAGAAGGGAGTGTCAGACTCTTACTAACTAAAACGGATCCGTGTTCTTCCTAATACCCTTTGCGTTCCAGGGCTGCGGTAAGTCTTTGGTGCAAATTCCGCAAGCGTGAGATTCTTTAGCTTCTTACTACATATAATACCTGTCAAAGATCTAAAAATGATAGCCAGTGACAACAGCTGAACGTGGATCTCATTGAAGTGGACAATCTTGAAGATCAACGCTTACAACTATAATTATTTAGCCTATCATCTGCCTAGCCTTTTCCCAGCTATATTGAGGTCGGCTTCCAGTCATACCGGATTCAGCTGAATACTAGTATTTTACGTGGAGCGGCTGCCTACCAGACCTCCACAACCCATTAACTGGGTAACACGGTACTTCTTGGCATGACTGGAGTCAGATTTACTGACTTCTGACAATCCGTAACGACTGTCAAAGATCTAACAAATGACAGCCGGGACCAACGGCTTAGCGTGCTTTCCGAGGCACGGAGGAAACTCGGTATGTTAAGATAGTCACCCATCCACAGACCAACCTTGGCAAGCGTTGCTTGACCTTGAAAATCGTCCCGTGTGGCTGGCCGTTTTGTTTAACTGTATCAAATAATCCAGTAGAATCGTAACAGGCTCATGATAGTCTGCTAGTAAAGGTCACAGCCGATCTCCTGCGGAAGCGGTTGCGGTCGCACCTGCCGATGACCGTTTCTTATTAGTCGTGATTGTTTTCTATTTCAAGTGTTCGCCAATATTAGGGATTTGGTTTCCTGTTGGTTTTGATATTGCTGTTCTATGGTTGGGGGATAACTGTGTTTTTGAAAGGGCTTAGGATTGGTATTTGTGTTCTTTTATTTATCTGTTTTAAGATTTATGTACATATGTATGCTTGCCTCATAGGGTCAGTCTGCTAGGGTTGCGGAATTTATTCGAAAGAAAGCCAGCGGCCCTCGACTCAAACGTGGCGGGCACTTAGAGGAACACGGGCGGGTTTTGGTCAGTAAGAGTCTGAAAGACTATAGATAAGAAATAATCGTTTTTGTTTTGCATTCACTGAAAATAAAATCATCGAGAAATTAATTTGAGATTAACAACCTTTATTATTAATTACCTTATTTCTGAATTACATTTGCTATTCAAGATTGACCTATCCATATAGAAACAAAACAAAATGATTCAGAATCCGAGCAAAAAAAAGAAATATTTATGGAGTCAACTGTCATTGTCATAGATTGTAGGCCGTTCGATCCAAGCCGGGGTCCAAAGCTAGTATACAATAAGGCCATAAAGAAGACGTCAGACAGCCAGCCTAAGGCTGCTACTCGACCGCAATCCAGTTAGCCTAGATAATGTCCTAGAGCAGGGTTGGCAAACCTTTGTACAAATTATTTAATGTTTAATTTAAAAAAAAGTTGTACGTACATATACAGGTTGTTCCAGAGGTGCGTGGTCATATTTAAGAGTGAGGTTGTATAGCAAGTATGCATTTCAATTTAAATCATTTATTTCAATTACAGGCACTTTTGAATTGTCAAGACGAAAGAGATGAAGCTATCTATCTGCTATATTTATAACAAAACACAAAAAAGTAACCAAAAATACGTTAGCAGGAATACGGTAGGGTTTTAGTCAGTGAGAGTCTGACACTCCCTTCCGCTCCACCCAGAGGAAGCAATTATTATTTGATTATTTCCCATCCATAAAAAATAATAAAGCTCTATTTTTTTTAATATTTTTCATATTCTGATTTTTGACGTCCTTTTTCTAGTTAAAGTTTCGTATTTTATCTTATTTGAAACTAGCTGCTGTCCGCGACATCGTCCCCGTGGAATCCCCGATTTTAAAACATTCTTTATCGCTGCTCCACTCCTATTGGCTTAAGCGTGATGATATATAGCCTAAAGCCTTCCTCGATAAATGGTCTATTCAACCCAAAAAGAATTTTTCAATTCGAACCAGTAGTTCCTGAGATTAGCGCGTTCAAACAAACAAACTCTTCAGCTTTATAATATTAGTATAGATTTAAATAATATTGATAAAATCGGTGATAGTTTGAGAGCGTTTGACAAAAGTACAATATATGAAGAAGTCCCTGTAGATTTTTTCAGAAACAAAGCTACTCTTAGTTCATAGGAAATATTCAAAAAAGTGAAAAGTAACCCTATTTAACTTTTAATATTATTACAGTTTAAAAAATTGGCCATCCCTAACCAAGATTATGTCCTAGTACGAGTACAAACATACCCAAGGCGACTTTCTTTCATTTAATATTGAGTTAAGCTCCAATGGTTTCAACTTTGAAAGTTATAATAATAATAAACGTTTTGTGGTTAAGTGATATGGTGTGTAATTTTCTTTTGTTTTTATCATGACGTGGAAATTGTCGAAATTATAGTAATAATGTGAGCTTCCCATGGTTGTTATTTTTGAGAGTACATTACTGTGTAATGCTAAACTGTAGCTCTCCAGGCCTGGGGCCTTTTTATTTCTGGATTGGAAGTCATCAAACGACTTCTCCCGCTCTGGGTGGAGCGGAAGGGAGTGTCAGACTCTTACTGACTTAAACCCACCCGTCTTCCTCCTAGTGCCGTAAGCGTTCCAGGGCCGCGGTAACTCTTTCGAACAAATTCCGAAACCCTAGCAGGCATTGTATGGGGCTAAGTCTTCTTTGCTGTCAGCTCTTTTGACTCACTTTCAACAATCACTTTCTAGACACAATTTGTCATCATAATGATGTCCGTATTTAGATAATATAATGATATAATAATAACTTTATTTTATTTTCTCCCACAAGTAACAAATGGTATACATTTCACAAGAAAGCAGTTTGCAGAAGGGAGACAGGATCCCATACTAAGTAAAACCTGTGCTATGGGTCACCTGGTCTGAAAACATTGATTTCTCAGAGATTAACATAGTTGCTTGCTTGGAGACGACAAAATTTTAACAATACCTAATTAGTGACAAATTCAAAGGTCAGGACGTTAAACAATGAAGCAGTCCTCTTATTTGCAGTTTGTATTTAAATACGTATTGTCAACAGCAAAAGGTAGGAGACCTTTTGCTGTTGACAATACGTATTTCTTCTTTCTTTACGTATTCTTTCTTGACTAATAGGGATGTTTCCTGAGTAAAAAAATATATGATTATGTTTCGTCCGTCTGTTAGATTATAGAAAAATATTGGACACGTATTTTTTCCTTTATCAAATCTATAAAAACTGACGAAGATACAAAGCATCAAAGATCAGGAGTGGGGGCTTATGACGTCACGGCTCGATAAAAATTGTAGCGAGTAGTGACGTCACACGAGTTTTCAACGCACTGTATCGTCTTCATTATTTTTTTGTTTACGTGAAAAAATAAAAAATACGTGTCCAATATTTTTTGGAAATCTGTCCGACGGAATAATTAGATTTTTTTAGTTAACTGCCCTATTATTAAGCTTCTTCAGCTTGGTGCAAGCAAAAGAACTGTCCCTTAACTATATTTGCTTGTCCCGTAGCGGTAACTATCCAGGATGATCACTGTAATCTTGCCTAGACTACAGTTACAATATAGACTTAAAGTCTATACCTGTACAGGTACTTATAAACTCTATACCTATACAGGTATAAACTTTATGTTTACATTTTGTTGATATTTTTTAAAGTTACCGTTAATTTTGGCGTGTTTGACTGATTGAAAAATTACATTATGTGATGAGTTTCGGAAGATGGTCAGTGTGATCTGAACTTACAGTTTTCTTACTAGTTGCCCACGGCGTTCAGATCACCGTGCACCTCGGCTTCTACTCAAAATCTTGAGTAGAAATCCTACTTAATATTATAAACGCGAAAGTTTGTAAGTACGGATGGATGTTTGTTACTCTTTCACGTAAAATCTACTGAATGGATATTGATGAAATTTGACACAGAGGTAGATTATAGTCTGGAATAACACATAGGATACTTTATGTCCCGGGAATATGTTTCCTTGGGATAGTTTTCGACAAACACACGGATGAAGCCGCGGGCGGCAACTAGTCTTCTATATATGTATGTATATAAAAGCGAAATACCACTCACTGATCAATCAGGAAATCTGAGAAACTGCAACACCTACAAATTTGCAATTTGGCAGGTAGCTTCCTTATAGGGTGTAGACATCCGCTAAGAACGGATTTTACGAAACTCTCCATCCCAAAGGGGGTAAAACGAGAGTGGAAATTGTTTGTGCTAAATATGCGGAAATGAAGTCGCGGGCGAAGTACTAGTAATTTATATAGGTACCTGTTATGTGGCACTGCTGGCAAATGGATGCTTTTTCTCCGTCATTGCAGGCCAGTTGATTTGGTAAGTATCTACCAAAAACGAAATTACAATCTTAAAAAATAGGTACACTACTGGGCCCCAAGTCTGCTATTTTCATAAATTTGTCATTCCAACACGATCCCATTGTCATTTTGCTAAAAGTTCGTAATCTGCTAAATCCATAATGGTCGATCATTGGTCGGTCAATGGTCTCGTAATACTTTCTGATATCCGAGCTATTAAAAGAAATGACTGCACAATGACGTTCTAATGGTAGGTCACTGATCAAAGGAACTGTCAAAATTTTAGCTGACTACCGCATATGTCTGTCTTACATTTGTCATTGTGTACGAGATACATTAGTAGATTACCAAACTTCTCAAAATCAACCATTATGAAATCAATGATAGACCATTCTGACACTATTGTAATAGCAGACTTGGGGCCCTTAACAAAAGATTCTCAAGCTTGCAGATAGCTTTGTTCTGCACCATAATTAACCCAAAGCAATTCAAAGAGAGTCGAAAATCGCTCACAATTGACCGCTTAAAAGTATCCCTAAAAGTTATCACTGCCCTTTCCTGACCCCTCAGAGTTCGTTTAACCCCGAGCAAGAGACGACAGGTGATTTCACTAGTCTTCCGTTACAATTACAAAAACACACCCTTAAAGACTGTTAGTTAAAGAAAAAAAATAATTCAAAATGCATTTCCTATCAGCTGGTTTAAAACAAAGTTTGTAATGCTACTACGAAAATGGTCTCACAGCACTTGTGTAGAGTCAAATAAAGTTGAATCTCGCTTACAAAATGTTGACGACAGCTGCAAAATAAAACAGTGTTATAAATGCGGTCAGTTATATCGGCTGTTCTGTTCTATTTCCTGAGCAATAAGGTTCAATGTCGTTTGTGGTCTTAGTAATTGGAGTGTTTTCGTAAGGTTGTTTTTTGTGGCTAGGAAGTCCGAAGATTGGTTAGTTCCTAGTTTCTTTAAAGTAAGTTATTTTAGTAATAAATAGACAAGGTACCGTTTTTGTAGTATTATTTAACCGTTTTATGTATATTGAACAGGAGTTATTTTTTCTAGAGCAGTTATATGACGGTTAAAGTTAACGAATAATCTCACATATAAATAATGTACAATTTAAGGAAACTGAGAGTTTTATAATATTCTGACAGGATATGTTTCTTGCATCCTGATTGAAGGAAACTTCTTCGATAGCTGATAAAACTCTTGTTTAATGTCCAAAAATAACAAGATACACAGATACACACTTATACATGAAAATTTGACATACATAAACTACGTAGCGTATATAGAATCTAACAGAAATCACGCTATTCCTAAAAAGAGTACTTATCTACAACTTTGAATGTGGAACCAAAATTTTATTTTGTTCTGGAAGGGAAATCATCAAATGACTTCTCCCGCTCTGGGCGGAGCGGAAGGGAGTGTCAGACTCTTACTGACTAAAACCCACCCGTGATCCTTCTAGTGCCTTTTGCGATCCAGGGCCGCGGTGACTCTTTCGAATATATTCTACAATATGGAACCAACTCTGAGATCGCAAAAGAAAAGAATATTTAGATCCATAACTCAATCGAATAGATAATTTCATAATACAATCAATTTCAAAATCATCATCATCATCTATGATCAAAAAATCTTCAATACAACTATTATCAAACACCCCACCGTTACATAATTATACAGGATGCTCAATTCCGATATCATTGTCATCGGAAATGACTTCACCCTCTATAACAGCACGTGCCATAGACAAGTTTAGAAAAAAGAAAAAAGTTCGTTAGAGCATGTGTTGGTAATGCTTTTAAATTGTTAGTTTTATGAATGTTTAGAAAGCAACCTGTTGATTCTTTTTTTTTTTAATATAAAGTTTATGTCGCGGCTGTCATTGTCTTGAATTGAAATGGTAATAGTGCAGTGACTGAGACACAAAACTATTGGGTGTGGGTTTGAATCCCGTTTTTTACTCTAATGACATGGCCTATTTAAATCAAGAACCTTAACTATTTAATAAAATATTTCGTTAATAAGTTTTAGATATAGGTACTTTTATGAGGTCATGTGTGAGCGATTTTAGACTCTATTTTTGATTGTTTTGCGTTCAAGATGATCAGAATCCCAATGTTTATTTGTCAACTTAGGTAGTTACAGAGTCTGTCAGATTTTACATTTCATATGTGCTCTATAAATGATAAATGATATTTATTTTGTAAGTAGGTTAAACATAACACTTATACACGTCAAATATTTCTGGTCAGTTTAAGCTAGATGAAGCCGGTGTTTCCTAGCTGACTACCCCGAGAAGAAACACCGAAACAAACTCAGAGGTCAAAGTCTCTTTTAAAGTCCATACAATCCGTACTGGTCAATTCATATGAGAACCATGTAGGTTAATGTCTGATGTAGCCTTTTGAGGAAAGTGCCACACAAATTTATTATATATGATGTTTATTATTATCCCTTTATTCATCTTACTTACCTACTATATTACATTTTTAAATATATCTTAAAAAAAAAAACATTTACAAATATAAAAAAGTAGTGGTCCGCCGGTATCGGGAGCAGGGTCCAAGCTACCGGTGGTTAGGGCTCCAGAGAAAGGAACCTCCTCACAATACGAGGCGTATCGAGGAGTACTGCCTTCTGTATCAGGCCCTTTAACCAACCGTGTAACGCCAGCTTCGACAGATGGTCGTCGAAGCTTTTGGCCATTAGGCCATTGGCCGTAACAACTATCGGCACAATGACAGCCGAGTCCACATTCCACATATCGACAACCTCGTGTGCTAAGTCGAGATACTTGATTTGTTTGTCTTTCTCAGCTTTCACGAGGTTCTCGTCATGTGGGATGGTAACATCGATTATCATTGTGCGGCGCGCTAATCGGTCTATCACCACTATATCAGGCTTATTGGCAACAATAGTCCTATCAGTGATGATAGACCGATCCCAGTACAACGTGACATGGCCATTCTCGAGAACTGGGTCGGGCACATACTTGTAATACGGTACCTCAGAATCCACAAGTTTGTATTTCAAAGTAAGTTGCTGATGGATAATCCTGGCTACTTGGTTGTGTCTGTGCAAGTATTCGCCGTTAGCCAGACGAGAACAACCAGAGATAATATGTCTGATAGACTCACCCGGACGGCGGCATGCCCGACACACGTCAACCGTCCCGTCCTTCATAATATGCCTCCGGTAGTTGTTCGTTAGGATAACTTCGTCCATAATTGCACATACAAAACCTTCGGTTTCTCCGAAAAGATCACCGAAACGTAGCCAGGCCACGGACGCTGAGAAATCTACATCGGACCCATAGAGAGCCCGATAGAAGCGCCCGTGGAGCTCCTTGCCTTTCCATACCTCCTTGCGGTCATCTGTAGTATGTATTACAGGTTTGCGCCAGTTCTCGTTAGCCATGGACAACGGGGTGAGTCCTTTGTCCACTGCGACCACATCTCGGTGCATACACCCATCAACTTTCAGAAAATATTCTCTGAGACTGCACATCTCGCGGTTGTGGAGAGTCTTAGCATTTAAAAAGCCTCGACCTCCACACTTCCGCGGGATGTACAGTCTCATCACCGACGATCGTGGGTGATGCATCCGATTTGCGGTCAGCAGTGTACGGACTCTCCTATCCAGGGCGTCAAGTTCAGTTTGAGTCCATTTGAGTATGCCGAAAGAGTACATTAGTACCGGCATGACCCAACCGTTGAAGGCGCGCACCTTATTTCCGCCCGACAAAAGGCTGCTTAAAACCTTTTTCAGGCGTCCAAAGAAGCGCTCCTTCAACGATTGCTTCATGTCAGCAACATTAATGCCTAACGCTTCCGACATATCCAAATACTTGTAGGTTTCGGTCGAGCTGAGGGATCTAACCTGTATGGAATCTGAGAGTTGAACTCCCTCAGATTCCATAATCTCCCCCTTCTTTACATGCATGACTGCACATTTGTCCACACCAAATTCCATCCTGATGGCACTACTGAAGGTTTCAGTTACCTTCAGTAACTCCATCAGTCGCAATTTGTTGTGGGCAAAGAGTTTCAGATCATCCATGTAAAGAAGGTGAGATATGGCCTGACCACCTCTTCTCAACCGATAGCCTAGGCCTGAATCCTCCAGCAGTGTGCTTAGAGGATTCAGAGCTAAGCAAAACCAAAGTGGACTCAAACTGTCGCCCTGAAATATTCCCCGTTTAATCCATACAGGTTCATCATTCCCTTGAATCGGTCGACATCCTGGATAGCAAAGGACCGTTTTCCATTGCCTCATACATGACTCAAGGAAGGTGCGCAGAGTTGCATCTATTTTGTACAACTCCAACACCTTCATGAGCCATGTATGTGGCACAGAATCGTACGCCTTCTTGTAATCTATCCAACATGTCGACAGATCCTTGCGGGTGCGACGAACCTGTTGGCTTATGGCCATGTCTATGAGGAGTAGCTCCTTAGTGCCGCGGGACCCCTTCCTACATCCATTCTGAGAGGAGGACATAATCGAGTTGCTCTCAATGTGTTCATTAATTTTCACTCTCAGGATGGATGTAAGAAGTTTATAAACCGTCGACAAACAAGTAATCGGTCTATAATTCTTGGGTTCCGCGGGACTACCTGTCTTATGGAGCAGGTGGGTAACACCAGTCGTTAGAAACTGTGGAAGCGACCCAGACTCCAAAGATGACTGAAATTGAGATGCCAGGAGCGCATGTGAGCTGCTATACCACTTAAGCCAAAAGTTGTGCAGTCCGTCCGGTCCCGGAGATTTCCAGTTCGGTAACGGACGGACTGCTGTGGCTATATCTGTTGGTGTTATAGTGATTTTTTCCATTTGTGGTATAGCTTCACACACGCGCTCGACACCACGCATCCAGTCACCTTCGGTATGACGGACGGGCACCGACCAGATGCTTCGCCAGAATGTACTCGTGACGATATCTATACGATGTTTATTATTATTATGATGCAGAACAAAGCTATCTGGAAGCTTGAGAATCTTACGTTCAGTAGTGTGCCTATTCTGTAAGATTGTAATATCGTTTTTGGTAGATATATACCAAATTAACTAGCCCGCAATGACGGAGGTCAGGCGTGCAAAAAGGAGAAGAGCGTGTTTTAAGAAATATTTTGTTGTAACTGTTTTATAGATAATATAGGTTTAAAGATATTTATTCTCAAAAAGACACAAAGTCACTTACATGAGAACAATGTTTACGTTATGCTAAATATATTATCGAGTTCGTCAATAACAAATATTGGGTGTTTCACTCATCCAATGCATTCTCTTACTTGAAATAATTTCTAGTTGCAAGGTATTTCGTTATTTTTTATTTATTACATACTAGCTGACCCAGCAAACGTTGTTTTGCCATACTTGGGTGAATTGCGCAAGCAAAAAAAATACACGGCAAACCTGATAACGGTAGTGCAATGTGATGGTTTTTTATTTTATATATTTTTTCTCAATAACGTAAGTACTTCTCTACCTTGGCAAAAAAAATCATTGATTTCTACCCTCTAATATACCAAAAAAAATAATTACAAAGTGTTATTTTATCATCACGGTGGCCTGTCCTGAACCCAATTCCGCTCATAAAATACCTTCCCCTGCCAATAGATTCATAATATGGATTTAAATCGATTCTCTTATCATTAAATTATAATATATTCGATCAAATAAAACTATTTTTGTTTGTTTATCTACTTTCTCATGGATTTGACAGGCAGTCAACTTTTGTCTGGAAAAAAGTTATCATTTCAGAGGACAGTAAGTTTTAGTAGATTATCCATGTCAACATTGCGTTGTTACGCCCCTCTCACCTTTCCTCACTTCGGATCAATCCGGCTCAAGCTCTCGGCGCGAACGCACCGGTCCCAAAGCTTGCGGTTTATCCGCCAAAAAAGTAAGTTTATCATTTCAGTCACATGGGGTCAAAAATAGTTTAATTTCGGTGACTGTTATAACTCGTGCTAGATTCGTTTAATTTGTTTCAAAATTGTGTATTAAATTCGCCGTAAGTACTATTTTGTTTGAGTAGTGTTCATATTTTTTTAATAATTTTATTTCGGAGTTAAATGTAGAACTAACCTCTATTTTATCATCTCAGTGTTATCATTTCAGTGGATTCGGTGGACTGTTATACCAATTACAGTCCACCGGAATGAAATGTATCTCCGAAATGATAAAACCATAAAGTTTTAGAGATCCTTGTATCAAATACAAAGTCATAGTTTTGTAATGTAAGTGTAGATTAGATTATTCGGGTATATTTGTTGTGTAATATTTTTGTTTAAGATATATAATATACACATACCTATTTCTATGTAGCTAGTACATGTATATATTGGGTTGGTAGGAAAGTAATGAGCGTTGCAAATAAACAAAACAATTTTAAATTATATTTTTAATTTACAATTACTTGTCTTTATAGTAGGCACCGTTGTTATCTACAACCCATTTCCAGCGATTAGGTAAAGCATGGATACCCTCAGCGTAAAAACTTGGGAGCCGTGAGGCAAAAAAGCTTTTTGAGGAAATCTGTTAACTGTGCTCTATCATCAATTTTTTTGTCCTGTATATGATTACTGAGAGAGGGTAACAAATGAAAATCGGTTGGTGCTAGATCGGGAGAGTAAGGTGGATGTGGCAGTAGCTCCCATTTAAAATCCAATAGCTTCTGACGAACGACTTTGGCTATGTGCGGCCGAGCGTTGTCGTGAAGGAAGTATATCTTTGAGTGTTCACGGCGCTTTTTGTTGATTTCTGTACGGAGTCGGTCAAGCTGATGGCAGTATATTGTCGAGTCCACGGTGATATTATCGGGTAGTAGCTCCCAGTATAAAATATAAGAGTTGATTTAATTTTAGAAGTTTTACTTATATACCTATAGAAACATTATTCTCGTTTCGTTACCAATTTAACTAAATTATACCTAGCATTTTTCTCTTAGTGCAACGGGTACACATTATGTATTACTATTAATGGCATAACTTACAAATGCAGCCATCATATTAATCAGAAATTTTAAGCTTTCTTATCGCGCTTCGTTCACTCTTTTGAAAATATATCAAGTAAATTAGTATTAGTTCATAAACAAACAAAAATATTTATTCATGGTTACCAGCATTTACGATAAAGTTTTCCAACATTTTCACACAACAACAACCAGAAAAATTACCAAAGGTTATTTAAGTTAAGAAAAATTCATTCATATCATAATAAATATTACAATAATATCATTCTTTGAGGTTATTGTAACCTCAAAGAATGATATATGTAATACTAACTGTAATATCTATATGTTAATGATGATATTAAAATAGCTGTCTACTGTCCTGTCTCAGTGTTTATCTAAAATTTGTGGAAATCAAACCTAACAAAGTACGGAACCCTGGCTGCCCGGCACCGTTGTTCTTAGCTGTATCATTTCGGTGGATTTATTTCATTCCGGTGCACAGTTTATCATTTCGGTGGTCATTTTTATCATTTCGGTAGACACTTTTCATTTCAGTGGACTCTTAAAAATTCATCCTTAAATATTTATGTAAGTTTTGATGAAATTTGATGTCCACTCACGCACAATGTTATAAAATAGGCTAAAGTTTTATTTGTCACTAAAAATATGTAGATAGCATTGAAATTAAAAAATCCCACCGAAATGACATATAAAAATCACTTGTTGAAATTTACCCACTTATATAAAAAAATGAAAAAATATTTTCCCGCTTTTCTGTTGAAATTTTTCCTGAATTTTCTTTGTTATAAACCTCACGGAGCCCGAGACCTTTCCAACGAATGCAAAACCGTGGAAATCGGTTCGTGCGTTCTGGAGTTATAGCGTCAGGAAGGAAAACCCGACTTATTTTTATATAGTAGAAATTTATCGCTGATAATATGATTTAATCAAACCACGTCCAAAATGAATTGACGGCATGAATGACATAACAACGTGCTTGTCCTGTCAACAAAACTTCAAAAAAGTTTCTGTGAAAAAAGTTTCTATTGAATTCATTTATTACAAAAAATGTGACAAAT
Source organism: Hecatera dysodea (assembly GCA_905332915.2). Classification (NCBI taxonomy): domain Eukaryota; kingdom Metazoa; phylum Arthropoda; class Insecta; order Lepidoptera; family Noctuidae; genus Hecatera; species Hecatera dysodea. The sequence goes on along the minus strand of HG995313.1, from coordinate 12,437,238 downwards.
GAGGAACCGCTCGACCGATTTTGTGCAAACTTCACATAAACCATCTACTAAATATGCCGACCAAATCCTAAGCATTTGGTTTGGATAGGTGAGCCCGTTCTTGAGTTATGGAATTACAACGAAAAGTGGCATTGATTTTTATATATATAGATAGATAGCGCTAATTGCTTCTTAAATGCATTGAAGGAGTGTACATGACCCCCACCGAATGTGTCTCCACGTTGTCGTCGTGGTGGGGCTTGAGCGTCCCAATGATCTTGCGAGCTTTCCCGGTAGAGCCACTCATGCCGGAAGGTCGCAAGTGAGGGATCAGACCAAGAGAGACACACGCTTGCTCGCTGCTCTCTGGTACGCGTCTGATCATCAGACGTGACTGTGGGAGCAGCGAGCAGGTGGAGAGGTGAGGTGAGGAGAGTGGGCCCCGAGAAGGGGCGGAGCAAACAGGGACCGCACCCTTAAAAGGCACAAAAATGAGTCAAGATCTTTGCAAAATGAGTCCCCAGGTGGGTCCCGACTGCTCAGCGGTCGGGGAATCCCACCCCGCTTCGGCGGGCTGCCCTCCGTACTCTGGGGTGGGCAACAAAGACCTTCCGCTTGCCAGTGGCAACAAGAGCCGAGGAGGCTCCGAATCATCGTCGTCATCCGGATCCGCTTCGTTTAAGGAGCTGATGGCGTACGAGTTTGAAGAGGAGGGTTCGCCTGAGCGCCGGGGTGGTGCGGAGTCGGATTCCGGCTCCGCGCCAGACCTAGTAACGGTCAGCTCGGCGGGCTCTGGAGACAGAGGAGGGGGGGCTGCTGTGGAGGGCGTCAAGCTCTTCCGCAAGCGGCCCAGACGGGAGGATGACAGCGGGTCGTCCTCTGAGGGCGAGTTTGCCTCCGCCCGCAAGATCCCCACCGCCAGGCGGGGCAGGGGCTGTGAGGCGGGGAGGGGGCTGGCTCCCTCTACCCGGGAGGTGGAGAGTCGGGCCGGGAGGTTGGTGGAGGAGGGGCGTCGCCCTGGAGGGAGCGGTCGTAGGGCTCCCTCTACTCTTCCGCCTGCTCTCGACTCCGACGACTCGGAGGCCCCGGGAGAGGTGCGTCCCACTGTCGAAGACAAGAAGGCCCAGTTTGCGGAGGTCGTGGAGGCCGCGATCCGCGCTGTGGCCTTCAAGCGAAAGCAGTCCTCCAAGCGGGAGGCCATTACGGCGGCCAAAGCCTCCATTATGGCGGCGGCGGCGGCCAACGTCGGCGGGTCCGGAGAGGCGACAGAGTTGCGGGCGGAGGTCGCCCGCCTCGCGGCCGTAACGGAGCGACTCATTGCAGAAAATGAGTCGCTCCGGAGGGACCTGGCTGGCATGGCCAGAGCGGCCTCGGAGGAGCCGCAGGGGGAGCCGAGTCCGGCGACGCTGGAGGGGAGCCTAGTGCTGAGCCAGGTGCGGAGCCTGGTGCGGCAGGAGCTGGCTCCCTACCAGAAGCAGTTCTCCGTTTTGGAGGACATGATTCGGCGTCCCCCACTAGCGGCGACACAGAGGCCCCAGGGCCGGCAGAAGGCGGCTTCGTACGCGGCCGCCGTGGCTGCCGGCCCAGGAACGTCTGGCCAGGCGAAGGCGAAGGCCAAGGGCGGAGCCGCGCCGGCGCCAGCGACAGCGCCTGTGACGCCGGCGACTACGACGCCGGCGACGACCAAGTCGGCCCCGGCGAAGAGGGGTAGGAGGAAGGCTGGAGGAGTGGCTAAGGCTGCGGCGCCAGTGGTGCCGCAGCCGCCTCCACCCCCACCCTCGGACCCTCCTGCGGCCGAGGCCGAGTGGCAGGTTGCTGGCCAGAAACGGCGGGCCGCGAAAGCGGCCAAAAACAAGGCGAGGAGGCAGCGGCGGAAGGCCAACGCCATTGCGGCGAGGCTTCGCGCCCCGAAATCCGCGGCTTTAGTGCTCACACTGCAGCCGGAAGCGGAACAGAGGGGCGTGACGTATCTCGCCGTACTGAAGCGGGCGAAGGAGGCGGTGAGCCTCCAAGAGCTGGGCATCAGCGGGGGCATCGGGGTCAGGAGGACCTTAACCGGTGCCCGCAAGCTCGAGCTCGCCGGAGCGGAGAGTGGCCCGTTCGCGGACGCCCTGGCCGAAAGGCTGAGGGCGGTCTTACCCGCGGATGAGGTCCGGGTGTCCAGGCCGACTAAGCGCATCGACATGCGCATAGTGGGCCTGGATGACTCCGTGACGGAGGAGGAAGTTGTGGCCGCCGTCGCCAGGACTGGGGGGTGCTCTGCCGAGCTCGTCAAGGCGGGCACCCTCCGGCCTGACAACACGGGCATGCAAACCCTTGTGGTGAGCTGCCCCGTGACGGCGGCCAGAACTGTGTCGGAGGGCCGAAGGCTCTTGGTGGGATGGGTGTCTGCGCGGGTAAAACTGCTGGAACCCAGACCTCTGAGGTGCTACCGCTGCCATGTGGGTAACCACACGGGAGCTATGTGCCCCTCGGAGGTCGACCGCAGCGGACTCTGTTTCCGCTGTGGTCAGCCCGGGCATAAGGCTGGCTCGTGCGAGGCCACGCCGCACTGCAGTGCATGTGCGGCTGTTGGCAAGCCGGCCGAGCACTGGGCTGGGGGAAGGGCCTGCGCGCCATCCGCCCCGACCAGGGGCAAGAGGTCCGCCGCCACCGCCGCCTCTGCCGCCGCCGCGGCTTCTGTCGCCGCCACTGCCGCTTCTGCTGCGGGTGCTGCAGCTCCCAACACTCGGGAGGGTGCTGAGATGGAGTGCCAGTAATGGTCCCATTTCGGCCCCCTCCAGAGACAAGTCGGCCGCTGTGCTATCGCGCAGTGGCTGATGCCTGGGGACGGTGAGCGTGGGTGGCTCGCCGTCCGATACCAGGTTGAGTCGACGACGCGTTGTGTTCCACGCGCGCCTCAAGGAGCCGTCAGCACCGAGGACGGGGCCCCATAGGGTCGGTGCCTGCTAGGGTTGCGGAATTTGTTCGAAAGAGTTGCCGCGGCCCTGGAACGCATAGGGCACAAGAAGGATCACGGGTGGGTTTTAGTCAGTAAAAGTCTGACAGTCCCTACCGCTCCACCCAGGGCGGGAGGGGTCATTTGATGATTTCCCATCCAGAAAAAAAAAAAAAAAAAAGGAGTGTACATGACGGTATTTTGTTATACAACTGTGCTCCTTCAAATATTAAATTTTTCTTGCCGTACTTAATTCTCATCTTTGGTAAGATAAGCAAGCTAGCTCAACGAGTGCTACGTCGGGTTACTTGTTTTACTTTAGTAAACGACACATTCCTACATGTATGTCATACTGCTGAGCAGATGACTCCCCTTTCTCACCCCAAACCTCTCTGCCTGGAGCTATCTCTTGAATACCTCTATATCTAGATTTAAAACGTTTAAAAAAATATTTAATGTTACCATTAAAAAACCTGCAACTAAAATCCCATCCCTTCATTTAATAACGATAACCCGCCGAGCATCGAACCTGTTGACCAGCGATGACATTTACCGCCGCAAAAAAATCACGAATATCACGTGGCAAGCCACCTGCTTACCCCCTAGGGTTGGCACGCGAGCAATTGTAGAACATACTTGTAACTTTTGCAGTATGAAATGTTGTATCGTTACCGAGGTAGAGTGAATAGTGAAAAAGATATACATAATACATATACATATATGATACATATACATGTGTATGATTTGTTGGTAGTAGGTCATTTCTATACTAATATTATAAAGAGGAAAAATTTGTTGTTTGTTTGTAGCAAATAAGCTCCGAAGCTACTGGACCGATTTTAACCATTTTTTTCAACAATGGAAAACTTCATATCAGCAATTAAAATACACTAATACTAAGATAACAGTAAGTTCATTTAAAAAAGAAGAATCACTAGAAGAATCACGGGTGGGTTTTAGTCAGTAAGAGTCTGATACTCCCCTCCGCTCCGCCCAGAGCGGGAGAAGTAATTTGATGATTTCCCATCCAGAAAAAAAAAAAGGCTTGTTGTCACTGACTAACACGGCTATTGGTACAACGATGGCTGACTACTGATCCCACATAATGAATAATTCGCTATTCGCAGTCTACTCAAGATAATATGATTAACGAAAAAAAAGTTTTTTTGTTTATTCTGGAGGTTTTTGTACAATTCGCGGGTAGGTAACATTAGTTTGCACTTACAGAGCTGTCAAAGTGTCAACTCCGTAAAGGGTGAGCATTATTTTAGTAGTTTATTTTATTTTATTATCGCACTAGTGCGTAAATACACGCGGTAGGTACTTACAGTTACACGCACATGATGGCAATAAATTAACAGTAAATAATTGAGAATTGTTTTTTTACATTTCTTTTTTAATGTTGGTAATTAGTTGGTATTTCCATCATCAATTAATGAAAAATTCCAAAAGAATTTTAGTGCATTTCAAAGGGTATGATTTAAGTAAGTCTCATAGATATTTATTGGTGTAAGAAGGTTTATTAGGGTTGAATTTATGGGCTAATGAATGAGGTCGGGACGTTATTAGAAGTTAAAAATATTATGGGTGTACAGGTGAAACGGTAAAAAAGGCACAAACAAGGTAAACAGTAAAACAATTGAAAATATTTAACAGAGCGTCTCGCGGGAAAGTAGTTCACTTTTCGCGGTCACAATTCACGAATCCACAAAAGTTTGGCGGGAATTGTTGGCGGTGGTATATCCTCGTCATCACCGCGCATAAGCCACGTTCGAGTATGGATTTAGTAATGCCATGCGTCATTGGTAAAATATTAGGAATACTTTTTTGCCGAGTGCAGTGCATTTTTTAATATTAAATCAGGCAATAATCTAGAAATATATATTTTTTTAAAAATTCTAATAAAACATAGAATATAATACTCTTTATTATATACACTATACAAGTTACAGAAAATATAGATGAAGAAAACATTACATAGGGTGACACAATGGGCGGCCTAACTAAAAGTTAAAAAAAAAGAGAAAAGAAAGAAAACAAGTTCATAGGGCACATACAGATACAAACAATGTAGATTCAAATAAAAGCAAACTTAAATTTAAAACAATAACATTGTGTGACCCGCGGCTGCGCCAAATAGGTCCAGTTCAGCAAAATGCCAGACAACTAGGAGCTGCCTGACGCTGGTTTTCAACTGAACCTTACGTTAAAAACGGTTAGACAACCCTAGACAAATGTAATCGTGATGCAGTGCCATTAACATAAGGGTTGTAGACTTTGCGGCTTTTTTTCATAAAGTCTTCCAAAGGTCAAACGACTTTGATGAGGTTAAAAAAAGATTTAGTACATTTACTGTAATTGTTTCAATTATGGGGTGGTGTTGAGACTAGGCCTAGGGGCCTATAGCTGGGCTCACCAAATTGCGGACCGCGATTCGATTCGGATCTCCGACATTTATGTTGTGCGGATCCAGAAGAATTTAAGAATATCGATGTAATTTCGATCTCGCCTCACCGATGACCATCTCTATGATTTAAGAGCTGAGCTGAGCTTACATGCCGAGTAATGGCATTAGCATAACAATAGAAAATTTTATAAATGTAGGTAATACTTACTTCCTGGGTTGTGGAATTTGTTCGAAAGAGTCACCGCGGAACGCAAAGGGTATTTGGAACAAAGATGGATTTTAGTCAGTCTGACACTCCCTTCCACTCCGCCCAGAGCGGGAGAAGGCATTTGATGATTTGTCATCCTTAAAAAAAAAAAAAGAAAATCCCCAGACTTCAGACAAATTGTTCAGAGTAAAATATAGTTTTTAATAAATTATTTATTATTACTCAGGTACTTCGTTATTTTTTAAATTACCCTACATATATGAAAACAGTCTGATTTAGCTGTATTTAGTAAAAAAAAAGGTTGGTTGCTAGTCATAATCTACGAAACCGATCGCGAGAAATTTATATTTTATTTAAATGGACCCACAATATAATTAATCGATGATCTCTGGACTAGAGTATTTCCTCTTTTTTATTATTAATATATGTATATGTGTTCAAAATGATTGCATTTTATGTAACAGTACACCAATTATTAGCAGCAACATTCTACCGATTGTATACATATATGTAATAATAAAATGAATAATAACAACAGCAGTCATTGTGCCGATAGTCGTGACGGCCAATGGCATAATTGCCAAGAGCCTCGACCAACATCTTAAGAGGCTCTCGTTAGGCAGCTGGATCAAGGGCTTGATCCAGAAAGCAGTACTCCTGGACACTGCACGTATCGTTAGGAGGTTCCTCTTTCGGGAGCCCTGACCACCGGTAGCTTGGACCCTGTTCCCGATACCGGTGGGCTACTATTTTTTATATTTTTAAATGTTTTTTTTTATATATAGAAATATTTAAAAATGTATTAAGTATGTATAGTGAATAAAATAATCAAAAATATATTCAAAAATATACAATCAAATACAAATCTATCAACAAGCTTACTCTTCACTACTTATAAGTAAGCTTGTTGAAGTAAGCTTTTACTTCAACAAGCTTACTTATAATTAGTATTATATTTTATTTTATTAATAACTTAATTAGTGTTATTATAGTTACTATTCAAAATTAGTGTCTTCATTATTTCTGCTCTTAAAGAATGAAACTTAATTTAACAACCGTTTTTATTAAAATTGTTAATTTAAAGTGCAAAGTTCAAAATTAGAATAACCACCTAATACAAATATAATTCAACTGTCCCCTCTCTACACGCTAGGGCTGTGCGTCATTTAAATGTAAATATTCAGCGTTTTTACAACAGGTGCTCAATTTATGTGGGAATTGTTGGTAATTTGCATACCAACGTGATGGTTGTCTGTCAGTATGACCATACTAAGTTAGTTGGTACATAATTGTAAATTAGTGTGTGAATAATTGTTGCAATATTTTTTGTTAGAATGTCCTTCTGTTAGTTTTAAAACTACATATGTGATTTGCAAATACCTTCTAGTTGAAATTTTCTTCAAAACTTACTTATCGTTAATTATGTCTCCTTCTTAGCTATGTAACTTGTTCAGAGCTAAAATGAAATAAATTATTCGAATTGAAAAATACCTTATACAAGAGCGCGAAAAATATAACGCAATAGCTTCCCTCATTAATTAAATTCAATTGTCATTGGATAAAACTGCTCAAGTAAATATTGAAATGTCCACAAATATTGAAAAATAGTACCTACCAATATGACAGAATTATTTTTGTCGATGCAAAAATTAACCCAACATTATTTTACAAAACTAAAACAAATATTACCTGCAGTCTTTACAGCCCTAGTTTACATCCAAATAAATCCTTACGGCAGCCCTATCGTGGCGGGTAGGCGCGTGCGACGGATCCGTTACATCAGGTGATCCCATCAATTATATTAATTAACTGCCATACCTGTTGCTAAGCTGTACTGAGAACTACCGCGCAAAGGTCCAGCTTGTGAGTCATAATAAAAAATAGAAATCCAGTCCAATTTTTTTAATGATTTATTTTTCCTTCGCACGCGTTAAATTAAAAGGTTCTATCTCTGTAACAAAATTCATCAAAACAGGTTAAGCGATTTAGGTTTGTAAGCGTAACAAACAAAGTAATTATTTTAGAATAATTCGTATTTGTACATACATAATATTACAACGCTCACTGGATGAAAAACACATTCATAACGCTGTAGAAATGAAGAAATGCCATGACGCGTTTGGAGCCATAACTGATGCAACCACATCGCAGTTAGGATTGAGCGAACTTAGACCACCCCGACACGGATAGGTTAGGTTCGATATAAAGTGACCGAGCAAAGCGAGCGAACTTAGCTCCCGTCACACGATTCATGTCAGGTTCCTTTAAACCCTGCACAGCACACAGAAATAGAAGCCCGGCTTCCAGTTTCTCGTAATTAATTCTAGAAATTGTAGACTATCAAATTTTGATCGGCAAAAGTATTTCAAATATTCAGTTGAGAGTTTACAATCTTTACGAGGATAATATTTTATGGTCATACGGAGTTTTCAATTATCCGGTGATATAAATATATATATATATCGCGAGCTCACCCCAACGTGTTTTGGCGGCAAGACGATAGTCGCGTGCGCAGGGTCCCGTTAGCGCGTCGATTATATCGCATACAAGACATTGGCCTTATTTGAACCGAAGTTTGACCCATTTAAAAGTTCAGTGTCAAAAGTTGGTTCAAACACAATAGGGATGTTTCCTGAGTAATAAATTTAAGATTATGTTTAGTCCGTCAGTTTGGTTATCGAAAAATATTTGACATGTATTTTTTGCTTTAGCAAATATATAAAAAAATGACGAAGAAAAAAAGCATCAAAGATCAGGAGTGGGGGCTTTGACGTCACAGCTCGGTAAAAATTGTAGCGAGTAGTGACGTCAACGTCGTTTTCAACGCACTGTATCGTCTTCATTTTTTGTTTACATGAAAAAAGAAAAAATACATGTCCAATATTTTTTGGAAATCTATCGGACGGACTAATTAGATTATTTTAGTCAACTACCCTATTAAACAATCTTGTAAGAGGCCTAATTAAAAAGTCCTAACTTAGTTGTTTCCCGCCATTCAAGTTAAAAGGGTCGACAAAATGTCATTCATGAGTGGTCTAGTGCTAGATTATCGATCATTAAAAAAAAAAAGTGGATAGTCTGGTCTGTATACTGTTAAAAGCCCAGATAATGGCAATGGACTTGCATGTCACAGAAATATGAATGGCACAGAATGAGATAATCTTTCAAATCTGTCGGATGCCATTATGAAATACGGCTAGAAGTGCTATCTATGAACAGAGATTTCTGTCAACAGTGCTTCCTATGTACCGAGATGTCTACAAACAATGTTTTCTAACAACAAAGTTTTCGGCGAAACGTGCTGTCTAGGAATAGAGATTTCTATTAACTGTGCTTTCTGTATATAGTCATATCGTACAAGCGTATTTCTGTATTGGGTTCCAAGCTCCATTTCTGACATCCTACCCAAAAAAATGGCGCCCTTTTCACACCTCCGTACAGATTGACGTCTTAAAAAAACGTTCTCAATAAATCACAAGTCTCCAACGTGTTTTGGCGGCAAGACGATGGTCGCGTGCGCAGGATTCCGTTAGCGCGTCAGGTGTTCCGCAGGTGGGGTATAACGACCTTAGGGTAGTCACCCCTACGATTTAAGTACGGTTTTTTAGATGATACAGGTTCGTAACGAACGTTTTGTAGGTTGACGAACTGTGCTGATAAGGATATCATAAGGTGGTTTCTTATTAAGGATGATTAGGGAATATTTAAATAAATTAGTTAGAAGATCTTTTGAAGATAGTTTAAAAGTGGACATCGTGGCTAAGTAATAATAGCCGCACGGGTAGATCTCTATGGTTAAGCAACGCTTGCCAAGGTCGAGCTGTGGATGGGTGACCATCTTAATATACCAAGACTCTGTGCCTCGGAAAGCACGCTAAGCCGTTGATCTTCTTCCCAGCTAAAACACTAGGAAGTGGTGACGGGTGGGCGTTTTGGGGGACTGTGTTTATGTAAAATTTGACGTTCAATAAGTGCTGTCGCTCAGCCTAGTTTGAATAAATGACTTTTGATTTTGATTTTGATCTCGGCTGCAATTTGTAGATCTTTAGCAGTCGTTACGGATTGTCAGAAACAGTAAATCTGACTCCAGTTTTGCCAAAAAAGTGCCGAGCTACCCAGTTCTTGGGGTGTGGAGGTCTCGTAGGCAGCGCTCCACGTAAAACACTGGTATTCAGCTGTATCCGGGATGACTGGAAGCCTACCCTAATATAGTTGGGAAAACGTGCGGCTAATAATGATCTTTTGCAGGTAGGTTTATATATTATCAAGAGTAGATTACTTTTTAATACGTACATTGGTACCAATTTACCCCCGTCGTGTTTTCTATTTATTAAATTTACAAAAAATAAATAAATTATTGAGATAATTGTTGTCAAAGAATTACGATACAAATTCAAACCCATTTTTCTATGTTAAAGCAACTAAACCATGTTAGAATATAATAAAATATAAGTCGAACTTACCAATTTCGGCAATGTCTTGAAGGGTTATTAAGGGTCAAAAGTCGTTCAACTTCACAATGACCTACCCTGACGGACTGCACGCATTATTTTTATTAACCCAATTGTATTTTAGGGTTGTCCGTTGCCAAACGCCAAGACATTTCAAAGACTTATTTCTTGTAACTAAAATATTAAACAAACTATGTCGAAATCAACTCTATATATTTTCTCTAATACTTATCTCAGTAACATCGAACGTTAAACTTGCCAAACTAAGAAGAATAGGGATATTCCTTAGTAAAATTGATTGAGTCAGGCGTTACTTTGCGGAAATCCATTTTAAATTTGAAAATGAAAAATATATATCTAGTTTTAATTTCCGCGAATATGTGTGGGTTGCAGGCATAGATATAATAAACAAGGTTGCAGGTATGCCGACCGTTAAAAAGGGGGGGTGCCCTTTACTAAATTCTCAGTCGCAACTCAACGGTCGGCGAGTCAACACGTCCCCTGAGGATGCCTCGTGGAGAGGCGAAACACGTGTCGGTATTGGTGTTGGGTTTTGCTTTGCCTTCCTGCATGTGCATATTATCCGTGCCTTGTAATGTTGCATGTGCATAATATAGCGGGCGGGAGGGAGGTGCATACCTGCAACCCACACATATTCGCGGAAATTAAAACTAGATATATATTTTTCATTTTCAAATTTTTTTTTTCATATTCCTTAGTTAAAAAATGTGATTCTATTTAGTCCGTCAGTTATGCTATCGAAAAATATTGGACACTTCTTTATTTTATCAAATCAATAAAAAAAACCTAAGTTAAAACGCATCAAAGAATAGGAGTGGGGGCTTGTTACGTCACGTGGTTGTAAAAATTGGAGCACGTAGTGACATTACACGAGTTTTTTACTGTATCGTCTTCGTTTGTTAACGTGAAAAAAGAAAACATATGTACGTGTCCAATGTTTTCAACTAACTTTTTAGACCTATATATCCCGCTTATGTGTGTAAAGTTTCATTAAAATCGGTTTAGTCATTTCGGAAAATAACGACGTGAAAAATTTTATGAAATGCCGTTTGGCATATACGCTCTCATGTTACATATTAATAAGAAACGTATAAAGAAGCCTGCAGCTGTTAGTTAAACTTTAATAAATAATGAAGACATTGATTTAAAAAATACCCATGTAATATAGAGTTAAATAAGGCTCTTTTGGTGCAAAAAAAAATTGTTAAAAGTTACTTTTATAGACAAATTTCCTAAAACCAGAAATAACATTCCGTGCGTGCAGGCCAATACAAACAATAAAATTAGAAAAAAAAATGTAGGCAGAGTTGGCATCATTATGTCAAAGGTTCATCGACCTCAATTATCAACATCATTATGAGACAATGGGACAAAAACTATCGCTGATGATTGAATAATTACTGCGAAAAGAAAAACGCTATTAATTATTTCCTTTTACTTTGAGGAAATAGGTGAATGGGTGTTGTCCTTTGGAATGGACCTATTAGAGGTCCATTTCAAAGGACACAGCCCAAAGTAAAAAAAAAAATTAGTAAGAAGGTTCCAAATATGACACTTTTATACATGTAATACAGTTTGTGGCATTTATTTTAATTCAATCCCAGATTTAATTCCACCGACTGCATCAACCTGCTTTCAAATCGAAATCTTTGTTTATTTTTTTTTTTATTATGAAATGGATTTTCTCTTGACTCTAGTCTAGGTCACAGGTGACAGAGACAAAGTCGACGATGGAATGAGCTTACCCAGAAAAAGCCTGTTCACTCTGACTTTGAAGATATTAGGGTTGAATGCGTTTGGTGCTTTTTAGGAAATATTCCCGTTTGAGCATCGATTTTAAAAGCACCAATGATAATAGCTCCTAATATAATAGGTATAGGAATACTTTGGGTGCGAGCATTGCTGCTTTTAAAACCGGTGTTCAAACGCGAATACACGCATTTTAATCTTTTTTTGCGGGATCATTCTGGCTTTCAGGAGCAAATGCTTGGTAATAGAGTGGCATTTGACTGGATTGGTGGGTGGATATCAAAAAGTACAGTTGAACTGATTGATAGTTAAGTAAAATGAAATTATTTAAATTAATTTATAGAAGAAATCTAATTTATCTGTAGCATCCATGAATCGAATGTGTTATACACCAATGTGTTTGGCACCCTACTTTTTTCCTTAATTTTATTAAGATGAGCTGCACGGATGTGGATGGGTGACCATCTTAACATACCGAGTTCCTCCGTGCCTCGGAAAGCACGTTAAGCCGTTGGTCCCGGCTGTCATTTGGAGATCATTGGCAGTCGTTATGGATTGTCAGAAGCCAGAAAATCTGACACCAGTTCTTGACTTGCCAAGCCTGTTCCCCAGTTAATGGGTTGTGGAGGTCTGGTAGGCAGGCGCTTCACGTAAAGTACTGCTTACTATTCAGCTGAATCAAGCTTAACTGGGAGCCGACCCCAATATAGTTGGGAAAAAGGCAGGCAGATGATGAGACAGATTCCGCAACCCAGGCAAAAGGTCTATCTAACTTTTTGCCTGGGTTGCGGAATCTGTTCACGATGTGTTTCACCGCGACCCTAGAACGCAGCCGGCACTAGGAAGAACACGGATTGGTTTTAGTCAGTAAGAGTCTGATACTCCCTACAGCTCCACCCAGAGCGGAAGAATTCTTTGATGATTTCCTATCCATGACTAAATAAAAAGGCAGGCAGAATGATGAGTAGATAAACCTTTTGCCAGGGTTGCGGAATCTGTTCACGGTGTGTTTCACCGCGACCCTAGAACGCGGCCGGCATTAGGAAGAACACGGATTGGTTTTAGTCAGTAAGAGTCTGACACTCCCTCCCGCTCCGTCCTGAGCGGAAGAATTCTTTGATGATTTCCTATCCATGACTAAATAATATGTACGTTTGCCTGACCCTCAGGAAATGCAGGCGTTACGTTACTTAAATAAATGACTAACGACACAAACCTTCTTTAAAGTCGGTTATATCGTTACAATGCCCGATAGCACAGGAAACAACAGAGGGGAGACTTCTTGCAATTAACTTGTTGCCAACCGTTCCTGAGGATATTACCATCTACACGAGTATATCTAATCTATACTAATATTATAAAGCTGAAGAGTTTGTTTGTTTGAATGCGCTAATCTCAGGAACTACTGGTTCGAATTGAAAAATTCTTTTTGGGTTGAATAGACCATTTATCGAGGAAGGCTATATATCATCACGCTTAAGCCAATAGGAGCGGAGCAGCGATAAAGAATGTTTTAAAATCGGGGATTCCACGGGGACGAAGTCGCGGGCAGCAGCTAGTCTTTGATATTACGCTAAGGGGGTAAGCATAACAGTTGAGTAATTAAATTGTAGTAAATGTCACTGATATAAATAAAACAAGATGGTTGAGAAATTGAATTACTCTGACATTTCAACGTTTGCTTGAACGGAGATATTAAAATATAGGTAATAGTTTTTTTTTTTAATAACGACACCTGAAAAATGTGCAAAAATCTGCCTATCCTCTTTTTTGAATATGTCACCGAAAAATAGTAAACTCTCGATAAATTGTCAACTGAATATTTGGAACACATTTTTACGCATCCAAATTTGATTTTGATAGTTTGGTAGTGGTATATCTGTCAAACTAATTCCATGAAATTGTAGAGTAACTCTAAGTATTAAAATTTCGACTTTCTAACCAACGACGAAACCTTGCAAATAGAAAACGAAGCTCCTACTCCAATTTCTGTAGACAGAGAAAAAAAAATCTAACCTGATCTGTTCGTTTCCGGGAGCCCTAAGTTCCCTGTGCCCTATGTTTTGCTACTTGGCTAGGCCAGAAAATCCAATAAATCGTAAAACCATACACTGATAGGTCGCCAAAAAGTCGTTAATTTATTCACGGTTTACAATTTCTCGGAAAGACATCAAAAGATTATTGACTATCAAATTCTGATGCGTAAAAAAAGTATTCAAAATAGAATTTTTATCGAACGTTTACAATATTTGAAATTATTTTACAATCTTTTGCATTTTATAGTTAACTAGCTGATGCCCGCGACTTTGTCCCCGTGGAATCCCCGATTTTAAAACATTCTTTATCGCTGCTGCGCTCCTATTGGCTTAAGCGTGATGATATATAGCCTAAAGCCTTCCTCGATTAATGGTCTATTCAACCCAAAAATAATTTTTCAATTCGAACCAGTAGTTCCTGAGATAAGCGCGTTCAAACAAACAAACAAACAAACAAACTCTTCAGCTTTATAATATTAGTATAGATTATTCAGTGACAAACACAAGCGCAATATTACTTGAACATGCTGCCCAACCATTTATTTCATATTTAACCCAACCCAACCCAAAGTAGTCAAAAAACCCAACTATTTATAAACTGAGACTGATTTTATAAACTAAAGCTATATGCATATGTATATACGTTAGTCAGCGATGACTAGGAGTCTAGGTATATGTCCTTGACTCTCCTCACTTATCTACTTTATAGTCCGTACCTATTGTTGGGGGACTCGTCATAGTATCTTCATGTATCGCTATATGTTGTGAGGTAGATAGAGTAACTATCTGCTTAGCCTAGTAGAAGCTTTGTAAAATCACATTATTTTGAATCGCATCTGGAGTTCAGGAACGAAGTCATCAAATGACTTCTCCCGCTCTGTCTGGAGCGGTGGGGAGTGTCAGAGATCTCTTACTGACTAAAACCCACCCGTGTTCCTCCAAATGCCCTGCATGTTCCATTGCCGCGGTGACTCTTTCGAACAAATTCCGCAACCGTAGCAGGCACTGACCCTATGGGGCTCCGTCTTCTTTGCTGACAACTCATTGAGGCACGCGTGGAACACGACGCGCCGTCGACTCGGGCCTGGTTGCTATCGGACGGCGAGCCGCCCATAGCTCGCCATCCGCAGGCCCGCGCCTACGGTGCGGTGACCGGGAATTGCCCTGCGTTTCCCGACGCCCGGGGCGTCTTCTTCTGTTGCGGCGGCTGGAGCGAGAGGTTTCCCTCTCTCTCACGCGTTCTGCCTCCTCCTTCGCAAGTATTACTGCTTCGCAGAAGGAGGCGACCGCTTCCCATGCCTCCTCGCTCCGGACCATGGCTTGTACCAGGGCCGGACGCGAGAGGTCGCCGCCGCCTGCGTTCCAGGGCTGCGGTGACTCTTTCGAACAAATTACGCAACTTAGTTCCTTTAATCGCCAAAACAAGGTTTTAATGTAACCAAAGTTCAAGAACAATTCTAGGTTAAAGTCTCACACATAGACAATTTTTATCAACAGCTTTGAACCACAGACAAGTGATCGAGACTAACCCACAAACCGACAATGTAAGTGCTAGTTCACACGCGCGTTCCCACGCGTCAATGTCTAGGGCGCCCGTGTGAAACACCTTTACAATGACGTAATGTTATGTCATGAGCGCGAAAGGAAAAATGCTTTTACTTTGACTTTTACTGGGTGAGGTAAATGAGATTATGTCATAAAATAAAAATGAAGATAAAAAAGATACACAAAATGTTGTGTTTTCAATTTTTTGTGTGAATGGTTATTTCTAAATTGCTTTTATCTAACTTCTTTGTAATCCAGCTAAAATTATTTGAGTTTGTTTAAAAATCCTGAGAAGTTGCAGTAAAAAACTTCTCCAGATTTTTAACAAACACAAATAAACGTTTCAATCTGCATAATTGAAATGATAACGTCCCCAAACTCACAAAATCAAACTAATCCAGGAAACAACACATTTGAATACCGACACGGGAATCGAACTCCGAACCCACCCCTATTAATTATGACAATCGTTTGCACTCACGCACCTAGGGCAGTATGACCATTGACCATAGGAATGTAAGGGTTACCCTTGCAACTTTACACGGTAAACGGTATAATTTGAATAAGGGAGGAAATTGCCAATTAACCTCTTAACAGGTGGGAATTTGTTACTAAGCATTTGTTATTTACTAAGGAATTAGTTATTTGTTTTTAAAATTTATTAAAAAGACCGAGTTACGAGTGAGATATTAGAAATTTAAAAGTTTTGAGAGCCAAAATAGGTATTTTTTTATGGAAACACAATTGTACTATTATTAATTATATTTAACACTAGCAGGTTTTACCCGCGTAGTTCCCGTTCCCGTGGGAATATTGGGATAAAATATAGCCTATGTTACTCAGGGTGAATATAGCTTTCTAATGGTGAAAGAATTTTCGTAATCCGTCCAGTAGTTTTTGAGTTTATTCGTTACATACAAAAATACAATTTTTTCCTCTTTATAATATTAGTATAGAAGTATAGACAGCCAATAATATTGACAAAAATATTAATTTTGAGCAATCCAATCCATGTATGTTACAGCGATACAGAATTGGTTATTGTAAGAACTGTCTTTTCACCTGTGACAATCAATAAATAAATGGATACGAATATAACAGTTATTTTTTCTAGATAACAATTTTCCCTCATTTTAATAAATGATAAAGAAAAACACAAGCTTTTAGTGGATCTACTAAAACCAGCAGTTTTACAAAAGTATATCTTTATTCATTTACGAATATTGTTCCAAAAAAGAAAAAAAACGTACTTATTTGGCCAGGTCCGTCTTTTTCCTAAAGATAAAAATAATACCGAACAATCCTTGAAAACTTGAATTTTGAATTAAGAACTTATTTTAGAGTAATGTAAAAGTTTGGCGAGTTCTGAACTCAAACTTTTACATTCAGAAACAACGGGTCAAACTTCATCGCAATTTTAACTTACCGGTTTAAATAACGGTAAAGAAGTCGACAAATAAAACCGAGTTTCCAACGATTAACCCTTAGTAGAAGCAAAGGGTAAACCGATTACGAGTATTTTTTCATTAGACTGCGCTTGCGCAGGGGTTTGAAGCAAATCTACCGGAAAATTACCGTTGTTTACAAAATAAGTAATTTTTACTAGGTCTCTTATATTTTTATTTTTTTTAGACGACGCGCTTCAGTGATAAGTGGTGGTTTGCGAAATATATAATATTTGTTTAAAATATGGTTTAGGTTACCTAAGAATGATTTGGATAATGGTTCATAGAAAATAGAGTAGTTTTATTGGTTGGCATAGTTTAATTATATTCTGTTTTTTTTTTTTTTACTTTCTTGATAGGAAATCATCAAATTGGAAGGGAGTGTCAGACTCTTACTGACTAAAACCCACTCGTGTTCCTTTAAATGCCCTTTATGTTCCATTGCCGCGGTGACTCTTTCGAACAAATTCTGCAACCCTAGCAGGCACTGATCCTATGGGGCCCCGTCTTCTTTGCTAATAGCTCTTTGAGGCGCGCGTGGAACACGACGCGCCGTCGACTCGGGCCTGGTTGCTATCAGATAGCGAGCTCCCCATCGCTCGCCATATCCAGGCCCGAATTATAGGTATATATCATGTTGGTTTACATGGAACGGCTACCTATCTGAACTTAAACACGCAACCCAGCAACTGGGGAACTCGTTACTTCTTGGCAATGCTGGTTTCAGATTATCTGGCTTTTGAAACTTGCAGTAACGACTGCCAAAGATTTGCAAATGACAGCCGGGACAGATAACTTAGTCAGGACTCCTGATGGACGTCCAGATGGGGGTGGTTGTTTAACCACCCCCATCAGGACGTCCATCAGGTACAAAATCTACAAAACTCAACGTCAATTAATAGTTTAACAAGTTTTGCCTTTGTTAAAAATATAACAAAAGAGTTTCGAGCAATCATTTTTCGGATAGGCGATTTTATCACTATGTGTCCTTGAGTTTTTTTTTTGTCAGTGTTTACATACAAAGTATTATTTATAGGTTTTGTCCGATATATAGCAGTATATGTCTGTAGCTGGGTTGTTTGGTTGATAAATGATTAAGTCAAACAAAATAAAAAGAAAATATTGCAAAACGAAATTAGCTATGTATTATTTTCCGCTATGCGTTGACAAACATTAAAGAAAGACTGGTCGACTTGAGAAACTCCTCGGTTTTTTCATGAGCCAAAAACTGGCAAAGTGCTATATGGATTTGAAGTCTATCATCTTTCTTTACCTTTTTTTTTTTCTTTACCTGAAGCCCTACCATGACGTCTTAATTCCATAATGATTCCTGTATCAGAGAGAGACGGAGTTACACAAGACGAATAGCACTATCCCTTTCCCTCACACTGAATCATGATAGCATTGGCACTTCGTGATACGGACCCTAAACCATATACTTTAGGGTCTTTAGGTCAAAAGTGAATAGGCTACTTCTAGGCAAGCATGCTTCATCATCCACCACATCTTTGCTTACCATCAGGTGAGTTAGTAGTCAACATAAGCCAATCAATAACAAAAAAGCGTCTTTGAGCAGTCCCACAATATCCTACCTGAATGTTGGTCACCCTACTCATAATTAAACATTTCTTTGTCTAGTTAGTTCAACTACTTTGTCGGTTCAATGTCGCACGTTTTTTCGTACATATGTTACGTCATTCATATATTCGACGCCATTTTTGACCGCCATTTTGGATTTTAACGAATTTTATGAGTCATTTTGTTTTCGGTTGATCATGATATTCATGATTAATGATTAAGTGTTTTATAATACAAAGCAATTCTGGTACAACGGTTCCATCAAATTACTCTGTTCTGCAAAACAAACTGCTTCTTTTAAGTATTTTTTCAAGAAGTTAAATACATCTTAAATACATACCTAAACATGATTGTATCATCAATTTAGATCGTGTGAGTCAGGGGATATAACCTAGCTTGAGCTTACTAGTCATTTGGAAAACAAATACAGTATAGGTACATATCCACGATTTCTGAATTGAGAACTCGACATTGTGAACTTTACAAAATTTCTCAATTACAAAACTGGGGATCAATTGTATACGACAAAGTGATCACTTAAAAGTAACAAGAACAGTGAAACAAAAACTCATTTACATCATTCTTTTTAGAACACATCCGTCTTTTTCTGCCCATTCAACCTAAAACATCATCTCCTATGTGAACCAAACAAAACCGATCAGGTTAACACGATTACAAGTACCTAAAAAAGAACTTCAAAACCAAAACATATAATCAAATAGCCGTCACTACCGAATTTGTTAAAAAAAAAAAACAAAGTTAATAATGACACTTATAAATGTGGGAACTTGTCGACACCTCTACTGAGAATAACTATACAATAATAATGTGTAATCTTATAAAAAACAACGTCATATTTAAGATTTTTGGTGACACTGAGGGATATAATAGTAATATTGACATAAACGTTGACTATCGGTGGCTTGGACCTTGGGCTAGAGATAAAGTAGTTTCCTTACAGATTCACACTGCATGGGATGCGGTCTAAAGGTCACACGTCACAGGAACACGGGTGGGTTTTAGTCAGTAACAGTCTGATACTACCTTCCGCTCTGCCCAGAGCGGGAGTTGTTATTTGATGATGATTCTCCAATCTTTATTTTTTTTTATCAGATTGAAATGTGGTACCGAAATATCACACTGCAACTCCAACTCAACAACAACTCATTTAAGTCCTTGTTTCACAACAATGATCCAGTACTGGGACTAAGTGCGGAAACCAAGCCCCAATAGATAGATAGAAGTTTTTTTGATTTCGAGGGGATACCTTCATAAGGCTGGGCAAGATGAATCCGGCTTGTCTGGGAGCCGACCCCAATATATTTGGGAAAAGGCTAGGCAGAAGATGACCTTCAAAAGGCACCTGGGTCTTTTGGGGAAAAGACCACACCGGTGATCACCATCAGCACATAGAAGGGGGCCACGTTACCTCCTAAAATACCACTCCGTAACCCCCTCTGTGCGACGCCTGTTAGGGCGGGGAAACTAAAGGGTCTCACCTTAATCTCGCCCTGCACGGCAGCACGTGATCACTGTGCCACCGCCTGTAAATCCAAGAGGGTGTATTGTCTAGTTTTAAAATAAGAACAGTCGCATGATCTTCGAGATTAAGTGACGCTTGTCGATGACGGTTTGTGGATAGGTGACACTCAAAATATAACGAGACTCCTCTGTGCCTTTTAAAGCACACTAAACCGATGGTCTTGGTGGCCAGTTGAACAACTTTGACATTCATCACCGATAGTCAGAAGTGCCAGAAAATCTGGCGACATTCTAACCAAGATCAGACAGGTATTTGCTCTAAGTTCTGGTACTCAACTAGCAGTGCAGCGCAGTGGTGGCCGAGTGGTAACGGCCCCGACTTACGAATTGTAGGTCGCGGGTTCAAACCCAGCCAAGCGCATTACTTTGTGTAATTAATTTCATCACCACTGCTCTCAAAACGGTGAAGGAAAACATCGTAAGGAAACCGGCATGTCCTAGAACCAAAAATTCGGAGACATGTGACATTCACCAACCCGCACTGGGCCCGCGTGGTGGATTACGGTCCATTCCCTCTCCTAGAGAGGAGGCCTGTGTCCCAGCAGTGGGAACGTTAAAAGGCTGATTATGCTGGTACTCAACTACATCTGGTTAGATAAAAAGCTGATCTACAGAATACCATAACGCTGTGCTTCCAAAATAAATACTAGTTAACCGAGAAGCTAAATGGAATGCCAAGATATAAAAGGCATCATTTTGTTCTATTTCCCAAAAATACAAGTTTCGAAAACACAAATGAACCACGACATAACAACTGCCTATCAAGTATTGTGATAATTAGAACAAGGAAACACAAACTAAATATGTACATTTGACGTGCATACTAAATTAAATTCCAAGGTTTTACTTATCTACGCAAATACGGGGTCAGTAAAACTTCAGTTTTAATGTCAAGTTTATCTATTTGGTTTAATAAAATACACTAGTCACAAAAATAAAGGGATATAAAAAAAAACAAATTTTTGGGTGATTTTCAGCTGTAACTCCGAGGAAAATAATCTCACAGAAACAACAAAAAAAGCAAATTGTAGCTCCAAGTGTCTAGTTTTCAGATATGACCGTGATTTTTTTTTGTCATCGCCAGGTCGACCTAGTATCAAATAATTTTATAATATATCTGCCCAGTCTTTTAGGTTTTAAGGATGGGAAATCATCAAATAACTTCTCCCGCTCTGGACGGAGCGGAAGGGAGTGTCAGACTCTTACTGACTAAAACCCATCCGTGTTCCTACAAATTTATCGTTCACTACACATGTACGTATATCTCTATTATTTATCTATTCATATATTTAACACCTTACAAGCTGATTTACATCAGTACACTTCAACGTTAGGTTCAGTTGAAAACCAGCGTCAGGCAGCTCCTAGTTGTCTGGCATTTTGCTGAACTGGACCTATTTGGCGCAGCCGCGGGTGACACAATGTTATTGTTTTAAATTTAAGTTTCCTTTTATTTGTATCTACATTATGTGTATCTGTATGTGTCAAAACAGTTATTTTCTTTCTTTATAAAATGGAAAGAACCAATCCCAGATATAGAGATTTGTTTTGTCCCAAAAACAGAGGTAATTCATTGGTAAAGTGTCGAGACCTCAGCATGAGTTCCAGCTATGAAGGTTAGAACTTATCCAGTCCCAATTAACCAAGTTTCACCGTAGTTCCAATATAAACCTAAAATTATTTCCCCTGTTAAAAATCTCCGCATCGTCGACTGACGTCATCAAATGATTCATTAGGTAAAACATAAGCAAATAAATAACTCTGTACATGAGATAAGTATCGTCGGATACGTGTGAATAAATTGTGGGAAGTTCTGCTACACATGAGGTGGAGAGATGTGTTTGAAATCTGAAGATATGGGTAGTTGTTACAAATAATAATTTGAGAATTATTTAATATCGTAAGTTGCGTTCTAAGAAAATATAAAAGTTTGGCTCCAGAACTTTGAATTTATGTAGGTATTTTGGAAGTCATAGAGTGGACAGATTATCTGGTGAAGGTCACGGAAATCCGTTGGAAGAGAGACGCATAGGACCGGTTCTTGTGGAGACCCTATGAGGATAGGAGGCCAGCCGAAAGATGTCCAGCAGTGGACATCTTTCGGCTGATATAATGATGATGTATTTAGAGAGGCAAGTGACTCTTCACCAGTGAAGTTTTTCATCAGTCTTTAATTTATTTAGTTAATAACCCAAGTAAAAAGCAAAAAAAAAATACCAATTAACCTACCTTAAAAAGATAACAATTATTTTCTGCAAAAATAATATAAATTAATACTAGTTAATTAGAATAATATTAGGAGGATAATTTTTATTTTTAGGAAGTACTAAATTATTATTTTTTGCGATACTGAACTAACGCAAAAACAAGTACTAATATTTGAGTTAATTTCATACAAAGTTCTTTGTCATTATCAGAAAACTTAATTCGGCATTCAAATTATACAAGCACAGACAGGCCTAACAATGCGGCAGCTTATCTACGGATATATCAACCACAGACCGAGTTAACTCTAGGCCTGCGGATGGCGAGCTATGGGTGGCTCGCCGTCCGATAGCAACCAGGCCCGAGTCGACGGCGCGTAGTGTTCCACGCGCACCTCAAAGAGCCGTCAGCAACGCAGACGGGGCCCCATAGGGTCAGTGCCTGCCAGGGTTGCGGAATTTGTTCGAAAGAGTCACCGCGGCCCTGGAACGCATAGAGCACAAGAAGGATCACGGGTGGATTTTAGTCAGTAAGAGTCTGACACTCCCTTCCGCTACGCCCAGAGCGGGCGAAGTCATTTGATGATTTCCCATCCAAAAAAAAGACCGATTTTACTCACCTGTAGCGAGGCGGTCTGCAAGAACTTCTACCTATAAAAAAAACAACTACAGGAAAACTATCAAAAACACTGCTATCTTCGGAACTATCCTCCACAAAACCACCTCACGTGTAGCACACAGTATTGTATTGTCAAATTGTTTCCCATAGCCTTGCGCGTGCGCTTCGCCTTTTTGTCGACGAGCGATAGACGCTACCTTCATTTCGCTTCAAGTTTAAACACGTTGGGGATCAGTAGTTGTTTATTAAGTAACTAGCTGCTGCCCGCGACTTCGTCCCCATGGAATCCCCGATTTTAAAACATTCTTTATCGCTGCTCCGCTCCTATTGGCTTAAGCGTGATGATATATAGCCTAAAGCCTTCCTCGATAAATGGTCTTTTCAACCCAAAAAGAATTTTTCAATTCGAACCAGTAGTTCCTGAGATTAACGCGTTCAAACAAACAAACAAACTCTTCAGCTAAGTATAGATTACATTTTTGAAAGCTTTTATTTAACTGGCAATACACTTAAAAATAAAATAAAATCCTCCTAACTACAAAATGGCATCAAAAAACTCGTCCGCATCGCTATCGACTGGGAGTGAACCCAATAGACTGGCGGCATTGCCACGTTGTATAACCATACTTATCCTCTGTCCGAAGTAAAAGCCAGCTCTTGGGTCACGCGAAGTGTCAACCAAACGTTTAGCAATTCTTTAAATAACGTTAGTAATTACATGGATTTTGTGTACAGTTAAGTCGCTTTACTATGGCCCTAGCTCGGTAACCAATAGGAACACAGAAAACAGTTTTTGCTGTTTTGCTATTGGTTAAAAGTTAGGGCCAAAATAACGCGATTTTACGGTACTGCATTACTGGGTAGTGAAATATTATGCACTTATTTCAGATTCTAGCTTATCGTAACCATTTTGGAAAAAAGCCATTGCTTTGAGTGCTTTGGTCTTTCATTCTTAAGCAATAGTTCAGTCGAAAATTTAAAGGCTCCTTCAGAATGGTACCTCCGCCTCCGGTTCGATAGCGATGCGAGGAGCATTTTTATTTGTTTCTATGTAAATGTAATTTTATTATCGCTTCACATCTTACTGCGAGAGTATTTAAAGTCATTTACTGAAATATTTGTTGTTGATTTTTTATTCATAGGCTTTTTTACCATAGATGGAGGAGCTCGTGGCTGAATTATAACAACCGCACGGGTTAAGCAACGCTTGCCGAGGTTGGTCTGTGGATGGGTGACTATCTTAACATAACAAGACTTCTCCGTGCCTCGGAAAGCACGCTAAGCCGTTGGTCCCGGCTCTCTCTCTATCTCATTTGGAAATCTTTGGCAGTCGTTACGGATTGTCAGAAGCCAGAAAATCTGACACCAGTCTTGCCGAGAAGTACCGTGTTCCCAAGTTAATGGGTAGTGGAGGTCTGGTAGGCAGCCGCTCTACGTAAAATACTGTTATTCAGCTGAATCCGGCTTGACTGGGAGCCAACCCCAAATATAGTTGGGAAAAGGCTAGGCAGATGATGTTTGACCATAGATTCACCTGATGAATTAAAGACCCCAGGATGCAGATTAAAAAAGTCGAGGACCTCAAAATAATCATTTATTCATGAAACAGTAGTAATGATTACTTTGGCCAATAGCGTTCTTGGAATAACTTTTTTTGACCTGAACAAACAAAGGCACTTCATATGAGTCAGTGTTTTCACACGAAACTAAAATGTAAGGAACTTAAATTCAATAATATGTATAAACAAAACCTGTTTTTTTTTTTGGGTACCAGACCCATGTTATACCTAAATTAAGAAACTGGTTTATTTTGGGCACCTCACTATAATTAGGGACAGAACATTTATAAATATTTTAAGACTTAAAACAAACCCTGCTTATTAGCTTTAATTGATGCATTTTTTTTAACTGAAATATAAAATTATTATCCGTAAATTCTGCTCAAGCCAGGCAGAGAATTGAATAACAAGCATTTACGGAAGAAAAGATTTATCAACTGTGAATTATTTTTTAACTAGCGACCCACCCGGGCTTCGCACGGGTGCAATGTAGATACTAATTCCTCTACTATAATATGCATGAATTATACATAAATAAACCTTCCTCTTGAATCACTCTATCTATTTTAAAAAAAAAACCGCATCAAAATCCGTTGTGTAGTTTTAAAGATTTAAGCATACCCCTATGTACCTATGCTTAAATCTTTAAAACTACGCAACGGATTTAGAAGGATATAGGGACAGAGAAAGCGACTGTATTTTATACTATGTAGTGATCTATGGTTAGTCTGTGGCTATGGTATGGCAATAAATCTTCAATTAAAAAAATAAATCCAAATATTCTTCAATTCATCAGTTACTAGATCAGCACTGCCTTTTGCAATCGCCCTATTATTTTAGGCCATCGTTCGTGGCTAGTCAAAATTCGGACTTAGAAAACCACAAGTTGTTTAAAATGTAGGTTGATTTTAGTCCTACTTATTTAACTGTGCAATATCAACGAAATAGACCAAGAATGCGGACGCAAAAACAGCAAACATTCCCAACTAGAAGAATTCAACATTTGAATATTAAAATTGAACAAACGCGGTGAAAATATTAGTTTAACAACAAAAGGTATCCTGTAGGAGCGCTCGCAATGAGATACGTTCGCCCGCCATTTTGGACACAGAAGTACAAATAGTTTTCGAATGGATGTGGCAACTAAAGAAAGTTCTTAAGTTACCACATCCATTCGAAATTACCTACTAAATCAACCAACCAAATAAATATAATGAGTTTAACTTAATGGGACCACCTTTATGACCTCCACAAACAAGCGTATGAAAAATTACATAGAGCCAGGTAATAGTTCTTTATTAATGTTGTAAAATAATATACAAAACTTACTCAAAAGTCTCTGATGGTGGCGTATGTGTTTCATTCATCATTTGGCTCCGTCAGCTGGGAGGGGTCATCTCTCAGCTGCCACGGTTTATTTTAATTACTTACTTTACTTTAAATTGTTCCTTTCACACTGGATACCTGTATCATACACGTCTTTCTACATCGTTCTCACATATAGGAATAATATCAAGAAGGACAATGTATCCACAACTTTGTAACAATTGATTGATTCAAAAGAGTGTCCGTGGAGTTTCTTGGACGTTCTTCTCCATAGAGATCTACGCTTTGGAACGTGCAGATAGCTTCACTTCTTTTGAACTTGACAATTCAAAAGTGCCTGTAAAGGGTTTAATTGAAATAAATGCTTTGAGTTGGGAGGAGCTCGTGGCTAAATTATAACAGCCGCACGGGTCGATCTTCGTGGTTAAGCAACGCTTGCCGAGGTTGGTCTGTGGATGGGTGACCATCTTAACATAGGTAACGAGGCTTCTCCGTGCCTCGGAGCACGTTAAGCCGTTGGTTCCGGCTGTCATTTGGAGATCTTTGGCAGTCGTTACGGATTGTCAGAAGCCAGAAAATCTGACACCAGTCTTGCCAAGAAGTACCGTGTTCTCCAGTTAATGGGTTGTGGAGGTCTCGTAGGCAGCCACTCCGCGTAAAATACTGGTATTCAGCTGAATCCGACTTGTCTGGGAGCCGACCCCAATATAGTTGGGAAAAGGCTAGGCAGATGATGAAATGGTTTGAGTTGAGTTGAGTAAGTGAGGAAATAAGAAAGAGTTTTCTCACCTTAACTGCTTATTCAGTATTAATGGTACTACGCTGGATGTGTCTGAAGTCTGCGCATAAAACAAAAAGCTGTTGCCCTGAAATTGCGAGATGGGACCTCGGCAGACTACGACAGAGATGAGGAGACGATTTAGATCGCTTCCTTAGTAATTGGTAAGAAGTTCAGACTAGTAGTAGTATCTATACAAAAATAATAAAGCTGAAGGGTGTGTGAACGTGCTAATCTCTGGAACTACTTGTCGGCTATGGAAAATTATTTTTGTATATGAAATGAGGAAGAACATAGGTTCATTCCGGTTCATTCTGGTAACGGGAAAACACAGGATATACGCGTGCAAAGTCGTAAACAAAGTAATGTATATTTCTTACCTTAATATGCCTATTAACGGATTTGCCACCCACATTTATTAATCATTCTTGCTTCATCTGTAAACAAGAGAGTTTACAACACTAACATAGTTCTGATACATGAGAAAAAGTAAGTGTAAGTGTTTAGTTTTGTGTTTGTAGTAATGTATTATTTGCTATTTTTATCTGTCTGTAACTATAGAGAGAAAGATTATTTAAATATATATATTTCTACTATGTTTCTTTTTAATCTTATCATCAACTTTAATAATACTATAAAATTTTAATTTTAATTTTAACTTTGCATGTTGTGGTCTCCTATAATTGAGGGAGCGCATGGAATTTTGTTCTTGTCCTTTATAAAATAGCATGTAAGGTGTATTGTTTGTTGGAGATCCTAATAAAATAAAAAAATAAAATAAAAACATAACTACATTGTTAGCAATTATTACGATAACATTATGATAATTTACGAATAAAACTTTCTGACATTTTTCGCACTATGCCGCATCCACTCAGTCTCGTTTCTCACATCGTAGCCAACACGAAACAATAGCAAACCCGGGCACGAAGCCGCCGTTTTAAATAATACATAGATACACATTTTATTTGCAAAACGGAAACCCTGTGATTTATCTGTGTGTGTACTTAATCGGTGGTTTTGCCCATGCTGTTGTATTAAATACTAGCATCGCCCCGCAGTTTCACCCGCGTAGTTCCCGTTCCCGTAGGAATATGGGGATATAATATAGCCTATGTTCACCGGAGATAGTGTAGCTTCCTAAAGGTAAAAAAAAAATCAAATCGGTCAAGTAGTTTCGGAGCCTATTCAATGCAAACAAAAAAAATAACAATCAAATCTGGAAAGATTTATTATTTCTTAATATTAGTGTAGAAAATATGCAAAAGTACTGACAACTGGTTAATACGTGTTCAATATCATCTAATATCAATAATCTAATAATAAATATTTTTGTTCACAGGTACAAAGATGATAAAACGGCAAAAATTCCGCAAGAAAATCCGGTGAGACCGTCCTTGGTCGAAGTGACAATGTGACAATAGTAACAAACAGTTAAAACATACTAAAAATACTCTAACATAATTCTCCTAACACTTTCCTAATTTAGATTTTAGTCACAAAAGTTAGTGCCAATAATAGTGAAAAAAAAAACCACAGAGTAATAGACGACTAGAGAAGACATCGAACTTTTGATGCAACGATAAAACAGTGCCACATTTTTAAAACTGCCAGTTTCGAACATTCTAAATTCAAATTAAGCACAAAAGAAAAACAATTCAAATAAAGAACACAAATAGTGAGCAAGGAACAAAAAAAAAATAAAGTGACGTTTCGCAAAATTTGGACCCAAAAAGTGACGTTTCAAAAAGTTTGGACCATAAAAGTGATGTGCTAAGAATGGATCTCCACGCTCCTCAGTTGGTAGTTCATTCCTATGAGCCTCATGCCCCTCTGCTGGAGGTCGAAGGTCTCGATCCTCACAGTCCTCAACAGAAGGTGCTGATCCATGCACCAACTTTACAAAGTCAGGAGTTGATGAGCAGTGATCACCGGAACGGAGGTGAGCAGAGCTACGGTAATGATTGCAACTTTTTTTACTTCATAATTATTTAAGTAATTTATTCAAGGTAATGCTGATGCGATTTGAATTAAATCTAAAAATATGTGAACAGAAGAATTTTGTTTTATATTTAAAATTCATTATTTGAAGATTTTCTTGAGTTGCTAAAATCTGCATTGTTTAATACTAAATAACACAGCTTAATTGCAAATTTGATGACACGGTTGGCGCAGTGGTTGAGCGATTGGCTGCTGCACTACGTGTCGTGGGTTCGATTACCGCACGGAACAAATATTCGTATGACCTACAGATAGTTGTTCCGGGTCTGGCTGTTTGTGTATGTGAGATTGTATGTTTGTGAACGCACCCACGACACAGGAGAAATTCCTAGTGCGGGGCAACGTTTTATTTAATAATAAAAAAAGATAAAGAAAAAGAAAACATCAACCCGTTACAGAGACAATTTGAAGAGGCCTATAACTCGTTATCCATGTACTGCTATTAGTGGATTGTTCTAAACAAAGAAAGATATTACAGTACTAAAACGAAGCTCACTTAAATTCTCTGAACTTTTGATTATGTCAATGAGATTTATGGTAGTGTGAAAAACTTTTTTGATTCATCATAGAAGTTTTTTTTTTTCTTGACAGAGTAAGTAAGCCTCAATACATTATTATTGAGAGCAGATGTGTCTGATCTGACGTAGAGTACGACTTTACAGATGAGCAGTACCACGCGCACAGCAGCAACCAGAGTGGAGACGGTGAGTCACTACCCTTACTTACATACAATTAATTTTAAAAAAAAACAACTGTTTCAATTGAGTCGTATAGAATAAAAAACAGCAACCTGATAATTTTTAACTATTAATTTAATTCAAATTTAAATCTTATCTATTTAAATCTTAAAATAATGAATTCAAAGTTCTAAAACATACGTAATAAAGTACACATAAAAAAACTGCTAGTCAAAAGTCAGATTGCTGTTTTTGGTTATATATGACTCAATTATTCATAACTTCGTTGCATTCATTGGTTACCGCGTTCTTATGAGTTTCTCGTTTTAGCAGACGTCTGTAAACTTTTTATTTGAGTGAGTATGAGTAACAACGTAATTGAAAAACAAAACATTGTAAACTAAAGTAATTATAACCGATATAAGTCAAATGAAATGGATATCTAGACGGTTTTAGATTTCTCAACTGCAGTCACTATCCCATCTTTAAAAATAATATACATATATGTATAAATATAATTTTGATAAACTGAAGTAGTGCACATAAAAAGTCTTATTATTTTTTCTCAGTTTATTTAGAATCAACCCGACTAATATCCTTACATGGAGCCCATCGTACGGTAGTGGGTTGTCTCTTCATTTGAGTTTGTGGAGCTCAGGTTTATTTGTATTGTTTGCAATCAAGTGACTAATGATATTCTACAGCTATAAAGAAAGAAAGAAATAATAATATTTATTCAGCACATACATGAAATACGTACGGTACGTGGTAAAAACAAAAGAAAAAGATAGGTATGACAAGCACTAAGTGTGTGACTCACGGCTGCACTAAATAGGTCCATTTCAGCGATATGTCAAACAGACTGATGCTGTTTCACGCTGGTTTACTAATTAACCTTTCAGAGACGAATATACATGCAATAATAAAAATAAATAGGTACTGAATAAAAAATATTAGTCTTAGAAACCATTTTTAAGCCCTGTCTATTCCTTCATAGCTCTGTACCGTCTCCATTTATTTACATTCCCCCATCTAAACTCGTAACAGACTCTTCTAAAGAACTAATACCATTTAATTTCTTAGCTTCGCTTCTCGATTCGATCAAGCTTTTTGTGACTGGCATTCTAGGCTAGACTTTTGTAAAAAAAAAAAGATAGATCTGTCACCTGTCACTATTGTGATAGAGAGTTTTTGAACTGTGTGTCAATTTGCTAGACTGTGGTTTTCACTGAGTACATATACTCGCTCGTTTCCTAATTGACTAACCGAGGCGTTGCGGTTGGTTGGTGAAATTTTATTAGTAGTGTCATTGGCAAAATCGATGTATCGTTTTCAAATTATAATTTACTAGCTTCACCCGCGTAATGAAATAGCCTATGACACTCCACAATAACGTAGCTTTCTATTGGTGAAATAATTTTACGTGGAGCGGCTGCCTACCAGACCTCCTTATCTCATTAACTGGGTAACACGGTACTTCTTGGTAAGACTGGAGTCAGATTTTCTGGCTTCTGACAATCCGTAACGACTGCCAAAGATCTACAAATGATAACTTGACCAACGTCTTAACGTTCTTCTGTGCCTCGGAACCAAAGACATTCTCTATGCTCGGAACAGACTGTGGGCCTTACGAGCACAAGTAAAAATATATATGTAGGTATGTTTATTCTCTCCGTCATATTTTTATTTCTGAAATTATTTAAATATCTTTTTATACACTTTCAGAATAAACACTTTCAACTGTGTATTTCAATTATTTTTACAACATTTTAGTGTCGTGATTTTTCAGTAGAAGACTTTCTTAAAATAAATAATAATAAAACCGTGAAATACTTATAATCTTAAATCCGTAACTTGTCTACAAAAACAATAAGTTACAGAGAAACTATAATGCTCGCTATAAAAAAATATAGATTGTAAAGAACAAAACGAATTAATTTTTCATGCTGATTAAATAAAACATAAACTGGGAAACTACTGGTTTCTGAAAACAGATAAATCCATTGTCAAAAGTTATCTAAAGTGTTTTTATTTCTTTTGTCACAGAAACAGCTATGGGCTGAATTATTAATAGCTGAAGAGTTTGTTTGTTTGCTTGAACGCGGTAATCTCAGGAACTACTGGTCCGATTTGAAAAAATATTGAAGTTTTAGATAGCCCATTTATCAAGGAATGCTATTGGCTATATCATATCACGCTACGGCTAATAGGAGCAGAGCAAAACTGTTGCAAAAACATGTTTTTTTTTCTCTCTCTCTATGTGACGCAGACGAAGTCGCGGGTCAGCTAGTATTTGATATAGTTTTGTTTTGATCGTGTTTAACCATCAGGGCCGTATTAGACCACCTTTCCGGTATGGGTTACCATTGGGTTAGATTTAAGATATTTAATTTATTTCATCAATAAGATT
The DNA here is from genome assembly GCA_905332915.2 of Hecatera dysodea. Lineage (NCBI taxonomy): Eukaryota > Metazoa > Arthropoda > Insecta > Lepidoptera > Noctuidae > Hecatera > Hecatera dysodea. The sequence goes on along the minus strand of HG995313.1, from coordinate 12,405,765 downwards.
ACTAAAAAAAGGACACGTTAGTAGTGTGTTGAAATTTGGAGTGGTTTGGTACACTACTTTTTTTTTTGGATGGGTAATCATCAAATTTTAATGAATTCTCCCGGGAGCGGGAGGGAGTGTCAGACTCTTACTGTCTAAAACCCACCCGTGATCCTTCTTGAGCCCTTTGCGTTCTAGGGCCGCGGTGACTCTTTCGAACAAATTCCGCAACTCTAGCAGGCACTGACCCTATGAGGCCCCGTCTTCGATGCTGAAAACCTGACAAGTAAAAATGTATAATAGGCTAGGCTGATGGCTGAAAGAATATTTTATCTAGGTTAAACAAATCTAAATTCCGAATTACCTTTTGGAATATAAATTCTTTAGTTGGTCAGTTAATCTGAAAGTTGAACCAAAAATAAAAATATGATACATTTTTAACAGAAACAAACCACTATCGAACTATCTCCAAAACGAAAGATGTGGAAAAAGTGTGGAGGATCGACTAGTTTTTTCAATGGCACTCACACACAAACAGATGTTGTTCACACGGTGTTAACTTGTTTGTGTGTGTGAGTATAAATATCAGTGTGGTGTGGCCTCAGTGTTTGGTATGAGCGGAGCGAGTGGATTAGCGTAGCGGGCTAATTTTTCAGATGGCTGCAGATGACTGTAGTGCGTAGTTTTGAATAAATACATGTTTATTTACTCACGTCATGATCGTAAGTGTGACTGCTGAATGGAAGTATTCTCTGTTCAAGTAAAGGTTTTCCGCGCAGTCCGAGTCAAATTTTTTGCCTGATTTATGACAAAAGATACAATTCTTATTACAGTATTCTTAAATAAGTGGCAGAATTGAGATTTCTAACATTCCAAAAGGCGAAACTGCTTTCTCCTTAAGAACTTCCATCTTTTGTCATTTAAACAGTAAAATGTTTAGATCAGAAATCAGTATTCCGCAGTTCAGTTCAAAGTGTAAGCTTTGGTGATGTGACCATAAAGTCAGCTGTCAATTCATTCAATTCAAACAAAATGGAATCTTTCTTTCCTTCTTTTTGTATCGATTGACTACTCTTTGTCCAACCAGTATTGAGGAACCGTACAGCTCTATCATTGTCCTCGTTTAAATGCTGGATGGTGCAAGTTGTAAAAGATGATATTACAATTCACTTCATTCTCAATTCTTTAGTGCGTTCCATAAGTTACATATAGTTGGTAGGGAAGTAAATAGTAGTCACAGTTATGGACCCTGTCGAGCACAGCTAAGATTAAGTAGGAGAGAGGATAAATACACTGTTTGTTTTACTTATTACTTAGTAAAAAAATATATATACCTTTATAATAGTAACTGTTATTGTGTACATAATTTATGTACACAATGCTCACTCCGCCCAAGTTTAAACGGTGATAATTATGTTGACACGTTGACAGAATAGACCATCTGAACAACTAATAGACGTTACCTTCGTAGCTAACGAGGGAGTGGGACTACGTCACAGTCAATTTAACTCATAGGTACTCGCTGGCACTCGAACCCGACCCTACGTACACGCGGGTCGACAGTCCCAACTAATTTCACACTGATTTAGTCAAGTGTACTCGCGACAAAAAAAACTCCCATTCACTCTGCGATGCGATCGGTAGACGTGGTTCGACAGTGAAATTTCGATGAATGAGAATCGAGCATCATGGTATTTTGGAGGATAGGTTTCGTTTAAAGGGGTAAGCAGAGGTCTAAAACAGTTGCATCTTTGACAGATTGAGATGTAAAAGAGTGTCCGTGGAGTTTCTTGCACGTTCTTCTATATAGTTATCTACGCTTTCGAACGTGCAAATAGTAATATAATATATTTTTTACAGGACTGACCTTGATAATTCAATCGTGCCTCTAATGGTTTATCTGAAATATATGCTTTGAATCTAGAATCTTGGATGTCCAAGATTCAAGCAAAGTTTGTATCAAAGATTCGATCAACGATTTACTTGTACATATCTACAAGTAAATCGTTTGAAGATACAAACTTTAATAATGGACCATAATATATGACCACCATGAGAAAATGCGTTTTTACGTCAGCCATGAAGTTATTTTATTTATTGTGGTCAACGATGAAGCACGTTTGCGTAGAAGTGACTTATTCAGTCAACGTTCAAATTTCCAAGTTGTAGTTTTTGTTCAACTTACTTTGCAATTAATACTAGTACCTTGATCGTCAACATTTTTCGAAGTTTGGGTTTCCGTTTCGCTAGGAAACCTAGCAGATACAAAAATGTTTGACCTCCAAAACCCAGTAACTGAGCAACACGATGTCCCTTGGCAAGTCTGAGTGTTACCATTAGTAGTATCAGTAGTGACGAGATGAAACAATGTTTTTGCTTTTTTTATGTGAATTTATTCGAGAATGCTTCAATACTGACTTTGTTTTTTAATCTTTTACGGTTCAAGCATTGCGGTTATAGAATACCTTGGCTGTATCGGTAAGACGTGCTTAATATTTGTCCATTTTTAAAACAATGGTCAAAAATCACCGCTCTCTCGTTTCTTGTCTTAATCGTTTTTATTCGGATTCTATGCTTTTTGTTTTATAATTTATTTTGTTGCATGTTGTTGTATCTATTATGTTTTTATTATTGTATATATAATTAGTACACCTAAGACTACCTACAGTACTGTATTTCCTTTTCTCTTTCAAACCCATCCAAAGGTTGTCCTGAAAACATCGCTTTTAGCGATAAGGCCGCCCATTGTGTCACCTTATGAAATGTTTTCTTCATCTAGGTTTATCTTCTGTAACTTATATGGCGTACGAGTACATAATAAAGAGTTATTCTATTCTAACATCATATGGACGATTCTTAACTATGTCTGAAATAAGTCCTTATCAATCTTGCCAACTAAAGTTCAAAAGCAGCATTATCAAGCACAAAATTCGAACTTCAAACCTCAACAAAGACTAAAATATAAAAGTGAATAAGTCTGATCGGCTCACGCGCCGATTGAAAGCGAAACTGGCCATGTTGTCACAAAAACTGACCAAAAAACACTCTCGACCAGATGTTCTGTCGCCTGGCTTGCCTGCAGCGTTGATTTCATCTGATAACTTTGTATCAATCAATTGGATGTGTGAATCAATTGAACGTATGAATTGATTGATTAATTAATCAATTGAATGTATGAATTAATGAATCAATTAGGAAGTGATTATGGCTTTTTAGGAGCAGTGGTGGCCGAGTGGTAACGCATGACTTTGTGTAATTAATTTCATCACCACTGCTCTCAAAACGGTGAAGGAAAACATCGTGAGGAAACCGGCATGTCCTAGAACCAAAAACTCGAAGACATGTGACATTCACCAACCCGCACTGGGCCCGCGTGGTGGACTACGGCCCATTCTTTCTCCTAGAGAGGAGGCCTGTGTCCCAGCAGTGGGAACATTAAAAGGCTGATTATGCTTATAGCTTTTTTGTTGAGGTATTGTTTCAGTTTAAGTATGACTTTTAGTAACGTCACTGGTGATATTTAGTGGTGTACCTATATGAAAGCATCTATTGAAGAAGCTATTTCCTATTTTAGTTAACAATATAAACACAGCTTTATGTTTTTCATAACTTTTTGTTACCGGTACCTACTCGTACATACAGTTAGGTATTTTCGTAGTTACTATTAATGCAATGCTCTAGAACTTGCAAGGTCGCAATTCTTCTCTTACTATGGGAAAAACAGATTCTTTATTAAAAGCTTTCTTTTGGCTAATGGAAGTTTTAAACGATGCTAAGAAGATGCTTGGATACTTTGAATATAGATGTAGATCAGTCCCAAATGCTATATGTAGTTTATTATACCTAGGCTACCTTTTACATCAGTTGCAATAACAACTACATTTAAACGGAAATGGGTCACACGCCACGTTCGCCCCACTCCTCAATCATCTTGTGCTCAGACGTGCGCCCGCGCCGGTAACAGATACGTCTCACAGTCGACCGCAGCCACTTCCTTGGGAACCTGCGAACTGGATGGACGTCTTTTTTTGTTTGGGAGTGACTTGAATGAGTGTAGTATTTGTCTAGTGAATGGGAATTGATATCGATTGTAAAAACCTTTAGGATTTCGAAAACTGATTCCAATTTAAATCGTGGTTAGCTATAAGCTATGCATTTTGAATCACCATAGAATGAAGTTATTTTTTGTGCATAAAAAACAGATCCTTGTTGAAAACTTTGACAGACATAATACTAAATCCTGGAACCCTAACAGATGAGTTATAAAAACGAAATTTATTTATAAAAACTATATAGCCATTAAAATTCAGCAGATTCTTTATTCAAAATTTACTAAGAAGAATTTGAATTTAGAATTTCTTCTCTTCTTATGTCTTTTTTTTTCTTTATCTTTATTGATTGCTGCCAACGCTATGTGTTTTGTTGCTCGAATTAAATGTTTCAATTAAATTAAATAATTGTAGAGGGCATGTCCTTTATGGAGGCGATGGATACACATCCATGTTAAATAATGTGATTTCTTGTATAATAATAAATAATAATACAAATATTTATTATTACTTATTATACAAGAAACCAATAGACCTAAGTGGCGTGCAATTGGAGAGGCCTATGTCCAGCAGTGGTCTGCAACAGGCTGTTGATTGATTGATTGATTTTGTAAGTTGGTTGCAAATAACACTTTTACACGTCAATCTTTTTTGGTCGTTATAAACTAGATGAGGCCGGTGTTTCCTAGCTGACTACTCTGAGAAGAAACACCGAAACAAACTCAGAGATCAAAGTCTCTTTTGAAGTCCATACAATTGTACTGGTCAAATAAATATAATAGGTAGTGTTTTTCTAAAGTAGTTTTAAATATTATTCTCATGTATGTGTGTTACTAACACTATGTGGACAATTAAAGTCTGAAATATAAGAAATTGATTAATTGATTGATTAAAGAGTTGTTTTGAATAATTCTGTTAGATTATTAAAATTGCTGCAACTATTAGATCAAGTTGTCTACACCAACTTATGTACCACGTGGTTAAAGTCAACGATTACTTGCCAAAGTTAACTTTTAAAGTTAGTTTCTCACAATCCAGCGATACCCCCTCGGAACCGGTCGGGTTGTCGAGTCATGGCCATTAGTTCCGCGCCGGGAATCGAACCCGCGACCTGCTACCGACGGAAGTTGATGTTTTTTGACAATTGTCGGGTTTTTGATGTTTTATAGCTTTTAATTGAGTGGGAATTTGTGTGTTATTAAATAGCTTTTTTTTAATTGTCTTTTTGTTTTTCTTATTTATTTATGTAGGTACACACAAGATACTTAAAAAAAAGAAAATTTGTACAAAATCAAGAGCACAAAGGTACTGCTTATCTCAATAGATATATCTTCCAGCAGACCTGCGACAGAAGAGTGGGATAAGAAACGTAGACAGTGTGTAAAGAGACAGAGAAGGAAACTTAAAATAGACTAGGTATACTAACTTAACTAAAACATATTATTAACTATTTATACATACAAATCAAATTAAAATAAACATAGGTACAAACAAAATATACACAAATAAATATACCTAAATTACCCTATAAAATATACATAATCACATTTCAATCAATTAACCTATAAAATATACATAATCACAGTTTTATTTGTAGGAACATAGTTTATTATGGTCGCGCTTACTGAGTGAGAGCAGTGGTGGCCGAGTGTTAACGGCCCCGACTTACGAATTGTAGGTCGCGGGTTCCCCGGCCCAGCCACGCACATTACTTTGTGTAAATAATCTCATCACCACTGCTTTCAAAACGGTGAAGGAAAACATCGTGAGGAAACCGGCATGTCCTAGAACCAAAAATTCGAAGACATGTGACATTCAACAACCCGCACTGGGCCTGGCCTGTGTCCCAGCAGTGGGAACATTAAAAAAGGCTGATTATGCTTATGCTTAATGAATACAGAGACCTGCATTTAATTCCTAATATCTAAATCAGTTTTAAAACATAACAGTCAAAAGAATTTATGATTGCTGTTGTGTTTTCTTGGGATGTTAGTAATGGCAAGATTTCTGTAGCAAAATTAAATAATCTCTTTAAAACTCTCAAGGTTATTAAATATGTCAAGACCGTTAATACAAGGCAATACTAGTAAAAGTAAGGCCTAGCTCTAATCGTAATATACACAAACTTAAAAATAAATTGCTCGTAGGTATTAAAATTAATCTACGGAACCGCTCCCAAACTGACCATAGACCCGCTGTACCGCAAAACGTCCCGTGCGAAAGAGACAACCATACACACTACGTTCCGCTCGATTAGAACCGCCTTGTTCGATATTTTGACAGCAGCCAATCAGAATAAATTTGTCCGCGCACACTAATTGATAATACAAAGTCTAAAGATCTTATAACAAGATACTGTCATTGGAATCTCTATCTTAACGAGTTAGGATTAAGGTTGAATTTGTATTGTGGTCAAAACTGATGTATCGTAGTCGGAAAAGCCTAAGTTCAAAGCAAAGCGTTGGATTACAAACTTTATCACAACTACTTAAAGTTAATTATTGCATGTTGCACTGAATATTTTTTTTTCGTTTCTAACAAGCATTTGACCGGACGGAAACTGGTGACATGTAAAGAATTAAGATTTTTGTGTAATGAGTTTTGTGTTTAAGTGTGATGATGACATTCAACGCATAAATTAATTTACCATTTGATTTGGAAACAATCGTCGTACCTAGTACGTCAGATTTTTTTGTAAGGGTTCATTAGGAAAGTAAACTTCATTTGCTGTGGGAATGAGTAAAGTTTTTGCTGTAAACAGTCTATCCAATGAATTTCATAGTGGGTAACCAAGTAACCCGTAGTCAAATAGGTGGTCTATGAAAAATAGTTGTATTCAGTTAGACTAAAAGCCAAACCTAACTTAGTTTTGAAAAAAAGACGGGAAATTACGATTATTGAGGGAACGAAGGAACGAGCACTTTTTTCTATATTACATCTTATAAACGGACTTGGCCTTACAATTTCATAACAATAAAATTTACATTCGTAAAAATATTATTTTACTCACTTACACCTCTTTCGTTTGCCGCGATAAAATTTTGAAGATGGTCAGTTACATTTGAAGATGGTCAGGTACGAAGCAATGTGAATCTTATTTTCTGAAAGTTAAAGTCGAATTCACCATAAATTCATTCTGATAAGCTATCAATGAACATCGGAGACGGTAATCTTGCAATATATATTGAACCTTATGGTAAAGATGATACGGTTGGTATTGCATAAAGAATAGGTAATTCAACTTTTTATTTGTTTTTAATTAAACGGGAGAGTTTTTGAAAAAATAAAGGCAGTTCCCTCCAGTACCTAGGTACCTTTAGTACTTATCCAAATCTACCATATACAAGAGGAGGGATATTGTCTGTATTTACTCCAATGGTTCAGTATTGGAGACATGGGCTTTTGTGTTACGGATCACAGGTTCGATTCCTTCTAGAATTTTATGTATGGTGAACAATGTGAGAACGTCGCTACCTCATTGTCAGTTTTTGCATAAGTTTATTTAAGTTTCATTAATCATTACATCCATCTATAAGTACCTAAGTGCTAATTATTACCTGCCTAGCCTTTTCCCAACTACATAAATATTAAAGTCGGCGGCGATGCAGCTGAATACCAGTATTTTACATAAACTGGGTAAAATGGTACTTTTTGGTAAGACTGGAGTCAGATCTTCCGGTTTCTAACAATCTGTCTAACATGGTGGCTTCTCGAAAAAAAATTGATCGAGTCAGGCGTTACTTTGCGGAAATCCATTTTAAATTCAACGGTCAGCGAGTCAACACGTCCCCTGAGGATGCCTCGTGGAGAGGCGAAACACGTGTCGGTAATGGTGTTGGGTTTTGCTTTGCCTTCCTGCATGTGCTTAAAATCCTTGCATTTGCCTTGTAATCTTGCATGTGCATAATAAAGCGGGCGGGAGGGAGGTGCATACCTGCAACACGTGCCTGCAACCCACTAATATTCGCGGAAATTAAAACTAGATAATATATTATTTTCATTTTCAATTTTTTTTTTTTAGTCGGTTCAGTAGTTTCCGAGCCTATTCAATACAAACAAACTATCAAATATTTCCTCTTTATAATATTAGTACGAGTATAGATGAAGGCAGTCTTACTTACTTCCAGGGTTGTGGAATTTTTTCGAAAGAGTCACCGCGGCCCTGGAACGCAAAGGGCACAAGAAGGATCACGGGTGGGTTTTAGTCAGTAAGAGTCTGACACTCCCTTCCGCTCCGCTCAGAGCGGGAGAAGTCATTTAATTTTCCATCCATAAAAAAGTTACCTAGATCCAATCCATAGACCCTCTATATACTGCATAGATACATCATAATCAGCCTTTTAACGTTCCCACTGCTGGGACACAGGCCTCCTCTCTAGGAGAGGTGATGGGCCGTAATGCACCACGCGGGCCCAGTGCGGGTTGGTGAATGTCACATGTCTTCGAATTTTTGGTTCTAGGACATGCCGGTTTCCTCACGATGTTTTCCTTCACCGTTTTGAGAGCAGTGTTGAAGAAATGAATTACACAAAGTAATAGATACATAATATTCCACTAATCTAAGAAGGTCTTTGATAATAATATTAATGCTCTATCCATTATGATATTTCACGTAATGAACCATAAGATCCACCATACACGAAACACCATAATTCAGTTAAAATAGATCAGTACAGTCCCGCCATGAAGTCTGTGGACTTGGGACAAAGATCCATACGAATCTTGACAAAGTCTATACTGATATTATAAAGAGGAAAGTTTTTTTGTTTGTTTGTAAAGAGCTGCGATACTACTGGACCGATTTTAAAAATATTTTCACCAGTAAAAAGCTACGTTATTAGCAAATAACATAGGCTATACTTTATTCCCGTATTATCATGGGAACGGGAACTACACGATTATAACCGAGCGCAAGCTAGTATTAGGCAGAAATGCAGAAATAAATAACTATATCTGTTTACTAGCTGCTGCCAGCGACTTCGTCCGCGTGGAATAGTTACTTTATCCCCGGTTTTGAAACTCTCAGCCCGATCGGTTTAAAATTGACAAAGTTTCATACAAACGTTTATCCCCTATTTTATCTCCTTGGGGGTAGAATTAATCAAAATCCTTTCTTAGCGGATGCCAACGTCATAACATCTACCTGCATGCCAAATTTCAGCCCGATCCGTTCAGTGGTTTGGGCTGTGCGTTGATAGATCACTATGTGTGTGTAAAATATGTACAACTTACAACAAAAAAAGAAATGAAAGTAAAGCTGAAATGCCTGTGCAAAATTATATTATAATAACCTATACCTACTTCACTTAAAAATAAATACCTATAACTACGTATAACTAATGAATAAAATAGGTAACTACTAATTAATAAAAGTATCTACGCTTTTACCTACTTAATACTAAAAAAACAGAACATAAATTAGCCAACACTAACCTATCGGTATTTAAAAATCTATGCTCCTACTTCTACTACTACTTCACCTAAAAAGAAATAAAATTGAAACTATTAATAATTTGTAATTTGAACGAATATTAAACATTACCAAAATAACTAATAAGTGCCTATTTTATAAAATAGCAACAAAAGTTACACAAAAATAATCACAATAACATCTTACAGCATGATTCAGTATTAAAGCGCGACGGCGCGGTGGCTTATTATTGTATTCATGTATAAGTTTGGTGTTTCTATACCGATTTCTATGATTCTTTTTTTATTGAATAGGTAATAATGTTAACTTTTTTAAATTAGATGAATGAGAGTATTATAAACGTAAGAGTAAACAAATATAATCAGAAAGCTCCGAACTGTTAAGCTATCGGGAGTTACACGTGTTATTGTGAGTCAACCATAAAAGTTAGACATATACTGTTCCGGGATATTTTTTACATAATTTTATGTAAAACATTTCCGTCATACATTATTTCTATGTAACTTTAACCATTAAGGCTACACACGCGACGGAAGCTTAAAAAATGGAGTAACTTCTCCCGTTTTCCCAACATTTCCCTTCACTGCTCTGCTCCTATTGATTGTAGCGTGATGAAAAGTATACTATAACATGCCCAGGAGTATAAAGAATAATTGCACCAAGTTTCGTTTAAATCGGTCAAGTAGTTTTTGTTTCTATAAAGAACATACAGACAGACAGACAGACAGACAGACAGACAGACAAAAATTTTACTGATTGCATTTTTGGCACCAGTATCGATCACTAATCACCCCCTGATAGTTATTTTGAAAATATATTCCCTGTACAGAATTGACCTCTCTACAGATTTATTATAAGTATAGATAGAAGATTTGTCTGTCTCTTATTACCTCTTTACATCTTCTTCTTCGGCTTCACGAATTCGTATAAAACTTGACTTAAAAAAAGAACTTCAATTCATAACGTCAGTTAGACAAGTGTAGGTAGCACTTTCCTCAAAAGGCCACATGGTTCTCATATGATTTGACCAGTACGGATTGTATGGATTTAAAAGAGACTTTGACCTCTGAGTTTGTTTCGGTGTTTCTTCTCAGGGTAGTCGGCTAGGAAACACCGGCTTCATCTAGCTTAAAATGACCAGAAATATTTGGCGTGCAAAAGTGTTATGTTTAACCTACTTACAAAATAAATATCATTTATCAAGCACAAGCACGAAAGTCAGTGAAATGACATTTTCGTGTTCATGTTGGAGTTTATGTTTTGGAATATAGTCCCAAGTTCTAAGTTTACCCACTCACACCTCGCTTTATACTCACTACATACACGAGGTAAAACCAATTTGTCAAACACACAATCCCTTGCATTAGTCGACGGTAATGGCTTATTTTAATTAATAATCGCATCAATAGGCTTTTGGACAAAGCCTTTGTATTGAAACTATAAAATTGTCAGTTACTTGCTTCTGTAATACGGTTTCACCCGCGTAAATCAGAAAGTATCCCAAAGGAACATGCTATCGGGATAAAAGAAAACCTATGGCCTATTCTGGACTACAATCTATCTCTGTGTCAAATTTCGTCACGATCTGTTCAGCCGTTCTGGCGTGATCGGCCTGCTTATCTTACTAATATTATAAACTCGAAAGTTTGTAAGTATGGATGTTTGTTGCTCTTTCACGCAAAAACTACCGAATGGATCTTGATGAAATTTGGCACACATATAGAGCAAAGTTTGGAATAACACATAGAATATTTTTTGTCACGATATTCCCACGGGATCGAAACTTATGCGGGTGAAACCGCGGGGCGCTGCTAGTTGAGTAATAAACATTCATCCATCCAAACTCTCGCATCTATGTATACTAATATTATAAAGCTAAAGAGTTTGTTTGTTTGGTTGAAAGCGCTAATCTCGTGAAGTACTGATTCGAATTGAAAAAATATTTTATTGCTGGATAGCCAATTTATCGAGCCCATTTTACGACTTACAGGATCGGCGCGTTTATTAAAAATGTTACTCTGTGTGAATGTGGGTTTGCAAACCTTGGTACCTGGGATTTTATTTTAATAGTAACAGTTAATAAAATGGAACCCAAGACCTCACACTGTACATAACAACTTGCCAACATGGATCTTGTCTTAGATGATTTATTGTAAACTAGCAGCGCCCCGCGGTTTCACTTGCTTAATTCCCATTGCTGTGGGACGGAGATAAAATATATGTTATTTGCTGATAATGTAACTTTTACTACTTTTTAACCGACTTCTAAAAAAGGAGGAGGTTCTCAATTCGGATGTTTGTATGTTTTTTTTATTTTTTTTTATTGTTTGTTTGCGCATAACTCCGTCAATGCCAACCGATTTGAAAAATTCTTTTTTGTCGGAAAGGGTATACTTCCCAAATGGTCCCATGAAAATTTTATCGAAATCGAACAAGCGGTTTTTGAAAAATCAACAAAAATCAAAAAAAATATCTACATTGACGACCTTTTAGTTTACTCTGCATTGGAGCAGTGCGTTTTTTTTACACTAATGCAATTGGTTCGTTTAGGTGGGGGGAGGGGAGGGGGTTTAGGTACCACTAAAAAGTGAAAAATAAAAAACTTTTTACAAAAAAATACAACCGACTTTTTCACAAAAAATCAAAAAAGTACAAAATAACTTTAATTTCGGAAGTCGGTGTTCAAAAAATGAAAAAGGAACCACAAACACCGAGTTCCGAAATTAAAGTTATTTTGTACTTTTTTGATTTTTTGTGAAAAAGTCGGTTGTATTTTTTTGTAAAAAGTTTTTTTACTTACTTTTTGTTTAGTGATTTAGGCGTGAATCCTTAACAAACTCATATTCGCATTTTAATTTAAAGTTAGTTAGCGGCTTAACGCGTTTCCTAGCATGTAGGAGTCTCGGTATGATACGTAATCAATGGTCAGTGCCTGCTAGGGTTGCGGAATTATTTCGAAAGAGTCACCGCGGCACTGGAACGCAAAGGGCACAAGAAGGATCACGGGTGGGACTTAGTCAGGAAGAATCTGACACTCCCTTCCGCTCCGCCCAGACCGGGAGAAGTCATTTGATGACTTCCCATCCAAATAAAAAATGGTCATCAACTCATCACCTTTTTTTTACATAAATACACGACAGTTTTCCATCAGTTTTCTGGCTGAAATAACAATATTACTATAATAAGCTTCAGTACTATGAAAATGATATGCCTGTCCTTATCTCTTTAACGACAGATAACTGAGGACGCGAGAGGGGACTGCGGGGAGAGGTGACGTCACAAGGAGTGTGTTCGGAAATTTTGTAGCGCGTTTCTGGCTCGATTTTATTGTAATATTTTTGTTTTTTTTTCTCTCGAAGGAAGTTATTTTGTGTGTTTTAATGTTTTGCGATTGTAATTTTTACCAAAATTGTAGATATACATGTAGTTATGAAAATTTAGGTTTTCTTTATCCATTAGTTTTGTTAAATCGTAGACCTACATAAAGCGTAGCACATGTCCAAATAATTCAAACTCAACTCGAGTTTAATTCCTCAATATAATTATTTCCTAAAATTGTTTTTAATAACAATTATAGGAATTAGCGTTGAAGAGTAGGTACATAAACTCCCAAGATGCCAGTACAACAATCTCTGTTAGTTAAATATGCTTTCATGAAAAATATTCTTTATTATTTTTCATGAAATAGTAATAAAATTTAAAAAGTTGTATTATAATATCTGAAATAAGAAATATTTTGAGTCCTGCTGGTCTTCATCTAGGTTCGAAATATTACTAAGATTACAAAAAAAAAATTAACAATGTTTGACATTTATAACTAAATCATAACTAAGGTAGCATAATAATGACGTCATTTGAGCTAGCAAATAATAATGTAAAATCGGATGTAAACTACGATCGATATTACCTACCTACGTGCCAAATACATATGTAGGTAATCGATATCTAGACTTTTTGTTGGTCTATTCCTAGAACTAAATTCGACATGAATGAGAAATTAAATCCTATATTATGATTTTTAGACAGTGGAGATATAGAGGTACGACGTTTTCTATACTATTATTATAAAGAGGAATGATTTGATTTTTTGTTTGTATTGAATAGGTTCCGAAACCAATGAACTGATTTGAAAAATTCTTTCACTGTTGGGAAGCTACACTATCCCCGGGTGACATAGGCTATATTTTATCCCCATATTCTTACCTATGTGGGTGAAACCGCGGGGCGCTGCTTGTATGCGAGGCGCAGCTACGCATGTAAATAAATGTGTTTTTCTTTTTTAAATACACTAAATATCTAAAACCCAATGGGCAGACAAAGTCATTCGCTAAATATATACTTAATTGAGTTTCTGTAAATGTAATTAAATGGTCGTGATACAAATTACCACGAGACTGCTCATTGTCTCGTCCATGATTGAATTTTTAGTAAGCATTTGCGGATTACTTTAAGTCATTTAAGTATTTTAAATACTAGAAGCAGACATAGTTACACAGTTTCGGTCCGGTCCAATTATATCTGGAGAATACCTATTATAGCTGTTACCGAAAAATTGTAAAATATCGCGGGAAAATTGTAAATTTAGCTTTTCTTAAAAAGACACTGATATATTGGAAACCAAAGAATTTGAATGGGATTTAATGTACACAAAAAGATTTTTTCATAATAGGTACATTGAGAAAATGACGATGAAAATGTTACGGAGTCTCCCATATTTTGATGATATACCTACATTGCTAAATAAAACGCGCTTTGAAAATCAATCAGTCAGCCTAGCTGACTCTCTACTAGATATGTTGAGTTTGGCTTCCAGTCTGACTAGCTGCTGCCGAATTCCAGTACATGTAGTTACCGCGTCTCTGACCTTCACAATCCAGTTTAAATGCGTAACACTTAAACACGGATTAAAAAAAAACACATACCTATAGTTTTGCCTATAGTATCTTCTTACCTACGTTTTTTTTCGTACGTATCATAATTTCTGCTAAATAACAAAAAAAAAACATCCCACACACAAATTTCCCTCTGCCAAAATCCAAAGATGGCGTCTAAAATCTCACCCCTCGGGGTAGAATATTTCGGATCATCTCGCCACGTGCCGGCAGTATATCCGCGGCGGCCGCGCGGTTCGTTGTCGCCTCTATGACGCGACCTCGCGACCCGCGACACCGCGACGCGCGATTTTTTCTCATAAAATCGCTGGAAGAATAATTATTGTAGTGGCCAGTACGTGTTCTTTTGTAAAAATAACCGCTCGAAGAATATTTTTGGCCAGTGTGATTTTCGTTTGAATTTCGAATGACAGTGATTTTAGTCAAGGACAATGATTTATTTTCGGATTTTGTGATTGTTGGTGATTTTAAATGTGAACAGTGAAGTGGAAAAATATTGTATTAGGTTTGAAAATAAATACTAAGCAAATTTTCATTGCGCTTATAAATCGCGTTATTTTGTCGTAGTAGAAAAATCTCTGAAAAGGAAACTCATACAAAAAAAAAATATTACACCATTTTTTTATGAATATATTTGAAATTTCTCATCACCCAAAGTCATTTACCGTAGGTACAGCAAAGCCGAAACAAAAATTTAAAATCAAAACATCAGCAAAAAAAAAACAAATAATTTCGGCAAACAAAATATAATTATTTTTAAGTAATTAGTAAAAAAACATATTTAATATCACAAAATAATTAAAAAAAAAACAGACATTACAAAACACAGCGCCCAACGCGATCTCAACTAACGCTTCATATTTAAACACACAAAAACCTGTACTACGAGCCAGCACATAACACTGTCGTTATGTAAAACTATCCGGCATGTAATACCTACACCGTATCACCGGACCCGCCGGATCCGATGACCGACTCGCCCCGTGTGAATGCTACTCGTTTGTAAGCGAGATACGACTCTGTCGTAGGTGATGGAAAGACTTGAAAATCTTAGCTAAAATTGACGTAAATAATGGGTCATAGACTTATAGGATAGGTTGCGGAATTTGGTCGAAAGTGTCACCGCGGCCCTGGAACGCGGCGGGCACAAGAAGGATCACGGGTGGGTTTTAGTTAGTAAGAGTCTGACACTCCCTTCCGCTCCGCCCAGAGTGGGAGAAGACATTTGATGATTTCCTATCCAAAAAAAAAGACGTATAGGAAAAGCCCTGAAATAGTGTGGGATCATCCCAATGGGATGTCCACCATGTACTGTGGCGCATTGCCGCACGTCTTGTGATTCGATGATATAACAGCTTAGTGGAATTAAATTAAATACATAGAATAATTAAATTAATTCCGATGCACACTCCCCGAAATTATCTCTAATGCTCCTAATAGCCAGTTTAAATGACCAAAACGAGCCTTTGTAGGTACTAAAAAGCCCCTCTAACATGGTATAATCTGAATCCAAGAAAAAGTCTGATCATTTTACAAAACGCAATTAGAAAATGTAAGCCTAATCACACTTATATTGCAAATACTATTTGGCAATTTATCTTACTCCATTTTACCACTGATCAATTTCAATGCGACCGTACTGACGCAAAATTATGCTCTTATACAAAATAAATGACTACTTGAGACATTAAACTAAGTCGAGTGTCATGAATGAGATGGAATTAACATAATTTCCCCATTATTATTTTGCTGTGAATAATTAATTTGAGCTCGGTGATGTCTTTAGAAGTGGTCGCCGGAATCCAATATAAAATATGCGATGCGCACTGAGTCGGTTGATATGGCGAAACTTGGGGAGATCTATGGATGTCTTTCGGGATATTAGTGAAAGTTCTTTACCAAAATGGAGAATAATGTATCATATGGAATCTCGAGAGCACAAAAGAAACCTCGGGAGTCAGCCCTGCAGCTAAGGTTCAATTTTATAGTTCACGTCTGATGCGTTTCAAAAGGTCTGTGGACTAATTCGACCGAAATATGGAGCCTAGATAATGTTAGGCCCTGCTAGGGTTGCGGAATTTGTTCGAAAGAGTCACCGCGGCCCTGGAACGCAAAGGGCACTAGAAGGATCATGGGTGGGTGTTAGTCAGTAAGAGTCTGACACTCCCTTCCGCTGTGCCTAGAGTGGGAGAAGTAATTTGTTGATTTTCCATCCAAAAAAAAAAAGATAATGTTAGGTGTTATCGCAGCGGTCCCAAGCCGAAGATGACTGATCAAGCTTGATGCCTATCAATTGCAAAGTTCACAAAGCTCAAAGATTTGATTAAAAAAATGCAGGCATTTGTCCTGTCCTGGGACAGTATAGGCCGGAAATTAAATAACGTAACTAAGATCTCTTCAATCATATCAAATTAAAAAAGTAAATCGAAACAATCCCACGGACTTTACATAACAAGAAACCGATCCCTTGTCACAATCCATCGATTATGTCCGTCGACCGTAAAATATTCCTCAAAATCGAGACTAAGTTATCTGTGCTCGATTGTCCGGCGATCGATTGAGACGTGTTTTAATCGAGATATAAACGGTTTTGTTTGTTTTAAACGTAAAATATTTTTTTGAAGTAAATTTGACTGTGTTTTGGTGCATAATTTTTAACCTACTTAGTAGTGAAAGTAGTTTAGTAAGTGTTCTTATAAACGTGTAATTTCTATGGAAAAAAACACATGTTTGTGACATTCAGAAAGCATCAGTAAAAAAAAACAGACACTAAAAAGGCAAAAACAATACAAAAAAAAAAACTATTTCCCTAAATTGTGCCAAAAAATAATTAACCCGCCAAAATCATTAATCGCGAAACACAACAAAAGAATCACAAACCACGAAAGCACATCAAAATCACCCAAAACATCAACTTTCGCCGTTAACACGAACAATAACCGAACTATACACCTTAATTGCGACTTCCTCTTCAAAATCATTAACTTATTAAAAATCTTCCTTCTCGTGAGAAAAACAGCATCATAATACCCCCACCTGCCTCTATTGAACCGGAAAACTAGTGATCAAACACCGGAAAATCGTACAAATCGTCGAAAAACCGGCGAAATTGATCCAAACGAATCGTTGTTACTGACCAATCACGGCTACGATTTTCATGCCGCTTTCACGGTGACCACTCTTATTTTTTTGTTTTTTGAAAATCATTAGGGCATTGAAATTAACCAAGTAGTTTCGACGAATAGGTATTTTTTCGATGATTTCCGGTTTTTTTTTTTCTTCTAAATCTGCGAAGAGCAATGAGTCGTTACGTTCTCAGTTTTAAATCAGTCGAGCTTTGGCAACGGTCTAATTATAAGCGCAATCAAGATTTGCTTATTCGAAAAAAATATTTTCAGTGTCTTAATGTGAGGTTATAAAGTAAAATTAACTTAAAATAAACAATAAATTCATGAAAAAGTGATAAAGTGCAAAAAGTGATTTAAAAAAAAAACAGACGAACAATGATAATCGCGATGAAAATTCCGAACAGACTCAAACAGTGACGTGCCAAAAATTCAAAATTCGAACTTCAAAGATGGCGTTTGCATAACGTACTTTTATGTCAAAAATCAACTAGTTTTAGTGATTTTCTTTTATTATTAAGGAGTTAACATAATAATTAGTGTGGTGCCGTAAGTGTTCAAACTGGAGGGGCAGAGTAAAGCCACTTTTGCGGCCCTTTTTGGGCTGAGGGCCGGCGGAGGCGTGGATCTCTCCGCCGCTTACCGCTACAACCAGAATATGATGGAATATTATACATGTAAGTTGAGATTTTCATGAAAATCATGAGTTAGAAGACTAGAACACGATACCTACCAGTTTTACCAAGAAGTAGGTACCTAGTTACCCAGTTAATGGGTTGTGGAGTTCTGGTAGGCAGCCGCTCCACGTAAAATACTGGTGGCTGGTTCAGCTGAATCCGGTTTGACTGGGAGCCGACTCTAATTATATAGTTGGGAAAAGGCTAGGCAGATGATCACTGCATATAAAATACTGGTATTCAACTGCATTCGGTTAGACGGAAGATGTGAAGAGGTAACAAACAAACAGACAGACGTTGAGACTGACGTAGTTTCGAATTTATGATATTACAGTTAATATATTCAAAAATTACTATAATCCTTACCTAATTGTTTTGAACGCGAAAGTTTGTATGTGTCGGTGTTTGTTACTCCTTCACGCAAAAACTACTGAGTGGATCTTGATGGAATTTAGCACAGAGGTAGATTATAGTCTGGAATAACACATAGGATACTTTTTTTTATCTCAGAAGTATGTTCCATTGGGATATTCTTTTACATTCACGCGGGTGGAGCCGCGGGCGGTAACTAGTTTATCATAATTGTGAGGCACTCTTGTATGATATGAATTAAAAGTAGCAGCTGAGCATATGTTACCAAAAAAATCTCTAAGAACATCAATATTTTATTTATAGGCAAAGTTAATTCATTTATTTTTCAACTTGACCATTAAAATTAACTTTTGAACGTCTTTTCTGAAAGCTGAAATATTAATTTTTTATTCACATAAATTTCCAGTTTTGCGTTTGATTTGTACATTCAGATATTGGTAGTATTATGTATTTAAGTATCTAAGATAAAAGTTGTCTGAAAAATTACAGAAAATAGAAAATTTTCAACCTGATTTCCGCAGTTATTCAGTAAAATATTTAATCTTGTGGTGCAGGTGCATTTGTATGTAAACCATAAAATTCCAATACTTGCAAAAAAATATTTTTAACCGAATCATATTCCATTTTCAAAAAAAGCATTCCTAAAACAAACAAACCGCCATCCGAGTACCTCAAACAACGTTATCCAGTCATTATGCAAAAACGCTTGTGCCATCCATAACGATATTATCATAAATACGACGCATAAAAACCGAAACCCGACATAAAACAAGTAAAATACCTAACAACCATCTGCAAAGCCCCGAGATTTCATAAAACACCCGAAAATTTTCCCTCCGAAAAAGATCGTTACAAAACCCACCAATGAGAGCCCTCGAAACGCAATGGAGGGCGAGGGAAGCCTTCTGATTAGTCGTTTTGGAGAATGGCGCGCCGTGATTGGTCGGTGTGGTTGTGGGTGGGGCGTTGTGTCTGTGTGAGTGGGTGCGTTCGGTTTAAGTTAATTGTGAGGCGTTTGGGCGCGTTCGCTACATGTGTTGGATGCGTCTAGCAAATTGGACGTCGAGCCTTTTATTAGATCTGCGTATGGTTTGATGTAAATATATTGTTAGGTTATATTAATTTGCGATATGGAAAATGCTTGCGAGGTTGTGACAACATACGTTGTCATTATTTTGCAGACAATTTATGCTTTTCAAAGTAGGTATGTAGGTCCTACTTTGAGTCATATTTCAAATTCCACTGCGTTAAGATAATATATCATTTTTGTTAAACGAGAGACCAAAGTCTAATCGTGCCGCAAGGTTTAATCTCCAAGGTTAAGGAATGCTTGTCAAGGTCAGTCTGAGGATGGGTTACCATCTTAACATACCTTACTTATACTTATATTTTTGTACGTAACGAATAAACTCAAAAACTACTGGATCGATTTCAAAAATTCTTACACCATTAGAAAGCTACATTCACCCTGAGTAACAAAGGCTACATTTTATCCCCGTATTCCCATGGGAACGGGAAAAACGCGGGTGAAACCGCGGGGCGCTGCTAGTACATTATACAGTTGGTGGCGACTCCTTTTAAGCATAAAGATGCCTGTGCCAGGAGACGCCGATACAATTACTTTAACATGTTTAAATAACAGCAAAATGAATTAATATTTTATGTATTATCATTACTTAGTCTGTGTGTTTGTTTATTTTATACGGAAGCGGTTTTACCTTATATTTAACTAGCAGCGTCCCGCGGTTTCACCCGCGTAGTTCCCGTTCCCCTGGGAATACGGGGATAAAATATAGCCTATGTTACTCAGGGTGAATATAGCTTACTAATGGTGAAAGAATTTTTGAAATCGGTCCAGTAGTTTTTGAGTTTATTCGTTGTATACAAAAATATAAAAATACGAATCTTTCCTCTTTGTAATATCAGTATAGATTACAGTAACGTGTTTAGATAATAGCAAAAGTATCTATATGAATTAATATTTTATTTATTATCATTACTCTGTGTGTGTGTAAGTGTGTGTGTTGTTGTGGTTATTTTATACGGAAGCGGTTTTACCTTATATTTAATAGAAGATACATATGCTACCTATGTTATTGTCTTTTGAATAACAATTCTCCAATGGTTCAAAATGTTGTGTTTGATTTTTCAAACGCTGCGTCTTCCGATTCTCTATCGAATGACATACGAAACGTATTTCGTCCAAAATTTGACTTCTGCGACGAAATCACAAACCCTCTTCTCCGCAATAAACAATTGCCGACATAAACACACAAGTTTCTATTTTCACCATTACTTGCAAGGCGTGACGAAACACATGCTTTATATATACTAACATACAAACACACTGGAGAGAAAGTTATATAGCACAATATAGATAATCAGTTGAATCTTTACTTAATCAAAATCTTCATAATAATTTTAATTGAGGAGAAAGTCAAGATACTCGTTAGAGAGGCGTTCCAAAACAAAAAGGTTTTGGGTAAAGAGGAACAAAAGAATTTGTGAAAAACAGATGAAGTTTGGCAATTTTAACCGACTTCTAAAAAAGGAGGAGGTTCTCAATTCGGATGTTTGTATGTTTTTTTTTTTAATGTTTGTTCGCGGATAACTCCGTCGCTTGTCAACCGATTTGAAAAATTATTTTTTTATTGGGAAGGGTAGGTATACTTCCCAAATGGTCCCATGAATTTTATCGAAATCATCCAAGCGGTTTTCGAAAAATCTACCTCTTAGTTTACTCTGCAAAGGAGCAGTACGTTTTTTTACACCAATGTGATTGGTTCGTTTAGGTGGGGGAGGGGGGTAGGTACCACTAAAAATTGAAAAATAAAAAACTTTAGAAAGTACACTACCTACTGTAAAAAGTTTTTTTGACAGTAGGAATTTTGTGCTATAGTGTTTTATGAATAGAGGCTGGATCAAAGGAGGGTGGCGTGAAAAAACTGTGAGATTATTTCAAGGTTAGCAAAGACAGAAATAAAAAAAGAAGACAAGAGCATTTCCATCTGACAATAAAAAAAAAGATAAAATGGTTACGCAGGAAGAGCTTTTTGCCAATAGTGGATTAAGTATAAAAGAGAAAGAGGTAGATATTGTGCACAATTACTCCAAGCGGATATATTAGATCAAAAGTTGGAGGATGATAAAGAATACTAAAACTAAATCCAGCAAAGGTTTCCGAGGGCCAAGATTGTGTTGTGGAATTTGTTCGTAAGAGTCATCGCGGCCCTGGAACGCAAAGGGCACTAGAAGGATCACGGGTGGGTTTTAGTCAATAAGAGTCTGACACTATCTTCCGTTTTACCCAGAGCTGGAGAAGGCACTTGATGATTTCCAATACAGAAAAAAAAGTCATTCGGCTCATTTTCCCACCTCCAACATGACGTTACAAATTCAAGTTTTTGTGCTCGTGAGATGTCTTTTATTTGAGCAAGCGCGTTTACGCATTTGCTTGCTTACTCTCGAACACGAAAACTTCAATTTATGACAAGCTTTATTGACAGTTTGATGCTCCGTTGGATTAATGATTGTTGTCGAAACTAAGATATTTCGATTGCTTGTCTAAAATAACGACAGCCAATCAAAACTCTTAACAATAGACAAAGGAATTGGTCTAGCTAGGAAAGAAACAAGAGGAAACAGTACATAGACAACAAAATGTTTAAAACATAAAAAAACACAGGAGTTTTTTCCACATATTACACCAGAATTTAATGAGCAAATAAATCATGTCTGTGCCCAGAACAATAACACATACGAAACTACTTTAAAAAATAGTCATCATACACTAAAATACAGGAAACATTCAAATCGTAAAGCACGGCCGCCATTACGATGTCGCATCTAAACAATAAAATTAGGGCACACATACAAAAAACTACCAAATTTCATACTTCCTGCAAGTGACTCAACTGGCCATAGATCACGAAATTATACTTATGTAGCGATGGAGTGAACGACATCACTAAACTAACATATAGACCACACACTGACGCTTCTATCTCCATCAAACAGAGTTCAAATTCGAACGCAACAACAGCAAATAAAACATTGTATGTAACATGAGACTCACACACACATCAACAAACTGACATACGCCTGTTCTACACGCGTTCGTGATTTAAAACTTCACACATTCAAACGCAGGCCTCTGATTGGTCGACGGCTATGCGCTCACGCATATATCAAGTAGATCTTTTACGTTTTGAAACCAGTTTTGCCGGGTAATTGTCGAGATTTTAGAAAGGCAGTCTGGCTGGTTACGGTAACCAACTGGTTGGGTTGCGTCGCCCTCGTATGTGTTATTAACATATATATTTTTTATTGCAGGTTATGTAAAACGTTAATATTTATTGCAAATTATAGTGTTGCATAGATACATTAGGTAGGCATTTGGTTTGAATAAATTATTTAGGTAAATCATCACCATAAATAATTGTTTAGCAAGCAAAGAACACCCTCCTCACGGAAACGTAAATAAACAACTACATACCCTAGTCGAAAAATATACAAACTGGTAGAGAATGTCTTTTTTCATTGCGTCCGCCTATATAACACTACTTTACATGAAGTTTAAATAAATGAAATCCTCAGTTATCATCATCATCAACATATCAGTTGTCGTCCACTGCTGAACGTAGACAAGCCTCCCCCAAAGAACACCAACCATCCCGTTCTTGAGCAGTCTGCATCCATCCTCTACCAGCCACCTTCTAAATCACCGATCCATCATGCCGCAGGACATTCCAAACTACGTTCGCACATACGCGGTCTCCAAATGAAAGGATATAAATTCTCAGTAACCACACAAAAATTTGGCTAAGGGATGTACCTACTCGTATTACGTACTATACTTGGTTTATTATTTTAATAGTTGGATTTGAATACCGACATCGGAAATATTATTTCTTTCACCAGAAAACGGTGAAAGAAATAAAAACTTCGTAAGATTACCTATAAAATATCTTGAGAGACTATCAAATGCGTAAAAAAGTATTTCAAATGTTCAGTCTACAATTTATAGAGGGTATGCAATCTCTCAAGATGTTTCATGATCTTACGCATTTTACAAATATCCGGTGACATCTCTAACATCAAAAATCTGGTAAAACTAAAATTAAAATAAAAAAACAAGAGCAGACGAAAAAAATTGCTTAGATATTTATAAATATTTTCTTAATTTTTAACTGCATGGAAAAGAGAAATCGATTTTGTTTTTTATCATTAACTAGCACTAGCAGTGCCCCGCGGTTTTACCCGCGTAGTTCCCGTTCCCGTGGGAATACGGGGATAAAATATAGCCTATGTTACTCAGGGTGTAGCTTAGTAATAAAAAGTAAAAGTAAATAGTAGCTTTCTAATGGTGAAAAAATTTTTGAAATCGGTCCAGTTGTTTTTGAGTTTATTCGTTACATACAATAATATAAAAATACAAATAATTCCTCTTTATTATATTAGTATAGATACACTCATTTCACACCCGACAGAAACCGAGAACGTGGTTGATGATAGAACATACCTACCTAGAAATAACCTATTCACTCTTGACTTAAAAACCCCCAGGTTGCAGTCCAGCTATCATAAAACACGGATTCCGGCTTTGCGGTTACAAACGTGGTGACCATTGCCCATTCCGTTTCTATTTATCATCATCTGCCTAGCCTTTTCCCAACTACATTGGGGTCGGCTCCCAGTCAAGCCGGATTCAGCTGGTGGTGTCAGATTTTCTGGCTTCCGACAATCCGTAACGACTGCCAAAGATCTCCAAATGACAGCCGGGACCAACGGCTTAACGTGCATTCCGAGGCACGGAGAAGTCTCGTTATGTTAAGATGGTCACCCATCCACAGACCAACCTCGGCAAGCGTTGCTTAACCTATGTCGATCGACCCGTGCGGCTGTTATAATTTAGCCACGAGCTCCATTCCTTTTCTATTTATAAAGATTGTATATCCCCTGCAATAAAAGACTTACAAACGAACATAATTAATATAGAACAGCAAAAGAAATCCACTTTATAATCAGAAATCTAAACGATGCAACATTTTACAACGTTGTGAAACATCACAAGGCTAGCTTGCTGTCGAGAATTTTATCTAAACTTAATTCTTCTTGTTGCTTCAGACTGACAACTTGTGCTAAATTACTTACAAATAACTTACATAAGTTTTTTTTTTGTACTATTGAAAGGCACACATTTGACCACTATCTCACCTGATGGTAAGCGATGATGTGGTCGAAGATGAAGCACGCTTGTCTAGAAGTAACCTATTCACTCTTGACTTAAAGACTCTCAGGTTGTAGCTATCAGGAAACACAGACTCCGGCAGGGAATTCCACTCCTTAGCTGTACGCACAATGAATGTGTTCCCAAAATTTTCTATGCATGTGGGTGGGATGTCCACCATGTAACGGTGGCGCACTGCCGTACTTCTTGTGGCTGTGTGTTCTTTTGTAAAACAAAAAAAAAATTAACAATGGTAATGTGCTCACATTCCACAAAAGTTGTGTACATAATAACTCCCTTACATTTTGATAGATTGCGACTGAGATAAATATGTGAAGGTTGCTTAGAAATGTGTAGAAATGGTCCTCAGATGTCCGGGCATTGCGGAATTTGTTCGAAAGATTCATCACAGCACTGGAACGCAAAGAGCAGTAGGACGAACACGGATGGGTTTAGTCAGTAAGAAACTGACATTCCCTTCCGCTCCGCCTAGAGCGAAAGAAGTCATTTGATGACTTTCCAACCACGAAAATATAAAAATAATATTACGAACCAAAGGGTCCAAATTGCCATGATGGTCGCCAACCTTCGATAGAAGATGGCACTCAAAGAAGAAGAAAAAGATTACGAACCAAAAAGATCATTACAGGTGGTGTTCTGTAGTTTTTGTTTAAGTAAATCCCCATAGGATAAAACCATAATACTGGTGCAATGATTTCTTAAAAAGTTACTGCCAACACAGCTTACTTTTCTTGGCTGATTAGATCTGGTTTAAGGCGTTTTTTTTTTTGTTAGATGACAAATAATACAATCTATATTAATATTATAAAGAGGAAAGATTTGATTGTTTGTTTGTATTGAATAGGCTCCGAAACATTTGAACCGATTTGAAAAATGTTTTCACTATTGGGAAGCTATACTATCCCTAGGTGACATAGGCTATATTTTATCCCCATCTTCCCACGGGAACGGGAAGTACGCGGCTGAAACCGTGGGACGGTGCTACCTAGTGATTGATAAATGATTTGATTGAGTGTCAGACTCTTACTGACTACAACCCACCCGTGTTCCTTCAAATGCCTTTTGCGTTCCGCGGTAATTCTTTCGAACGTTTTCTTCGGAAACAAGGACTAAACCAAAGGCAAAGTAGAAACTTTCAAGTCAAACAAAATGTTCACTTGTCGAGTGCCGCCGAGTTTTTTTTTTTTTTTTCGGAAAAATCAGCGAATCAAAGCAAATCCTGGCATTTGTGTGAGGAGTGAGTTAATCTATACTTCTATACTAATATTATAAAGAGGAAAGATTTGTATTTTTATATTTTTGTATGTAACGAATAAACTCAAAAACTGCTGAACCGATTTCAAAAATTCTTTCACCATTAGAACGCTATATTCACCCTGAGTAACATAGGCTATATTTTGTCCCCATATTCCCACGGGAACGGGAACTGCGCCGGTAAAACCGTGGGGCGCTGCTAGTATATTATACAAAATATAGTGCAGCAGTATTGAGTTAGATATTGGATCTAATGATCTAAAAATACACACTACAATCAAACATATCACACAACACACAAAACGTTACAAAATATCATCAAAGCTTTTTACGTTTAATTCAAGATGGCTGACACAATGGCGTCGGGCTTGCATCCGGTCGCCGCATGGTAATCTCACTTCCGGTCGGACCCTGCTCGTCTGCGGTTTATTATCCCTGCAACTTTATTATTACTGTGTTTTATTAACGTTAATATTTCCGTGAAAGAAAATAAGGTTTTTGTGGGAACTGTAAAGGATGGTCAGTTAAGGGATAATATGTTAGATATGAATTGGTTTCAACTGTAGTATGACGATCGTAATTGGTAAGTTTTAAGTAACAAAAGTTACCTTTAAAATCTGCGCAATACGCTATGTAGTGTACTGTGTAGGTACCTTTCTCTTTTCTCTACCGGGGTTAATTTATTTAACATAAGCATAAAAACGATTTGTTAACAGAACATTATTTTATTATTTATATACTTACAAGTGAATCCTGTGTAAGCAATTTACTGACGAGTATAGGCAAAGTAGGTCTAATCAATCATTTTAATAAAATCTTATTAATATTATAATCGCGAAAGTTTGTAAGTATGGATGTTTGTTACTCTTTCACGCAAAAAAAACTACTGAATGGATCTTAATGAAATTTGGCACAGATCATAGATCATAGTCTGGAACAACACATAGGACTTTTTATCTCGGGATTATGTTCCCTTGGTATAATTTCCGACATTCACGCGGGCGAAGCCGCGGGCAACAGCTAGTTTAAAATAAACATTGACTAAATAAAAAAATAAATTTATAATTTAAATAAATGTCTTAACTAAAATTAAAATAATTGAATGTCCGAACTTAAATAAATTAAATTAAAATACATTATTTAAGATAATAAATTACAGTTAAATTACATTGTTAACATTATCAATTAAATTTGAGAAGATTCGATCGTCATAAATTTACAGAATAATATTTAATTGACGAGTGACAATAATATAGTCGAGTCATACCGGCCATATTCAGCTGAATACCAGTATTTAACGTGGAGCTGCTGCCTACCAGACCTCCACAACCCAATAACTGGTGAACACGGTACTTCTTGGCAAGACTGGTGTCAGATTTTCTGGCTTCTGACAAACCGTAACGACTGCCAAAGATCTACAAATGACAGCCGGGACCAACGGTTTAACGTGCTTTCCGAGGCACGGAGGAAACTCAGTATGTTAAGATGGTCACCCATCCACAGACCAATCTTGGCAAGCGTTGCTTAACCTTAAAGATCGACCTGTACGACTGTTATTCTTTAGCCACGAGCAAATTATGAACTGTTTTTATCAAATCCAATTCATGTTAGCGGCCAATCATGCTTCAAATATCTTTAGCAAAAACGCTATCTAACCGAGGAAGAAAATACATTTAAAATTTATCTTCCACAAGAAGATTCCAAAGCCCATAAGCATACAGTATTACCATATTTTCCTCACCCAAAAACCTTAGCATAACTCTAAAAATATTTCAGCAGATGCGTTCGGAACATAAAAAGGCGCATTCCCATAGAATTCCCATGAAACAAAGGACCCCTTCGTCATGGTTCGCAAACCATACATATTTAGTTTTATAGGATGCCATGGTTATCGTATGGAGTATTAAGGATCAAGCTTGGGAATAATGACAGATAGATGGTTATCTTTACATTTTAAGATCGCTTGTCATGGGATCAGGACTGTGATTAAGTTTTAGTATTAATTGGGTTGGTAATTACGTTGTGGTTTAACGGCTTGAAGAGTTGTTTATTTATGTATATAGAAGGAGTAAACTTGGACATGTCTGTCAATATATTCCTTATTCTTCTATACTAATATTATAAAGAGGAAATATTTGTATGTTTGTATGTAACGAATAAACTCAAAAACTACAGGACCAATTTCAAAAATTCTTTCACCATTAGAAAGCTATATTCACCCTGAGTAACAAATGCTATATTTTATGCTCGTATTCCTATGGGAACGGGAACTACGCGGGTGAAACGGCGAGGCCCTGCTTGTAATTTCTAACAAACAACACGCCCCGCTGCTAACACGAGATTTTTTGAGAATATCTACCTACATCTACAGTAATACTTATTATAATCAGGAAGGATTTGTACATTTGTAACTAATCAACTGAAAAACTAAAAAACCAATTTCGAAAATTCTTTCACAGCTACATTATCCCTGAGTAACATAGGATATGCTAAAAATAAATGATTGTGCACCTGTGCGAAGCCAGGATAAGCTGCTAGAATTCAATAAATCATCGTCGTATTTTGAAAACTCCTAATTATACATACACTTAAAGCTACCCATTAAATTTACCCTCCATCTTGTCAAAACTGTATGTTTACCTGTTACACATTTTTTGCGTTATTTAAAATTTAAAATGGATTGGAGAATTAACCGTGACGCTCTAAAATTCAAATTAAACCTGATTCCGAAACTAGGTAAACCTCTACTATCCAAATCATTGATTCCTCCAATTATAACAAAGCTCATCAATGATTTTATTATGAGTCATTGTCGGTAAGCAAAATTTTGACAGAATACAAAAAAAAAATTGTAGTGATGATACGACATGCCAATGTTAATCCGAATCTGTGTCTTTTTTTCCTTTAGGAATTATAATGTTTATCCAAATCCTAGCTACCATCCATTATTTCCCATGCATTTGCATACTCGTCTAATAAGATAGATAGATAAAACATTTATTTAGTGCAAGAACAGAGGAAACACAAAAGCACAATCACATGAATCATACATAACACTAGAAATTATTAATACTAAGATAACATTAAATACATTTAAGAAATTGTCGGAATAAAACTTGGAGTTTCTTAGGAGTTCTACTTTCTACATTTTTTTCGCCGTATTTTGCTCAAATAAAACCAACTTTTACGAAGTTAAATTTCAAAGTCTTTCATACAATACGCTCAGTAGCTGCTAAAACTACGTTACAACCGGTACAACATAAATAATCAACAAAATCAAGCACTAACCAGCACAAAACCACCGCCATTCCATCGGAAAAGTTCAAAAAAATACCTGTGCACAACTTGGAAAAAAGGTTACTAATTATAAATGCTTACAAAAAGTGACAGGTTACCGAGGGGGTGCTTCGGAGCATGACCGCCTCGTCCTTGCACCTGTATGCTCCTACCCTCGAGGGGTCGACGGCTAGAAGGCCATAGTGACCATCAGTTTTGAGACGGTCTTAGAAAGGGGGTCAATTTTAGGAAAGCCATTTTGTCTCTGTTTTTTTATTTTGGTGCTTTTTCGGCACCTCGATCTCAAAGGAAATTTTATAGTACAAAAACTCTCTGTTGATACTAAGAGGCCGTGGGTGTTTCAGATTCTCATCATCAACGGCCTATTGCAGTCCACTGCTGGACATAGGCCTCTCCAATTGCACGCCACTTCGATTTCAGATTCTGGAATCATCAAATTTCTCGTAGCCCCTCAATTTAAGTGGATGATGCAGGCATAAAGACAAGATCAGCATGTCTCATCATCTGCCTAGCCTTTCCCCATCTTGTTAGTGGTCGGCTTCCACTCAAACCGAATTCACCTGAATAGCAGTATTTTACGAGGAGCGGCAGCCTACCAGACCTCCACAACCTGGGTAACAAGGTAGTTCTTGGCAAGACTGGAGACAGATTTTCTGGCATCTGACAATCCGGGACGACTGCCAAAGATTTACCAACGCTCAGCTTGTTTCATCATCTGCCTAGCCTTTTTTCCCAACTCCATTAGGGTCGGCTTCCAGTCAAGCCGGATTCAGCTAAATACCAGTATTTTACGTAGAGCGGCTGCCTGCCAGACCTCCACAACCCATTAACTGGGGAACGCGGTACTTCTTGGCAAGACTGGAGACAGATTTTCTGGCGTCTGATAATCCGTGACGACTGCCAAAGATCTCCAATTACAGCTGGGACCAACGGCTTAATGTGTTTAAAAACCTCACCGTGGTAACAAAAGCAAAGAGAGCTTGAAGTGAGATGTGGATCCATCATTTCAGTTGGAATGACAGTTCTTTTCACGGGCCGAAGTTCTCTCGAAATAGTTGTACAGACGTTCATAGATACGGACGAGGCAAGTATGACCGTTTTGACGATTGCTTTAGAATTGTTCATATCAAGTAAACAACTTAAAACCATCCCTATCTCATGCAGAATCATCACCTTTATTATTATAAGGGTGTGTTCTGATGCATAACGTCTCCACACCTGTGAATTTCAACCCCTTGGGTGGAATAGTGCGGAACGCGTTTTTGTCAACTTTCTTAAGCATACTTTTCACATTCAAAAACAAGTACCTTGTTTAATTTATCATTATCAGCCGAAAGACGGACACAGCTGGACACACACATGGGCCTCTTTTATCTTCCACCGCATTGACTGGTCTTTTGCATTAGAATCCATCAGATCCACGTAGCATTCACCAGGCTATCGGTCCACCATCTCCACAATTTTACGACCCCATCGATTATATATTCTGCAAGCAATGTCTCTGCCCAATATCAGTTAAGTATGGTGATTCTTCAAGCTCTGCCGGTAACCTTAGCACATTTTCAACTAAGCCTAAAGACATCCACGATATTAACTGGATATGAACCTTTTACCAAGTATCTTCTTTCGCCTGATCCTTGCCAGACCACCACCAAGTCGTTGGGTCAACCAGAAATCAGTGTGTGGAAAATTAACAATTTCATACTTTTGACCGAAATAAGTTTAGTAATTGAACTAGTGCACAGATCGGTGACACAAGGGACGATCTTGGGCACCATGTTAGTCGTTACAATATAATCAATACTTTTGCTATGCTACTAATATTATAAACGCGAAAGTTTGTAAGTATGGATGGATGGATGGATGTTTGTTACTCTTTCACGCAAAAACTACTGAACGGATTTGGATGGAATTTGGCACACAGATGGTTATAGCCAGGATTAACATATAGATTTTTACCACGATATTCTCATAGGATCGAAACTTATGAGGGTGATACCGCGGGGCGCTGCTAGTTATTTAATATAGTGTTTGTTTGTTTGCTTGAACGCGCTAATCTCATGAAATACGTATCCGATTTGAAAAAATATTTCAGTGTTAGATAACTCATTTATTGAGGAAGGCCAATAGGAGCGGAACACCAATGAAGAATGTTTCAAAATCGGGGGTTAGTAACTATTCCACGCGGACGAAGTCGCGGGCAGAAGCTAGTAAAATAATATAGAGTTATGGACAACAGACTATGGGTTATTCTGGTGCATTCTGATGAAATTAGTTGCGATCCAACTAATTTCATCAGAATGCACCAGAATAAATGCCCATAGACACTATGCGTCTATGCTGTGACGTCAACGCTCGACATTTGGAGGGGGTGCGCCGGCGCATGACGGGCGCGTCCTTGCACTTGTGCAGTTATCGGTAATAATAGACTATCGGAATTATGCTGTATGCCCTTACCAGTCGGGAGTTTTTAGTATTAGGGATTTCTTCGTTTAACATTTTTTTAATAGTCGTTTTTTTAAAGGTCCTTTCTGTTACATGTTTGAGTTGCGAAATTATTTAAATTTTAGTAGTTCGATCACCTGTTCATAATAATTTTATCTAAAATATCACTATATGAAGTCACCATGTGCGTTTTTGATAATTTGCAAGATGCTTGCTGGCAAAATCCGTGTAAATTAGTGAGTCTTTTACAATATATAAATAAAATTTTCGTCGTAATTTTATTCTAGTTCAATTACAGATTTCAAAACCTATACAAACACTACTACTAAAAATAATATTGGCAACACAACAAAATTCAAAGAAAAAAAAAGTTATTTGAAATCAGAAGTCCCCTCTCAACGGAAGTGGCACCGGAAATCCTCCCCCCCACATCTAAATTGGATGCGCTGTCCAGTTTTATGTTATGGGTCCATAACTAAACATGCTACATGTTTATGAACACTTTTATGGGTGTATGAAGCTATTGGGCTTGTTTATAGGATTTGATTTTTGAACGAGTGTGGGATGGGGAACGCGGTTTGAATCTGGGGCTCTGGTGTTATTTAATTGATGTTGTATGTAGTGACTTGATTTTGTTTCTTTTCGTATTTGTCCACATTTTGTAAAGTCTATGGTTTCATAATATAAGTAAACCTATTGTACACTATGAACGTTTTCAAAACGCAATTCAGTAAATAGAATAATAAAAAAAAAACTACGTTTCATTACGACACAACTGCCCAAAAAAGGAGAGTTCTATTTTCAAGGTTCATGTATGTTTTCAAGTATGTATGTATGTTTTTGAGTTTCTTTATTTCACCATAACTTTTAAACGACTTTACCGACATGGCCTCCAGGCTAAAAGTGAATATATAGTTCTTTACAGGTCCCCCAACTTCGATATAAAGATTATTTTACAGTACCTACTTTTTACCCATCAAACAATAAAATCACTATTTTGTTTTTATTTTTTTTTAGTTCACGTTGTTTCCATATAACAGTATAAATAAATTCATGTACATTCAAACTTCTTGATACTAATTTAAATACTAACGCTACCTCTAAAATTAACTCTAAAATTTGGGAAACTATCCTCGCTGACCCAGATCCATATTTTCCGAAAGCTGCAAGATGTCTGAGAGGGGGCTGAGTGGCTGGTCACCTGGCGAGAGGAACTCAGTAGTTGTAGACACTGAGAAGTACTGTTGGCAAGTAAATACATTTTATATGCAGTAGTTTTAATGGCAACAAGATTTCAGAAAGTAGTGTCTGTGTTCTAAAAATGTATAGTCTTTAAAGTGGGATCAAACATGTTTTTTTTTAAAGAAGTACACGCACAAAAATGTTGGTTCATAAATCCTTAAAAAATAACCTATCCTTTATACGTTGATAGACTCGTGTTTCACCAGAATCTCACCTAGATGGTAAGCGAAGGTAGATGCCTTTGAGGATGGAGCTGGTTTGCCTAAAGGCAACCAGTTCACTCTTGACTTAAATACCCCCGGTAATAATAACGTTTATTGGACAAAATCGGAACATAGCCTGCTACAGTTTCAATACTCATCTGCCTAGCCTTTTTTCCCAACTGTATTGGGATCGGCTCCCAGTTATGCCGGATTCCAGTAGTTTACGTGAAGCGGCTGCCTACCAGACCTCCACAACCCATGAACTGGGGAACACGGTACTTCTTGGCTAGAACTGCAGTTTCATTACTAAAAACATGAACCATAAGAAGCTTCTAACTTAAATGAGCTCCTAATTTCCAAACTAGGTAATAACCTGTATCTTAGAAATCAGTGCTCTTCCAATGAACACAACAAGGACTCTTAGATCAACTCAGATTGTAGCTATCAACAAAGTCAGACTCTGGCAGGATATTCCACTCCTAAATTTTCCACACAATCTTTCTAAGTCATGTTTAATTAACACACCCAAACCCAATCCCAATCCCAAACCCTCAATCCCCAAACCCAATCTAGAAACCCAATAGATACGTTTTAGTTACTTTGATTTTGAATTTGTTTTTAAATTTAATTCTATTACTTTTAATTTTGATTTTATTTGTTTTGTTTTGAATTTAATTTTGATTTTAATTTTCTTAATCTCAATATTGTCTACCAATTCACATTCAGTTTCATTCACATTTTTATGTAAATCTAAGAGACTCAATAAACTAATTTAATTTTATACGTCATAGTTTACTTTCTACAATTTCATCTTGTACCTGTAAATGTTACAATTTCAGCGTAGCATAGCTGTTCCACTTATACACGAAAACAAACTCACCAATGCAATATAATTAATTAATTCCTGTATCACCTTTACAATCTGTCGGTACCGTCGCCCCAGCATCCGGGCCGCCATCTTGTTCGCTATTTAGTTTAATTACCTCCTAAAATACTGCCGTATTTTTGCTCTGGTCTTTATACGTGTTCCTTCAATATTCTGTATGTTAGGTTCTTTAAGATTTCAATGTGGGGAGGGAACTGCGTTGGAAAATTTGTTAGCGAATTTTGATTTTATGCTTCTGTACGAAGAATTTGCGGATGGTTGCAGATTCTTTTCGAAAGAGTCACCGCGGCGCTGGATTGCAAAGAGCATTAGAAGGATCACGGGTGGGTTTTAGTCAGTAAGAGTCTGACAC
This sequence comes from Hecatera dysodea, assembly GCA_905332915.2. Classification (NCBI taxonomy): domain Eukaryota; kingdom Metazoa; phylum Arthropoda; class Insecta; order Lepidoptera; family Noctuidae; genus Hecatera; species Hecatera dysodea. Next base: position 12,371,311 of record HG995313.1, on the reverse strand, counting down.
TGCCTTCCGATTCGCCCAGAGCCAATGAAGTTATTGATGATTCACCACACCACTACTATTTCCACCTTTAAAAAAGAAGGGTAACTAATGGGACCTCACCAAACCTCCGTCTCTTCGACTGTCTGTCTGTCTGTCTACCTATAATGGCTCGTGAAGTACAGTCACGAACTGTCGTAGGTATACAGTATGTGATTGCAGATATCGCGTGAAATTGTTAACTATTTTTTTAAATACTAGCAGCGCCCCGCGGTTTCACCTGCGTAGTTCCTGTTCCCGTGGAACTACGGGAATAAAATTTAGCCCATGTCACTCGGAGATAGTGTAGCTTTCGAATAGTGAAAGAATTTTTCAAATCGGTTTAGCAGTTTCGGAGCCTATTCAATACAAACAATCACATCTATATTCTTATTCTTATCTATAGTACTAGCAGCGCCCCGTGGTTTTACCCGTATAGTTCCCGTTAACGTGGGAATATGGGGATAAATTATAGCCTATGTTACTCAGAGTGAATGTAGCTTTCTAATGGTGAAAGAATTTTTGAAATCAGTCCACGAGTTTTTTCGTTACATACAAATATAAAAATACAAATGTTTGCTCTTTACAATATTATTATAGTATAGATATAGGTGAACTTAATGCAACAAGACATTCCCTGCCAGTCAACCTTTGGGTTAAAAAGGCACTATAATAAAAGGCAAGCATTAACCGTGCCAATGCCTGAAATTATAATGTGCTTAAGAACTTATATACAGCAGAAGATTAGATCTTAGCAAAAAAAAAAAGAAAAGCTTATATGTAGCACAAAATACAGGTAAAACAATAAGGTACAAAGTAAATGATATATAAATAACCAAATTACAAGCGGATGGTAATAAATATCACTATTTTGGCAACGTTCATGGTTCAGCGTTATTTATTGTTTACAAAAACAATTCTGCTTGTACTGTTATGTAAAGGTAAGTCTGTGGTATACACAGATACACACGCGCTGTCACGTTTATTCATGACTAGTAGGGCCCCACGGTTTTACCCGCATAGTTCTTATTTCCGTGGGAATACGGGGATACAATATAGCCTATGCCACCCGAGGATAGTCTAGCTTCCCAACAGTCAAAGATTTTTTCAAATCGGTTCACTAGTTTCGGAGCCTATTCAGTGCAAAAAAACAATCAAATATTTCCTCTTTATATAAATGTGTCCGTTAAAAATAATATCTATAATAAAACACAATTCATTTAAGATGTAAAAGTATGATTTAACTCGCGGTTTTACCCGTATAAGCTTCAATCCCGTGGGAATATCGGGGTAAAAATAATCCTATATGTTAATCCTAGTTATAAACCATCTGTGTGCCAAATTTCATTCAAATCCGTTCAGTAGTTTTTGCTTGAAAGAGTAACAAACATCCATCCATGCTTACAAACTTTCGCGTTTATAATATGAGTAGGATGTCACAATGTACGATTTAAACACCTCATCACCCAAAAACCTTATCATTTCGACACGATAACAAACAAAACAGCCGGTAGCGCCCGGTTTCGCCCGGGTATCGACCGCGGGGCGTGTCGGATCGATCGTCACGCCTCGTGCCCTCCCCAGCCGGGCAGGGAATCGCGAAAGTGTAACGTAAGACGAGAAGGGGATGTTAGCTCTGTTTTCAGAGAGTTACGTAGTGTGTAGTTATTTTGAACCCGGTTGGAAATATGGTCCTGTAAAATGTGACCTTGTTTAAAACTATCTAGTAGCTTGACAAAATAGAATAGAATAGAAAACATCTTTTTGAAACAGACACAACACAACAGCAAAAAATACAAATTAAAAAAATAACAATAATGAAACAAAAATTATTAAGATTAAAATTATACCGAAAGGGTTACCATCTCAGCATTAGCTGGTCGTTAGACACCTATTCTTTGTGAATGTTAACTTTATTAACGAGTTAACATTGAAAACTAAATTTATTGACAAACTAAAATATAGCATCAAAAATTCGAGTAGCATCACAAAACACCTATCCTTTGTTTTGATAACTTATGTCCAAAACTGTAGTATAACTCGCAGATACGTTTTCAGCATTTCCGCTGCTACTTAGTTTAGATAAAATCATCCCATTTTATCTCGTTTCGAATACCGCAAAAACATATTGCTAATTTAAATCTTTTTTTTCCAGTAAGTTAGTCTTTATTTCCAGAGTGCCAATTCTACTAAATTTCTAACACGTTCGCATGTGAATCGCATGTCAGTCGTAAACTGTCAAAAAATGTATGGAAATTTAGGCTTTTTTGACAGATTGCGATTAATATACGAATGCGTACTTTATTTAAAAAATTGTAAATTTGGCACTTAAATGGAAAATGCTTGTATCATCATCATCTGCCTAGCCTTTTCCCAACTAAATTGGGGTTGGCTCCCAGACAAGCCGGATTCATCTCAGTACCAGTATTTTTACGCGGAGCTGCTGAAAGTCTTGTATAGATACATTGGAATAATTTAAATTCGCATTGTAGTCGCGAACTGGCACATAATCATAATCAGCCTTTTTAACGTTCCCACTGTTGGGACACAGGCCTCCTCTCTAGGAGAGGGAATGGGCCGTAATCCACCACGCGGGCCCAGTGCGGGTTGGTGAATGTCACATGTCTTCGAATTTTTTGTTCTAGGACATGCCGGTTTCCTCACGATGTTTTCCTTCACCGTCTTGAGAGCAGTGGTGATGAAATTAATTACACAAAGTAATGCCGCCTGGCTGGGTTTGAACCCGCGACCTACAACTCGTCAGTCGGGGCCGGTACCACTCGGCCACCACTGCTCGAAAACGACTAATTAATTGATCTACATTTGTACAAGCTTATAACATTGGTTGTCGCTGTGAAGATAACCGCTTTCTCAGTGCAAGAATTAGCCGTCACATTTGTACAAGCTTTTAACATTGGTTGTCGTTGTGAAGATATTGAACTTAAACGCTTTTTCAGTGCAAGAATTAGCCGTCTGGCTTAACTATTTATCAGCCTAACAACATAAAAAAACCAGACACAGATCACAGTCAGAAATTCGATTATTTAAATACTACGTCATCATCTTAAGAACTGCCGAAGCATTCGACGCTAAATGCCCAAACCACTAAGCATGAAACAGTTACATCACGGTACTGAGCCGCAACCATCGATCGGGCCGGTCTACGCCCGATACGCCCGGATACGTCAGGGTACCCGGGTAGCTAGACCGGGTACGCTCGATACCCGGTTCACGGCCGGGGCCTCATCAATAATGTACGCCTTTGTATTGGAGATTTGACGGTATGTTGGGGCACTATTATGAAATGTATTCGGTAGGGATATGGAGGCGAGGTTTCGGTAGTTTGAAGAATTTGTTAGTATAGTTTGAAATGGCAATATTGAAGCTTATAAGTCGAAAAGAACTGAATACATTTTGAAATACATCCCTAATCCTCAGTAGGTAACCATTCCGTAGGGTAGAGATACATATAAGTGAAGACTAAATATCATTGTTTTGTGGATGGGAAATCATCAAATGACTTCTTCCGCTCTGGGTAGAGCAGAAAGCAGTGTCAGACTCTTACTGACAAAACCCCATCCGTGTTCCTCCTAATGCCTTTTGCGTTCCAGGACTGCGGTGACTCTTTCGAACCAATTCCAGTTTTTCTTGGTGTCTGTTCGATGAGATCTGTACTTAAAGACAAGTACTTAGTTATCTGAATAATTTTCATTTGAGTATTATCAGTGCTAGATATTATGCATTCACCATAGCTTTGATGATGGACCTTATTATGACTTTAAAGTCATTAAAATATACTAAAAACAATTGAGTAGTGTTACATTCTTGATAGTAGGCTGTATTATGTATCCAACTTCCTCGTTGATTGAGTAACAAACATACATACTTACATGCATCTATCCATTCATCAAATTTTCGTATTTATAACAGTAGTAAAATTCTTTAAGACAAGACTAACTAAACATCTGTTTGAGAGACAAAAACCTTACCTACCTAAAGCGAAACATACCTTCCTCTATTTCATCAGAAATGTTCCAGTAACACAAAAACTAATACTCGATATTCCTTTCCCAGGTCACGGCGGAGTAAATCAACTGGGAGGCGTATTTGTAAACGGGCGACCGCTTCCAGACGTGGTGCGGCAGAGAATAGTCGAGCTGGCGCATTCAGGTGTGCGACCGTGCGACATCAGTCGACAGCTGCGCGTGTCGCACGGCTGCGTGTCCAAGATACTGTCGAGGTGAGTGCTACTGGAGATTGTGACTACCGCTTCCAGTTGTGGTGCGATGGAGAAAAGTCGAGCTGGCGCATTCAGGGGTGCGACCGTGCGACATCAGTCGGCAGCTGCGTGTGTCGCACGGCTGCGTCTCCAAGATACTGTCGAGGTGAGTGCTACTGGAGATTATGACAACCGCTTTCAGTCGTGGTGCGGCAGAGAATAGTCGAGCTGGCGCATTCAGGGGTGCGACCTTGCGACATCAGTCGACAGCTACGCGTGTCGCACGGCTGCGTGTCCAAGATACTGTCGAGGTGAGTGCTACTAGAGATTGTGATTACCGCTTTCAGACGTGGTGCGATGGAGAAAAGTCGAGCTGGCGCATTCAGGGGTGCGACCGTGCGACATCAGTCGACAGCTGCGCGTGTCGCACGGCTGCGTCTCCAAGATACTGTCGAGGTGAGTGCTACTGGAGATTGTGACTACCGCTTCCAGACGTGGTGCGATGGAGAAAAGTCGAGCTGGCGCATTCAGGGGTGCGACCGTGCGACATCAGTCGACAGCTGCGCGTGTCGCACGGCTGCGTCTCCAAGATACTGTCGAGGTGAGTGCTACTGGAGATTGTGACTACCGCTTCCAGACGTGGTGAGTCAGAGAATAGTCATGCTGGCGCATTCAGGGGTGCGACCGTGCGATATCCAGTCGTCAGTTAGGGGTATCGCATGGCTGCGACTCCAAGATACTGTCATCAATGTGAGTACTACTGGACATGGTAAGATATTTTACTCGTGTCTCTTACGTGTGTCGGATGGTGGTGCTTAGGTACACGGTTTTGTGAAGAGCATTATTTCTGCCGTTGTAGAGCCGAACACTACAAATGACAAATGCCCACAGAGAATTGTCGAGCTTGCGACATCAGTCGACTATATTGGAGTCGGCTTCGAGATAAACTGGATGTAGCTGAGTACCAGTATTTTCACACAAAGCGACAGTTTAGCTAACCTCGTACATGGTACCTCTTAGAAAGACCGGTGACACATTATCTTGCTTCTGATTATACAAGTGACAGCCGGAACCAACGGCTTCACGCTCTTTTTGAGGCACGAATAAATCATTGATTATTATTTTCATTGATATTACTGGGTATCCTAAAGCGAGTCGTTCATCGTTTTCGTAATAGTTTGCCTCTAAATTATCAAAATTAAATAAGACTCTTTTTAAAACCGAAGAACAACCAAACAACTCATCTTCTTCCTGCCCTTTTCTCATGTGACTTGAGTCAGCGCAACGTGTTTTGACATGTTGACGAATCGGGAATGTGACATTACGGGAAGTAGCCGTTTTTTCTTCCATTCTGTTCTCTCAATCATCACGATATCACTTAGGTGCTACAACTCATCTGCTTAGCCTTTTCCCAACTACATTGGGGTCGGCTCCCAGTCAAACTGGATTCATCCGAATTCCAGTATTTTACGTGGAGCGGCTGCCTACCAGACCTCCACAACCCATCAAACGGATAACACGGTACTTCTTGGCAAGACTGGTGTCAGATTTACTGGCTTCTGACAGTCCGTAAAGTCGTTAATGCCAAAGATCTACAAATGACATTCAGGACCGGCTTGACGTGCTTTCCGAAGCACGGATGAATCTCGATATGCTAAGATGGTCACCCATCCACAGACCAACCTCGGCAAACGTTGCTTAATCTAGAAGATCGATTCGTGCAGCTATTTCATCACAATCACTGACTACAACTACGACTATTAAATCAGAAAATCAAATAAAAAACAAACAGATTTTCAAAATCAAGAAAACTGCAACGTAATCTCACTCTAGTAGGTATAAAATCTCATACCTACAATCCTTTAATGGTCACGTATATTAACCCCACCCACACTCACACACACACACAGGCACGAGGTGCTATACCTACACACATACGGTGTACGCGCCACAGTGTGTGTGCCCCCGTTCCGCGCAATAACTTCGGCGTGTGCGCAGGTCCTCTGCCGCTAGACAATACGCTTATGTCATTTTCTTTTGTTTCGTGCCCTGTTACTAGCTTGGGTACCGTTGGATGATTGTAAAACGGTTGTTGTATTTTATTTTTGGAAGATTTTTTATGGTTGCAGAAATCTTTGGTAATCTCACCACGTATTAATATTTGATTTTTCGGAAAAGTAAAGAATCACGAAAGATTTGAAAAACGAGAAATTTAAAAATCTTTGAAACAGAAATGGAAACACTTTTTCAAGAAATAAAAAACAATCTCACTACATATTAGTTCGCAATCGATTATGTCTCTCAATAAGGCACCAAAAGCCAATTTGGTTTACGTAGGTAATCAAAGTTCCTCCTAGATTTCTGTGTTTAGGCTTCAACAGGAAATTTTAAAATTAGTTAAAACTCTTCAATAAAAACATAAACCGCGACTAAGGAGTTCATTGAAGCAAAATAATGTATTCAACAATTTAAACATTTTTCATATAAATAATCTTCTACGGAACCATAGTTAATTTAATAGCATACCACTCTGTATATCTGAGCAACATCTAATTGGCGTATTTATAACTAGTTGAAGTATCTCTACATCGAATGATGATTGTGATTCCGTTACAAAAAATATGCAATTTATATGACGGAACAGTTCGCCTTATGATGTAGTGTGAAATTAAACTTATGAGTGTGATTGATGTTGGTTTTCCCTTACAAGAAAATTGAAAAAGATTTTTTTTAATAACATCAATTAGACCAAGACTAATCCCTATTTCGTTCATATATCGACAGCCCCTACGTAGGTACATAAAGACATGTCAAAAATGGCTTTTTATTGCTTATCGGCTTTGGATTTTCCATTTGCATATACCTATATAAGTTTTTTTTATAATAATCTGTATTTAACTACATTTACAAATCGAATAAAATTTATTTCTAGAGCGGTTTGAACAATAATACGCTCTCCTGTAAACTTCAGTTTTGACATGTCTTTATGTACGTTGGGGCCGTCGATATATTAGTTTCACGTAGGTATGATTAATAGAGGGCGATCCCACTGCCACCAAAAAGATACAAATCCAACTCCAGGACGCCATGACTGAAAATAATAATATGGAGAGAGATACCCATTATACTAGAATAGAATTTCTCTTTAATCGATTATCTATAACTCAAAAACTGTTTGTAAAACTTACGACTAGGTTAGTACGCACTGACACAAAAACAGAATAAAAATTAACAACACAAACAAATATCTGTGGATCACCGCTGCGACAACCGATGAACAATTGCACAACAGCGACCCACAGAAACAGTCCAGGCGACTTGCAATCATGCTTAGGATACTGTTGGTACTGCCCCACATCCTTTTTTTTTTCGATGAGCAATCATCAAATGTCTTCTCCCGCTCTGGGCGGAGCGGAAGGGAATGTCGAGACTCTTACTGACTAAAAGCCAACCGTGATCCTTCTGGTGTCCTTTTCGTTCCAGGGCCGCGGTGATTGTTTCGAACAAATTCCGCAACATTACCTCTCATCCTGCCCACCAGGGAAGCGCACCTCTAACGCATTGTTGTGTAAAAACAATCCACATACGCATCTGCGAAAATCTCTGACGCGCTACAGAAGCGCAGGGCAGCCCCACCAGCATCTTTAACACGTTATTATACTGAACGCGGAGAGCACTGTACGATCTCTGTGTACATCTATATAGATGTACATAGATCTAGAAAATAACGCACCTATGCAGATATTGAATTATTGTTACAATAAGTGGAAATTAGCTAACTGGCACCGCTACAACCACACGAACATTCACACCAACATAGTATCTCGAGCACGAAAACTTCAATTTATAACGCCAATTAGACAAGCTTTCATTGACGTTTTCGTGCTCATATTGAAGTTGAATTGAAGTTTACGTTTTGGAATATGGGCATTGGTCAATGTAACTGAGTTTTGATACTCAAAACTTGATAGACAAGCGACGAACAAGCGTCCCGCTGTCACACAGGCTTTGTGATTTCCTTTTTCACATTTTCTTTAGTAATTCTACAAAAGCTTCCCATTAAATATTTTTTCTCTCACTTTAACGCTCATATCATTTCTAATCAGAAAGTAGTAAAAGCCAGTTAATTATAACCGCCATTTAAACAGTTAAAACTAATTATTTAAACTTAACAACCTAACAGCTGAGTTAAATGCTCATCATTTGTGGTTAACCGATGTTAAACAGCGTAGCTCTGCCGGTTAACTGTGCCTGTTTATTTGTGCTTAGTTAAATATAATGGTTGTATTATTTAACTAGTGTTTATGTTTGTTTAGTGCTGTATTTGGCTGTTAACTGTAGATTGTATTTGGTACTTTGATGTGGATGTCATGAGAAGCTCAAGAGGAATCGTAATTGTCTGCTAGAAATAGCAAAAGTAGGGCGGATTTTAGTCAGTAAGAGTCTGACACTCCCTTCCGCTGCGCCCAGAGTGGATAAGTGTTTTGAGGATTTCCCATCCTTAAAAAGGCTTTCAAAGGATTATTACAAATTCGCTGTCGTAATCGAAAGGGAACTAGCTTCATGAATCTTCGTTGTAAAATAAATCAATATGTGATTATTTCAAAATAGGTTATACAGGGTGTAAATTTCATAAACAAACTTTCCTCGTTTATCGCCCTTTCTATTGTTAAAAACCGTATCTAAATCCGTTGCGTAGCTTAGAACAAGTCAGCAATGAAACAGACAGTCATAGCCAGCGACTTACACTAAGCAGTAATTTAGACCTACATAATGTAAATTGTCTTAGTAAAGAATATTTTGGTTGCTTTAAATACAACTTCTTTATGTTGCATTTAATTTTGAAGCAACCCAAGCAAATAAATAAAAACCTTACAACAACAAAAAAATTCTTCTACCAAAAGGGCCAGTTAATTTCCAATAAGTCCAGCAATCTAAACAGAATAAACATTTCATTCAAACCCTAATTAATTAATCTGATAATTTTCATATTAAAATTCAAAACGAACACTGCCCCCAGTACATTTTAATTCCCGCAATGATCGAACAACACAGAGTCCGCCATTATACGAAATGCCCGTACAGATGATTTGACGATATTATTGCGATAAAACTGACAATGACGGGAATGGAGCGCCGGGACTCGAGCTGACCATTGTCCGATTTAAATTGAAAACTGTGAACAGTGATGGGAAAGACGGGAATTTTCGCGGAGCGCGGGCCTTTTTAGCCCGGGAAAAAGTGTCCGAGTTCTTTGCGGCGATTATAATTGAGTTCTTTCTATGTGATTTCCACAAAAAGAGCTAAGATTACGACTTTAAATAAATAAAATAAATCTAATAGGTATGTATTTTTCGGGAGAATATCGGTCCATATGATCTGCAGTGTCGCGTAAGTTCATAATTATGAACGAAACAACACAACACAAATATATCTGTATCAGAATACAAACTTCTGAAGCCGGTTTGTCCAACCGCTGGCCAGAGGCTTCCTTCTTGGTTTCCACACAATTCTATTTTCTGCCATTACGAGCTAGACCTTCCGGTAATCATCAAGTTCGTCTGTCCACAATCACCTTGATCTGTCGCGAAGTCACCTAGTATTAAATGTGATCCAATTAGAGTTTCTCTTGGCCCAAAGTTTATCTCACATGCAATAGAAAAACTTAGATACTCATATAATTCAAGCTCAATATTCTCCAACTAATCCATGTTTTTTTTGAGCAAAGTAACCATTGACTCCATCAACTGTCTTTTTAAAGTGCACCCACTCATGACAAACACCCAAACACTTTCACACATCAGCATATTCTGCTCAACAAATCAATCGATACAATCCCGGGATGCCCATCCCTATTCCCGGGAGAGCCTCAATCGGCCCGCGTCGAACATTCGCTTTTCAATTTATCCCGCTCGTGCAATTCAACCCTATGTTTTGTTTTCATCCCCCGAGCGGGTTCATTTTTGTCTTAATGACAATGTTTCTGTGTTCGTGTTGGGATTTAAAGTATGTTTTCTGGGAATGAGAGGGCAGTGGATGACTTGGTTTTGTAATGATTGGAATGTAGGTTAGTATAATTTTGTTAGGATAAAGATATTATCTGGAACAAACCAAATATGAATTGGCTTATCACAGACACAGTTTTATTTTTTTCAGCGTCATGCAAAGGCCTGTCTGTATAAATTGCTTTACTAAACTTTGAGAAAAGTCAGTAATCTTGTTAATCCTGATTTTTAGTTGAAAAGTCGGGAAATGCTTAGATTTAATATTCGTCAGTTCTGACCAACCGCTACACGACCAACTCTCACAGGGCCCGCGTGCTGGATTACGGCCCATTCCCTCTCCTAGAGAGGAGACCTGTGTCCCAGCAGTGGGAACTTTAAAAGGCTGATTATGCTTATGCAGTTCCGACCATCATCGGACAGGTGGAAATTTCATACCTACTATCTAGTCCTCTTCACTCTAATTGCAAATTTAAAAAAAACACCTCAGGCTATGACGAATTTTGCGGAATTTGTTCCAAAGAGTCACCGCGGCCCTGGAACGCAAAGGGCACAAGAAGGATCACGGGTGGGTTTTAGTCAGTAAGAGTCTGACACTCCCTTCCGCTCCGCCCAGAGCGGGAGAAGTCATTTGATGATTTCCCATTAAAAAAAAACTTTTTACAAAAAACTACAACCGACTTTTACACAAAAAATCAAAAAAGTGCAAAATAACTTTAATTTCGGAACTCGGTGTTTGTGGTTGCTTTTTCGTTTTTTGAACACCGACTTCCGAAATTAAAGTTATTTTGCACTTTTTTGATTTTTTGTGTAAAAGTCGGTTGTATTTTTTTGTAAAAAGTTTTTTATTTTTTACTTTTTAGTGGTACCTACACCCCCTCCCCTTCCCCACCTAAACGAACCAATCACATTGGTGTAAAAAAAACGTACAGCTCCTTTGCAGAGTAAACTAAGAGGTCGTCAAAGTAGGCAAAGTACATATTTTTTTTAGATTTTTCGAAAACCGCTTGGTTGATTTCGATAAAATTTTCATGGGACCATTTGGGAAGCATACCCTTTCCAACAAAAAAAGATTTTTTCAAATCGGTTGACAAGCGACGGAGTTATGCGCGAACAAACATAAAAAAAAAAATATACAAACATCCGAATTGAGAACCTCCTCCTTTTTAGAAGTCGGTTAAAAAAAGGGCTATGACGAATATTTGTAGCTAGACGCCCAGCGTCGTATCATCCCTCACCTAATTTTTCTCATTAGAAGACTTACATTCCTGGCCAGTAAATACTGGACATAGAATGTATACCATTCTTGTTTAAAGCACATTGTACTGGGTCGCCACGGTCTGCGGCGCATCGCCGCACGCGCACATACAGTGTGATAGCCACAGAGCATGGAGACGTCTCAGCGGCTACTGTTAGAGTCGATACTGTCAACACCACATAACTGACTATCATCAGCAATCCAGGCGAATTACTACAACTGATACACTAGACAAGTCCAATGCTGGACATAAATCCTGTATTATTTGCTATGCCGTCACCAAGTCCGATAACCTGGACCGATATACTTTTTGTGGGAGGCCTTTTACGGCCGAACCCAATAACCGATCTATCACATACTGGAGATAGAAAAACAAATGAAACAACAGAAAACCTATATAAAAAACCTATATATTTTTCTATCTCCAGTATGTGATAGATCGGTTATTGGGTTCAGCCGTTAGTCGTCATATCTTCTGTTTAGCAATATGTCCTTTTTTTTTGTAAGAGAAATCATCAAATGACTTAAAAAATAAAGAAAAAATTAAATATAGATTAAATTTAAATCTATACTAATATTATAAAGCTGAAGAGTTTGTTTGTTTGTTTGTTTGTTTGTTTGTTTGAACGCGCTAATCTCAGGAACTACTGGTCCGAATTGAAAAATTCATTTTGGGTTGAATAGACCATTTATCGAGGAAGGCTTTAGGCTATATATCATCACGCTTAAGCCAATAGGAGCGGAGCAGCGATAAAGAATGTTTTAAAATCGGGGATTCCACGGGGACGAAGTCGCGGGCAGCAGCTAGTTAATAATATACGTCTTGTATCGCTCTCATTGCGACAATTTTGCCACAAGCTTATAATCAGTAGGTAACAAACCTCTCTAGTCGATTCCCTGCTCTGTGGCTAGCAATGCGTGTGAGTTATATCGTACCGGGGAAGTTCTTATACGGAAACAATATGACTGATGTTGTTGACTGCGTGATATACCATGTGTGAGTGTTCTAAGAAAAAGTGTTTTTAATTACTTTTGGTTGTGAGTGATAGGATAGACCTAAGTGTTATAGGAAACAGTTTTATTGCATTTCATCTATGACGTTGATGGAGATTTCTTTTCTTTTTTCTTTCAATGGCATACTGGACTTACATTTTATTTTTGTTATAATTGGTACGTAACTATTTAGATGTATTTCTGTCATCTGTGACGTTGATAGTTTTCTTGTGTTTTACGATTCACTCCTTTCAATGACACCGTGGACTTGCATTTGAATAATTTTCAAATATTTTTTCCTTTATATTTTTAGGTTAAGACTTTCGAAACACTAACAGGATCATTCATGTGTCTGTCTGTCTATCATGCATAACCAATTTACTCCGAATCTACTGGACCGATTTTTCAGTTGTTGCTTTATTCTCTTTCATATTACTAATGCCTTTTTTTTATTTTTTTTCTGGATGGGAAATCATCAAATGACTTCTCCCGCTCTGGGCGGAGTGGAAGGGAGTGTCAGACTTTTACTGACTAAAACCCACCTGTGATCCTTCTTGTGCCCTTTGCGTTCCAGGGCTGCGGTGACTCTTTCGAACAAATTCCGCAACCCTAGCAGGCACTGACCCTATGGGGCCCCGTCTAATTTGCTGACGGCTCTTTGAGGCGCGCGTGGAACACGACGCGCCGTCGACTTGGGCCTGGTTGCTATCGGATGGCGAGCCACCCATAGCTCGCCATCCGCAGGCCCGCGCCTACGGTGGCCGGGAATCGCCCTGCGTTTCCCGACGCCCGGGGCGTCTTCTTCTGTTGCGGCGGCTGGAGCGAGGGGCTTCACTCTCTCGCACGCGCTCCGCCTCCTCCTTCGCTAGCATTACTGCTTCGCAGAAGGAGGCGACCGCTTCCCATGCCTCCTCGCTCCGGACCATGGCCCGAACCAGGGCCGGACGCGAGAGGTCGCCGCCGCCGATCATATTATCTGTATCTCAATGTATTTGAGGTCATCTCAGCATATACATACACATACATCTCTATTTACCATTTTCTGAATAGTCACACCTGCTATTGTTGTTGTTGTTGTTGGTTGGTTGTTGTTGTTGTTATTAATTGTTGTTAGTTGATAAAAAATAGAAATTAAATGGAGTTTTTACTCCTTTCCTTTAATTTTCTTCCTTCGTAAAAAAGACCAACCCCAGACAAACCCAAAAAGAATACTCAGCCCACCTTACCTCGATGACCTAAAACCCAAAACAAACATAATTACAATTTATTTCATAAAATAAATCAACGCACGCGCACAAACGGAAGCGCCGTCACGCTTTCTGCGCCCGCGCAGACCGATGTAAAAACTAACTAATTATTAAACAGATACAGGACTGTACAGCACTTTCATAATGCTCTTCTTGTGTGCCGGTTTTATAGGGGGACGGTAGAAATGTAGGTTTCGAAGAGTTTTAGCTGAAAACATACATACATAGGTTGTTATAAAAATGTTAAGGTAAAAGATGTTTTTAAAAATCAATTAATTTGTTGGCAGTATTTATGAAATTATAAATTCTAAATTATGATTAAATGAACCTACTAAGACCTAACTGAGACATTTCTATATAAAGTGCCGTTTACGGAAGTTCAAATTAAAAGTTAAAAATAATAGTAGTGCCCCACGGTTTCTCCCATCTAGTTCCCGTTCCCGTGGTAATATGGAGATAAAATATAGCTTATTCTACTCGCTGAAAATGTAACCTTCCATTGGTGAAAACATAATAAAAATCGGTCCAGTAGTTTCGGAGCTTATTCGATACAAATAAACAAATAAAATATTTCCTCTTTATGATATTAGTATAGAATACATAATTATAAGTATCGAATTGTCGCCTATCAACTGTCAATTTTATTAAAACAGTTACAAAATGGTTACCATTTACTTAACACAAAACGTTGTCAAAAACTAGCCACTTCTCGCGAAAAAATAAATCCTTAACAATAAAATCATTTTCCCATCGCACTGTCATCGAAAACCGTGCTTAAATCGGTTTAAGTATGGTGTTGCCATAAGCTACCCAAAGCCACTCAAAGCGGCCGTAAGCCATACTAAGTCCCATATAAGCCTATTAGCCATCCCTCTATGTCAGCCTGATATCTTGATTGCCAATATGTTATACATTGTGCCAGCGACAAATTGGCTATAGATAGTACCTAGTTATGTTGATGAAATATTGATTCCAATTTGTGTTGAGTTCGTGGTTGTGTGTGTGTGGCTTATGACAGGTTATATGAGTTCATATAATTGTTTTTTTATTTGTGTGATTTTTTATGACTATGTAGGTCAATCTATTTTTACTTAATTGACTCAATCTACTCTTTACAATGTTTTATAGTGAATTGATTTATGATTTCCATGTTGGATAATTGTTTTTTTTCCCTACCTTTGGCATGTAATAACTTTGCACACTATTGTATAAATTCAAGTTCTTAAAACGCAACAGACAGAATAGATGTGTTGCTGGGGAGTTTGTTGCGCCACTTCTTTTTCCCAGCTAAAACACTAGGAAGTGGTGACGGGTGGGCGTTTTGAGGGACTGTCTTTATGTAAAATTTGACGTTCAAAAAGTGCTGTCGCTCAGCCTAGTTTGAATAAATGACTTTTGATTTGATTTTGATTGATTTGATTTGACCCTTTACCACACAGGGTAGGTAGATGAAGTATTGTATGACAGTAATTCTAATTTTGTTTATGGCAATCGTGAAGATGTCGACATTTCTGAAAATGTCAGAAGATGTGCTATAGACAAACGTGTGAGACCAGAGACAACAAACAAAGTTTTTAATGAAGTGATTATCGTTTTATGGTAGAAATTTCGGTTGATTTAGAAGATGATTTTGGATTTAAATCTGATGGTCATTTATTTTTTTGTTTTTGGAGTTTTCAGGATTACACCGATCAGTACAATTTCTGTTTTTTTTTTAAATCTTATTTATTTATTTAAACTTTATGTACAATAGTGGTACATGGGTGGACTTAATGCAACAAGGCATTTTTCAAACTTTGTTTGTAAAATACTACATTAATGAATTTCAAATCCTGAAAGTTTTACATATTTATCAAGCCTATGTGCGTAGACGTTTTTTATTTCATTTGTAAATATTTAATTAGCTCACGTGGTTGGTCTGTGGATGGGTGACCATCTTAATATACAGAGTTTCCTCCGTGCCTCGGAAAGCGCGTTAGTCCCGGCTGTCATTTGTAGATCTTTGGCAGTCGTTACGGATTGTCAGAACCCAGAAAATCTGACACCAGTTTTTCCAAGAAGTACCGTGTTCCCTATTTATTGGATTATGGAGGCCTGGTAGGCAGCCGCTCCACGTTAGATACTAGTATTCAGCTGAATCCGGTTTGACTGGAAACCGACTCCAATATAGTTAGGAAAAGGCTAGGCAGATGATGATGATTTAATAAGCTCACGTTTGAGTACTAACTAGTTGCCCTGTTGTCTACGGAGTCATTGTATAAAAGCGAATTGTAAAACATGTTTATTTTGTACCTTCTGCTTAAAAAATCTCTCAAACTAAGGGAAGGTTCATATTTGACGGAACATGCGTCGCGTATTATCGGTCGCGTAACGCCAGAACAGACAAATGTATAGAAAAACACTTGACCGTTCACACTCAACTGATGATACGTTAGTGCGTCGAGTGTGAACGGTCAAGTATTATTCTATACATTTGTCTGTTCTGGCGTTACGCGACCGATAATGCGCGACGCATGTTCCGTCAGATATGAACCTTCCCTAAAACCAGCAACAATAAAAAGCCATTCATTCATTTTTTTCTGGATAAGAAATCATCAAATGTGTTCTCCCGTTCTGGGCGGAGCGGAAGAGAGTGTCAGACTCTTACTGACTAAAACCCATCCGTGTTCCTCCTAGTGCCCGCCGCGTTCCAGGGCCGCGGTGACTCTTTCGAACAAATTCCGCAACCCTAGCAGGCACTGACCTTATAGGACCCCGTCTTCTTTGCTGACAGCTCTTTGAGACGTGCGTGGAACACGACGCGTGCTATCGGTCGGCGAGCCACCCATAGCTCGCCATTCGCAGGCCATGAGCAATAAGTCCTGCCTACTGCTTCTTAATTATTAAGATTTCTGTGCTAAAACCCATCCGTGTTCCTCCTAGTGCCCGCCGCGTTCCAGGGCCGCGGTGACTCTTTCGGACAAATTCCGCAATAACAATAAAAAATTCTGCAAGTGCACAATCTCCTAAGTACAGTTTTACATTTTGTCAAATTTACCTACAACCCTGCCGACCCCTGCCCAGGGGTAGCGTTACGATAATGTTAGCGATCCCCCATGGATCACTGGCACCCTTGTTTTCGGCAATACGAGGGTAGTCGGGTGGAGAAGTGTTACGATTTAAATTGCACTCGGATTTATTTGCGTTTTAGTTCCACTTTGGAGAAAAAAAAACTATGAAAATGCTAAAATTTATTGCAATAAGTAGTTTAGAAAATCCAGTTTATTTTAAGCATTTTCTTTTATAAAGAACCGCCTTCCTGTCCAATCAAATTAGGTGTTTCTTCAGTCCAATTAAATCACAATTGAGGTTGGTTCTTCAGTCTAGTAAAAATCGCTTTTTAACTGATCCACACACGGTAGTATAGCATAAGTTAGTACCTATAGTCACAAAACAAGTTAGTTGTTACACTTCACACACCAGACAAAATACAACCATTCTCAAACACTTGTCTCCCTCACTGTACTTGATAGTACTCACTCACTTAGGGTGTGATCGCACTCGTAATTGACTTATCACGACGATTGTAATGCTCCACAATGCAGTGAGTACGCACCCTTACAATAAATTGCTTAAGTGCGGTAGTTGAAGATAATCTTGTTTTTTTTTTAAAGTAATCTTGTCATTATTCTGTGTCGATTTGCGGGAGATAAGGAAGAATTGAAGTGTTTGTTCTTAAATTATGCGTAGATACATTTCGGTCAGGCCTATTAAGAACTGATTAAATTATACTAGCGACCCGCCCCGGCTTCGCACGGATGCAATGTAGATACTAATGTTTCTTCTACTACAATATTATACATATAAACCTTCCTCTTCAGTCACTCTATCTATTAAAAAAACCGCATCAAAATCCGATGCGTAGTTTTAAAGATTTAAGGGACAGACAGCGGGAAACGACTTTGTTTTATACTATATAGTGATTTATGCTAATATTATAAAGCTGAAGAGTGTGTTTGTTTGGTTGGTTGATCGCGCCGATCTTAGGAACTTCTGGTCAGAATAATATGTTAGTGTTGGATATCCAATTTATAACATAACGCTACGACCAACAGGAGCGGAGCATCAATGAGAAAACGCTGCATAAACAGCTTTTCTCTCTCTTATGTGACTTAGAAGAGGTTGCATGAGTCTGCTAGTAAGAGATAAAGATAAATTATAAGTGTTTCCTTTTCACACTAATCTCGCGATTTATATTAACCAATGAACATTAATTTACCCAATGTACTAAAAGACCAAAAAATCACCCCATCATCATCTGCCTAGCCTTTCCCCAACTATATTGGGGTCGGTTCCAGTCATACCGGATTCAGCAGTATTTAACGTGGAGCGGCTGCCTACCAGACCTCCACAATCCAATAACTGGGGAACACAGTACTTCTTGGCAAGACTGGTGTCAGATTTTTTGGCTTCTGGCTTCTTTTTTCTCTTACAATCCGTAACGACTGCCAAAGATCTACAAATGACAGCCGGGACCAACGGTTTAACGTGCTTTCCGAGGCACGGAGGAAACTCACACCAAAAAATCACACCATATTGCAGTTCATACCCAAAACAATAACAAGCAAGTGTCCCTTCATCATTGTACCATCACGGCCCTGTCCTCGGGGACTTGGCATTAGCAGAAGATAATTAAATTCGTTGGACAAAATAACAGGAGCGGTATTATGACAATTGGATTTGAGTAGACCCATGTAGGGTGCAGCCTTTTGTCGACGATTTTTGATTGAGTTTGATATGTCATTATGGTAGATAGTTTTTTATTTTGTTAATATGATGGGGCATGAAAATGGCAATAGAAAGGGCTCGAGGTTTGCTTGCGTAATCGATTCAGAAATGAAGAGATCTGGGCTCCAAGTCTGCTATTTTTATAAATGTGTCATTCCAACACGATTCCTATACTTATCCTATACCTTCTTCCCAGGTACTACGAGACAGGCAGCTTCAAAGCCGGCGTCATTGGGGGCTCCAAGCCGAAGGTGGCGACGCCCCCGGTGGTGGACGCCATCGCCGCATACAAGCGAGAGAACCCGACGATGTTCGCGTGGGAGATCCGGGACAGACTGCTGAGCGAAGGCATCTGCAGCCAGGATAACGTGCCTTCCGTGTCCAGTATTAATCGGTAAGGGAATCTCAAGCAATAGAACTTTACTTTTTATGATATATTTATTTATTTATTTAATTTTAAAGAAGGCTTACAGACTAATCAACCAATAACACAAAGACTGTAATATTAACAAATAGCTAATAACAAGCCTCCACATATAGGTACCTAAGGAAAATAGTCGATACAAAAGAAAGTACATACAAGTTAATATAACCAGTTAAGAGAGCAGTAGATAAATTAACTGTCCTTAAAAAATAATTGTGCCAAAAGCTAAAATAAGCAGTATTGGGCTAATTACGGCCAAGCCATGTGTCATTTTGTATCGGCGACAAAAAGCAGCCAAATGGTGGATTTTTAATGCTTAGGAAGTAGGGTATTTTCTATATACAATATACTAGCCTCGATTTCTGAAATTAAATAAAAAAAAAATAGAATTAATACCTAAGGTGTTAATTCTATTTTTTTTATTTTTATAGTAATAAATAAGGAGTAGGTTTTTGATGTCAAGGATTATTAAACTCTAATCTATGCTAATATAAAGAGGAAAGATTTGTTTTTTTGTGTATGTGTGTGTATGTTTGTAATGAATAAACCTAAAAATTACTGTACCGATTTAAAAAAAATCTTTCACCATTGGAAAAATACATTCACCCTGAGTAACATAGGCTATATTTTATCCCCGTATTGCCACGGGAACGGGAACAACGCGGGTAAAACCGCGGGGCGCTGCTAGTTTAAGTGGGGTTTGACAACGTATTTTTTTTGTTTTTTTGAAACCCTATTTTCATTCAATCAGTCATACTTTTGGAGAGACTATGTCTAAACAAATATTAATTAAATGTACTACAGAATAATGCACAAATCAATGAGAATAAATGCATCTGTACATTAGGAATAAGTTCTAAACTGCTAAACATACTGAACTAACTCTTAAACAAGAAACAATAGTTTTTGTATAGATTCTACTTACTTGGAATGTATTGAGAATAACAATGGTGCTAAAATGTTAGCACTGCGTAAGGAAAGATCCTTTCGCTGAATGTTCTCCCAAAAAAATTCCGCTTGTACTGTAGTTTGAACTCTAAGTTGTTTGTGTTACGGTGAAGTTTGGTTTGGAAGGTAAAGTCGAGGAGGAAAAGAGTTTGTGTGGCCATGAGAATGTATTTTATGCGTTGTGCGTTCTTACGACTATATAGAGAAATTAAATATTTTTGTTAAAAATCCATTTAATCGATTTTTTTTTTGTTTTTATAAATTCGTTTTTTTATTATTACGTATTATAAGGTTAAAATGAGAAAACGTAAGAAACTCAGGGCATTTTTTTTTCTTTCAAAATTAAATGCTAATATTAATTGATATAGTAAGTTGATGAAACACTTTTTATTAGTATTAATAATTGATATAGAAGCTTCCATGAAAATAGAAACTATACAAAAAGTTTCGCCCAACGTGGGGCTCGAACCCACGACCCTGAGATTAAGAGTCTCATGCTCTACCGACTGAGCTAGCCGGGCTGTGTTATCTTTGCGGAAATTTACCTACACAATCGCTATGCAATACTAAACTAAAACATAGTCTTCTTGCTAAACACATGTTTGTACGAGATAAAGTTATTTTAGGATAAATTTCAAGGTCGCAGAATCACATTCCGATACTAAACTTGTGTGAATAAATGAAAAATGTGGCGATTTATTTAAATTCAAACGCTGCCAGAGTTTTTTTTTTTTTGCTTTTTATTGATCAGACAGAAGTACATAGATTGAAAAAAAAATCAATTTTATCAAACATAGTATTAAATGTGAATCGGAATTATACCGATATGAAAATGACTGTAGGTATAATATGTATGAGGAATAATTTGTTCAACGCGTTAGTTCTGTGATTGGTTAAATGTATTATTACAAGTGTATTTTTTAATAATTATGTAGTAATGTAGTATAAAGTAGAACCGGCATGTCCTAGAACCAAAAATTCGTAGACATGTGACATTCAACAACCCGCACTGGGCCCGCGTAGTGGATTACGGCCCATTCCCTCTCCTAGAGAGGAGGCCTGTGTCCCAGCAGCGGGAATGTTAGAAGTCTAATTTTTATGTAGTAATGAAAGCCAATGAACAAGTAATGTGATTAATTACGTGTACATTGGCTTTAATTAAAAAAACGCGTCATCCGCGATACACTAACATTTTATAGATCTTAAAGTTTACAAAAGAAGGCAAATAAGTTCATCCCTAGTATACAGACAAATAAAACTAAAGTTTCGGATAAAGAAAATATTAAACACCAGTTTTCTCTCTTGCACTTTTCATGGCCCATCAAGGGGTTGCGTGATCAGTACCGGAAACGACTCGGATGGGGGCGCAAAGATGGCGTACCGGAAGTAGAGACACGTGCTCTCGCGCTCCGGACGTCCTAGCTGCCATTGAATTATTATTCACTTCTAACATCTCTACATTATTGTAGAGATGCTCTACCGAACTCTACATTTCTACTTTTTCATAGAGCGCTATAATACTTATCTATGGTTGACTGAAAATCGGAATCGGTCCATAGAGAGTCGCTCTATATTTTTGGTAGAGCGTTCTTGGCTATGATTGGTTATGGACGCTGTTTCCGGTTACAAGAATTTTCGTTTAGTGTTATCGTTGGTTGGATATTGATTTATTGATGTCATTCAGTAGATATCAATAGCAATAAATCTATTTAGTGATCTGATATGTATGTCGTCAGTTATTGTAACATTTCCCATCCCTACTTTTCGCATATATTTTTTTCTGTATGGGAAACCATCAAATGACTTCTCCCGCTCTGGGCGGAGAGGAAGGGAGTGTCAGACTCCTACTGACTTAAACCCACCCGTGATCATCCTGGTGCCCTTTGCATTCCAGTGCCACGGTGACTCTTTCGAACAAATCTCTGTACCCTAGCAAGCACTGACTTTATGAGGCCCCATCTTCTTTGCTGACATTTCTACTATGTGTGCTACTATTTTATACTTTAAAAAGGTTTCTTTTTTTAATAAAAATATTTATATATTTATGTTTATAAAATAAATAATAACACTTTAGTTAGGTTAGCTCAGGTTAAGTCAAGCGATGAATTTTCAGTATCTAAGAGCAGCTGAATAAGAACTGTTGAGGATATAAATGAACGAGGTGATATTAGAAAAATCAAGGTCCAGGAATGGGCTACTACAGGCTGACCACTTATAGTTTTTATAACCAAAGAGTTTTTATAATCAAAGAGTTTCTTGACAAAACACGTAAAAAATTAAAAATTGCACGCTCAACATGTATGCTCCGTACTCAATTCTTGTATCTACCATCTTCTATGCCATGTTTTAT
Organism: Hecatera dysodea; assembly: GCA_905332915.2. Taxonomy (NCBI): domain Eukaryota; kingdom Metazoa; phylum Arthropoda; class Insecta; order Lepidoptera; family Noctuidae; genus Hecatera; species Hecatera dysodea. The sequence goes on along the minus strand of HG995313.1, from coordinate 12,349,088 downwards.
GCAAATAAATATTATTCTATTCTATTCTATAGTTATGGACTAATTTGCTATGTAGACTCCTAAACCATTAAGAGAACGATTTTGTGACGTAACTTCGCCCACGTAAAATACTGGTATTCAGCTGAATCTGGTTTGACTGGAAGCCGACCCCAATATGGTTGGGAAAAGGCTAGGCACCTCGCCAATATTGTTCAGGCAATCAATGCCAGGACGCCTTTCATTCGTCTAATGAGATTAGTAATATTAGGTTGATTTTTAGAACTATTATACATCAAGTTATGTATTACAAACTACTCATTCGTATCAGTAATGAAATTAACACATTATAACGCCATCGATTTAACCAGCCATAAAATTGCCACACCAACAAACAATTTCCCCAATCAACAGATAAACAAATAAAGATAACTTCACCCTAAATTAATAAACGGTAGCATAACAGATCAAATAAAAAGATTAAACACGTCGACATACTAATAACCGGGAATTGATATAACTCCCCATAATCTAGGGAGTGTTATCTAATCTGGCAACACGCAATTAGCCGCGGATTTAAGCTGGCAACACTTGAGGTTGAGTGCTTTCCGGATATATCTTTTAATATTCATTTCCACGATAAAATTAGAACGGCAGGAAAAATAACGGTAGGTTTTTAAATTTGCTGTCACGCTTATCCAGAGAGCTTTAGAAAAATATGAGGCAGTTGGAATAATTTTGAAAACATTCTGGTACTAGCAGTAATTTTGCTTACCTAAACGCCAGCAGTAAGAGTTGTAGTGTTGTTTGTCTTCTCTCAATCTTATATATATATATAAATCTCTTGTCACGATGTCTGTTCGGGATAAACTCTGAAACTACTAAACCGAAATTAACCATTTTTTCACGGATGGAAAGATACACAATCATCGAGGTTATATTTTATCCCCGTATTCCCACGGAAACGGGAACTACGCAGGTGAAATCGCGAGGCACTGCTAGTAAGAATGTAAGAACCTTTGCGAATGGAATATTTTTAAGTATCTCAAAAATTCCTGAGACAAAATTAATCTAATTGAAATACACATTTTTTAAACTTTGTCTTGATCTAACATGAACAAGAAGCTTCACTCATGTTTCAAACACTAAGCAATACCTTTGACTTTTACATATTGACAAAACTAGGTACTAAAGAAAAAGAGTAACGATATTTTTATAGGTATTTAATTTCAGTGTTCAATAGGAATGTTTCATGAGAAAATATGATTCTATTTAGTCCGTCAGTTAGATTATTAAAAAATATTGGATACGCATTTTTTTATCATATTAATAAAACTTGCTGAAGATAAAAATCATCAAAGATCCAGAGCATAGGGCTTGTGATGTCACGTCGTGGTAATAATTGTAGCATGAAGTGACGTCACACGACTTTTCGAATGTTTACGAACTGTATCATTTCGTGTTTTAATTACGTGAAAAAAAAAACGTGTCCAATATTTTTTTGGAAATCTATTTGATGTGCTAATTATTTTTATTTGTTTTCAGGGACTTTATCAGTTAGTGATAATGTCACCCCCATGGACTAATTATATTTTTTAGTGCACTACCCTATTGTACTTACATGTCAGATAACCTATGTTAAGTTACAAAATGAATGAAAACTTCATGCTTGCGAATTTATTCTCAAAGACAATATTTTCTCTAGCTCAAGTGCTTATAAACTTTCTTCTATGATTTGATACTGATACCTTTTAAAGTCTCATTTGTCCCTATTTCCAACTAAACAACCCCTTATTCGCTGGTCTATCAAAATGTACCCGTAAGTGCAGGACCCAGTGGGGTGCAATGGGGTCCATTATTGAACAATAAGCCACGGTTATTGGTATCAATATAGTTCAGAGGGGTGAAAGTAATGGCATTACTGTGAATTTGTAGTTGAAAAATTGAGTGGCAGTATTTCGTACTAAATTTTATTGTAAGATTAATAACTGTTGATTAATAAATTATTATATATATTTTTATTTTCATGACAATTTGTCGATTTAGTTTAATGGTTCTCAAATAATTCTTGTTCAAAAAATCATGTTTATAACAAATAGTTGCTAGATTTAGTGTTCATCTCAAAAAACCAGTTCATACTAGTATCCCCCATCCCATTTTGAAGAACTATGTACTAGTAGTACATACATAGTTCTTCAAAATGGGATTTTCCTTAGTTTGAAGGACAGCTTTGTAGTAATAACACTGATATAATTCACGACAGATCTTTTTAATTATTTATTAAAAAAGGTTGATTATATATCTAATATATTATATTTATAATCTATACTAATATTATAAAGCTGAAGAGTTTGTTTGTTTGTTTGTTTGTTTGAACGCGCTAATCTCAGGAACTACTGGTTCGAATTGAAAAATTCTTTTTGGGTTGAATAGACCATTTATCGAGGAAGGCTTTAGGATATAAAATATATCATCACGCTTAAGCCAATAGGAGCGGAGCAGCGATAAAGAATGTTTTAAAATCGGGGATTCCACGGGGTCGAAGTCGTGGGCAGCAGCTGGTATTGTACAAAAACCTTGCTTTTTATGTCAAACTATCTGATGTCACTACTTATACGCCTTTATAACCAGGTCACAATTAGATCAAATTAAAAACCCAAAACTCCATAATAAAACATATCAGATCCAATCAAAAGTGAAAAATACCAAAACACAAGAGTCAATTTTAAAGCCATCCCTTCGTAATACAAGGGTGATTCCCACCCCGGCACACAGCTAGCACGCGGCCGGCACGCGTCCGGCACGAGACCGGCAAGGACACGGCACGCATACGGCACGTGACCGTAAGTAGCAGTGACGGAACTCGGAATAGACCGCATGCGACCCAATGGTGACCATTTGAGTGGAAGTGTGAAGTTTTGGGAAATGTATTTATGATGTTATTTGGAGTGATTATTTTTGAGTATGGGTCAATACCATAATCAGCCTTTTAACGTTCCCACTGCTTGGACACAGGCCTCCTGTCTAGGAGAGAGAATGGGCCGTAATCCACCACGCGGGCCCAGTGTGGGTTGGTGAATGTCACATGTCTTCGAATTTTTGGTTCGAAAGTTACGACTAAATAAAACATCGCATACGGCCGATACTCGTAGGTACTTAAAAGCATTCAGATTCAAGTCAACATTATCATCTCAGCGAACGACAGACAACGTCAAAATGCAAGGGAATTTAAAGGTATTTTTGCGAATATTCCTTTAAACCGCGAATGGCCTCTCTGACCACAACGTTAATTTAAGAGTCAATCGGAATATTAAAACATTTCAATCAAATAACCAAGAAAACCCTAATAAATAAAAAAACCCCATTTGACATCACTGCCATATCACATTTTCAAACTCAGCGAATAACCATGAACCGCCCTTTAAAATAAAAAACAAAATAAAATAAAAAAACAAAAAAGCTTACTAGGCAACACTAAGACATTTTAATCGAGGGACGGGCGGGTAATTGAAGCCATAACTCTGGCAACCCCACTTTGACATTTAGATTTTTTTGCCGCGCAAACCGAGTACGTTGGAAATAATTTGAGAGGGTGTCAACGCGTGAATGAAAGCTTGTTCTATTTAGATTATTTTTAGTGTAAAATTAGATAAGACATGTTTATGAATAATAACGATATTGATGTTTATAATGGTAGGTTTGATATTCATTAAGTAAGAGCAGTTAAAAATTGTACATTTCTGTAAAATACGTTTTCTTTTAGGTAATTTCTTACGTAGTTAGTAGGTGTCGAATAAGCTTTTTGAGTTGAAATACTTATAATTAAATATCACTTAGCCATGGGAAACTAGACAAAAAGATAATACGATAATATCGTTTAAGTTCAATCAAATAAGTTATATCATATTACCTCTTCGATTGGTTACCTAATTGCCATCTGCATTTTACTATCTTTTTTTTTTAATTCGAAATTCAGGTTTTACTAAACCCGCGGGTGGGAAACGGTTCCTTTTCCTTGCTATGCTTTCTGCACAGCTGTACACTCAAAAACCTTAAAAAACGGAAACCCATCCACTTAATTCTCTAAATCAACATTATATAAAGCAAATTACAGGAAAGCGGACAAATAAATCAAAAATATTCGCCAACGAGTCACTCGTATGAAAAGAGGGGGTAATAAAATATTAAAGGGTAAAACATGGCCGGTACTGGTAACCCTTCCTAACGGAAACGGATATCATAACCTTGCTTTTTGCGGTCGCAATTGTTGGCATTTTGCATTTTTCGCGAATTTATTCGTAGGTTTTTGCGAAAAGATAATATCATGGATATGGGCTACTCTGTTCCTTCCTGGTTAAGTGTTTTATGTGAGATTTTAGAAAATTATTTACATTTATGTTACTTGGTCATAAAGGTCATGTTGGATTCTCTGTGGATGAATATTTGTGCGGCCATCCGAATATGCGGTCTGCCATAAATAAACTGAATGACCGGAAGGCAAATATGAAATAAAAACCTTTTTGGAATAACAACAGAGGCTGACACCGAGTATTCTATAACACGACAGTTAATTCCATTGTAAAAAGTAGAAAGGAGCTTGTAGCTAACTAAGAACAGCCGCACGGGTCAATCTTCAACCACCGCTTGTCGAGGTCGGTCCCGGCTGTTATTTGTAGATCTTTGGTAGTCGTTACGGATTGTCAGAAGCCACAAAATCTGTTTTGAACGGGTTGCGGAGGTCTGGTAGAAAGCCGCTCCACGTAAAACACTGGTATTCAGCTGAATCCGGTTTGAGTGAGACCCGACCCCAATATAGTTGGGGAAAGTTGTTGTAAAAAGTGGTTTATGTTCATGATTATGATTGATGGTTCATGAAATCATAATGATTCACTTCCACACCCTTTTTACGATAATCGAGTAATAAAAAGTAACCCTGTATACATATTCGAACTAGTCATAACATTTATGTAACCTATTATATTACCTACTCATCCCTCGAGATAATAACAAAACAAAGCACCTTCCAGCCACGCCAAAAAACTAAAAACACTGCATCAATCAACAAAATCCCTTCAAACTGATGACTCTATTACAAGAAGCTAATAACACCTTTTTGATAACTTTTACTAAACAATTTTTGCATATGTCAACCCCGAAGAGGCTGGCAATAATTCACCGGAGCGCGCGATCCATCATGGCGGAATGAACTGTCAAGCGCGGCAAAATGGCGGCTGGATAAAATGGAAGTCATTCTTATAGGCCAATTTTAGCGGGCTTTTGACTTGGTAATGTAAATACAGATTAAACAAACACGATTATACATGACCAACGTCTTGTTTTTTAGTGTTTATAAGTAGATAGAAGGCAACTTTGTCTGCGTTTGTGTAGTTTGAATATCTACTCATTCATACCAATTCATACATACATTACATAGTAGTACTATTTAAATCCATGTATCTAATAGTAAAAAATTCAAAGTTCCACTACCAAATTCAATGACAGCTAAGTAACTCAACCTACAATTGCTTTAATATTCCTGTCTTTTTGCTAGTTATTTCGATTCTGAGCGCCGAATTAACTTTCTTGCTAGATTACTTTTCTGGTTTGTCACCATTCTCAACATACGCCATCAAAATGTAGAAAACCCCCTTCTCGTAACCTCGGTGAAAATTCCCTCATTGATAGAAAATATAACTCGCGTACCTCGATTTCACTGAACCAATTTATCCTCCAAAACTATAATTTCATAACCATTTTTATAGCCCAGCCACTCCCCACCCAAAACTTATAAGATCATCTTCCATAATTACAGCGAATGACATGAATAATCCATTACAAATCCCCTAAAAAAATACTTCTGCGACTAAAAAGTCGCAGCGGCATTTTCCCGCGGCATGCCGCAAGCCACAATGAATTATGCGCCACGCGACTCGACATCCTTTTGCAATATAGCGAGCAGTGGCCGCGATTTGTCGCGCTTCCGATGCGCATTGTCGCTAAAAAGCGGTCGTTGGCAAATTGTTATTGTGCATTATGCATATAAGGTCTTTAATTGGGGTCACTGAAAGTTTTAACTAAGTTATGATGAAGAAATAGGTGATAAAATCAATTTACGAGTGATACGTAGCGTTCACCACAAGTGAATTGAGTGATTGCATATTAAATAGGTGAGATACCAACACAACACAGCTGTAGGCTTACAATATAACATAGTTCACAACACAAACGTAAACGCCATTCTTACAAAAAAAAAAAAAACTAAATACATTAAAAAAAACTGTATAAAAAAGTACATTTGAAACAGCATTTCGTTTCTAGAAAAATCACATCGTGTATCGATAAGTAAATCAACGGTCATACGAAATACGTTTTGACGGAAGAATACATAACAATGAATATAATTTGTATTTCTGTTTGTCCTCAGGATCGTTCGCAACAAAGCAGCAGAGAAGGCGAAACAGGCGCACAACCAGCAACAACAACAACAAGAACAGGAGATCAGCTCAGCGCAGGGGAGCGTTGTTTCTGTGAGTACGCGTTCCTGCCACATGCTTCTTAATCCCCACATTATTATCTGATCCTCGTGCTACCTGAACCAGAGGACCTTTTTTGTAGATTGAAAATCATCTAATGACTTCTCGTTCTTCGAGAGGCTCTCGCTGAATACATCACCACCCGTGTTCCTCCAAATGGTATTTGCGTGTTAAGGCCGCGGAAACTCTTTCGAGCAATCCCGTAATCCCGATTGGAATCAGAAGCCCTTTTTTTTCTGGATGGGAAATCATCAAATGACTTCTCCCGCTCTGGGCGGAGTGGAAGGGAGTGTCAGACTCTTACTGACTAAAACCCACCCGTGATCCTTCTTGTGCCCTTTGCGTTCCAGGGCCGCGGTGACTCTTTCGAACAAATTCCGCAACCCTAGCAGGCACTGACCCTATGAGGCCCCGTCTACGTTGCTGACGGCTCTTTGAGGCGCGCGTGGAACCCGACGCGCCGTTAACTCGGGCCTGGTTGCTATCGGACGGCGAGCCACCCATAGCTCGCCATCCACAGGCCCGCGCCTACGGTGGCCGGGAATCGCCTCATCTCAACTCATGACACTGCAGCTGGTCTTTGATTTTGTTATGTTCTGTTGATTCTGTCAACGTCTCACCGTGTAAAACGTTGGTGGAGTAAGTATGAACTATCAGAAATACAGAATCTGACTGCAGACATTCCGTTCACTGGAACCAAATAATCTCAGTACAAAGATAAATCTTCTACAAAATCATTTTCCTCCATCAGGTGATAACGCACGCAGGCAACGCGCCCGGCACGACGGCAGTCCTGTCTCCCACAACAGACCAGCACGTCACCAACACGGGCAGCTACAGCATCAACGGCATCCTGGGGATTGAGCAGGTGGAAGGTCTGCACAACGGGAACGCCACGGGGCTGAAGAGAAAGAGGCATGAAGATCAGGGTGAGTTGAATTGATCTTTCAGTTTGACGTAAATTTGGTTGGTCTTAACTTGCAGTCGAGAATTTGATGCGGATCTGAATTTTAGAAAAACGTCTTCGGGACAACTAACTTCCTTAATAGGTAAAACAAATGAAGACGATACAGTGCGTTGAAAACTCACGTGACGTCACTACGTTGCTACAATTTTTACCAGCGACGTGACGTCACGTGAGTTTTCAACGCATTGTATCGTCTTCATTTTTTGTTTACGTGAAAAAAGAAAAAATACGTGTCCAATATTTTTTGTAAATCTATCAGACGGACTAATTAGATTTTTACAGTAAAATACCCTATTCCTAGTCTATCATGGTTCAGAGGTTCTAAGTATTTAGAATCACGGTGTAAAAAGGTCTTTTCATATTTTCGTTTTATAACGCAAACTATTTAGAAGATATTAATGTATTGGCAAGATCTCGTTCAGACAGCCTGCAATCATTTTCTCGGTACCTACTGGTAAAACGGAGTATTTTTTCCAGTTCTTGACTAAAATCTTATTACATGTACAGAAAATTATGTAGTCTGTTTGTTTATTGTCAGTTTTGACACGAAAACAGTTCAAAGACCCAAAGATTAAGGCACAGTTTTGAAACCTATAATTACTCATACACACTACACTGTGCAAGCAAATTTAATCCTTCTTGCGCTATAAAACTTATATTCCCATAAGTTACGTCTTCTAAAAGAGTTCTCTCCAAACTCTAGTGAGTCAAGAGTTGAATTTTAATAGAAGTTATAATATTAAGGTCACAATTTGTGCAGCGAACTTAATAGCTCAGTAAATCTTAGCGGTTTCGGTTCGTGCCCACCACTACGGCTGAAAGGATGCTAGTGATGTGCGGAACCGAAAAATGTTATCGATATTTTTCTTGCAATATTTTGTTAAGTCCCCTTTTCGAGTCGCTTGTTAGATTGTTTGGACACCCAGTAGGTTACGTTCATTACAGCACGCGTGGTTTTCATTAAATCGCCCGAAGTGTATGAAAAGTTGGTGCTAGATTGCACAAATTGACCATACACTTTGGGTGACGTGTGGCCCATGTTCCAAACTCACATTGGAAATCCGGTATATGTATATTTTTTTATAAATAGATATATATGTATATACCTACTATATCATCATATTGGGTGGCTATTCCGACTTGTAAGATGATGTTACGATATTTTTGGCTGTTGCTGTAGATTGGAATGTCATATTAATTAAAGCGGATGTTATGGATTCATTTTATTTATTTATCAGAAGTAATCAATTTATTTGGAGTTATTATGACAGTAATATTGAAACAGTCATTTTATTCAATAAATCATCAGTTTTATTGATGATTATAACTAGACTAATTATTTTTAAATCTGACAGTTAGTTTTTTTTTCGAGCCTTACATTATTTATCATATTTCAATTACAATTTTAAAGAATCCCTTAGAAAAAAAATCTTTCGAATCATCGACAAGAACTATCGATAACTCGATACCACCCTACTAAGGTTGGGGGGCATAAAACGGGCCTCGCCGGGGGAGGTCGCGAGTATTTCACTGCCTATACTCTACTAACATCACTTACAACTTTTCCCTATGTACTCTACATAGAGTCTGGTAGAGCAGCAGTTTTGATAAAGGGGTTCAAGTTGAGATTAATTTTAAAGACTGTTCAACTTTGTCTCCGGCTCTACTTCTGGTTTAAAATTGTAATCGACTCTATATTTCCGAATGGATCATTCATTATTCAGACTCTACGTGTGGCTGTGGAGCTCTTCTACTTTTTATATGGCCAGTAATATTATAAATTTTGGACATTAGATAGATTTTTTGTTGTTAGAACTCTGTTTTGGTAAAAATAACAAACAATGATTTATTGTTTTCATATTACTACTTAATATCAAAACAGATAGATGTCAAATGATCGCTCTAACCGAAATATGACCGCTCCGATATTAGGATCAGAACTTCGAAAAAACCCAAAATTTATCGCACCATTAGCAAATAACATTCCCTTGATAACATCTTGGATATTCTTAAAAAAAAACATAACTATACCCCATTCGCGATAAGATTAGACATTGAAATCCATCTTTTTTACAGTCCGTTCAACCGATTTTGACTTCTATTGCGTTGGTAGCATGACACGTGATAACTGCAGTAAACAGTTGATATTAAAATCACGTATTTACTTTAAATACCAACCTTATGCGTACGGAATAGACGTAAAAATCAGTTGAACGGACTGTTTAACAATTTTGTTCCAATGTCTAATCTTCTTGTGAATGGATTATAGTTACTATGTTTACTGCAAGTCATGTGAACAAAAAAGTTTAATATTGAAAATATTGTTTCAGATGAAAACCGGGACTTCAACAGCCATTCGGAAGACGACGTGAAAAGACAAAGAAGTCATTATAACGGCGATCAAATATACTCTAACGTAAGCAACAAAATAACTTACTAAACTTAGCAAAACGCCAAAAAAATCAAAACACATACCTAGTCGTTCAATGTTCTAAAATATGAAGATATTATTGAGTATTCCTAGGGTTCCGTAGCCAAATGGCAAAAAACGAAACCCTTATGGATTCGTCATGTATGTCTGTCTATCCGCCCGTATGTCACAGCCATTTTATATAAATGAAAATTGGTAGGTAGGTGCAACCTGTTAACCGCTATTCAATATGATGTAATATTATGGAAAATAATATTTTAGGGGTGACTCTCCATACTTCTGGATGGGAAATCACCAAATGACTTCTCTCGCTCTGGGTGGAGCGGAAAGGAATATCAGACTCTTACTGACTAAAACCCACCCGTGATCCTCCTAAGTGCCCTTTGCGTTCCAGGGCCGCGGTGACTCTTTCGAACAAATTCCGTAACCCTAGCAGGCACTGACTTAAACAAAGTTATGTTGTCCTATCTAGACCAAACCATCAATATTTGTCTTGTCTTTTTTTCCCAACTATATTGGAATCTGCTTCTGTACCGAACCATTAACAGCTGCAAAACGAAGATTATATGGAGCAACGGCCTAAATATTAAAACACTTGCAATGCTTTATATTGTACCTATTGAATACACTCTAGCTCATCCCATTCATTTCCTATATAACCAATCGAGAAACAGTCATCACATTACTTGACAAAAAGTACCAATTCACTCTCTCCATTGCATTACAAAGAGGCACATTCCATTCCACACGAACCCACAAAATTCCGATACCCAACAACCATCCAAAAATCACGCACGATTTAATTGTACTTTTATACGCACGTAATGGCCGGCGGAAGTGACGTCATTAGCACTCGACCGCCGCCATTCGTCACTGCACAAGATGGCCGCTGAATTTACGCGCCAATTCGCGCGAACGTACGATAGTACCGGGCTTAATTTGATGTTAGTACGTTTGTTAATTTGTGCAAATCTATGGCTGTCTTTGTTTAGCATTATCTTTACGGTTTGCTTTGGTAAATGGTGGGATGAATAGATTTACAGATTAGGAAGAAAGGAATATAAAGTTTGGGGATGTAAATGAGTAGCAAGATCTACGTTTTACATCGTAGACTGTATTCGGTTGCTATGTACAATGAAAACTGGATGTTCAGTAATAATGAAGCGTAGTTGTTAAAAAGTATCGTATCATCTACACCATAGGGATCAATAAAATGACTACGATTACTGACAGCGCATAAGTACCTAAATTTCCAGCTATATCACACTTTCAGTGCCCAGAACTCGGCCACAACCAAGGTTGAACAATCTCGTGTGCCTTGTTCTGGGCATTGAAAGTAGTCAACGGATTGTATCTCATAAACCATAATAGGTACATGAACAATTTTCACAGAGAGCGTATTTCTATAGCCTTCAATCAATTTTCAAACTTTTTTTTGTCATTAGTACATTTTGTATATCAACATCTCAAAACTTTTCTACTTTGCTTTTCGAATAACTAACCTCTCATCCTCTTTCAGCTCTGGTCATCCTCAAAATGGAGTCTAAAAGACGAATACAAGCTGTTATCAGAGCTTGGAGGGGCAGCCGGCGGGGCGACGGGGTACTACGGGGAACTGTTTGACACCCCCTACGAGCATGCGGCGCACCCTCATTATACACCACATTCAGGTAAGTACCATCAGTGCTTGGAGATGGGGATCCTAGTATTAAATAGCAATTAGTAACGTTCCGAGCGTGGTCAACCTTAACAGAAATTAGAGCCAGGTACATAATGTAAATAGGATATTTTATAAGACACAATTGAGGAGAGCAGTGGTGGCCAAGTGGTAACGGCTCCGACTTACGAGTTGTAGGTCGCGGGTTCAAACCCAGCCAAGCGCATTACTTTTTGTAATTAATTTCATCACCACTCACTGCTCTCAAAACGGTGAAGGAAAACATCGTGAGGAAACTGGCATGTCCTAGAACCAAAAATTTGAAGACATGTGACATTGACCAACCCGCACTGGGCACGCGTGCTGGATTACGGCCCATTCCCTCTCCTAGAGAAGAGGCCTGTGTGTGACACAGGCCTCCTTTCTAGGAGAGGGAATTCTCCTAGAAAGGAGGCCTGTGTCCCAGCAGTGTGAACGTTAAAAGACTGATTATGTTATGTTTATGTTATAGGACACAATTTAAGTGTGTGTGCAAAGACAGTTTCCGTAACTGTTTCTTGAATCTTGAATCTTATAGTACAATGAGACGGCTATCCGATACGAATGGAGAGCAAACAGAAGCTGAACCAAGGGTTATCGTGCTTTTTAAGACACAAAGGTATCACACCATCGACTTCTAAGCTCCTGGCTGCTACTAATAAATCCCTAACGGAACAAACCCAATTTTAATTTGCCTGACCAATGAAAAACGCTCAGCAGTCATGATAATACAAAACCAATGATTCTGTTCAAACTAAACTGTCTAAAACAAGTTACCAAATTGAGCTTGATAACCTAGACTACGCGTGGAAATATATCACCACCCAGACCAAAGACACCACAGTAAATTATAATCATGCAAGATCATACCAATTTCGCGATACAAATATTCCCACATGGTAATCTGGTGTCAAGTAATAATCAATATCATGATTGCCGAGATGGGTTACCTCGTAATGGGTTGCGGTTAAACAGAGGCGATGGGAACTGGTCGCTTCCATTCATTCATTCATTCTGTTCGTTCATTGAAGATTTTGTGTCTTATTGCTTTTGTTTGGATTGGTCGTAGAGTTGTGAATGAAAAGATAATTATGTGATTTGAAGTCATAGCTAATCGAAATGTTTGGATTTAGGTAACTAAAAATCTGTCACATTTTTTTATAGAAATTCTAGTTTTGTGAAATACATATTGGGTGAACAACACGATGTCGAAAAAAGACGTAAAGCTTTATCAGAAACTAGCTGTCCGCACAACTTCGTTTGTGTCACATTTTTCATGACTGCTCCGCTCCTATTGGTCTTGCGTGATGATATATATATATATATCCCTATATATATATATATCATCACGCGCCCTATAGCCTTCCTCGATAAATGGGCTATCTAACACTGAAAGATTTTTCAAATCGGACGAGTAGTTCCTGAGATTAGCGCGTTCAAACAAACAAACAAACTCTTCAGCTTTATAATATTATAGTATAGATTGGAAACTCCAAAACATTTACAAACAATGTGTCATCAAATACATAGAATCATTCATACGAAATTGAAACTGGACCCTAACTCCAAAAAAAAAAATACTATCTAGTTTGTACAATCCTAATACGAGAGCTTGAAAAGCCATCAAAAAGTTAGCTCAGAACTTCACCATGTTCCTTGCATACTGATACCGCTAACATCACCAACCATTGACCCCTCTAAAAACAAAACCAAAGAGAAATACTTTCATTCTCCCACAAAATAGAGCCAACCACATCCTCGTGTGTGAATGGATCGCGCTGATCCCTCTCAGTAACTTAAGATGCGCCGGCGCATATCATGACGTATGTAACTCGATGCGCACGAGTTCTATTGTAGGTGCACGGCCGATTTCCTTGGATAAAAGCTCTGTGGTTTATATTGTTACTTTACTAAGATCTAGCTGCTGTAAAATGGATGGAGTTGGTGTCATATCATTTTTATTGTTTTCTCCTGACGAGGTGTGTTGAGTTTTTTTAAAGAATGACTAGTAATTGTCCTTATTGTTATTCTGAAGTTATTCCTACTCAGGCTGTCAGGTCGGTGGGTGTAAACCCAGCATAGACATTTTTGTCTGCCTCTGTCCTTTGCTCGTGACCATTTGTTGTTATGAAGTTCTGTTGACCTCTGGCAAATCTATTTACTAAACTGTGAGAAAAGTAGGGACACGCACATTATGTTGAGTGGTAAATACACAGCTAGCGATTAACACAAATAAGGGTCGAGAAATATCTATGAAGCAGCTTGTACAGATTTTTATAGAAAAGAAAGCAAAAAAAGGAAGAGAACATTTTATTTTAATTATATTGCTGAAGGAGGTTGATTAAAAGTAATACGCAATATTCTTGATGTGGTTTTATTTTAATTAAGCGAGACACTCACCACCATTACACGTATATATTATTAGAGAGAGAGAGAACATACAACGTCATCATATTTTTGTCTCATCCATTACATTGTCTATAACAGACTACGTTCCATTCCATTCAACACCCTACCTCAATGTAATAAATGAGACAACACAATAACATACATATACATAGCTTTAATGTGACCTTTAGACTAATAAGCCTATATAGCAAACATTTATACATATTATTAACAATGCAGGTAAGATATATAATTATGCATTTTACTTATTACATAATACCACACTTTTCACAGAATTTTAACAATAACTCCTTTTTTAACGGCTTTGTGTACATATCCGCCACTTGTTCAGTGGTGGATACATATTTCACATTTATTTTCCCAAGCGATATTAATTCTCTTATATAATGATGTTTTATATCTATATGTTTAAGTCTTTTTACAGTATTAGTATTTGCTACCATAATGGCAGACTGATTGTCACATAATATTGTAACTGGAGATACATTAGAAATATTGAAATCCTTAAGCATATTAATCAACCAACTAGCTTCACTTGATGCCATGCTCACTGCTACATATTCTGCCTCAGTAGATGAAATGCTTACAGTGCTTTGTTTTTTAGAACCCCAAGATATAAGGCAATTAGAGAAAATAAAACAATAACCAGTTGTAGACTTCCTATCCCTAAGATCTCCCCCCCAATCAGCATCACAGTAACCCAATAGCTTGTCATCGTTACATTTATATATGAGCTTATAGTTTATTGTATGTTTAATGTATCGCAAAACCCTTTTTAATGCTACTAGTAAAGTTTCATTAGCACAATCTTGGAATCTACTCAATATGGATACTGCTACACATAGATCAGGTCGAGTTCCTGATGCTGCATACATCAGACTTCCAATAATCTGTCTACACAAATTTTCTGTATTTTTATCTGTTTTACATTCACTTTCCAATATTTTAGTGTTAAAGTTTTGATCCATAGGTGTACTTATAGGTTTACAGTTATACATATTAAACTTCTTTAAGACATTTTCTAGATAGACTTTTTGACATAATTCTGTTACCCCATTATCTAAATTCTGTTTAACATTTATCCCCAAAAAATCTGAAACCAACCCCAAATTTTTCATCTTAAATTCCCTACTTAGCATTAACTTAAATTTCAATATTTGGCTCGCATCAGTTCCAAAAACAAGTAGATCATCAACATAAATGAGTACATAAATTTGTTGTTTATCATTACAGTTAGAGTAAAGACAAGAATCACACTGAGATCTTTTAAAACCTTCTCTAATCATAACAGAATTGAATTTTACATTCCAGTATTTTGGAGATTTCTTAAGGCCATACAGAGACTTATTTAACTTAACAATATCATCCCCATTGTTATATGCCCCTTCAGGTAATTTTAAATACACGTCTTCCTCTATATCACCATATAAAAATGCCCCTGTTACATCCATTTGTGAGACTGGTAAATTAAGTTTTGTTGCTACTGCTAAAAATAATCTAAATGTCGACAATTTTACTACAGGTGCATAAATATCATTGAAATCTATTATATCATTTTGCTCGAACCCCCGAGCTACTAGCCTAGCTTTATATTGCAAAGCATTATTATTACTCTTAATCTTAAACACCCATTTACTACTAATAACCTTAGTATTATCAGGTAATTCACTAACAGTCCATGTATTATTTTCCTTGAGAGTTTGTAGTTCTTTTTGTATTGCTTCTTTCCACTTACAAGAGTCCTGGCTACTCATGGCTTCTTCAAATGTCTTAGGCTCACTGTCCGACACCAAAGCGTTGTGACATTTATAAAACACAGTCTGCTTCCTCACACGGTTGCCTTGCCGTCTGGTGGTTATTTCATTATCACTTTGTCCACTCGAGTCCCCACTTTCACTTGGCTCATACACACTTCCCTCATCTCCTGTACCACTGCTAGTTTCTTGATAACTGTCCTCTGGAGGGTTTAAACATGTTCTTTCACTTGGCTCTTGTGTTTCACTGGTTTCACTGGCTGATATCTGTACTGGTATAAGATCATATAAATTGCTATCAAACTTTCCAGCATCACTTTGATTATTTTCCATGAAAACAATATCTCTTCTTATTTCAACACTATCACTGCAAGGGAAATATACTCGATATCCCTTTGTTGTTTCTCCATATCCTACCAGGAAACCTTTTTCTCCTTTTGGGTCCCACTTCTTCCTCTGTACCTTTGGTATGTGGACGAAAACAGTAGTACCAAATATTTTTAAGTTATTTATATCATATGTTCTGTTGAACCACAATTCATAGGGAGTTTTTGTTGGAACACTGCTTTTACCTGTTCTATTTATAACATAGGCTGCAGTATTAATCGCTTCTGCCCATAATTTTTTTGGTAAATCCTTAGCATACAGCATAGTCCGAGCAGCCTCAACCAGTGTTCTGTTTTCCCTTTCCGCATTGCCATTCTGCTCTGGGGTGTAGGGAACAGATGTTTGGTGGATGATACCCTTTGCTTGGAACATTTCCTGGACCTCCTTGTTAACAAATTCTGTTCCATTGTCACTTCTGAATATTTTAATAGTATTTCCTGTTTCATTTTCTACCTGAGCAATAAAGTTTCTTATACACTTCTTAATTTCATCCTTATTTTTCACAAAGTAAACCATCCTGTACTTTGAGTAATCATCTTTAAATACAATAAAATACTTGGAACCTCCTACTGACGCCACTTCCATCTGTCCGCAGGTATCTGCGTGAATTACTTCACAAGTTCTCATACTCACATTATCACTCGCAGGATAGGGCAAACGGTGAATTTTACCCTTCAAACAACTTTCACATTTCTTCGAATCGAGCTCACGAAAACTGACATTGTTTTTCTTCAATATATCCTTTACATATTGTATGTTTTGATGGGCTAACCTTTCATGCCATGAATACAAGTCTCCGTGAATAACTTTTGCAGTATTAACTAAGCAATCCGTATAAAAACGACAGTCCAACACATACATATTACCGCTTCGCTGTGCAACTGCTACAATTTCGTTGCATTTATAAAATTCACATCTATTCCGGTTTGTTATCAAAACATAACCTCTACTCGTAACACGATTGACAGATAGCAGGTTCATTTTCAGTTCAGGAACGTAGAGGACGTTGTCTATGGTCGTGTGAATCCATTCGTTCTCGTTCCATACTTCAAGCGCCACCTGCCCGCATCCTTCAACCCTAATCTGAGTCCCATTACCTACGGTCACCATCTTGTTTGTAATACTCGAATACGATGAAAAAAGTTTATGGTCACAGCATGACAGCACATATGTTCACTTGCACCGGAGTCTACTAGCCACTGAATTTTATGAAAATTATCGCCGATTGCACTATCTACAACGAATGCATTGTTTTCTTTTTGTTTCTTGAAACGACACTGACTTTTGACATGTCCAACTTTATTACAATAATAACACCTCCGCTCAAAACGACCGTCTTTGTTGTTATTGTTATTATTACTATGATTATTGTTCGAGCTTGCACTTTGATTAGATCTACATTCACTTTGAAAATGTCCTAGTTTATTACATCTATAGCACTTCACCGATTTTTTATTATAGTTTTTCTTAGCAACAAATGCAGATGATTGCGCACTTTCACCGCCGCTTTTCTCCCTTATCCTTTCCTCTTCTATTAGCAACCTGGCTACTAAATTATCGTAGGTCTGCTTATCGTCAGGCGCAGATTCCCAGGCAGATACAAAATGTTTGTATTGATCTGGTAACGACATCAAAACTTTCGTTATTACTAACTTATCTGATATAGTTTCACCGAGCTGTTTCAATTGATTATGCATTTCCTGTATCTTTGATAAAAAGGTAGACATCTCTGCACCTTCTTCGTATTTAAACTGAAAGAATCTTTGCTGAACAATATGAATGCTCGTCTCCGATTTTTGTTCATAGACACTTAGTAATTTTCGCCACATTTCAGCCGAGGTTTCACATGATAAAATATGTACCATGACACCTTCTGACATTCTTGTAACCAGCAAAGTCTGGGCTTTTGCATCGCAAGTTTCCCATCGAGTACGGTCGGCATCATTTTCAGGTTTTATCTTAGTGCCGTTCACTATGTCATACAAGCCCTGGCCACGCAGCAAAACCGTAGTCTGGAACCGCCATATATTCCAATTCTTCGAACCTTCCAATTTTATTGCTCCCTGTCCGTGTAATAAGGAATCCATTGTATTTTCTTGATTTTACTTCTTCTTGCCTCGTTCCAACCAGGAACAAGTAATTTCCTTCCCGGCAAAATTCTAACCTCCAAGAACACGACGCCACGCGTGCTTTACCTACTTTTCACGTTGATACTTTTTGCCAGTAATGACTTCTTGCGTATACTTTTATCCACTCTGATTACGGGACTGGGCTCATAACCTGAAGGAGGTTGATTAAAAGTAATACGCAATATTCTTGATGTGGTTTTATTTTAATTAAGCGAGACACTCACCACCATTACACGTATATATTATTAGAGAGAGAGAGAACATACAACGTCATCATATTTTTGTCTCATCCATTACATTGTCTATAACAGACTACGTTCCATTCCATTCAACAATTGCAAAGCAGAATTGGTAAAAAAAATATGAAAATGTGTATCGTGAAAGTAATACTTTACAAATTAATTCACTCGAAACCATATCGTACCGTCAAGGAGGTACCAAATAAGAACAATAGTAAAACACAAATCAACGACAACAAAAACTTTAAGTACAAAATGAACACACAAACCATTCCCCAATAATTTATTGTACACCAGAACAGCTTATATAAAGCGTGTTCCAGAAGTGCGTGGTTATATTTAAGGGTTATATTGGGTAGATGATATACATAAAGAAAAAATAACGCATAACAAATAAGAAGTGACTTTAAAAAAACCGACTTAAAAATTCAAAACAAATATCTTTTCAAGCAGTTACAGTTGGTAGCATTTACTTTAATTCGATCACAGATTTGATGTTTCCAACTGCATCGATCTGCTCGGAAAAGGATTTGTTTGGAACTTTTTGGTCGATTTCTGCGGCCGATTTTTTTTTAATTGTTGGAAAGTTTATTTACAAATTCGAGCTTGACTCAAGAGTTAAGACTTCTCTCAGCAAAAACTTTTAGTGATAGACAGAAATCACAATGGAGGGTAGGCATTCAATCAGGAACAGTTACAAACAATCAAGCTGACAAAACTAACGGTGACGAACTTGCCATTTCGTTCAACTCCATAATTTGCCATGGTAGAGTCATCATTACCCCATTGTCTGTCACGCCCTGAAAATTGCCTGCGGTGGCATGAGTATTGCCACCATAACTGTTGGCTTGACATGGTTTTTGTGGGGAATGTCTAGGTTAATGGGAATTTGGGCTATGGTGAAATCGTTGGTCTTGACTGAATATAGGAGAACATTGCAGTATGGAAATCTTTAAAGGTTTAACATAGTAAAATAATCATGCTTAAAGCTCTGTCTATGCGTTTGCTCAATTACTTACCTGGTTTGTATTTGATAGTCAAACAATCTGTTTGAATTTTTCCAATCTATGTTGGGAGCATTAAAATGCAACATTATGCAAATTCATAGAAACATTATGAATTTGCATAATGTTGCAAATTCATAATGTTTATATAAAACACTAGCTTCTGTCCGCGACTTCGTCCCCGTGGAATCCCCGATTTTAAAACATTATTTATCGCTGCTCCGCTCCTATTGGCTTAAGCGTGATGATATATAGCCTAAAGCCTTCCTCGATAAATGGTCTATTCAACCCAAAAATAATTTTTCAATTCGAATCAGTAGTTCCTCAGATTAGCGCGTTCAAACAAACAAACAAACAAACTCTTCAGCTTTATAATATTAGTATAGATTACACAAATAATATATATTGATCTATATTATTTGTACACTGGATCCTACCCTCTATACTGATCTCTCTCTATCACTCAAAGGTTTGCTGGGAGAAAACTCAACTTTGAGTTAAGCTCGCCTTTGTACATGCCCTTTATTATGGCTTGTATAATATAAGTTGTTTTTGTGTTCAATAAAGAATTAAGAATAATTATTCTTTAAATCAATACGAATTCAGATCGCAATGAATGGACAGCTATCAATATATGTATAAAACTCTTCCGTTAGGTACTAAAGTGTGTGTCTGAGAGATAACTTTTAGCCGAAAATACTGGTCGTAGAATGCAAAAACTTACCATGTAGGTTCCTTTGGGATCGTAGGCGAGCACTAAAGGAAATTCGAAATTACGGGAACGAGAAAAAACCGGATATGCACGTCGTCGAGGTCAAAGGTCAAAGTCGGAAGCTAAAGCTAGTTAATATAAACGAATCGAACAAACGCAACAAAGACATCATCCATCCACAAAAAATCATCAATAAACATAAATCTCTCAAAATCCTTTAAAATCTTTTTAAATCTGACCACAAATAAATTGCAGCTGAACACAAAACGCTTCGATACAAACGTAAATCACAGAAGTCAGCCTTTTTCAGGGATTCAGTTGAAAACTATTCGTTTTCGGCTCAAATAGTACCTATTTCGGGAACGATTTAAAATACGGTCGCTTTGCTAGATATTCGGGAAGGTTGCTTTTTTGTTATTCAGAATTTTGTATTCGTTTGTTTCATCTTATAAAGGTTCTTTAGTAGTTAATGATACTGAAGTATTTTTTAGGATTGTAATAGAGACAATGTTGTCATCGCTGGTAATACTCGGATGAAGCTGACACAAGATTGTGAGGGTTGGCACAAGAAATAAGAAGCTTGTGCTCACCTGTGCGCGATGTTGGTCGGTGATGATGATGTTGATGACAATGCTTAAGTTATTTTGAATATTATAAATGCCCTGCTTTAGAGTATTCAATCCTGTAATAAATTCTCTATTCCAGCAAAAAGTTTTTCTGCGTTGAATTTGTATGCAGCTGATAGCAATAGTATGGGTATACTATGGTTACGCTTCTACATAACCCTTTGAGGATACAGACTTTGATTCTGTGTATTATCTCATTAAGCACTAACACTATATGGCAGTTTTTCGAACCCAGAAGGTCATCGTCCAGTCTTAACGTAAAGATAAAGATTATAATTATGTATTGCGTTTTTCGTACGTTTCAAGATCAATCTTTATCAATGACAATAAATTACGGTGTCTAGCATTGTTGATATAATTATTCTCGATTACTGTCAAGCTCTAATTAACAAATTAATATGCGTTACTTGTAACTGTGATTAAGTTATTACTCGCACGGCTCAAGCAATTACTGTTGTCTTAAAACTGATTTGCATATCTATGATAGTGTTGTTCACTCTGTGTATTCAATAGCAAGTGAGATATTTTTAAGCAAAAAAGTATTTGTATTTGTACCTATGTATATTTAGTGTATCATCAGGATTCTCTGCCTTATTCAAATTCACTCATTTCTTCATCTTTCTTCTCTTCTCTATCACTTATCATCTCAGTAGATATCTCCTTTCAACAGGATGTTCCAGAAATACGTGATCATATGTATTATGGTGGTAGTGTTCTGTAGCTGTTATACAGTAAAGACGCAATACCAATATATTTTAACCGATTCGACCCGATCTCGAAAAAAACGATCAAAATGTTCCCTAAAAATCACTGTTCAAGCAGTTTGAAGCAGAGTTGGTGGCATCTTATATGTGATTGAACTAAAATTGACGTCACTAACTGGATCACAGTATTTGATAAGTTTTAATCTGAATTTTTGAGGTCGTGTTTTTGAAAAAGTCATTTTGATAGTGTGTCTTTACTATATTGCAACTACAGAAGACCAGCTTTAAATATGACCACACACTTCTGTGCGTGTGTTTTGTGTCAGAATAGACACAAAACCGGAAAAAGGGGTACTCTTCGTTATGTAAAAATTGGACTATAGGATAGGACCAATACCAAAATTTGCACGATTTCAAAGTCGTCATTCACATAACTCAACTAATGGTCTATCTCAATTGTCACTAATCGGAAAGAAAGTGTAAAGACAATAGTTTCATTTCTAGTTTAGCAGTATTTATAATTTATTTAATAGAATTGGCGGTCCGGAGCCCTCCGCTTGTTAAAAATATAAAAATGATGAAATCAAATACTTATTGTATCTGATGTAAATTAAACAAAACAATATTGTGTACTATTTTAAGTCTTCTGTATTATAAACTCTCAGTATCTAAGTGTCTTTGTCCACCATAGGACACATTGATAAATTAATAACATGTAGTTTCCTCTTTGGCAGCGCACAATCGCCTGCCTACATTAGGGCAAACATCTCTTCAACCGCTCTGTAAGCTACTTTATATACAGTGTATTCTATTTTACTTGTCAAATTTGGTGAACAAACTCAAAATGTAGTATGAACATCTTATTCTTTTTACATCAAATTTAATATACTTCAAATTCATACTTTGACCCTTTCACGCACACCCTAACGAGGATCGTAAATGTTCTGAAAATAATAATTATTCAAATAATATTAAGCTTTATGAACTGAACTGTTATTCAAAGTATGTAACTCTTCAGTATACTGGCCACTTTATGTGAGCCATCCTAAAGGATTAAAGATCAACTGGTTGATTATTTCATCTTTAAACTTGTAATGAGATTTTATCTCATGACACCATGTTTGTAAATCAAATTAGACGAGTAAATAAAGACACGCTATACCTTATTGCAGTAGATGTAGATTAGAGTAAGATCCTAAGTTGTTGGTTTTGTTGCAGCAACGAACGACTCAACGGGTTCGAATGGGGGCGCGGGAGGGGAACCCCCGTCGGCGGCTGCGAGTCCTGATGCAGCAGCGTTGGTGGTGTTACAGCCGCCTGCACCTCCATACCCCCCGTATGCTCATTACGATGGTGAGTTTTCAATATCTATTTAAATAATATTACCATACTTGCAGACAAAACTTGCAGACAAAGTTTTTAATAAAGGTTAAGTGGTAACCCTAGTGTAATTTAGCACAATCACGACTCCATGACGCTTCAGATTTGATGCTACGTCAAAATATAGATGACTCTGAAAATATGTATAATATGTACATATAGGTAGTGCTAAATACACAAATTAAGATTTATTTATTTTGTAAACAAGGTAGGTATTTGGCAATAAGGCATAGTTACTTTATCTTATTTCATTTTCTTGTAATGTCTGTTGTCTATACTATGGACATAAGGTCGTAGACTATGCTTTGGACATAAAACATGCACAAAGACTAAATTAGGCACTTACTTTAATAGGCTATATTCATAAAGCTCCTGCATAAAACATTCAAGTATTCATAGTAATAAAACATAAACCTACATTGTAGATTGTAAGGGCCGTAGAATTTTAGTTGAGAATAAAACAGTTTAAAAATTATAAGTATGGCATGGAGCATCTAATCTACGATTAACTTACAAAATGATCTCAATATTTAACTGATGCGAAGGTAGGTCCTTTAATACAGCTTTTATTTGTAAACGAAGGCACCAAAAGTGAAAATGACGATAATTTACAGAAAAATATGTTAGTATCCTCTTACCGGTTAGACTCGACAAAAGAACAAAAAACGACAATTGCGTCTCCCCCTCAATAAAGATTCACGCACAGGAATAAAACAATGAAGGCTGAAACAAAAGTGGCCGAACAGATAAACAGCAAGAATCACTGTCGAGAAAACAAAAATGAAAAAAAGTCAGGAAAGCTTTCGACAAAGTCGAGTGAGCCACTCCGAGCCACTCCGACGGAAATCTAATTTTCTCCTTGGACCCCGCAATGCTCTCTGTGTTATAACATCATAAAATTTCATACAGCGCCCACAGTTTTAGCACTTATGCATATTAAAGAGAGATTCTAAAATGGAGTGCCACAGGGAGCTATGTGGGGGCCGCTCTTTACGCTTCTGGTCTTTAATCTGCCGCAATCTGCTTATCTTGGTAGAGGGTGGCGAGGGGGGTACGCAGACATCTTTAATAGCTCATTCGGGGCTCTATGCAAATAATTTTAGAGGGGGACGGTGGGGGATCATACGGGCTTTGTCTGGGCTAACGAACCGGCACAAGAGGCTGTGGAACAGAAGTGCTGCTAGCTCAAACGGGTTTAGGCTCACGTTTATAAATATTAAACCGTGGGTGGGAGGGGGTTGCAAGTGGTTACGCGTAAGTGTGCAGGGGGCGTGTTAGTGTGAAATTTGTTTGAGGCGTGCCGCTTTGGGCACAGCCTATTAATGTTGAGTGGTGATTCTGAGTGATCAAATTGGATGATGTTAATAAATAACGTAGCGGTTGAGTATAATGGGATCGCCGATTTTGTGAATAAATAATGCGTAATTTAACAGACTCTTTATTTACCAGTATATAGCGAACGGCTCACTGAACGAGCATCGCTTTCGTCTCATTACGTTTAAGATTTGATGGCTCTGTCACACTCGTATAAAATAAGATTTTTGTTGTTTATTGTTATTACCAATCTTAAAAAGAGGGTAAATACACTATTCTCTGGATATGTTTAAAAACGACTAAAAATCTTACGTAGACTATCAATAGATACACCTACTTCTGAATACTTTCAAGATTCCGCCTACCAAAACGATTATCTCATTAAACGAATTTGAGAGAACAATAGAGACAGCATATTAATCATTTGATGACGTGCCTCCTTAAGACGATAAAGGAAGGAGGAAGCTAGTACTCGAAGGACAAACTAAAGTAAAAACGTTTATCTTTTTAACAGTTTTTTTCTCTGTGGTTGTATGGCAGGACGTATTTTAATTTGGTAAGGAAATTACGTCGGTGCTAATTATACTAAACGTTTAATTTAACATGTTAAATTGAGCTGAAGCTATAAATAAAGAAACAAAGAAAATAAGGTTTAATATGGTTGAGTTCCTTAATCAGAGTTTATTCACCAATATTTTCTCTTGATTTCTAACGAGAAAATAAAACGCTAGAAGGTTCTTATAGAGATCTACTGATATCAAATGGTCTACTTTGAATGCCTTGTCTAAATATATAATAACTCAAAAGTGACTGACTGACTGACATAGTGATCTATCAACACACAGCCCAAACCACTGAACAGATCTGGCTGAAATTTGGCATGCAGGTAGATGTTATGATGTAGGCATCCGCTAAGAAAGGATTTTGATTAATTCTACCCCCAAGGGGATAAAATAGGGGATAAAAGTTTGTATGAAACTTTGTCAATTTTATACCGATCGGGCCGAGAGTTTCAAAATCGGG
Organism: Hecatera dysodea; assembly: GCA_905332915.2. Classification (NCBI taxonomy): domain Eukaryota; kingdom Metazoa; phylum Arthropoda; class Insecta; order Lepidoptera; family Noctuidae; genus Hecatera; species Hecatera dysodea. The sequence continues at coordinate 12,323,804 of HG995313.1, read as the reverse complement.
GGTAAAGTAACTATTCCACGCGGACGAAGTCGCCGGCAGAAGCTAGTAAACATTGATTACCTATTTATAACAAAAACTTACGGATTTTAATTACTTTTAACTGCTTCTATCTGAAATAAATAACTTTCTTTGTGTATAAATAATGCAATACTATAGACACTCATTTTTATCTAAGTTAAAGCAAATGATTGCTGAATTACCATGTATTTTTAATTATACTTATATACCAATATATAAAGCTGGAGAGTTTATCTGTTTGCTTGAACGCGCCAATCTCAAGAAGTACTGGTCCGATTTGTAAAATACATCATCACGTTATGAGCAATAGCAGCGGAGCAGTCATAAAAAATGTGACACAAGCAAAGTTGCGCAGGTCAACTGGTAGTTAATCAAATAGCTTTATTTCCCTTCTAGGCTTGCTTTAACTTAACTAATAATTACATTTTAGCTTATCGTAATAGGTATATGTTTATATTGCTTACATTTCAGGTACGACAACATTAGCCAGTGAATATGCATACGCAGCCCCCTACTCACAATACTCGCCGTATGGAGGACCGTACTCGCATTCCGCCGCCACCGGCCTACTGTCCAAGTGGTACGTATCGTTTGACTATAATTGAAACCTTATTTCGTCGGCTTACTGCAAAACTCATTAAGTGACTACACAAAACTTTGATAAATAATTTAATAACTTTAGATTGCGCGTTTTAAAACTACCACAATTATGATTTACAAGGCATCTAATGGAATCATAAGGATCTTTGTTATCTGATAAATAAATAATAATAATAAATAAGTAGGTAATAAGATGATTTCTCAAAGTTTGTATTTTCACTTAATGAGTTCTTGCAGCAAGTCGACGATTTATAACAAGTGTAAGTCGTATAGCAAAGAGTTTAGCAGACAAAATTGTTACACGGGTAATAACTGCAGGTTTATTTTCAACACCTTAATTAATGTGAAAACTAAAGTACAAATAGAGTAAGCTTGAAATGAATGTCATGCTACCTTGAATGAATGGATGGTTCTTTTATAAAGCAGTACAAGATGAGGTTTGAAAGAGCATGGGTGAGAACTGGCATAAGATATATAATTATTGTGGGAAAGCTTGAAAGTCGTACATGGAGGATACATTCATGTTAAGTAATCTCTGATGTCTTGTTTAATAATAAATATAAAAAATGTAATTTATTACTAACATGGTTATTTTTAAGTTTTATCCTCATGTATTTTACTAACACTTCATGGCCAAAAATAGTCTGAAATAAAAATAAATTGAATTAAATAAGAAATAAAGAGGCCTTTGTAGAACAATGGGCTATATAATCTATACTAATATTATAAAGCTGAAGAGTTTGTTTGTCTGTTTGTTTGAACGCGCTAATCTCAGGAACTACTGGTCCGATTTGAAAAATCTTTCAGTGTTAGATAACCCATTTATCGAGGAAAGCTATAGGCTATATATCATCACGCTAAGACCAATAGGAGCGGAGCAGTCATGAAAAATGTGACACAAACGAAGTTGTGCGGACAGCTAGTAATAATATAAATAAGCTGTCGATGATAAATTAAAACACTGAATATGATATGACGGAATCAAAATCGCATGCTACCACCGTGGAGAATACTAGAGGTTCAATTGGAATTTCTTAGACATCCACTATATTCTCATGACCTTGCTCCAATAGATTACCATTTTTTCGAAATTTGGATAACTTCTTGCAAAGGAAAAAAATCAACTCCGATGGGGCAGTCCGAACCGCCTTCGAAGATTTTATTTATTCTAATCAGAATGGTTGTTTTTAGTAAAGGGTTCAATGAACTACCTATGATAGCAATGGTACATACTTTGATTAACTAATTTTATTATATTAAAAAAAAACTACTTTATGTTCTTCTCATACAAAACGCCAATTTAATATGTAAGGACCTAATATTTTACACCTAAAACACAATCCAATGTTACAATCCCAATAAATTGAACCAGCACAGGTGCTAAAACGCTTCCCTGAGGTACGACCTAAAAAGTGACCGTTTCAACCTGTTTAAGTGATAAACGAGTGAGATTTATTCCCAACACATCGCCATTTGTTACTCGAGAGTCCGCTAAACGAGCAACGGATTAAAGGCTTTAAAATTCGGTGAGCAGTTAATGTATGTGGTGGTGTCGAAGGCTTTTGGTAGTCCCTTGTGAATGGATAGCCTTTTATTTTGCAATTTTACGGAAGCTTATTAAAAATAATAAACTGTGTAACAACTTTAATACTGTTCCAACCTCTTTATAAATGTTACAAAGAAAGGCTTAATAAAATGATTGGATGTTCACATGATATTAAACTTAAACAGTGCAGCATTGCATAATTTTGACTTGAGACACTGACAAATATTTTGTTCGATTTTATTAGTTTATAGAGAAAAGTTGTAAAGTAATATCAATAGCACAAAGCCATATTCTCGATATCAAAATCTGCCAAAGCTATAATAAAAACCCATTGCCCTTCAAATCCCTCGGAAAATTCACTGACAATCCAACAATTGGAATATAAAGAATCACTCGTTCAATATACTGTTTTGATTCCACCATCAAATTACATACAAATTCCCAATCCCATAGGTGCTACATCAAAGCTACTGTACTATACAAACTTATTTCTATCAATAAACCGAAATATCATACGAAAATGGTCTTTAAATGCTAGATGATAAAGCTCGTTATTAGTTTTGGTATCAGCAACATGTTTTGGTTTTCGTATGGGGTCGGATTTACTGTAAATTCTGTGTGGATTCACATGTTTTCGAGTAGAAGAAATGCTTTGTTTGTAGTCATATGAAAAGAGACCTGAATATTAGAGAAAATTATCGAAGAATCACTATTCATTGAATATTATAATATGTAGCGTCACCCAATCTTTCAAGCGAATTAATTTTAACCTCTGTCTACCTAACCCTAAATAATAATGCTTCGTATTTAGTTACAGCTAACCTTAATTTTCTTCTGAATATACAAAGCTGAAATCAGGAATCGGTAACGAAGAGAAGAATAAAATAATTCGTTCATAATCGAAATAAAAACTATTAATTATGTTTTGAAGACTACAAAGCCATAAAAAGTCAACATCACAGTTGCAAATCACGCCTAAATTAAAAGAAACAATCACTTTAGTCCATAACAGCTGTAACTGTTAAAAATCAAGAAAAAAAAACAACCCTCTCATCACTAGCTCACAAAAAATATCATTACAACTAAATTAATCGACAAAAAATAAATCAGGGACACAATGGGCCACACTAGCGCATTTGTTGCCCTGTCCCAGTATTTGTCCCAGCGGACCTCAACAAAGGGCACGGGAGTCCCTCAGGGCTTGGATAACTTACAACGCATTAAGTTTAAGTGATTCCACTGCGAACACTTTTAAAGTTTAGGGGAAATGCTTTCAATATGGCGAATGTATGGAACGAATTGATTGCATGGAATCGATTGTTCGGTTAAAAGTTGAAACTTGGTTGAGTTTATGTAACTAGTCAATTGTAGTATGCTGACTGTTATATATGGTATAATAGAAAATTCATCTGCACGTCGCCGTGTCTTCGTATGAAAATTTTAGGTATTGAAATAAGAAGGAAGAAAGAAAGGGTTAATTTGTGCCAAGCATGATGCATACCAAAAAAATAAACAGTGTATGCATGTTGGGAAGATGTGCGTCACATTTGTGTGAAACAGCCATTGATATGGAAGAATTAATGAAAATTATTGCCAGGTTACAATGTTAGTTGCTAGGAAGCAGTGGTGGCCGCGTGGTAACGGCCCCGACTTATGAATGGTAGGATGTGGGTTCAAACCCAGCCAGGGGCATTACTTTGTGTAATTAATTTCATCACCAGTGCTCTGAAAACGGTGAAGAAAACATCGTGAGGAAACCGGCATATCCTAGAATCTAAAATTCGAAGACATATGACATTCACCAACCCGCACTGGGCCCGCGTGGTGGATTACGGCCCATTCCCTCTCCTGGAGAGGAGGCCTGTGTCCCAGCAGTGGGAACATTAAAAAGCTGATTATGCTTATGATTAGTGTGAATGTGTGTGTTTGTGTTAGTTTATGTATTAGTGGCGAATATTCATGATTGAATTACCGAGTTAGAAGCTAGAACTTAGTTGGAAAAATACATAATATAGATACTTACTGTTTTTCTTGTTGTTGTACATTTAAACGCCTCATGGTCTTTAGAAACCCAAATATATATTTATTCTGTTTATTTCCAGATATCAACGTACGCCGTGCGAGTAGTAGTCGGCGGAAAACAACGAACAAAAAAAGTGATAAAACGGACACTTAACATAAATGTATATCGATCGATCCTGCGAGAACTTAGTTTTATTTCCTATAGACAATCTCCTTTTGTAGATAAATTAATATATTTGTACAATATTTTATAATATTCTATTTTATTTTCCTAATTTTAACCAGGTCAGTACCGCTTTGACTTTTGCTTTCTTGAACATTTAAGAAAATTATTTCATTTATACCCATTATCTTTAATTAAATGAACGTTCAGAAAGCCAAAGTTACTTCACTACGTTAAGATGTAAATAATGTATTTTAATGAAAACTATATGTAATTCATTTAATGTCATTATTAGAATTAAGGTTTATTCTCTTTTTTTACCTCAGCATAGTTACAAAGTAGTGAATAAATTTGTGTAACATTTAATTTTTAAACTTCAATTTATTTTATTTAAGCTGTCCTGTGTGCACAATGGAATGAAGATTTAACATTATTATACATTTAAAATCGTTATCATTTATATAAATTATCTAATTTATTTCTTTTGTATTGTTATTAAATGTAACTGCTTCCGATGAAGCATTATGAGAAACTATGCAAGTCAACTGCTTAGTATATTATTTAGATTATTTTTTGAAATTACTATGAGATTATTCGTGTTTTTTTTGTACTTTTTATATAAAAATGGTTAGTTTTTAATTATACGTGTATAGCATGTTCAAATTAGCACGCTGTATGCCATAATTATATAAAAGTAATAAGTTCAAATAATTGTTTTATTGTGAAGAAATATTAGTTATGAAATCTTATCGTTTCCGTCCATTTATTATTATTATTGATTATTATTTTCTCAAAGATATTATTGAGATTTTTTAAATGTAAATATTTTTCTCAAATCCGATGAGCATGCTTTTAATATTGTTTAAAAACATACGTCATACAGTTTAGAGAAACGCCAAAGACTTAAAAAAAAATATTGTAACGTCTTTTAGTATACAGTGCAGTTTAATAATAGTTTATATTTTGTATGAAAAAAGCAATAATTTCTCGCCAAAGATACAAATAGCGGACCTTTTTCTGATAAAACAAAAAAAAAAAACCTTAACTATTGATAATTATAAATGAAAAAATATTTTTAAACATTTATTTTATTACATTGATTTAACACATTAACACTTAAAATGAACATTTTGATAATAATTTTCTTTAATTTTACTATAAATCTTTGTATTTATAATTTATTAGATAAAGGTCTGAGCTGTATAAAGTATTCTACTCATTTTTGTATAATAATTATATTTTGCATTGTAATATCTTCCTATTTATTAAATAATTTGGTGTTGCTTTTAATTTCTGGAAGCATATCGTTAAGTGATCGTCATATAATAGATAATTGATTAAAAAAAACATGGAATTTTCTGTTTAATTTTTTTGATAAGTATATTTGTAAGGCAAACGCACCAGTACGAAATAAAGCATATGAGTTTATAAAACGAAATCTTTTTATTGTCCTTAAATTGTACCAGAATCGAAATTTCCTTATTAACAATAAAAATGTATACAATTCCTATACATGCAAAACTATGTCCATCTTTTACACATTCACGTCTAAACACTGGACAGATTTTGATGCAACTAGACACACGTTTCACCCGGTATTATTATTAAATTCTGCAACGTAGAAATACTTCTCTTTGAATATACCGCGGGGAGAGGTAGTAAATCATAAAGATTAATCAGAACCGCAGTTTAGTATTTTTTGTTTTTCCTGTGTCGTGGGTGCAAATACAATCATACAAATTCACAGACACAAACAGCCAAAACCAGAACAACTATTATTATTATTATTATTATTATATACTTTATTGTACACCTTGTAATGATAACAGAAAAAAACATTTATAAAAACAAATGTGCAACGGGCGGTCTTATCGCACAAGGTACCTTTGGATGGACTGAACGAAAGGAGATATCTGTATTTAGGGCTGTCAATGGGGGTGTACAATCGTTATAAATAAAGTATTATTTTTGAATTAAAGATAATAATTTAAAATACATAAATAAAATATAATATAATAATAAATATCAAATAGGTATATTGTTGAGAAAGGAGCGGAAAAATATAGTGAAAAAAAACTTTTTAACAAAAAAATACAACCGACTTTTACACAAAAAATCAAAAAAGTGCAAAATAACTTTAATTTCAGAACTCGGTGTTTGTGGTTGCTTTTTCGTTTTTTGAACACCGACTTCCGAAATTGAAAGTTATTTTGCACTTTTTTGATTTTTTGTGTAAAAGTCGGTTGTATTTTTTTGTTAAAAAGTTTTTTATTTTTCACTTTTTAGTGGTACCTACACCCCCACCCCTCCCCCACCTAAACGAACCAATCACATTGGTGTAAAAAAAAGTACTGCTCCTTTGCAGAGTACACTAAGAGGTCGTCAATGTAGACAATGTAGATATTTTTTTTAGATTTTTCGAAAAATGCTTGGTTGATTGCGATAAAATTTTCAAGGGACCATTTGGGAAGTATAACAAAAAAAGATTTTTTCAAATCGGTTCACAAGCGACGGAGTTATGCGCGAACAAACATTAAAAAAAAACATACAAACATCCGAATTGAGAACCTCCTTCTTTTTTAGAAGTCGGTTAAAAAGTAAGGCTCCTACACCATTTTAAACGCTGGTAGCGTTTGAGCACGCCTCACTTCAATGGGTAATTCATTCCATAAACGAGCTGCTTGTACACTAAAAGTTTTATCGAAGAAGGAAGTGGAATGCATACGAATACTTAATTTTAGATTTTCCGAACTATGTGTAGGACATACAAATATTTTTGTTCCTCAAAGCCGCGACACGCAGCGCAGCAGACATTTGCTCGACAACTGCGCCAACCGTGTCATCTGCTGGGAGTGGTCACTCTTAATTTGGAACAATATACTGTATTTTCTACAGCCTTAGTTATGTAATGCCGTGGCAGCCTTTAATTAAGGCTACACTATAACATGTAAAAATTTTGGTGATCCTTAACATGTATATTTTAGTGTATGCTTTGTTGGTTGTCCTTAAATAAATAAATAAAAATAAACACACAGGATCATCTTCTCAAAGGGTGATGCTCATTTAGTACTTTTAGCTCGAAGTGGATTAAGGTAGCAAGAGTGAGAGAGCAAAGCAGGTATCCGAGAGCATCGAATATTTGTTATCCCTTCATCTGAATTTCTTCTACCATGTCTATTTATCTATTTATCTTTTAGACTTAATTTGCTTTGTCCTACTGGGCTAAGTCCTTCCTCTCCCTTTTCCACACAACTCTATCTTTTGCTAGATCGGCTAGTATAGCCAGTCCTTTCGGTAGACGTTGAGCTCGTCCCGCCTTCTTCGCTTTGGTCTGTTTTGATGTCTTTTGGCATTTCATAGGACCCATTAGGTCGTTTTTTTTTGTGTTATGGCTCCATTGTTTAACTATAGATGATTTTGCCAATTTCAAGGTTCGGAGAGGCAATGATGATCGGTTCTCATTTGCGATTGTAAAGTTGAGACAGTTTTTGTTGTGAAGCGAGGTTCAAAAGAACAAAATATTTTTGGATTTTACAATAAGAACAGCACATATGAGTGTTTTAAGTGGTTATTTTTGCTCATTTCTCGTTTGACATACCGTCCCATAGCAAACAACACCGCTCACGTTTTGCTAGTTATTTCGCAAAATTTGAACGTGGTGGAAATAGAACTCTTTGTCACCGATCGAACTGATATAAATTATACTTGGCGATCAACCAAACCTAGGCAAAACTTAAATAGTTGTCACAGCAGCGCCTACTATCAGTTTTTTCGTTCTAATATAAAGTTATTCAAAATGACTTGAGCGATGTTGTTTGCTAAAGGACAATGCGACAGACATGTCCGGGCAAATCCCTCTTAAACTTAACGGCTTTTTGAATAAACCCCATAATTTTGATTTAGCAAAAAAGTGCTGTATTCCTTATACGGTCCAAAAAACGGACTCCAAAGATACATACTATGCTCCATGGCTCGCTAGTATATCTCGAGGTTATTATTTTAAACTGAACCGTTTATGATCGTGAGCAGAATACACATGTCTATTATTTCCCGATTTATACATAATGGAAGATGTCCTTTCAAAATATCTATACTTTATATTCATTTCAATTATATGAGATGAAAAAATCTTTTAACCATTACTTTAGGTTTCAATAATCATGGATTTGTTTTATTATGCACACCCCCTAATACTACTCTTGTGCCCTAATAAAACTTAGACAAAAGTAGGCTGTCAATAATACCACTCAACCTCCATTGTCAAGAAGAAAAACATAAAAATTACGATGAGTCTTTTTAAAATTTCTCTTTGGTCAAAACGTCAAACAAGAAAAGAATATTTGGCAAAACGAAAATTAGAACTGTGAAATTTTATTTCTGTAAAAATTCAATTTAATCTCAGATTAAATTTAAACCCAACAAAAATGTAACGTAACCAGGATCAGTATAAACTGAATTCGAAATCCAACTTGAAAGCCAATTTTGCTTAGATCCCATACATTTTCCTTTCTTATTTTGAGCAGAAGACTGGTAAAAGACATAATGCCTGCTAAAAAGAAGAAGAATGAACGTAAACCACTGGTTCTCCCAGCGAGTTCATCACCAGCAGACGCTCACAACGGACCCGGTCATAATGCTGTAGAAAATGCCCTGCATCCGGAAAAGAAGAGGCAAGGAGGCAGGCCTGACCAGGCCAAGAAGCTTATCCTCCATAAAGGCAAGAAAAAGGAAGACTCACAATCAAGTTAAGAAAATGACGCTACCGAACTACAGATCCCTCAGCAAATAGAAGATACAAACCACACACATGCCACAGAAGAAATAGCAAATATACCGGTAACAACATAAAAACCAAAACCAGAAATAGAATCCAGAAACATGTTCTACAAAGTCAAAGAGCTGTTGAAAATTTGGGCAGAATTATACATTGTAACAGCAAAACAGATGTATTTAATGGCAAGCAGAGTAAAAGCTGTCTTGAGCCGAAAGCTTTTCAATAAAACTTATAGAGTAAGAAAATATAAGAATTACAGAATATTGAGACATTTATTTTAAGACCAATTATGTCTCTTTCTGTATTCGAAATTTCACCTTTAACAAGAAATTTTATAATCTACGTTACTCTATCAATTGTAGAAGCTTATGAGGCTAGACGACTAGTTGACAATGATGAAGATGAATCAAGACAAAACTCGAAGCTTTTCTATCAGCTTGTTGTTTTAATAACGTTGGCATTCTTTAGACTGGGACTGTTTCTTAAGCACAAATTATACGTTGATTAGTTTGGTAGTATTTTGAACACTAATAAAGACCTTTACTATCAGGATTTTGTTTTGATTGTATTTGTTTCACACTAACATAATTATTTCAGTGTACATGTTCGATGAACGTATACGCAGCTCAAACGTGCCCTACGTTAAACCCGTTTGTAGAACTTGTGGTGGAGTTGAAGGCTCTTTTCTTCGCACGAACCCTACGTTCTCTAATTTTTCGGTCGCGGGCCTTGACCCAGGCTCGGCAGACGGTTTCTTTTCGGGCCTAATTGTGGGCGCCTTCTGCATTATACCAAAGCCGTGAGTTGTGATAAATGATAAATTATATTTATTTTGTTAGCAGGTTGTAAATAACAGTTTTACACGTCAATCTTTTTGGTCGTAATAAACTAGATGAGGCCGGTGTTTCCTAACTGACTACCCTGAGAAGAAACACCGAAACAAACTCAGAGGTCAAAGTCTCTTTTGAAGTCCATACAATGATCGAGCAGAATGTCGATGAATGGAATAAAATACTCTGTCCCCTGCCGAATCACTTCCGCAATCACGTAAGCATAGTGCGAGGGGCCACCTGAGAAGCACACTTTCCACCATGGATAAGACGCAAAAAAGTACTGCGTCTTATCCCAATCTGCTGACTCATATCGCCATACTCGTCGCTAGGTTAGATCTGGCGCTAAAGCCAACTTGCGCGCCTCTAACCTGGCATGGTCAGTTCTCTGGTACGGGAACAGCCACTCTTTATGCTGGGCGTTGAAGTCCCCCAGAAAAATGATCTTTGCTATTGAGTACCGTTGCTGGGCTACATCAGTCGACTCCACGAGGAAATTGAACAGCTCTGTTGTCTTCTGGTCTCTGCTGTGGGATCAGGAGTCGCCAATGTAGAGACATTTCTCCACGCCAGTATCCATAAAGCCATACGCCACGTCCGACGGGGTTATTATCTTCATCTCCGTTAGGAAAATCAGGTGCGCCTTCTCGGTCTCTAGGTGATGATGGACCGGATTGAGATTGGAGTGCAACACTTAATGCTAGTAAGGTGCATTTTTAGTAGAAGTAAGTGCAGCCGTTGTTTAAGGTTTTGCTTCGTTGCTTTGTTCATGTGGAAGTTATGAGTGGCTGGGGAAAAAAGTCGAACTGCCGAGGTACTGCTCAGTGATCCAAGTGGAACTTTTAAGCTTATGGCCATCCCACCGGATATTTTTCTACCCCAAAAGTACTAGCAATCTCGCGCACCAACGGAACACAGCAAACTGCTTGGCGCCGGACTCCGGTGGTATGGCAGTCAGGAGCCATGCGGCTCCTTGCGGAGCTTAGCCGTACCGAGGTGGACCGCTAGGAGTTAGATCCCAAACCACCCCACAAAAATGGAACATCCTAGTCAAATAGTCCTATAGATCTGTCCAGCAAATTGTTTTGTACTCGTTTATGTTACCCAGTTAATGGGTTGTGGACGTTTAATAGGTAAGTACTGGTATTCAGCTGAATCCGGTTTGGTTGGAAGTCTTGCCAAGCCTTGGCAAGGATCGACAATCGCAAGCATGTACATTATATGGATTATTATCTGAATTAAATAATTTTAATCGGAATACATTATTTTGGAAAAAGGCTTGGCAGATGATGATGTACTCGTATGTGCTAACACACATAATGCATGAATTTCGCGTACAGTTTGTAAAGATCGGTTGAGATGGATCATGAGTATGGAAAATTGACAAACTGTTCAGAAAAACATAGGTAAATATTTAAACATAAATAGTAGAATAAGTTTTGTCGATGGATGTAGCAACATCGTTGTCATAAAAAAGCTGTGTAAAATAGTAATAGTATATAGTTATGGAATAAAAAAAAACTTACTAAGCTGCTAAATAACTACTAGTATTTTCATATTAAAGTTCGTTTCCAGTCTCACCAGTTGCAGCTGAACACCAGTATTTTGCAAGAAGTAGAATAATGAAGGCTATTGCTCTTTTAATTCATTTTTACTTTCAAGACATAAATTAAAAACTATTACTTTTATTTATTTTTTACTCAGAACCAGTCAATCAATAAAATTAAGCAGAAATACTTTTTGGTAGTCAAGTATTTTTAAGAACAATGACGAGAACAATTGACATTTTTCCAATTGTCACGCAAAGCCAAACGTCATCAATAAAATCAGCCATGAACACCGGCGTTAAAATAAGAAATTACAAAAATACATTTTATACAGCTAACCACCGAATGAACTGAACTGAACTGAACTCCACCAAAATGTAATCAAACAAGGCAAAGGCCAAAATTTCGATTGACTTACTCCAAAATATTATGCATCCAGAAAACTTGGGTATTCCAGATCCTAATGTTGATTCTATCGTCAAAATTTTAGATCAAGATCCTCAAACTAATGAAAGCGCCGTTAATAATACCGAATGTTCATCAAAGACATATAAATTACCACTGCCGAGAGAAATAGAACAAGCTAACGAAGGTGAAATAAAATCTATTACATTTTCTGAAGGACTGCAGGATCCCGGAAGCCCCAAATCACTTACCTTTAAAGAAACAACCTCTGAAGAAGTCCCTCTGAACAGGAACTCACCATGTGACGATAAAGACTTCACAAATAGATACAGATATTGCAAAGAAGTTATCAAGCCATTCCTACAAGATTATCCTCCTGTTTGTCCTGATTCCAAAGAGTTACTCCTCAAGGATGCTGTTTTAAAAGCCAACTTACAGTTCCCTGTATCCCCGATCTGTTACAAGTGCTCTCCACCACCGTGCCCACCAAAGTGTCCACCCAAGTGCCCACCTAAGTGTCCACCAAAGTGCCCGCCAAAGTGCCCTCCAAAAAATCGTCTAAAAATTTGTCAAGGTGAGGAAGGGCCAACAATTTGCATAGAGTGTACTAAAGCAACCTGTCCCAGTTTTGTGTGCCCGAAACCATACTGCCCACCACCACCGTGTTGCCCACCTCCATGCCCGCCACCATCTTGTCCGCCAGCACTTTGCCCACCTAAGTGCCCACCACCACCTTGCCCACCTAAGTGCCCACCGCCGTGCCCACCACCAGCGTGTTGTCCACCTAAGTGCCCACCACCACCTTGCCCACCTAAGTGTCCTCCACCACCTTGCCCACCTAAGTGCCCACCACCACCTTGCCCCCCTAAGTGTCCACCTCCACCGTGCCCGCCCAAGTGTCCACCACCTTCGTGTTGCCCGCCACCACCTTGCCCGCCTAAGTGCCCACCACCTCCTTGCCCACCTAAGTGTCCACCGCCGTGTCCTCCACCAGCGTGTTGTCCACCTAAGTGCCCACCACCACCTTGCCCACCTAAGTGTCCACCACCGCCTTGCCCACCTAAGTGCCCACCCCCACCTTGCCCCCCTAAGTGTCCACCTCCACCGTGCCCGCCACCACCTTGCCCGCCTAAGTGCCCGCCACCACCTTGCCCGCCTAAGTGCCCACCACCTCCTTGCCCACCTAAGTGTCCACCGCCGTGTCCACCACCAGCGTGTTGTCCACCTAAGTGCCCACCACCTTCTTGCCCACCTAAGTGTCCGCCACCACCTTGCCCACCCCCACCTTGTCCACCTAAGTGCCCACCACCACCTTGCCCACCTAAGTGCCCACCACCACCTTGCCCACCTAAGTGCCCACCACCACCGTGCCCGCCTAAGTGTCCGCCACCACCGTGCCCGCCTAAGTGTCCGCCTCCAAAGTGTTGCCCACCTAAGTGCCCGCCTAAGTGCCCACCACCGCCTTGCCCACCAAAGTGCCCACCGAAGTGCCCACCGAAGTGCCCACCAAAGTGTCCACCTCCACCGTGTCCATCAAAGTGCCCGATACCTTGCTATAAAAAGAACCCAAATCCGTGCCCTGCAAAATCAAGCCTAGAACAGCTATTAACATCCTTAAAAAGGTTAACAGGAGAGACAGTTGTTTGTAAGTGTCAGAAAATGCCAGATCCGTGCCCACCGAAGTGCCCGCCACCACCGTGCCCACCAAAGTGCCCGCCACCACCGTGCCCACCAAAGTGCCCGCCACCACCGTGCCCGCCACCAAACTGTCCTCCTCCTCCATGCCCTCCTCCTCCGTGTCCTCCTCCTCCGTGTCCTCCTCCAGGTCCTTGTTGCCCTCCGCCGCAGCCATGTCCTACGTGTCCTCCACCTCCTAAGTGCCCTCCTCCACCATGCCCTCCTCCACCATGCCCTCCCGCTCCATGTTGCCCTCCGCCACCTTGCCCCGGACTAACTATAGAAAGAAAAGAATCAGCCAGTTGTTCTGAAACAAGAGGGACAAGAAAATTTTTATGCCCAAGTGAATGCCCTAATTCGAAATCAGGCTCGAAAACTTCAATGGCAGCTCCGGCACCAAAGTTATCAGACACTCAGTGCGTATGCTCCAGCGATGAAAAACTTCAATCAGCCATTAAAGCACATAACGAAACGATGGCAACACTCAAATGTGCGATGACAGACCTTGTCTGCAAAGCGTTTAAGTCAACGCAAGAAGCTGTTAATATTATCAGTTGCGAAAGTGCCAAGCAAATTGAAAAGCTTAAGAAAACTGCATCTAATATATCATCGGACTGTCTTGGGAAAAAAGAAAAACCTGACTGTAAGCCGAAGAAGGTGAACGATACACGCAGCGACACGAGCTTGAGGAGATTCAGCATTGTGAACTTAGACACTTCTACTATAGAAGACAAGAATCCACCAGCGGACAACCCACCACAGCCGTCACCAAAATCATCGATGAACCCGTTGGGTTTCATATTTGACAAAGTAGATTCTGCTGTATCGATGATAAGCGATTCTCTGGTTTTCGAGTTACCAAGGCCGCTAAAACCGAGAAATTTTAACGATCGAAGCTCGAAATACGATGTTCCTACGCCTTCGCAACCCCCAAGCCCTACAGATGTAGAAAACAGGTATCCAGCAGGCGGTACTTCACAATTATTTTCATTTATTAAAGAAAAGATATGGTCTATGTTCACCGATGACGATAAAACAAACGTATCATCAAGAAGGTCGTCCACCACAACTTTGGCTTCTGAAAGTGATGATGATCTGTTAACAAGAATCATTGATTAAATCTTCGGGTAACTGCTGAATTTACTTTTATTTACCACTGAACCTTTCATTCTACAAAGAAGCCTTTCGTGAAACAAATACCTTTTATCACCCAGAAAAGCAGCCAGTATTTGCCACGCTTGCCCAGCGGGAATTTGACACTGGTATAACAAGACATTTGCCCAATTTCACGAACACTAGATATTTTTGGTGTAACCTTGAAGAATACTTAAATAAAAGCTCTGTTCAGTTGACAGTAGACCTTTAAAAAAACTGTCGTTTCGCTCATTTCACGACCTATAAAAAGACTGTCATATTTACTCATCTCACGAGTATTATAAATGCGAAAGTTTGGATGAACATAATAATATGTTTGTTATGTGCTCAATCACGCCGAAACGGCAGAACGGATCTTGATGAAAATTGGCAGGGACAGATATAATAGCACATAGGCTTTGTACCCCGCGAACAAATTCCTATGGGATAATTTTAGAAAGTATCGCGAGCAAAGTCGCTGCCAGTAGCTAGTACTACAAAATTGTCAGACAGAAATCTATGCTGTCTTACTAATGTCATGAAGAGGAAAGATAGTTTATTTGTACCGAATAAGCTCCGAAAATACTGGATCGATTTTAATTTAATTTTCACTAATAGGAAATTCTCTCTTTCTCTCTTTTTTAAAAACGTTGCACCACACTAGGGATTTCTCCTGTATTGTGGATGCGTTTACAAACATATAAATTCACATACACAAACAGCTAGACCCGGAACAACTATCTGTAGGCCATACAAATATTTGTTCCGTGCGGAAATCGAACCCGCGGCACGCAGCGCAGCAGTCAATCGCTCAACCACTGCGCCAACCGTGTCGTTAATTCAGCATAATTATACTCTTGCGACCATACGACAGGGAAACTATTTAGTTACAGTGGTTTAATAAAATGACGTCATCAAGGCACCTCCTGCACAACTACTAAGAAAAGAATATAATGGTGTAATGATAGAAATGTACCAAATCTTATTTTCACCAATAAAGACCAGAGCCATCGCCTAAAAACAATTTAATTGATTTGTGTTATTTATGACATAATAATAAACCTTTTTTGCAAATCAACCAGAACAGTAACACTGGCCAAAATAATCTATGGCTACTTCTGCAAGAAATTCATGACACATGCCACAAAATAACAGCGACTAAAAACTGTCGCCTCTCATCCCGTCAACACCAAACAAAAACCTAATAGAAAAATGTCTTCTCAAAGTTAAGAATCAATCCAATCCTTATGTCTGAGGAGGAGCCTTGCACGAAGAATTGCAAAAAAAGGAAGAACAAATGCCTTGCCTGCTTGGAGACGTACCCTCAAGAGTTGCTTAGTGAGGAGAAACACCAGGTCCAGAAATTCCACCAGACCCATAGCCCTCCGGAGCCAACGGAATGCCAGTGTACTTTAGACAATCCCTGCTGCGCGAAGCCAATACCCCCGCATCCACATAGAAAGTCCCATTGTCATTAACAGTTCCCCCCTTATTGACGCTACGAACCTAAAATAGGCAAATAAACTTCTAGCCGCTCCAATATACTACAGACAACCTAAAATAAGAACAATTTTTTAAGTACAGGTAAGTTCTTTTTCTTTAATTTTCAGGGGCGCGGCAAGCAGGACGATATATGTATCTATACTACTATTATAAAGAGGAAAGATTTGTTTGTTTGTTTGTATTGAATAGGCTCCGAAACTACTGAACCGAATTGAAAAATTCTTTCACTGTTTGGAAGCTACGCTATCCCCGGGTGACATAGGCTATATTTTATCCCCATATTCCCACGGGAACGGGAACTACGCGGATAAAATCGCGGTGCGCTGTGTATGTATAAAGTGTCCCATTGAGAGAAGTACTAAATTTCAAAATATCTCAAACGAGAGACGTATGTTCGCAAATATTCCACCAAAGAATTTTCGGCAGTACATTTTCGAGGGATAAAATCTGGCTTCCAAGCACCGAAGCTGCTGGCTAGCTTTTCTTTGCATCTGTTATGTGCAAACATAACAATCCATCTGCCACAAAAGAACTGAACCGAACTGATATTAGGTTGATGGCTTACTGTAGTCACGCTCATCCTAAAATACATTTGGACCCCCAACTTTCCTGTTGAAAGTGACAAAACTAATTGCAGATTGGCATAAAAAACACCTGAACCATTCCTAAAGCTTACTCGGAAGCCTTCATAAAGGATTTATTTAACAACTTCTGAATCAGAATTCTTTCTGTTCTGATAACTTTAATTATTTCAGCGTCTACTGTATACGATGTCACGGTATCCACAGTATTGCAATCTTTTCCGAAGCAAGGAATATCAATGTCCAGTGCCGTTTTACATCTGTTTCGAGAGAATAAAGAATCCAGCGTTTGGTAAAGTTATCATATTCTAAGTACCTATTGCTAAGTTCTGTATTAGCTGTAGAACTCTCTTTTAAGGTTCGTCCAGTTAAACATTTTGTTTGGTATCGATGGTACATTTAAAATTCCTTGAGCCTTTATTTTACCATCTCGGAAACAACTTCAACCGCCAAATCTACAATAGGGATGTTTTCTGAGTAAAAAATATATGATTATGTTTAGTCCGTCAGTTAGATTATAGAAAAATATTGGACACGTATTTTTTCCTTTATCAAATCTATAAAAACTGACGAAGATACAAAGTATCAAAGATCAGGAGAGGGGGCTTGTGACGTCACGGCTCGGTAAAAATTGTAGCGAGTAGTGACGTTACACGAGTTTTCAATGCACTGTATCGTCTTCATTTTTTGTTTATGAGAAAAAAGAAAAAATACATCCAATATTTTCTGTCAGACTCTTACTGACTAAAACCCACCCGTGATCCTTCTAGTGCCCTTTGCGTTCCAGGGCCGCGGTGACATTTTCTAATATTTATCTATAATCTAACTGACGGACTAAACATAATCATATATGTATATATTTTACTCAGGAAACATCCCTATTAAAACAATATGTTTTACCTAAAGCATGAAGCGTAAATTCGGTATGATTAACTAGTTCAAAAAAAAACTTACCTAATTCAAGTATAGGCAAAAGTTAGTAAGTAATATGTACCTACCAACTAAAATGTGTGGCCTAACAAGACTTAATTTTCTTGCAGCAAGTTGCACGGTGGGATCATGCAAGAACTGCTCTGCTAAATCACCAAACCCTGAGAAACCCTGTGAACGCAAAAAGAGTCCAGGATCCTGCTTTTGGTCCCACAGAATCAAGAACCCTGAATGGCCGATTTAAAAAACTAATATCTCTGGACTGTAATCCAAATTTAGACTCATTTCATCATCATCTACCTAACCTTTCCCCAATTATAATGGGATCGGCTCCCAGTCAAGCCGGATTCAGCTGAATAGGCCCATATCGTGCAATATAAATATTTTGGTTTATAAGTTTGTTTTAATGACATACATTTTTGATCCGGACCTGAGGGCTTGGAAAATCCGAAGCCGGGTGTAGTTCACTATAGTGTAGGTATTCACGGAGACGAGTTAGTATAGCGCCTTCTCTATCACACATTATCATAAAAATAAAGACAAAAAAAAACGTATTTTAGTGTCAGTGGGCGTTAAAAATACCTTAGGCATGTAAATGCGCGTTCACACTAGCTATTATGATAGTGTATTATCCTATGGTTCACACTGCGCTTCTAAAAATTTCGCATAGTTTATACCTGTGGCTTCATCCGCCGTACCTATTTGAGAGCCATTTAGTTGGTTAATTTTTTTTAGATGTGAGCGCCATGGCAGTTATTAGGAGTGGTGGCGTGGGTTTAAATTTTCCATATCCAGAAAAATTAAATAAATAACCATGTTTCGGCGTGAAGTTGTGCTGTAAAGATCGTTCTTGTCTGAGGCCCGGATATTTTGTTTGCCGATTCACGATATCCGCTCAAAACATGTATTCCACAACGATCATCAGCTCTGCGCGCATCAAAATCAAAATCGAAAACTCATTTATTCAAACTAGTCTGAGAGCCAGCAACTTTTTGAAGATCAAATCTATACTAATACAAAAACTCGTATTATAAAGAGGTAACGTTTGTGAGTTTGTGACGTTGTTAGCGGTGATTTCTGGATCTACTGAACCGATTTTCGAAATTATTTCACCAATAGAAAGTTACGTTATTGTGAAGTATCATAGGCTATGTTTTATCCCCGTATCGCCACGAGAACGGGAACAACTAGGGTGAAACCGCGGGGCGCTGCTAGTTCTACATAAAGACAGTCCCCCAAAACGCCCACCCGTCACCATGATTGGTGCATTAGATACCACTTCAGCTTTCTTACACTGTAAACTATTTCGACAGCAGTTCTTTTCTGCGGGATCACTTTGTTCCAGATCCGATCCCTAAGAGATAGTCCAAGAATAATATTTCTATAGCTTGCTTAGTTACCGTCAACTTATGGGCCAACGTACCGCGAGTGACGTCTTGACTCCATACCACGTGCAGAAACTATATGTAGGTGGCAGCACTGAAGCGTTAACGTCAAGTATATTTTACTTATAAGTTTCAAATTTGCAACGCTAGATGGCACAGTCTACTTCGTGCACGTTCCCCTAAACAGAGGGTGCAGGAAGTATAGGTGGCAGCACAGGTCAAATATTTACATCATGAAAGTTTCAGATTTGCAACACTAGATGGCATAGTCTACGCTGTGTACGTTCCCTATACGCCGTAACGAGTACAATGACTTGATTAAGAGACTTGTTAACCTGGGTTTCATCCAATTCCATTCGTAGACCGATGCGTACCACAAAGTTATGACGCGTCATTTCCGTAATTATTCCAGAGCTACACTTCATGAAATAGAATAAAAACGCAAAATTGAAAATTTTGAAAAAACCTACGACGTTAAAAACATAATTGGAAAAGAATTAAACAATTAATAAAAACCCCTGACTTACAGAATTAAAGTAACCCAAGAATATCCGTCAGGGCTGCCATTAAATGAGCTAGTTTTGCAGATAGTGCACATAATCAAATCCGAACCCATCACTGAAAATCGCATGAAAATCAGACTAATAAATAGTACTGGAGATAAATGGGAACATTGGTTTACACAAATAAGCATCCTCTCACCCCAAACGCATACACTGTCTCCGTTCCGTCGTGGGTAAAAAAAAAAAAAACATAAAAAAAATACTTTTTGTTAATTCTTTAGTCAAGTTCAACCTCGTCCAGCACAATCTGTCAATCAATTTATTTTTTACATCCCAATTCACTGTCATTCTGTTTTAGCACTCATCAAGCATCAAATAATAATAAATTTTGCCAAAAAAAGTTAGTACTTTTATAATGAAATCATTATAATATGCATCAGGTAATATCAAAATTAAAAAACCTTTTATATATTTATAAGCAAGCACTTTGGCCGTTTTATAAAATGACCGATTGCTGGCGATATCTTGGACGAGTGGAGAAGCTCTCGAACACCATGGCCCTACAGTTATAATCGTAAATGACTCAAATATAGTTACCAAAAAATTGTAGACAAATCATTAAGTTCTTAATAATTGGAACTCGATATGATGTCACTAATGCTGGCGTGTCGCACTGTCAAACCAGTACTTCTACTAAAAGACAGGCCATGTTGTCCGAGGAACTCCACAGCCTCTTTTTAGGTGAATGAGTTTTAATGATTTTATAATTTCCTTAGAAAGTGTATAAAATAGATTACTCGAAAAAATTAGTATGTATAATCTTATGAAGAATTCCAATCCTGCCCCATCAAGCCTGGACACGCCACGTAAATTTAAAGAAGAAGATGATGACAAAGATAAGACTGAAGAACAGAATAATATTGTAAAAGGATTACCAGTCTGTCCAGTGAGTGGAGACTCGCCAACAGCGTGCAGGAGGAATGCTTGTATCAGCAGAGCAAAATTAAAACACCCAGATTACATTATTAGTACACCAAGACCGTCGTGCATAGTGACCAGGGAGCTACCTGGACGCTCCAGATCTGACATGATGTATGACAAAGTACCCAAGCATCCTGACAAGCCATTGCAAAGGTGTCCAGCACCATTCCCTCCTATACCACCCAGACGAGACCCGTATGAAGAGCAACAGCGTAGAGCTAGACTAGCCGAATATAGACAAAGACTGAAAAGATATGAAGACGAATGATGTGTCGCAAAAAGAAAATTGTCTTCTAAGAGTCCACGTCACTATTTTATTAATTGCTTATTGATAAATCAAAGAGCAGGAGACGCAAGCACACATGAAGTCACGATCAAGAATATATTTAGTACGTTTACGCAACCGTTACCAACGACTACAGAATCAGAAATAATTATAAAACTACCAATACCCAAAACATAATCAAGTAACCAAAGTTCTAGTACAAAGGAATACTGCAGAATATCGAAGATGAAAATGATTTTTCAGTGCGCTCCGACTTAATAAATTTTTCGATTGGCCGCATTTTTTTATATTTCTTGTAGATATAGACTGTGGAAATTTTCGTACTCAAACCAAGTTAGTTCACAAACTACTTCATATCATACAACATATAAAATTTTATACTTGTTCTCAATTTTACTGTTACACTCAGTATTTTTGAATCCAAGTACAGGTTCGGCGACGCTTGAAGGGAGGCCTACGTCTAACTATGAACGTCTTTTTACTGAAATGGCACTCATACATTTCTTAAGTCACACATTTTTAACTACCATGTTATAGGAGCAAGCCCAATGCCACTAACAGGGCACAAATCTAGATTCTGACCACCACTCCGAGCACCAACTGTTAAAATCTACCTGTGCTTTACTCAGTATTAATCACTCTGACTTGCCGTTGATCGTAGCGAAGTCACAAAAACTTTTGCAACACAAAAACCAGTAGACATAAGAACTCCTATTAAGTCTCGTCCAGAGGTCTTAACCTCAACGTTGACACTTGCACTTGTCTGCAAAGACAGACAAACGACTTTTAGGCTATAGATCTTTCATTGTAAATGATGTATTTTCTTTCAAAATAATCAAATAAGATGCAGTCGTGCTTCGAAATTTGACGGGTTAAAGGAGTAGTGGTATTTATGAAATCGTAGAAACATCTTAATCACCAGATACGAACTAAAGACCTGATGTCATAAAAATCGTGCATCACGATCGTTGATCACGGTACTATCATTTTTTTCGTGCGATTTGAACATACATAAACTACAGGCCGATTGGGCAGTTCAGGCAGTTCTGGTGGGCCAGACATAACGTCTGTCTGCTAGGCATATCCCTTCTCAACGGAGGTTTGCACCCTGTTCCGTATTCCTGGTCAATTTATGAAGGTTTTATTTGTTACATGAAACCTTCTTTCACAAATCTGGCAGGAACGTTCTCATCATCATTCATAATTGGCAATTTGGCACAATAATTATAACAACCATGTGACAAGACCATAGCCGTCAAAACTACAAAAAATGGAAACAAAACAAATTACAGTATAATGTTCATGAAAAAATGCATACCAGACCCAGTACCTCCCCCGGAAGAAGGTAACTTGATTCGTCTTAACTACCATTTTTTGTGGTAAGTTATAACAATTATTGTATAGGTCAATCAAGGTTATGTTGTGTCAAGGTAGGTTTTTAGATGGGTTACCAAGACCATATGTTACATACCGATAACCCTCCGTGCTTTTGAAAACACGTTAACCATTGCTCCAGCACCATTCGTAGATCTTTGAAGGTCCGAAGGCCAAATCTGATAACCTGTTTTTCTTCAGTATACCGACGATCATAAAAACGTTTGAATATTAAAAATCAGTGAACGCAAAATTTCAAAAGAGTTTTACAGCAAAATAGTAGTTCAATTGATGAATATTACAATAATTAATAGAGATTTAATATGCCTCTAATAGTGTAATAATTAAAAACTTTCGCGTTCTCTATTGCCAACGTGTGTTTACTGCAGTAAACATCTGAACACGCAGCGAATTCTCTTCACTTTCTTCTTCAGAACCACGTATATACAGGGTTTATATTGATAAACCCTTAATCATAGCATAGAGTATCCTAACATAACCTGACGTGATTTATCTATGTATATTT
The DNA here is from genome assembly GCA_905332915.2 of Hecatera dysodea. Taxonomy (NCBI): domain Eukaryota; kingdom Metazoa; phylum Arthropoda; class Insecta; order Lepidoptera; family Noctuidae; genus Hecatera; species Hecatera dysodea. The sequence continues at coordinate 12,301,019 of HG995313.1, read as the reverse complement.
TCCGTATTTTCAGTACCACCAGTTTGCCCGCCAAAGATACCCAAGAAAAAATGTCCTAAGAAACCAGTTGAACCACCGCCTGTGGAAAAAATACCCTGTAACTATATGCCCTGTCTTTGTATAGAAAGAGTAAAAAATCCACTAATAGTAGGCCCCAAGAACCCTTTAGACGATCCACGGTTTGTATGCGCAGTTAAACCTAAGCTGCCTGGTAACAAGCGGTGCGAGGAAATATTTGACTTGAAAAAACGTAAACCTGAATTGCCCTGGCCCCGTTGTCCGCCACCGCCACCACCACCTGAACCTCCAAAGCTTGACCCTTGCGAAGAACAGGAGAAGAGAGAAAGAATTGCCGAATGCAAAAGGAGAATGAAAAGGTATCTGGAATAATGGCAGACGACGATACGACGAACTCTAATATTGATAATTTGATAGAAAAGTTAAAGTTTGAAGTCATCGCGGATTCACGTGGAAGTACGCAATTAAGTAGTCAGATGACTGTTCAATCAACGTCCAACAAACTCCTCAAAGAAGAGGACCAAGATATCGACAGTGAAATAACTGAACTAGAGAACCTTATAAAAAAGTTACAAGCTGAAATAGTTGAGATGACCCAATCAGCTAACAAGCCTTTACCCGTATCTTTTTGCCCTCTTATTACTAGTCAAGAAGGCAGTTGTTGCAATAATGGGACCTGTCAGGCATCGCCAGAAATCTTAAATGAAATTAAAGAGCCTGAATGCGATGCTGGCTTTTCCGAAGTAGCAAATGATGATGGCCTTTTGGAAGAAGTAAAAATGTTCGCAGAGAGTCTTTCAAACTTAATGAATTCTTCTAACATCACAAATGAACAGAAAGAAGCTTTGAATGATGTCAAATGGAACTTTTCAGCAATGTGGGATAACGCAACAAAATCGAGTCATAATAATTTAGAAATTGCAGAAAAAACAATAGAAGACATCAGTTGCAAGTTGGCAAAAGCATTTGATTGTTGTATCGTGCATTCATCATTAGAAACTGATAAACCAATTACCGAACACACTACTCCGATAGAATCTACAATCGAACCATCAATTGAATCTTCGAGTGATAAAGCTGAAATTAACCGCTGCGATGAAGTTTCCGAGTTTTTTGGTCCAAACGATAAGGACACTATAAACGATACATGCGATGATGATAAGAAAACAAGTTCTGATATCGAACAACTTGGAAATTCGAATGGTTATAATGATTTTTCTGAAATTACTATCGAGACTGGGACTGATGACAATACGTTAAGCAATTTTCCTATTATTTTGAACACCGAAACCCCTTATAACTTTCCTGACACTGATTCGCACGTAAATGGAGTTAATATTGAAGCTGAAACTGTTTCTGAAAAAAGCTCCAGAGATTTACCAGAACCAGATACTGTGGATGCTCTCAAAGCGACAATTCTAAAACCATCAGAAAATCTTTTTTCTTCTAAAACTAGTACTCCTGAACTTAGTCAAGTAATTCCTTTACCAACCCATTCTGACATCCCCGAAACGCAAACGCAGAGTGTAACTCGTGACGCTATACCAAAGGCAGACAGTATATTAAAATGTATCAATAGAAAAATTCGTAAAATTGTTGGAAGAGACAGTGAAAAATCAATGTCTAAGGATAGATATAATAATGAAATGGACAAAAACCTTTCGAAAGAATTTCTGAAAGCTTTTCCCAGATGTAAGAGTGAACCAAAAAAATGTGACGATAGTTACCTGATTAACCCAACAAACAAAGTCGTTGTTTTAACTCAAGGCAGCCTTAATAATGTTAACAAATTTCCCGTCCCAATGAATACAAACAAATCTAAAACATCAAATCCTGAAACGAATAATATCAAAACAACAGAGAGCTCTAACGGTGCTAGAAAAAATGCAAAACAAACGATTCCTGCATTTGTAAGTAACGGTGAAAAAAGGAACTACACCGACAAGCCAGTTACTGGATATCCCTTGGTTAGTGCACCTACTAATGTATCCTTGCCAAAAGCTGACTCACAAAACAAAAACTATGTTCAAGCACACCTTACAACCACAGGAAATAGACTTAAGTCTATTAATACTCCTAACGGTCCTCAACTTGTGAACACTGATAATATCATCGATAACCCTGATATTACAAAAAGGAATCTAGAACAAGACTTAGAAGATTTAGCGAGTCTAAGCAGTGGTACCGGTAGCATAATCCCAAAGCTTTTCAATTCAAACCTTAACACGGAGGCACAGCAAGAAAATATTATGAAAGCCGAGGTGAAAAGTGGACAAGGAAAGAAAGAAGAGGAACTTTCTGCTGTGGAGACTGAACAAGACGATGAAGAGGGAGAATACGAAGATGAAGACGATGATACGAGTACTTACGACGTAGACTAAAAATACAAAACAAGAACATCTTCCAAAAACACAAAAGCTCTTTTCTTTAGAGTCATAACTAATTGTATTTGTAGTTGAAATGAAATAAAACAATACAGCTCAAATCCATTCCAACAATGTATTCACAATAACAGGTATAATTCCATATAAAATACATCATTTAAAATATTTTCATACTAAATAAACATTCACGTTAAAACTTAAGCAAGCATTTATGACTAGAATTTACTCAAAATAATACCCATACAACTTTACATAATAGTTTCATTTAAACACGTCTATATATTTATCAATAAATTAATTTATTTTATAGCAGAAAATATAGCAAAATTTATTTAAGGCGATTAAAAATGTTTTGGCACAATTTTCTCTTCTATCCATAATAAATAAGGCACATAGCCACATGATTACAATATATCTGTATACTATACATATTAAAATTTTCCATTTAAAAATTCACTCCTTACCACAAAATATTTTGAACCCCATAGGGGAAATTTCTAGAAAAAACACGGGACCATAAGCCAAAAGCTACCTTTATTTACAAAATATTCTTCGAAAAATCAGTTTTTTTGTCCTCCTGTGGCCCGAGGTGCAGTAGACCTGCAAGCCCAGGCGTGGGCAACAAACCCTACCGGTAGTCAACCGCTAGGGTAACAACTAATCCAAATATATTTGTCGTGGAGTTTATTTTTTCCTTGGTGGGGGCTGCATCGGAGGCTGGTGGAACGGGTGGTATTGCCGAGACAATATGCTTTCCTGTAACAGAAAAGTTAAACTTCAATGCGTTTTATTCAATAGCTAACTTTTATATGGGTTTGATCCCGTGAGCTATTCCACAGAAGTTGCGGATTTTGTTCTTTTACTGGCTAAAAAGTAGCCAAACAATGTGAGCTCTTTCTTCCATTAATTTGGATAAGAGGAATCGTTTTGTCTCATTTTTTTTTTGTATGTGACTTCATCAATGACTTCTCCCGCTCTGGGCGGAGTGGAAGGGAGCGTCAGACTCTTACTGACAAAAACCCATCCGTGTTCCTTCTTGTGCCCTTTGCGTTCCAGGGCGACCCTGGAACGCAAAAGGCATTATTGCGTTTCAGGGTCGCGGTGACTCTTAAGAACAAATTCCGAAACCCTACCAGAAGCACTGTGCTTTAACAGAACTGATAGTTTGATTAGGGCGAGTATGTTATCTATCAGATTTAGTGTGTGGCCACACTGAACACGTGGGATGTCCGCAGTAAGCACGCGGCTCGTCCGAGTGGTGTCGTGTCCAGTGAATGTCAAATACAATATGGATGAAGAGGACTTATTTTATGCCCAGGAAATTGTGATTTTATTTCATTCCATAGTCTTGAAATAACCTTTTTGTTTTTATATTGCTTACGTTTTGACATCCAAAGTTTAGTTCGTGCTTGAATTGCGCTTATAAATTCTTCAAAATTCAAATCAGAAGACGCCATGTACACACACACACCATCACATCTATCCTTAGTATCTAAAATTCATGTGATGATTCAATAACACAAATAACTTACCACATCGTTGGGCCTGCTCTGGGCAGCTCCGTTTCTTCTTTCTTCTAATATTATTTGATTGGCAGCGCTGTAAACATCGTCATATATTAGTTCATATTTTATTATTGAGATTTCGTCAGAAATACTCTTGCATTCTATCATAAATAGTCTCAGTCTAAGAATTACCTACAGTGGGACTACTTAGTCCTCCAAAAGTACCTGAAAGAACTTAGAGAGGCCTTTTTACATGAGAAAATCATCGTGGATGCCCTCAGTTTGTCAGACTCTTACTAATATCATACGGTATCTTCTCGATACTCTTTGCTAGAGTGCGGAGGCATGTTCGCATTCTCCATAATCACCCCAGTATTGTGTTAATAGTTGCTTCTCCCAAGTTCTTCCAGTTTCTCAGTTCCACCTCGTGACGGGCGGGCGTTTTAGAGGACTGTCTTTATACAGAACTTTATCGCTCAATAAGTGCTAGCACTCAGTCTAATTTAAATGAATGACTTTTGATTTTGACCCTTTAAACTGGACTATTAAAGTATATATCTCACGTATCCATCTCCTCCTGGGTGAGGTCGAGCGCCTCCTGCATCTCGCGGGAGGTGCTCTGGATGAAGTCCTTGTCACAGTACTTGCCGAGCCCCTGTTCCGTCAGTACCTGGGGATATTATGCAATTTGTTTTAATATAAGACTAGCTTCAGTGATACCGTCCGCGTAGCAGTGGCCTCAAGGAACAGTTCTCCATGCCTTTTTAGCTGAGCTGATGTAGACTTTATAGGATAAACCTATATACCAAATTACCTACAACTCACTTTCACAAACTAGCCCCCCTAGCCTAGTTACAACCGTTTCGTGTCGAATTCCGTTCCCCAATCAGTCAGGAGAAACAAATGTATACGTATGTATGTAAAATATACATAATTATAAAAAACTTGCCACAGGCCTTTATCTGTACATTGAAGATATTGAAAACCAAAAAAAAAAAACCATACCAGAGAGAAGAAAAACTACAGAAGAAAACATCCTACAGAAACAACTTACAGAAGTCAAAACAAAAATTTTTGACTGTCTTTCTGTCTGTATATTTGTAAACTCATCACGCAAAAACTACTGCATGGATTTTAACGCAATTTTCACCACTCTACTGCTCTAGCAGTCATCTATGACTTACTTAAAATATAGGCTACATTTTACCGCTTAGAAATACTAGATTCTGAATACCATGTGCCTTGTGCGCATGGTATTCAGAATCTAGTATTCGTCGCGGCAAAAGCTGAATAAGATAAGTTTCAGGTCAGGTATGAGCCATGTAATGAAGCAGGCTCTAATGAAACATGCAAGTAACAACACTGAACATTTTTTAATGAATTTATCGTGCAGGTATTTTGTAAAATAATTTTAATGAGAATGAAATAGTATCTACCTATACCCCATTCACGATAAGATTAGACATTGAAATACATTTTTTTTACAATCCGTTCAACCGATTTTGACTTCTATTGCGCGCAGCATGACACATGGTAGCTGCAGTAAAAAGTTGGTATTATAATCAGGTTTTTGCTTTTAATGCCATCCTTATGCCTACGGAATAGAAGTAAAAATCGGTTGAACGGACTGTAAACAATTTTGTTCCAATGTCTAATCTTATTGTTAATGGAGTATAGATCCTATGAAACGACTAACGGCCGAAACCAATAACCGATCTATCACCTACTGGAGATAGAAAAACAAATGAAACAACAGAAAAATTATATAGGTTTTCTGTTGTTTCATTTGTTTTTATATCTCCAGTATGTGATAGATCGGTTATTGGGTTCGGCCGTAAATAGACTTGAGAGCGTATACGCCAAACGTCATTTCATACAATTTTTCATGTCGTTATTTTCCAAATAACTGAACCGATTTTCATGAAACTTTACACATATAAGCAGGATACATAGGTCTAAAAAGTTAGTTGAAAACATTTTCGATAAATAGTGTTACAGTTAAATTAGACCCATTTTAAATTTTCCATACAAACATAAATTTCCAGTTATCTTTTTTTAAAAAGCCATTTCGAAAATGATTTTTAACTAACTTTTTAGACCAATGTATCCTGCTTATATTTGTGAAGTTTCATTAAAATCAGTTCAGTCATTTCGCAAAATAGTGACTTGATTTGTATTAAATGCCATACGGCGTAGACACTCTTAATACAAACAATCTAATATAAAAGAAACCACCAAATTGAATAATAGTATACTGAATAATAAAACAAAAAATACCAAACAACAATACCACATATAAATTATTTAAAAAGATAGATACACCATCTTTGTCTATAAAACTAAGACTAAATTATAATGTACCTACGTTGCAAAGACTACTTCTAACTACATTTTACAAAAGTAAATACCTAGGTAATGCCCCATGAGGTAGCTTGAAAAGACAAAATCGATTAACATCATAAGAACCGGTTACTGAATGGAGAATTTGAAGATACGAAAGCCTTTTTTCTATGGAAAATCATCAAATGACTTCTCCCGCTCTGGACAGAGTGGAAGGGAGTGTCCCTCTTACTGACTAAAACCCCCCGTGATCCATCTAGTGCCCTTTATGTTCCAGGGCCGCGGTGACTCTTTCGAACAAATTCCGCAACAAGATACGAACGATACGATGGTTTTTGACAAGTTCTCAATTTTTAAGTCTTTATTCGTAAACCGGAGATAAATCTGCCTGTGTTAATGGTAACCTTTAAACATTTGTTGCCAGTAAGTGATGGTCATTTATCGCAACAAGACGATCTAAACTTTAAGTTAGTTGAGATCCCAGCGTAGCTACAGTTTTCTTTCAATAACTGTAAAACTATCAGAAGAAGTAGAAAACCAAATTATTACTTACTCGAGTAATAAGATTCTCCGCTGGATTCTCTATGCAATAAGGCACGTTGTTGAGAGGTCTCATCTTTTTGTCACGATCTGAAACACATTGAAATTATAAAATACTAGCTGCTGCCCGCGACTTCGTCCCCGTGGAATCCCCGATTTTAAAACATTCTTTATCGCTGCTCCGCTCCTATTGGTCTTAGCGTGATGATATATAGCCTATAGCCTTCCTCGATAAATGGGCTATCTAACACTGAAAGATTTTTTCAAATCGGACCAGTAGTTCCCGAGATTAACGCGTTCAAACAAACAAACAAACAAACTCTTCAGCTTTATAATATTAGTATAGATAACTTAAGCTTCTTATTGGTTCTTATTACAAGCGATTACCGCAGACTTTATCTGTCTCGAACGTTGGTGTGGTGTTCCTAAATTAAAGAAGATAGTCCCGGATTGTAACGCCATCAATGTGAATCTATAACACTCAAAGACATACTCAACACACTAAAATATCAAAATTGGTCCAGCCGTTTCGTGAAGTTCAGTGATATACACACGTACAGAAGAGCTACAAGATAATTATACTCTCGTCACAATTCAATGAGAATATGCGAAAATGATATAATACCACCTGCGACAATCTTTTAAATATATATATTTTGCTTCCCTTGCTATCTGACACCAGTCTTGCCAAGAAGTACCGTGTTACCCAGTTAATGGGTTGTGGAGGTCTGGTCCGCTTCACGTTAAATACTGGTATTCAGCTGAATCCGCTTTGACTGGATTATTGACGCATTTAGAATTGACCATCGAGCCCTTTTTTTTGATACCTTAGGTATATTACCTGATCTTTATATTATTTTCTTCAAAATGTATAACGCTAATGCCACCTATGATTTCCAGAAGAATCTAATTAACTTCATAGGTCAAAATTCATCATAAAGTTTAGGCAGACAGTCTGTGACAACGAAGTAAACTCACAATCATGCAAATATACATATGTATACTTGCAAAACACTTACCCCCTTTCTAGGTCAGTCAAGTAAAACAATCATAAAACTTAATAATAAATAAAACGTTAGTTCGTTAGTGGATTAATTAAATACTTAAAATAGTGAACAGACCAACGTGAAATCTGTGCAAAAAAAAAAAATAACCTGAACATGATGTTTCAATAAAAGTCGGTGAACTAAAACAAGAATATCAATTATAAAGTTAACGGAATTCTGTAAATTTGGCGTGTTCAGAACTTTGTGTTTCCTTGACCGATCACCGAAACTTGTATCTTAGATTTGTTTATGTACCGCATTTTGTGGCCTTATGATGTTTTACGAGTAAGTAGTGAGGACTTATGGAACTTTGTACTTGCTCATTGTATATTGTCACTGACTGTACTTTATGGATCGTGGCCAAGCTAAATCTCATTCATAGATCTAAGTAAATGTGTTTTATATATTCAGTATTTCATGCATAAAGTGGCATTCAAGACAACGACAAGTTCATTTTCACAGAATATATAAAAGTGTTTTTATCAATATCCTGGAGAAGCATAAGCTTCTGCGAGCTGCGACATACCTAATTACACGTTTGTTTACCATGCTATGATATTCCCTGATGCATAGTAATGCAGATTAATTGCACACAAATGGATAAAGATAATCATGCGAGATCATTGTGTTAAAACATAGCAAAACGTGATAAATAAATAAATAACTACACAATCACAACACACTAAAACGGACTTACAGTTCTTTCTCATAGTCTGCATTAAATCGTTGGAAGTTTTTCTGCGAATATTATTTATAGTTATTCTTTTTTTTATAAAATATTATACAGAGGCTATTTGAACGGGATACTCAGTCTACTAACGCCATCTGTCTTGAAGTCTTTAAAACAGTACTGAAGTCATCTACCTTAAAGTCTTTGAAACTTCATAACGCTAAGTAAATTCGTAAATTGAAACTAGATGGCGTTATTTAGTTTGTATACTTCAATAATAGATGGCGCTTATTTAAAGTTGAGTATTATGTGAATACGATAAAATATGTTTATTTTTGGATTTGATTTCTGTATAACATTTTTAGGAAATGATTTAATGTGCCATGATTCAAGACAAAATTAAAACATTGATCACGACACAGAATAAACGTAACACTATAAGAAGCTATTGCGTTTGATACGACAGTTACTAGAATTGATACAAATGATAAAATGATAACTTACTCTATAGCTTTGAATATCTTTTCGGAGTCCTTGCCGTGCAGAAGAGGTTGCATTGCAATCTCCTCATCGCTTTGGTTGCCATCCTCATGTTTCCTGAAAAATAAAATTGTTCGTAAGTTAAACATTGAACAGAGAACATGGTTTTCAAAGTTCCTCATTTTATCAAGTAGGTAATATCATTTGGAAAACCAAAAGTACTTACAATTCCTCTTCAGGTATTTGGCCATCCATGCCAAGTTCTCTCCTCATCATTGTACTCAGTGATTGACCATCTTTGTCAACTGAAACGAAAACAAAGTTAAAGTTGATAAAATCTAAGCAGATAGTAAAATTGCATTAGAAGCTTGTGTAAGGCTGTTAGTGATAGTGGGCTGCAGTTATTGATTCTGTCTCTGAAAGAGGTTGAACCACCAATCACCGCCAATCACTGTGACTACAAGGGGATAAGCAATACATCAATTTATTATTGCCAATCAATCAATCATCAATTTGTTGTTGTTGTGGCGCCCGCGACATCATCCACGTAGATGTCAGCTCTAAAGATTAAATATTTATTTTTTCATTTTCATTAATGGTTTCTTAGTTAGATGTTCTAAATTTTAGCTTTCTAGACATTACTGTGCGTTGATATCGTCAATAAGGAACTCAGAAAAAACAGTCGGGAAAAACAATTTAAAAGTATAGATATAGCTGTCGAGAAAAGCGGTTTGGGAATCGGTGTGAATCTTTTCCCACAGCCAAAAATCTAGCAGTACTTACCGCCATTGACATTGTTCGTGGGAGACGGCAAATTCTGCATGGCTGTACGTCGGTCCCTACCATAGAAACTCTCTCGCCCATGTTTCTTGATACTGGTCCATACTGCGCCGAATAAAGTGTGGTTACGCTGGAAAACGACAATAATTTGGTATACATATCAGCTGCTCCAAAACATGAATGAAAGTGAGTTAAGTGAGTGTCTCTGGTTCATCACGAGTTGTGTAATATCGTTCTAGCTCAGCTGTTTTTGAACTTGAATGATAAATCACTTACATTTAATGCAAGAATTGTATCACTTTCTGTTATTTACAGGTTTTCTTTAATTTTACTAAAATGGCTTGGTACATTGAGATTATAACTTTAAGACTGTACAATACTCACCCTATGCATAGGCTCCACGACCTCTCCAACGCACTCGTCCAGGTTGCCAGAGATAGCTCTCTTGAGCTCAGGTCCAGCTTCGTGCAGCGTCCTCAATCCAGCTTGTAATGTCATCTGGTTGTTCTGCAGGGAGGCTGCAGCTGCTTGCTCCTTGCGCTTCCTGAATCTGTTCGTTTGTCGACGAGGAAGCATTGAAATCTTTTGCAATGGAGTCAATGTTAATGTAGTATTTTTTTTTTCGTTGTGTGTGAAACTGATTTTGTTTACAAATCTTTTTTTAAATAGATCTTGATATTTTTGTGTCTTCGTCGTAATCTAATCATGTCTATGCACACACAACACGGCATCCCAAATTATTTATATTATTTACATCGTGTCTGAGCCAGCTAGTCCCAAAGAGCTATTTAATGAATACTAGCAAACATTAAGTAAACTCCTGTTTGTAAGTGTGTAGGAATCAAACACAAAAATCGTGATTCGTGGTTAACATCCCAAAATTGACCACAAACATGTCTCTCTGTGCCACGAACTTACAACCATTTGCCTAAAATGATTTCACCTTATGTTAAAAAGCCAATGTATTTAGCCCTCACCTTTTTCATGCGTATAACAAACATCTGACAAAAACACAAAAGTTAAACCAAGTCCACTCAAAAAAGGTTGGAAAAATTTATAAATGAAGATTGTGCGTTTTAAGCAAGTGATTGTAAATACACAAGTTATTACACGGAGGAAACATGCTTCGGAGAACTCGAAAAAAAAAATGTCTTAAAAATGTCATGCTGTCAAAAAATATATTTGGTAAATGCATTGGATTCGACGATAAAGAACACCTTAGAAAAGGTGATGAAGCTGAAATCAACAAAACATTTCTTGTGAATCATACAATCATCGAAAGATATTCTAGAAACAAACAAACTAAACACTGTGTTAGATAGAATCAAATGGTTTCTAATCCAAAATTCTTACCACGTAAAAATTAGTTACAGATGATCGTATGAATCTAAATCCCAAATTAAAAGAACGTCATGAACAAAAATTCAGAAAAAAAATCTCTCAAGCGGCCCCCTTGGCAATAAAACTAGTAAATCTGCCAAGAAAGCAAGCATAAATACAGCATTTGTAAAAAAAAAATCTTCGAATGTTGCTTAGTACTCGTGAATTGACTTACGCATGGTTCCTATAAAAATAGAAATGTTGATGTTAATGATAGTGCTTACAACGAAAATAAATAAAATTAATTGGATGTGAGAGATGAGGTGAACCCTGTTACAGTGAACGGTTTAGATTATAAAACCAAAAATACATAATATATTTTCATCAATTTGATAATTTTCTACATAAAAATAGGATATGTTTATTCTTAGACCTCGCATTAGGTTATCGTCAAGTTTCAAACTATTTGAAGAACTTCATTTGTCCATATTTTAATACGGAATCAGGTCACAATTTGTATCGCTTGTTATAAATAATATAAATTAAAATAATTATTGAATACATTATATCGCCACTTTAAAACTTGTCTTTCAAATCAACGTTTTAGTTTACCTAGATGACTACACTTCATACGTTTCAATCTACCCTCAAGGTTGTAGACACACACTGACCTTCTGAAATAGTCTTGGATAAGGAACGTAGCGTAGAACTTTCCTACAGTGATCTCGTTGGGGTCTCCTGGTGGGGGCACCACTTGGTCCAAGAGTTTTGGAGATGTCCGCTTCCATACTTTCTTGATTATCGCTCGAAGTTCCGTGTTACATTCGTCGATTACACCTGGTTTAACAAAATATTTTATTTTGTATTACAAAATTAAATCGGGCATGCCTTTTTAAGAGTCGATCTCTATTATTTTGTAGCCTTCTTGAACTTTATCAAAAAGTTGGACTTATATTCCTAACTGTTTGAAATACGCAGTACTTATCTAATTTTATTTCTGACATTTGATTTAAATATTATTAGATGTGTCAATTGAAAATGTTCGTGTCACTAGGTTTTCAGTTAAAACCCGACGCTTGGTTTGTGACGCTTAGCAAAATTTGTATTTCTGTAGATAGATGGACATCTTAATTTAATTTATAACGTTTACTTCTATTCTTTACTTTTTCATTTTAACTTACGTGATAAATTGTTACTACATATATTGTTCCCGTACCGATTAATTGATTTTCTACTATATTTTAGTCTAGTATATTTCTTAGTAAAATGGAACACAAACCTGTTGTTTTGATCTGCAGCTGCGTCCGAACCACGGCAAATAGCGTAGCATTGAAGTTCACAGTGCCGTCTGAATTTAGTGGCATGTTCATGGACACGAGACGTTTGCAGGCTGTCCGATGTGGACACAGCTTGCCGAAACCTGAGGAAAGAAAAAATTACACTGTTGAAATTCCATATGATAATGATCTTTAAATTAACTATCCAAACCGTGGTGGCTCAAAATAAAATATTCATGTACACTGTGTAATAGGTTAATATTGAACTGTAGCAATCTAAAATACAATAGGTAGACTGTATTATCCATCATCTCGACAGGGCTAGCATGCTTGTAACCGCTCCAAAATGACTATCTCTTAATTTATGGAACAGTACCTAGCGGTGGACTGATTTTCCTGAGCAGCGTCACAACGTCCAAATGCTTGATTCTTCCCTTTGCGTCTGGATCATATTCACTCCATAATCTGCCAAATATTTTACAAAACTTTAAACCCTTGATTACTGACAAAATTATACTTGCGTCAAAAATTACAACAATAATAGGCATCGGCACTTTCTGGAGTCACTCGTTCCAATCAATGAGCCTAAAAGTTACGTTTTATGCTATAAAAGCTGACGGACCAAACGTAGTATCGGAACATACTTTCGCTGCGCGTATACAAATACGTGTAAGAGAAGCATATATGTATGTATATTTACCTAACAAACTCGTCAAGATGATGAGGTCCCAAAATAGACCAGTCTCTGGTCAAATAGTCAAAGTTGTCCATGATGACTGCTACGAACAAGTTGATGATCTGAAAACATAAATTTCAACGTTATGTTCAAAAACCTAAACTAAGTTGGCACTCAATGGAAAATATGCTAGGTACGTAAAGTTTTGTATCGATTATAAGTACCTACAGGAAATCATGTAAGAAGATACTCTAAATAAACTAGATATAAAGTTTTCGTTATGTTGACTAGACAGGGATGGCTACAGAAATGACATTTATTCAGTTAAGTGGAAGTAAGAAATAAAATTCTTTAAGGAGTATTAGTGACCCCGCGGTAACGATCTCACGAGTGATGTGTAGGGTGTGGGTTCTACTTTACGTAAATTCATCATCATTGCTCTCAAAACGGTGAAGGAAACCAGCAACATGTCGTAGAGTCAAAAATTCAAAGGCACTGACTGTCAACCCGATACATTCTCTCTGGCAGAGAGCAAACATTAGTAGTAACTAACATAGTGATTATTTTCTAAAACTTACCAAGAAAGTACAAAGCAGTGAGAACGATATAAAGTATGGGAAAGCCATCCACGTTCCGCAGTTCTCCATGTCGGCTTCAGGTGCCGCGTCATAGCGGTCCGGCTTCATACAGTGTAGGGGCTCGTTGGGTCGCTCGTCCGTGTTCCGGGACAGAGCCATCATTATGTCTTGCCAGGCTTCTCCTGGAAATTTAGTGTTTTATTGATCAGAGTTAAGTTTTGCTTGTCAACTTCGGCCACACCATATACAGGTGCATTACCAATCCTTTTCTGAGAGGACTCTCTTTTTTATTTGAAGCTGTCAACTATGAAGTTCCTCAAGACTTACTTCCAGGTCCTCAAGACAGAGACACACAGAAAACACTTAATCCATTAAATACTAAGACCCCTCCGTGTCCCAGAAAACACGTCAAGCCCTCGGTCGTAGTTGCTTTTCATAAATCTAGCATAGTCTTTACGGTTGGTCTGAAAACTCTGACAGTGACGACTATTCTTACCGAGGGGTACCGGGATACCGGTGTTACCAGTGACGAAGTTGTAGAGTTCAGGTTATATAAATATGTAGACAATCGCCTCGGTAGCAGGCGCGATACTATATTTGGAAAATACAGATGATAATAACTCACCTGTGGCAGATCTGAATAAAACCATAAGTGCCCCTCCAAAAGTCTTGAAGTTATTGTTGCTGTTGATCACATCTCCATCCGGGTATATTTTACCAAATAGCTAAAAAAACATAATTAATTATTTACATAACTAGAGATACTATCGAGATGACAGTTAACTATGATGTATCGAAGATGGAGACACACAACGATCAGCCCAATTCAATTGGAATTAGAAAGAATGAAAATAGTCTAAAATATTATCGTGATGATGATGATCATTTCGGCTGAAATATGCTCACTGCTAGACACAAGCCTCGCTCAATTGCCTCATCGAGCAGTCCCGTGGCACTCATATCCAGCGAATTCCTGCGGCCTTTACTAGGTCACCAATACACTTCTTGAAAAGCTATTCAAATGCGTTTTTCCAGCCTCATTTATCATCTTTTCTGCGAGCATTGTGCCTTGCCCACTGCCACTTAAAGTATCAATAATCATGAAGAAAAGTAGTGTCTTTACCGAGCTTAAAGAAATTAGAAGAAAAAAGGACAACACGGTTAGGAAATTCAAGAGTGAGCCTTACCTGCATCCCAACCACAGCATAAATGAAGAACAGAAGTACGATTAACAGAGCTACATAAGGCAGAGCTTGAAAAGACTTGATGAAGGTCCACAGGAGAGTCCTGATCCTCTCCCCTCTGGACAACAGCTTGATCAAACGCATGGCTCGAAACAGCCGGAAGAAGGTTATGTATTTGAGGAGGTTGGATCCCTGGAAGAAGATTTAAATTTTATTTAGGGTCAAATGGACAACCGCCTATCGACAAATTGAGCTCCTTAAAGTTCTAAGTTGAGCTATACGATAACTGATAATTGCTTGGACTATCTGGACAGGTCCCCTCAAATCTGTGTGAGCCTTTACTCAAAAGGCCACCTCAAACATTAAACTACATAGTTCTCAAATGATTTGACCATTACATGTTTACCATTGCATGGACTTTAAAAGAGACTTTGACCTCTGAGTTTGTTTCAATATTTTTTCTCCGGGAAGTCAGCTGAGGAGCACTGGCTTCACGTATTTTAAAATAACCAAAAATAATGAAAGGCAGGTTTGTGGCACCCCAAAAATAAAACTGTACGGCTATACTATGTGCTTGTTATAAAATATTATCAGCCTGCGTAATCCCGATGCTAAGCGATTTCCCCACAATCCTTCCGACGGAATTTCAATCACCATTAGCCAAGTACACAGGAGATATTATAGTGCACAACTTTTATCTCTTGGGAACCTGGCATATAACCAACGGATTTACATGCATTCTGAGGCAAGGTGGTATCACACCACCAATTTCCAAACTCAAAAACATTTCTTGTCCGACTTGGGAATTCCCAAGTCGCGCAAGAAGTGTTTCTGAGTTTGGCAGTCGTGTTGGCGCGGGAATAATTGTCATGGCTAGTATTCCCTTGACTACTATTTCCATCCTGTACCTTTACTATCTCGAAAATCGTCGGTATACTAATTAAAATATATATTTTTTAAATAAACTCTGTTAATATTATACTTATTTATCTTGTAAAATTTTCTTGCTCTTACCTCTTTATTAACAACTTTGCTGAGATTCGGGGGCAAATGCAATCCATACTGCAACAGAAAAAAAAACACTTATACACAAGAAAAAAACACTTATACATATCTATACAAATTAATACAGTTGAAGTGTCTGTTTGCTATATCAAAATAACAGCTTTTAAACCTTCTAAATGCATATGAAAATATATTAGTTACTTATAAGTTAATCTAGTCTATTTGTCAGTCTTTTTATACCGGCTAATGTCGAAACGGCATTATCAATTATGACGGAATCGTGAGCTGACGTTAATATATTATTACTTAGGCTACTTTACTGACGAAGCCCTGGAAAACGGCTAGTTATTGTAGCTATTTCAAAATGGCAGCTTACATCAGGTGGCGGTTTGTTCTCGTTGACCTGGGTGACCACGATGTCTATTATACTACCAACTACTAAAATGAAGTCTGTTGTATTCCATGCGTCACCGAAATAATTCTGAAAACAAATATGAGTCTTAGTATACAGGGTGTTCCAGAAGTGCATGGTCATATTTAAGTGTACATATCTGCCATAAAGTAAAAACACAATATCATCATCATGCCTAGCCTTTTCCCAACTATATTGGGGTTGCGTCCCAGTCAAACAGGATTCAGCTGAACTAACATACCAAGCTTCCTCCGTGCCTCGAAAAGCAAGCCAAGCTGTTGGTCCCGGCTGTCATATATACATAGATCTTTGGCAGTCATTACGGATTGTCAGAAGCCAGTAAATTTGTCTCCAGTCTTGCCAAGAACTACTGTATTACCCAGTTAATGGGTTGTGGAGGTCTGGTAGGCAGCCGCTCCACATAAAATACTGGTACTCACCTGAATCCGGTTTGACTGGGAGCCGACCCCAATATAGGTAGGAAAAGGCTAGGCAGCTGATGATTATTTCTTAACTGCACATTTCTATTGCTTATGTGGCCCTTCCAAGAAAAAAGTAAGTACATGTGAAATCCCTGGTATTTAATAGCGTTAGTCTGAGGAAGTATCTCAATGCCAAATCTGACAGGTGTACAATTTCAAAATGGAAATTCACGTAAAACAAAAACACAGTTTAACGAGAGAATCGACCCAGGACTTCATTCGTCTTGGGTGGATTCTCTCGCAGTTCAGCACACTAAGGCTGGTTTCTGCTTAACCGGATTATCCTGTGGTGGCCTCAAATGAATTTAAGGCCCCCAGCCAGGGATAAAAACTAACTTACAAGCTAAATGACCGCTCGCTAAGGGCATCCCCTGTGGCACAAGGGCCTCGGCTTAACGGGGCACCGAGCTTTTTATACACAAAAACGCGCTTTTATAACGGTTGTTTGAAGTAGTAAACAACAAAATTAAAATCTAAGGAAATAAATTGGTATTATTGGCCATATATACTAGGCAGTATACACGATGAAAACACGATTTGATAAAGTTGGCTCGATAGAATAAATTCACAAAGTTACCTCTAAAAAACACAACAAACGCTTAGTACGGCGTGAATACTTCGCGAAAGGTCATCAGTTTTTTAATAATAACAAAACTACATGTTTTACACAACGTATACACTTTACATTTTCAAAATATGTATTTGTTTAACAATAAGAAGGAAATACCTAAATTCGCGCGAATTTTTCCCATTATAAGCAGAGCCGCCGCGCCGCCCTCCTGTCCGCTTTAGTCCGCCGTCGGCCATCGGACGGGGAGCTTGTGTCGCTTGCGCTCACGCGCGGATTTAATAACGTAACGAAGAAAATTGTATGAAAATGAATTGTAGCGTATTTGAAATGGGGAACAAAGTAAAGAAATCAAGACAGAGAAGGGGTTGGCGAAAAACCAATGCTAAATAAACGCTTGCATGAAGAAATGAATTAGGGTAAGGCCACCAAATTTGTCAAATATAATATCACAAAAGTAACACAACAGATTTTCTGTTACCGTTACACAAATGTAACCCAAAAGTAGGTAACACATCTTTTGCGTAAAGGTGGTTTCATAATGGTTAAATAAATAACCTTAAATAATACAAGATATTTTTTTGCTGTAGTAGTAATGAAATACGATTTTTAAACGATATACTTACCTTAAATTGTAATAATGAACTTAAATAAAAACATGACACAAATCTGTCATACAGCATTTTTATTTATTTATTTTTTATGTAGGAACACACAATATACTAAAAATAAACTTTTTACAAAAAATAAAACCGACTTCTAAACAAAAAAACCAAAAAGTATAAAATAACTTTAATTTCGGAACTCGGTGTTTTTTTGGTTGCTTTTTTGTTGTTGAACACACCGATTTCCGAAATTAAAGTTATTTTATACATTTTGGTTTTTTTGTTTAGAAGTCGGTTTTATTTTTTGTAAAAAGTTTATTTATTTTTCACTTTTTAGTGGTTCCCAGCTAAACATTCCCATCACAGCGTACGTGGTATAAATTGGTGTAAACAATAAACAAACATGCGATTTCAGCTATCCCGACAGATTTGCTATCATTTATTGAAATTAACAAAAAAACCGCTTGTTCGATTTCGATAAAAAATTTATGGGACCATTTGGGAAGTATACCCTTTCCTTCAAAAAAAGAATTTTCCAAATCGGTTGGCAAGCGACGGAGTTATGCGCGAACAAACATTAAAAAAAAATACAAACATCCGAATTGAGAACCTCCTCCTTTTTTAGAAGTCGGTTAAAAATAGAAAATTTTGTACAGAAACCAAGAGCACAAAGATACTGCTTATTTCAATAGAAATTTCTTCCAGCAGAAAAGCTATTGCTTTTGATCTTGATATTTTTCAGGATTCGTTATTTTTAACTTTTCAATTTTTCAATCTTTCAATTTTCAGGGTAAATTTCATGGAAGACCGATTACAAAATTTATCAAACTCTAGAATTGCAAGTTCAGAAACTAATTATTTTTATGAAATAAGTGTTACTTTCATCCCAAACCAGATTTGTTGATAATTATAGAAATTATAATTACATCAAATGTTCTGTTTTATTATAGGATGCCAATTACACCGAAACAAAATTGTTGTCTTCCAGCAGAGATTCACTAAAAATAATTATATACTAACCGTTGGTATCGTGCATAACAATTTTGCTGGCTTCTTTATTCCCGAAAAAGTCTTGCCATAACGAACAAAGTACTTACCGTGTAACTTCATTATCAGAAATTCAATAGAATCTGCCTGCAAAAACATACTTCGACTTTTAATTCTATTCTTGACACTTGACAGTTCAAAGAAAAATAATGTTACGTGTTTTGAAGACAAGTTATTAAAAGTCGCATGGTCCTCATATAACGTATTGTGTATGTCAGAGGTTCATTTAATGTTAGTCTGGCGGCTTTAGTTCTTTATGTGGCCTACCCAAATGTCTTACGATTTGCCGAACTTTGGCATTGTTCGCCAAATCGTTGTGCTCCATAAAGTTTTAAATTTGAGCTACATGATAACTGACAAATGCTTGCACTGTTTGGACAGGTCCACTCAAATCTCAAACGCCGGAGTACCCCAAGGCGGTGTCCTCTCCCCTCTAGTGTTCTCGCTATTTAGTACCGATATTCCCACTAGTACTAAGACACAGCTAGCTCTGTTTGCTAACGACACGGCGATCTATTGCTCCGGCAATAGCGAGAAGGCAATAGCCGGCCACCTCCAGAGATCCGCAAACGCACTAGGCGCTTGGTTCCGGAAGTGGAGAGTGGAAGTCAACCCAGAGAAGAGTCAGGCGATCTTGTTTTACAAGCCCCAGACTCGTCTCTTCCCACCACGTCCCAGCCCAATCACGTTATTTGGCAAGCCGATCCCTTGGGTAGAGCAAGCCAAATATCTAGGTCTACTGAAAGCTTACTTTCGGAGAGCACATAAAGACGGTACGCAGTCGTGCCGTTTTCGCTCTCGGTAGGCTTCATTACATCCTGAATGCACGCAGCAAGCTATACCTGAAATGCAAACTACGCATTTTCACCACGTGCATACGCCCGATAATGACTTATGCGTGTATAGCCTTCGCCCACGCTAAGCCTCACCAGATCCATAGGTTGCAGGTTATCCAAAATCGGTTTCTTCGAAAGGTTACGGAGCCCCGTGGTACGTTAGGAATGAGCGACTCCATGTCGACCTCCGCATCCCCACCATCAAACAGTTCATGATACGTTTTTCAAAGCGTTTCATAGAGTCCGCTGAAAAGCACCAGAACCCCCTTATCGTATCGGCTACCAGATACACGCCCTCCCAGATCAGCAAGATCCGCCGACCGCGACATACCCTTGTTGAGCCCGATGACCCCATCACCCAGAACCAAGAGAGTAGTAGGGAAACCAGTACTCTTAGGAAAAACAAACACAGACCGCGTTCCGTATACCGGCCTCGCCGACGAGGTACATTGCGACGCCCCCGTCAAAACCCTCTTTTGCCTAACGAGCCAGCCTGCGCCGCTGAGCCATTACCGTTAAATCATCAAAATAATATCAACCTGACCCAGCCTGTCCCTTGCTGCCCTCCCTCAATGACCCTGCTAAGCCGAGGCCCGTGTCCCACAGGGGATGCCCTTAGCGAGCGGTCATTTAGGTTTTAAGTAGTTTTTAGCCCTGGCTGGGGGCCTTAAATTCATTTGAGACCACCACAGGATTTATCGGTTAGGCAGTAACCAGCCTTAGTGTGCTGAACTGCGAGTGATGATACCGAGAGCTTTTTTCAAAAAAAAAAGCTCTCGGGTTCATCGAAACATTGGACATCGTACGAACAACATATATGCATAGAAACTGTCGCGTTCCGTATCGTTGAGTTGTATAGGTGTGCCTACAGTGTGTGATTCGCTAGTGTGACTGACTTGTTCGTGAATTGCAATCTGATTTGAACTGCAAACCGTTTCAATATTGCAGTATAACCAACACTACCCTTATTACGCCCACAGTACTAATTAAAATAAGCCTGATGCTAACGAGAGACAGACATACCTTCTCCGACAAATACATTTGTGAAGTTAATTGAATATAGTTTATTCTTACACCAACTCAAATAGCTGTTTTTTATTAAAATCTGTCAAATTAACCGTCAAGTTACTGAATGGAATTAAAAGTCGAACCTTACGTACTAACGAAAGTAGTTTTTACTGAATCTACTTTGATGAATAAATAATTTGAAATTGAAAATAAAAGGTCGACTACTGGGATTTTTACCCTACTTATATAGCCGATAAGTTATTATACGCGCGGCGCGCGGTCGGCGCTGCTCTCTTGCCGGTGTGCCTCACGCACACATAAACGAAGCGCATATAATACCTAAAATCGATTAGCGCTAGAAACTCGGTGCGCCCTTAAAGGCGTCATTCGGGGAGGGCAGCAAGGGACAGGCTGGGTCAGGTTGGTATTACTTAGGGGATTTAATACTAATGGCTCGGTAGCGCGGGCTGGTTCGTTAGGCAAAGGTCTAGGAGGGGTCGATTTCCTAGTTAAACTGCTTCATTACATAATAATATAAGGCATTAAATTAAAACTCACCTTAAATCTAAACGCAGCGAGCTTGAACACAAATTCTAGCATAAACACAGTAGTCAACATCATATTGATGTAATCGAGGACCTGAGAAAAATAACACAATCTATGTATCCTATCTATATTAGACTAACAAATTGACACTCGCATTTAGCGAATGTCAGTTTGTTAGGACGCTTTTCCATATAAACCAATAAACCGATTAAAAAAAGATTTTTCCCCATCTTTTTGCTAATTTCTTTTTTTTTACTTATTTTTAGTTTTATTCTCAAAATGATGTTCTTATTTGCATGCTGAAAATTTATAAGCTATATAATGTGGAATTACTTTTACTTAAGTCCATATGTGCAATATTTTTTTGCATTATGCAGTATGTTAAATAACAGGTCGTTCCCTTAAACTCGTCAATCTATATCATTAATAGATTCAATTAAAAATATCAGCATAGAAAAATAAAGCATAAAATAGTCTGAATTAAAAAAAAATAATTGAAAATAAATTCGAAACATCTTGTTTAAAATCAAAATAGTAGCGCGGAATAGTACTCGTAGTAGCAATGCCCAAACCGGCAAGTACGCATGTACAGAGTGTTTCTTTAACATATCAATTTACATTTTGAGTGAATATTTTAATATTAAAAAAAAATTAAAAACATTTTGTTTTCGAATGCTAATATTTTTTTATCATATATGGATGCTATACTATTGCGGGTTAACGGGAACGCCCTCTGTTAGTTAACATACTGTATATAGATAAGAATATAATTTAATACTGAACAATATTATAATTTAATTAATGTAAAAGTTAATATCAATGAAACTACGAACCTTCTTATACTCCGGCGAGGCTCCATGAAACTTCATCATGAGGGCCACGGTGTTGAGGACAATGAAGAAAAAGATGAAGTACTCAAACCTCTGAGACGTGACGAACCACCAGGTCTTGTACTGGATCCTGTGCTTTGGGATGTATCTGGAAGAAACCATGGCAAAAAAATTTGGTACCACAATAACTAAAAATTGATTGAGTCAGGCGTTACTTTGCGGAAATCCATTTTAAATTTGGAAATGAAAACAATATATCTAGTTTTAATTTCCGCGAATATTAGTGGGTTGCAGGTATGCACCTCCCTCCCGCCCGCTATATTATGCACATGCAAGATTACAAGGCAAATGCAAGGATTTTATGCACATGCAGGAAGGCAAAGCAAAACCCAACACCATTACCGACACGTGTTTCGCCTCTACACGAGGCATCCTCAGGGGACGTGTTGAGAGTCAAATCTTGCATGTGCATAATATAGCGGGCGGGAGGGAGGTGCGTACCTGCAACCCACTAATATTCGCGGAAATTAAAACTAGATATATTATTTTCATTTTCAAATTTAAAATGGATTTCCGCAAAGTAACGCCTGACTCAATCAATTTCATGACAAAAAAGTTTGGTACCACAATAACTGTTTTTTTTTCTAATTTCATGATGACCGAGCCTAGATGTCGCCTGATGGCAAGCAACGCATGACGTCTACGATGGAACAAGTAAGCGTACAAGGAGGATGGTTATTCTCTCTTGCTTTGAAGGGTTGTCGATAATGCTTGTTTCCTATAAAGGTTCGCCAATCCTGTTTTAGTATGTTTTCATCCAGCGTACAAATTTAATGAAAAGTTACCAGTCCACTGCGTATAAATCAAGGCTATCAAAACAAAACCCTTACCTTCTTACAGGTTTAGCCTTCAGTGCAAACTCGATGCAGTTCCTCTGATTCTTGTCCAGTTCACAATCCTTGAACTCTTGTTCTCCCTCCTTCTGGAATGTTACTATGACGAAACCTACGAAGATGTTCACCTGTAAAGTGAAGATTTTTTATGTTACATTTAATTTTTACTCGCTGACCCAGCAAACGTTGTTTTGCCATATAAAAATTTATTTAGGGGTGGGGGGTCCCTTTTATCATTTAGAGTTATGAAAAATAGATGTTGACTGATTCTCTGACCTATTGAATATGCATATCAAATTTCATAACAATCGGTCAAGCCGTTTCTGAGGAGTATGGTAACTAACATTGTGACACGAGAATTTTATATATAAGATTTTATTATTACGTAAACTACCTAGTTCACTAATTTCTAATTTTGTCTCTCATTTTTCATATTAATTCTGATAATAAGTTTTCCTTTTCTGATTTTAATTGAGGTCTTGATTGGTTCAGTAATCATTGCAAACAGTCGAGAATCTGTCATCCAATCTTACCCCAAGAGTATCGCGGTACCCAGTAACTGGATTTTGGAGGTCAGATGGCAGTATTTTTTTACTGCCTCACTGTTGGCCAAAGGCTTGCCCCTAATCCTTCCTAGTATATTTTTCCAAGCTATCTCGAAACACCACTTTCAGTAGGTGTCTAGGCCATCTTCCTCCCTGTCTCTTGGACAGATCCATTGGCTCTTTTTGGATATATGGCATTCAGCTAGTGGAGCTGAATGCCTGTTAGACTGAAAGGTGACCCTATCATTGGTGGCAGAAGGCTGGGCCCCAAGTCTGCTATCACAATAGTGTCAGAATGGTCTATCATTGATTTCATAATGGTTGATTTTGACAAGTTTGGTAATCTACTAATACAAAAGCGTAACTATGACTTTCCAATAGTCAACCACTGACATTGCATTGAAAGAAATGGCATAGAATGGTAATCTCGTACATAATGACAAATTAATGACAGACGTATGCAGTAGTCTGCTAAAATTTTGACAGATCCTTTGATCAGTGACCTATCATTAGAACGTCGTTGTGCAGTCATTTCTTTTAACAGCTCGGTTATCAAAAAGTATTACGAGACCATTGACCGACCAATGACCGACCATTATGGATTTAGCAGATTACGAACTTTTAGCAAATTAACAATGGGATCGTGTTGGAATGACAAATTTATAAAAATAGCAGATTTGGCCCGTGACCGTGACCGTTTGACCGTGTTCCCCAGTTAATGGGTTGTGGAGGTCTGGTAGGCAGCCGCTTCACGTAAAATACTGGTATTCAGCTGAATCCGGCATGACTAGGAGCCGACCCCAATATAGTTGGGAAAAGGCTAGGCAGATGATGAGCAGATTTGGGGCCCTGGAGAGATGATAATGAAGACTACTCACCATGAAGAACGCAATAACAATAATATAACTAATGTAGAAGAATGCGACTAGAGGCCTGGAATTCTCTATGGGTCCGTGCCTTTCTTCATTGGAATCCATAGACGTCGACAGGAGTCTGCAAAATATTAAAGCGTATTTAAACACCTTTGCTATGCCAACATCCGTATTTTATCAGTGGCGACCATATACAGGCCAATTTTGTGGTGACAAAATTACGTTCGTGCCGTCTAAACAAACGGTTTATAAAGATGATATTTTATTTTAAACAAGTGTTCCTAAAAAGCACTAAAGATTTTAGAAATTTTTGTTTCATTTTATGATTTTTTTTAAATTATTTTTCTAGCGTTTTTAGCATATTAAGCTCAAGGGGATAAGATATACAAATACGTTGTTTTTTAATAAGATCTTGGAAGTTTGATTTAAGAAGTCTAATTCCGTTTTATTTATAAAGTATACATTTTGACACAAAATCCAAAAGAATTCGGCAACTTCCCGTTATGTCGCTTTCCCGATTGGACAACATGTCAAACAACGGAACACAAGTGGCGTTTAGTCAAGATTTTGATCTTCATACATCCATTCCCGTTTTGTCACCCTTTTTTTAAACTAGTTTTAGTACGGTACAGTGAACTACAAAAGTTACCAAGACTTTTTGACGCTCTTTTTATCACCCGACTTTCCCAGAGGTAGGGTTTATTGTTTTCTTAACATATGTAAAATCCTAAATTATATACGTTACATGCATAGGTATGTATCATGGTCTACCAAAAATGTATAAAAGAGGGATGATAACTTTTATATATCGTTAGGTATGTTACTGTCTTTGTTACAACTTACCCCGGCCACCCTTCAAAGGTGGAGACGGTAAAGAGTGTCAACATTCCATTGAGGACATCATCGAAGTTAAACTTATTCCTGATCCACAATCGATCTTCTATGTCAGGCTTCCCGTTTTTGTAAATTAAATACGTTCCACTGAAAATAATGAAAACATATGATTTCTCTCAGGATCTTCATAAGAAATACATAAAGTTCCTGTTATAAATAAAAAATAGTTCAGGATTTTAGAGATTCATACTAATGAATTTCGTACTAAAAAAATGCAAAACAAACTCTGTTTGAGTGCCTGTATGTCTGTGTGTCTATTTGAAACCTTCTCACATATTAACAGCTGGTCGCATTTGGTTGGAATTTGGTACACGGATAGACCTAAACCAAAGCATAGGGTATAGAATACTCTTTTTTTTTTCCACACAAATATTTCAGTTTATTCTCTAGGTTAAAATTATCTAACAATAGAAAATCTTCTATGTCATAAACATTCTAAGTTAAAGTAATATACTGAGTGAATTTTAATTCATTGGCAATGGTTCAGATGATTATGAATATACGAGTCAAAATAAATAAAAAATAGGATATGATATAAAACTTCAAAATATATAAAAAATTAAACAACTTTTTGAACTAGCGACTTCACACGAGGCAATTTAGAGTCACAATTCTACAGTGAAACCGTTGCGATTGTATTTTTTTCTACAGTCATAATTATTATAAAAAGGATAGATTTTTTGTTTGTACCGAATGAGCTCCGAAACTGCTTTTAACTTGAATTTAACCATTTTTTCACCAATATCAGTAAGCTTACAATTATCAGTCTCACGCCTATATTTTATCCCCATAGTCCCACTGGAACGGGAATTATGCGCGTGAAACCGCGGGGTTTTTTGTGAAGCGTTTTATTTTCTTAATTAATAAACGTTATTATTATAATTATAAACAAATTAAACTGTTCCTAATCTATACTAATATTATAAAGCTGAAGAGTTTGTTTGTTTGTTTGAACGTGCTAATCTCAGGAACTACTGGTTCGAATTGAAAAATTCTTTTTGGGTTAAATAGACCATTTATCGAGGAAGGCTTTAGGCTATATATAATCACGCTTAAGCCAATAGGAGCGGAGCAGCGATAAAGAATGTTTTAAAATTGGGGATTCCACGGGGACGAAGTCGCGGGCAGCAGCTAGTTTAAATAATAAAATGTGTAGTATGTAACTAGCATAGTGTTGTTGCATTTTTATACCAGGGGCCGTACCACGAAGTGCCAATGCTATCATGATATCTGTGTGAAAAAGGGATAGTGCTATGCATCTTGTATAACTGCATCTCTCTCTGACACAGGAAGCATGATGGATTTAAGACGTCATGGTAGGGCTACTGTTTTAACTTTGAAACGACAGATCCAATTTGAGTTTTTAAAGAGGAATTTATATGTACATAATCAACCTTGATTATTAAACTACGAATTCAATTAATTAAGGAGTAATACTATGTAACGAATGTCATCAACAGTTTTCGCAACGCATGCTAAAGAAGTACTTTTATAGGCAAATGTTTGATACTTTGGGCAACAATCAGCGACATATTTCAGCAAATTTAAAGAAAACCTTAACAAATTATACACTTAAATTTTCCTCATTAATAATAACCCCATCTAACCCACTGGTGAAAACCGCATGAAAATCCGTTCAGTAGCTTATCAGTTTATCGCGAACAGACAGACAGGCAGAAATGGCGTGGGACGTGTTTATATTATTTAGTGATGGAATGAACTCGATAAAAATAAATGAAATTAAAAGTAACCTTCATTAAAATTATAAAAATAAAGATTCAATTTAGGGTAGTATTATTTTGAACTAAAAAACGGATTGTTTTATATATACTCACGCGCACTGCTCTTGTGTCACTTTCGTGATGTCTGTACATCTATAGAATTTACCCTGAAATCATAATAATATTAAAGCAAAGTCGTTCACAAATATTTTCGCTTCGTCAGGCACCTGGACTGAGAAATTTATTTTAGTAAAGGAGCCATGACACTTTTGTTGTGTTCAAATAAAAAAAAATCTGAAACATTTTATTTAAGTTTACTTGAATGATATACGGGTTTTTTGTTAAAATTTAATATACCTATTAAATCACCTGACCTCGCTTTCTACAAAACGCTTAGCCAAGCACATAGATAAAATACAAATTAATACATTTCAAGTTATGACATAGCTGGCACTATATTATTTTTCAGCAGTAGTTATACATTTTTGTACTGACAACCATATCTATTTGACCGACTACATCGAAACAAAGTGTAATGTTTTTGAATAAACTTATAGACCAATAGAGAATGTACCAGTCATTTATGCCGCAAGATTCCATGTTCTGGCCATAAAAAAAAAATAAAAAAAAAACTATCTTTATAATATATAAGTGCCCCGAAACTCAACGTTAAAAGAATATCGGGCGAGACTGATAAGAACAATAGTTATTTTTATTTATCAATTCGCAGCCCTGGCAGAAAGATGTGACTGATCTCTTTTCTCTCTTTTCCGGGCTGCAGAATTCGTTCAAAAACGCAAAGGGCATTAGAAGGAACACGGATGAATTTTAGTTCCCTCCCTTCCGCTCCGCCCAGAGCAGGAGAAGCCATGATGGCTTCCCTTCCAGAAAAAAAAAAACATTTTAAGTACTATAGTCAGAAATTTTCGCAATTTGACAGTGATTTCTTTAATAATGTAACCTTTCCTAAATCCAATACCCGATTATGTTGAGTTTCGGGATACTTTGATTAAGTATATATTTTTGTTAAAAAATGTGTATGGTTGACAGTTCAACACAAATAGTCGAATTTAAAGAAAATAGACAGCAAAATACTTATATTTAGCAATTAATAACGTACCATATTCTTCCAATCTCTGTAGTAAAAACTATGGTGGGATTCAGAGAGAGTGAGCAAAATGACATAAAAATAGATGCACAAAATTACCTTGAACAATTGTATACCGACAACAGCGAACATAAATTGCAACATATGATTTATAATGAATATATTCCCAATGGACTTTATTGAAGCAAACACACACTTGACGACATACTAAAGCACAAATAATGCAAAAAATGTTAAAGCGGGCAAAACAGTAACGTTACCCAATCGTAGTGTATTTTTTTGTATTTTTTTTTTTCGCCCATTTGTCCCAATGTGCATTTGTGTAGGTGTATGCAAACCACGTTGTATAAAGTTGTATAAAAAAAAAAAACAAAATGCAAAAATAAATAAATGTTAGGTAAAAATCCAAAAAACTGGGGAAAAGGTCGCCTACTTACATCGCGTTAGTCCTTGGTTTTACGGAAACAAAAAAAAAACTTTATTCGCTTTTGTACAGACACGTCAGTGTCCTGTTCTGACAGTGACATTTCGAACAATAATAAAAAAACGTAAACACAGTTATAAACCAAGTACCTCACTCCTAGTTTTCGAGTGAAATGTCAAGGTAGGGCATTGTGCAACAGAAACACACCGAAGCACTTAACTTTGAGTCCAAAAAATCACAAAATTCGAAAAAAATAAAACTTGACAAAAACATCACACAACACCTTTGGGCAAATTTAATTTGAAAAAAAAAACATAAGGAAGCATGCAAGCTCCTAGATAGAAAAAAAAAAAACAAAGAAGAAATTTTTTGGACCCACGAGCAGAAGCGAAAAAAAAATTGTTAGTAAACTAATTTTTTGTTTTGCACGTAAATAAGCCTCACACAAAGAAACGAAATCAGATGATTTTGTATATATATTTTTTTAGAAAAAAATAACTAGTGCAAGAATATTTTCCGAGTGCATCAAATACTTACTTCCACAAATCTATGTAAATTGTAAATAAATTGACCCAAAGGTGTCGCTCAGTGAGTAAAAAAATTGCAATTATAGTTTTCAATTTTTTCTCCTCCCTACCTTGAACATTTGCACTCCCATGACGGCAAACATGAACTGAAGAAGATTTGTCACCAACAAAATGTTGCCAATAGTCTTAATAGCGACGATCACGCATTGTACTACGTGCTAAAAATTGATAAAAAATATTTGAACACGACTATAAATTGGATAAAAGATATTTCGGTGTAAAATTACAAGAAAAACGAACCTTTAATCCTTTTGCTCTGTTGATTGCCCTCAAGGGTCTCAATACTCGGAACACTCGCAAAATCTTTATAAAAGATACTGTATTCTTTGACCTGGCAGAAAAAGAAACGCCATGTTACTAATTGACAAACTTCACAAAAAATCTATCATCTTATTACGCTGCTACGTCCCACTGCTGTTCAAAGGCTTCCTTTTCTCTTTTGCAAACACATAATTTCTTAAGAAGATTTTAGGCCAAAAAAAATAACTGCTAAATGTACAAACATACTTGATGCAAAGTAGGTAGAAATTCTAAAAAACAATAATAGAATACACTCACCCATCCAAAGATATCAAAGACACGATAACGACAAGCAAATCCAGAAGATTGAAGGCAGATCTGCAGAAGGCATCCTTGTGGAAGATGAAACCATAAGTGATGACCTTCAGGAGAAGCTCCAAAGTGAACACGGTTGTGAAAAAGTAGTCAATTTTACGCAGAATCTGGAAATATTGGAAACATTTAGAAACAATGAACACACACAATTATTAATACAATAAGTAGTAGGAATTAAATCTTTACAACTCAGTGTACGAAAATGTGAAGATTTTGAGAGTGGACACATTGCCACAATAAATTTTAGGAAATCAAGATTTGTCTTGAGGCAAAGGCTGAAGGCAAAACGTGTAACTTAAAAATCCTTCGCAAACCTGGAAGGATCCTGGAAGCGGGCATAGACTACTATTTTGCGAAAATCTATCTTAAAATAAAATTAACATGAGTACCGCCACGGCCATCATCTGGTCATAGGGACAAAGGAAAAAATAGAACATCAGTCTATTCATTACCTCTGTCTGGTATTCACTATCCTTGGTGCCTACTGGGTCTTCCATCGCCAACATAAGAGAGGACGCCAGGATGCACAGCAGGATTAAATTCTTGAACCACGAATTCTTCTGGATCTTGTAACATGTTACACGGAACCTGAAATTAAAAAAATATAACTTTAAAATATTTCACAGATCTCATAGCAGAGAACAGTACTTACCCTTATCTATGCAGAAAACAGTGTAAAGATTGCAAGCTTAATCCCGCGGCTTTACTCAGTTTTGATTTATTTGTCATTATCAATGATAACAATTCGTTTATTCTCTTCTGGTCTTTATAATATGCTATTATTAAATTTCATACATACACTTGACTATTTTCAAGACATTTCTAGTCTCTGAAGTCTAGAAGTAAAACCTAGGATTTACCCATCGGGACTAAGTATAAGGCTGAAATTAGCAATTAAAACCGCTATTCCTAAAAATACACCGTGAAATAAACATAAACCAAGTGCTCAATGCAGATTTTCATTCAATCAAAGATGTAATGATAGTTCACTTCAAGCTCACCTAAGATTTCCCGATGAGAGGTTTACTGTGCGATTCTATTATCATCTCTCCATTTTAGCTTTGGTGAAGTGAACATTAGGCGAGATGTCAAACCAGACAAAAAAGATGTAATAACAGTTCGCATTAAACTCACTGCACCTAAGATTTCCTAATGAGAGGATTACTTCAGTGAGATTCGATAATCATCTCCCAGTCTTTGCTTAGGTGAACTGAACATGAGACTACGTCAAACCATACAAAAAATATGGAATGACAGTTCATAATCATAATCATCATAATCAGCCATTTAACGTTCCCACTGCTGGGACATAGACCTCCTCTTCAAGAGAGGGGATGGGCCGTAATCCACCACGCGGGCCCAGTGCGGGTTGGTGAATGTCACATGTCTTCGAATTTTTGGTTCTAGGACATGCCGGTTTCCTTACGATGTTTTCCTTCACCGTTTTGAGAGTAGACGGAATAGACCAGTAGAATTGATTGACAGCTACGACTTTTGCTTGCTAGATGGTCATGGTACAAGAAATAGCTGAGATAGAAATAATTGTATGTACATTCCACGTACCAGTTGGTATTAGAGAAGATAAAGAAACTGCTTCCTTCTGGGATAGGTTTGTCCTCGTTCTTCATTTCGACGTCAGATAAGCGACGAGGTCTTGCCGACATGGGTCCTAACTGGCGCTTCGGTGAATCGTCTTTCTTTATATCTCCTGTAAAAAACGATATTACAAATACGTTTAAAAATTCGATTGTGATGTAACTCTCTTTTCTCTTCACATTTTTCTTTCCTTTAATCTGTTCCGCGCGACAATTAAGGCAAGGGAGATACCGGCATTCATTATCGCTAGCGTCATCTAGTATTGAGTAACAGAACTAGTAGTTAGAAGAGTCAAGAATCTTAGAAACTTTTCTGTGCTAGTACATTCTAGAAACCTCGAAACCTAACCAGTCGCGACCGATATGTACGCGAGCTTTCTAGATCGTTCTACGATAGAAGATTCTGGAATTAACCGGCGCTCTATATAAGGCCTGCATATACACAGACCGAGTTTCCCTCCCCAACTTTTGCCTAACAAGCCAGCCCGCGCCGCTGAGCTATAAGCGTTAAATCCCCAAAATAATATCAACCTGACCCAGCCCATCCCTTGCTGCCCTCCCCAAATGACGCCGTTAAGCCGAGGCCCGTTTCCCACAGGGGATGTCCTTAGCAAGTAAGCTTAGTTTTTAGCCCTGGCTGGGGGCCTTAAATTCATTTGAGGCCGCCACAGAAAAAATCGTTTAAGCGGTAACCAGCCTTCTTGTGCTCAAATGCGAATGATCCCAAGCATAAAAAAAACAGACAGAGTTCGTGTTGGACTAGCGATACGAGCGATAACTTCGAAAGCTTTCTTCAACTGCAATTTAATTTCGTGCAATTGTGTTCTATAGTTAGTGAATTCAAAGTTGTATTTAGTGTTGTTTAATTTAAGTGTCTAGTGATGGTTATGTAATCGTGTTTTTACTATCACGAACCCCAAGCTCGTACACGATTGATAATAATGCAGAAAAGTATTCAAGATAAACTCAACTCACCATTTTGTTGTTTCTTCTCGTTCCCTACTAGATTTTCGTTGGCTTCGTCTCTAACACCTTGATCTTGCTCCTGTTCCTCAGCATCTTCTTCTGAACCAGTCTCTTCATATTCATGATCTGATCTAAAAACATATTCATCATAATGAGTCAATAGCACCCGAGATTTGGAGACAGAAATCTTTTGAGGAGATGAATATTTCATTATTTGGGACAAGTTTGTAAATAATGATGTGAGAGCTACTTATGTTCATCTTCTTGCACTTGTTACTTGTCATCGTCGACGCAATACTTTTTTTTTTCGTTCATGTTTTCTTTGACACCTTTTCCTATCACTCCAGACACTATTATTCCAAATATACTGATATTTGTATGGCCTACCGACATTTGTTCCGGATCTGGCTGTTTGTGTTTGTGAGTTTATATGTATGTTTGTAAACGCACCCACGATACAAGAGAAATTCCTAGTGTTTATTTTTTTAAGAGAATTCAACCATTTTTCCTCTGGCCTCCCTCTCTCTCCCCTCCAACCATTTTTATTTTCACAACTAATAGAATTACTTCTGATATGACGACTTACAAATAAGTATGAAGGAATAACGTTGCGCAGTCCATAAACAAATTAATATAATGCGTGATGATTTGATACAAGACTTGAAATCCAGATCCCATCTACACCCAAACAGATACATATTGGTAGCGTTAAAAATGATCAGAATAGCCATTCTTGTTTTAGAAGCATTCGCAATTGCATCGCCATAACAAATTGACAAAAAAACCTCTATTTTCTAGACATTTTAAACGTTTTTGACTTTGATTATCGCTGAGATGATATTTCGACATCAATGAACGCATATTTAAGTATGAGAGATTTCTTAGTGCCAATTCTACTATTTATTTAGCATCGTTTATATTTGCAACTCAGTAGCATTTTTTACAGATTGTGTGATTATCTGAGTTGCTTCAATTACCTAAATATACGAGATTGGCTATTCTGATACATTTTTCCTCAACGTTATCTCTTATTCAATTTGTGTTTCCTTACCTGGGTACCCTCTTATATTTCTTGTAAGGCCGGCTGTTAGTAAACAATTAATTTGAAAGTTATTAGTTGTATTTAGGTTAGTTCAAATACAAAAAAAATATCGGGTGAGTAAGTGGGTAGTTTTTATTTAAATCGTGTTGAGACTGAATCCGATTGAAGTTGATGGTTTTTGTTAAGTCTTAGACCGTGTTTCATGTAGTTGATTACGGGAACGGATCGGGCGATTGATCACATTTTACCTCGATAGCCTACAGTATAATGCATCTGGCATGTGAGATACTTGCAGGCGATAACACTGCATAAAATATTGTCTGCCTGCTTATATAGTACTAGCTTCTGCCCGCGACTTCGTCCGCGTGGAATAGTTACTTTACCCCCAATTTTGAAACTCTCAGCCCGATCGGTTTAAAATTGACAAAGTTTCATACAAACTTTCATCCCCTATTTTATGCCCTTGGGGGTAGAATTAATCAAAATCCTTTCTTAGCGGATGTCTACATCATAACATCTACCAGCATGCCAAATTTCAGCCCGATCTGTTCAGTGGTTTGGGCTGTGCGTTGATAGATCACTATGGCAGTCAGTCAGTCACTTTTGAGTTATATATATTTAGATTTTCCATTTTTTTTTATTTGTCGTAGATTGTTTTTTTAACGTTGTATGCTAAAACATACCCTTCACTGGAATATCCTTCCTCTTCGTTCACGTATTCGTCATCAGTCTCACCTCTCTCTTCGTCCAGTTGAGGATTACCTGCGTCTGTATTTTCTGCTGCTTCTGCCTAGTATGGTATGAGACACAAAATTTGAATAAATTACATACAAAATATTTAAAAGACATCTTAAAAACATATTATTATGTCGCAACACCGTCAGTGGTGCTTTGTTTTCAGATTTGTCAACCATCACCGTAAGTAAAAAAATAAAACTCTTGTCAGTAGTTTTGTCGTTACCATTACATTCACACATGTAATGAATTTAAATTCAAACTGAAATTATATGTCGTGCTTGCACCGACATTTAGACAAACATATATATTTGTTTGATTTTACCACAAAAAGGTTTTACGAACGTACAATTTTTGGGAAAATCTATTAAAACTACGGGTTGATTTTGAAAATTTAACTGTGTAATAAAATTAAATGTGGTTTTTACTTTTTTTTTATACAAATGCTATGAACACGCCATTTTTCTCAGGTAAAAGATACTTATTAAAAGATCGTTCCCAAATTAACTTACATCTTTCTCCTTCTGTATTTCATCCAACTCCTCAGCGTCACCTAAATTATCGACAGCGATAGCCAAGAACACGTTTAGCAAGATATCTGAAGTAAATTTAAATTAAGGAAATAAAAGTGTTGCATTACCTACACATACACAAAACAAACAAACAAGACAACTTAATCGGCCCAAGAATCTCCAACAAGCTAACATTATAATAAATGAAACTGTTTAAAATTCAATTTAAGGTCGATTTAAGAGTGTATATTTTTATTAAACAAAAAAGATCTTACTTGAGATTGACAACAAGAATCGTTTACGAAAAAAACATTCTGGCGAGATATTAATAAAAAAACGACCAAGTGTGAGTCTTACTTTTTTTTTTCATTTTTTGTATTCGGAGAAATTTTTTCTGTGCCAGATAGGGAGTTTTATATACATACACATATGGCACAATGGTGTATGAGCACATGGGCTGCGTCCTCACCTTGCTAACCTAGTAATAAAACGCTAACCTAGTAATAGTACGCTGTTAGTAGTTTCACTTGTGTCCCTGCATCATCTGCCTAGCCTTTTATATTGGGGTCGGCTTCCAGACAAGCCAGATTCAGCTGAATACCAGTATTTTACGTGGAGCAGCTGCCTACCAGACCTCCACAACCCATTAACTGGGGAACACGGTACTTCTTGGCAAGACTGGTGTCAGATTTTCTGGCTTCTGACAATCCATAACGACTGCCAAAGATCAGCAAATGACAGCCGGGACCAACAGTCTAACGTGTTTTCCGTGGCACGGAGAAGTCTCGTTATGTTAAGATGGTCACCCATCCACAGACCAACCTCGGCAAGCGTTGCTTAACCTTGAAGATCGACACGTGCAGCTGTTATAATTTAGCCACGAGCTCCTCCTACGCACCTAAATAAAAGGGAGACAGTCAGCTAGATACTCGAGTGATCCTATAAGCATTCCGTCTTACACACGGAAAAGACCATGTTGATTATCTTGAAAAGGATACAGTTGCCACAGATGAAGATGACGATGAAATAAATGGAGGCTAACACGCCCGGAGTACCAACACCACCGTAAGCGTTGATACCGTGGTACATGACAACGTTCCAATCTTCACCAGTCAATATCTAGAACAAAAATAAACGCACTCAGTCACATTTCTACCACACTAGTTCTACGCGATAACTGAAAAATGGGTGCGCTGTCTGGAGAAGTCTATTCAAATCTGTGTGGGCCTTTCCTCAAAAGACCACCTGGTTCTCCTATGATTACATGTTTGCTATTGCATGAACTTTGTGTCTTTTCAGAGCAGTCAACTAGAAAACTCAGGCTTCATCTATTCTAAACCCTGCAGCCCGCGGCTCTTAATTCCGCTCTGACACTGCTGTGTAAAGAATAGATAGTGTCCATATTTTACTGATTTAAAGTCACCAATTTTTTTAGGCACTGCTTAAAAATAGCATAAGCATAATCAGCCTTTTTAATTTTCCTACTGCTGACACACAGGCCTCCTCTCTAGGAGGGAATGGGCCGTAATCCACCACGCCGGGTTGGTGAATATCACATGTCTTCGAATATTTAGTTCTAGGACATGCCGGTTTCCTCATGATATTTTCCTTCAGTGTTTTGAGAGCAGTGGTAATGCAATAAATTACACAAAGTAATGCGCCTGGCTGGGTCCCCGCGACCTAAAATTCGTAAGTCGGGGCCGTTACCACTCGGCTACCACTGCTCAGTTAAAAAATCAGCTCAGCAGCTTATAAAATAATTCTGTATATTCAAGAAAAGTATGTAGTTACCTGAAACATGGTCAGCACAGCTTGCCAGAAAGAATCAAAGTTGTGTCTCTCTTTTTCTTCTTCGGCATCGTAATCGAATCTCCCTCCAAAGACTTGCATGCCGAGCAGGGCAAAGATCATGATGAACAAGAAAAGTAGCAATAGTAGAGAGAAGATGGACTGGATAGAGTTGAGAAGAGATGCCACTAAGTTGGAGAGAGAGCGCCAGTATCTGTAAATTTAAACAACCAAGGATGACTTGTAGGCGGAGCGAGGAGGCATGGGAAGCGGTCGCCTCCTTCTGCGAAGCAGTAATGCTAGCGAAGGAGGAGGCGGAGCGCGTGCGAGAGAGGGAAGCCCCTCGCTCCAGCCGCCGCAACAGGAGAAGACGCCCCGGGCGTCGGGAAACGCAGGGCGATTCCCGGCCACCGTAGGCGCGGGCCTGCGGATGGCGAGCTATGGGTGGCTCGCCGTCCGATAGCAACCAGGCCCGAGTCGACGGCGCGTCGTGTTCCACGCGCGCCTCTCAGAGTCTGACACTCCCTTCCGCTCCGCCCAGAGCGGGAGAAGTCATTTGATGATTTCCCATCCAAAAAAAAAAAAAAAAAAAAAAAAAAAAAAAAAAAAAAAAAAAAGGATGACTTGTAGGGCGATTCTGTAAAAATGTTGCTGTGGAAACTTGTTAAGTGATGACCTGAAACACAGGTTTTATAAACAAAGCTGAGGAAAGTCGCTAATTATACATAATTGTAGGTTTAAAAATAAATCTTTCATGAGTCCTGAAATATTGATAATTTAGTTATACAAATACTTGTTTGTTCGATACTACAATAATTATTTATTTAAGAGTACTTGTGGCTATTAATGTGTAACTATATTGTGTAAAAGATTTTAATAAAGAATGACTGCTTCTGGTCTTATATTTGCTTGACCTTGGTTATCGCGGTGGTTTTTTTACAGAATCGACCGACTGGCTAGATCAAGAACGTTGCAAATGTACCTAAGTACAATTTTTTCTCTCAAAGGACTGTTACCAGTTTGATCCATTTAAAAGATAATGTTAAGGACAATGCAGACGATTCGGGTTTCACGACCACCATGCAGCTATGGTAGGTACAAAACAAAAACTGAGAGCTTCAGATCACTTTTCAGCTCTCGCAGGCTGGTGGTCCTTCATTCAATGTCGACTTAATATTTGCGTATGGCATATTGTGATGTTTACAGTCGGGATCCCAAAAAACAACTAGACTGCCATCTGTGTTGCCATCTGTAGAAATATTTTTTAAGGATACATCAAATGACTTCATCCCTCCCATATTATTATTATACCTACTCTTTGTTTCATCCGCTCTAGGCGTAGCGGAAGGGAGTATAAGACTCACACTGACTAAAACCCATCTGAGTTTCTGCATATGCCCTTTGCGTTCCAGGGCCGCGGTGTCTCTTTCGAACAAATTACGCAACCCTGGCAGGCATTTTTGAAAACTGACTTGACATTAACGCTTCTATTTGGCCATTATCTATAGACCCTGCGAGCTGCCTTTAGGAGAACGTACCCAGCGTAGACAATGCCACTGACTGTGTTCTCTATACTTTCTTTATAAATATCAATAGACTTTCTTTTATGGATGGGAAATCATCAAAAGACTTCTCCCGCTCTGGGCGGAGTGGAAGGGAGTGTCAGACTCTTACTGACTAAACCCCACCCGTGATCCTTCTTGTGCCCTTTGCGTTCCAGGGCCGCGGTGACTCTTTCGAAAAAAATCCGCAACCCTAGTAGGAACTGACCCAATGGGGCTCCATCAATACTTACTTCGTAACTTTGAAGACCCGGAGCAAACGAACACATCTCAACACAGAGATACCCAGCTGTGGGATAGTTTCTGAGATTGTCAGCGCCAGTTCCACGATGGAACAGAACATGACGAAGCAGTCGAATCGGTTGAATAAGGAGACAAAGTAACCCTGGAAGAAACAGGATAAGATTGAAATCACAAAATACAGGAAACCGTTAATACTGTAGTTCAAAGTTAATTACATTTAAAGTTTACACCTCGTGGTCCAACGCATACTACGTTGGAATGACAACGTGATTCCACCTAGCCGATTCCATCATCGGATTGAACGACATAATGGCGAGGCACCACCGGTACTTTGTGGACATTTCACTTCATCCATAAGATCAACATTTTTGTATGTATAGTGCTATACGTGCAGCTAAGGTTTGGAATTTCCTGTCAGTCAGTTTCTTGATTAAGATGTAGCGTACATCTTAATGACACCAGGTTACAAACATACGTTACGTACATAGGTCTAAAAAATTAGTTTAAAACATTTTCGAAATGTCTTATTTAAAAAAGATAATTGGAAATTTATGTTTGTAGGTATGGAAAATTTAAAATGGGTCTAATTTAACTGTAACACTATTTATTGAAAATGTTTTCAACTAACTTTTTAGACCTATGTATCCTGCTTATGTGTGTAAAGTTTCATTATTATCGGTCTGGTCCTTTCGGAAAATAAGGACTTGAAAATTTGTATGAAATGCCGTGCGGCGTATACGCTCTTAAGTCAAAAGTAAATAAGTTGCTTTTATGCAAACGTGCTTCACATCCCCAATTTCCATCAGGTGAGATTTTGGTCAATAGCGAGCCAAATAATAATAAAATTAGACGTGTTGTCAAGTTGTCTGCTTTTAGTTTCAATACAGAACAATTATAGACATATCATTAATCCATTTTTGAATAAATCTCAATGCATTTTCAGGCAGTTACGTTAGCAGTAGATTGGATAATTATGTCCAACTAGGGAACGGTAGATGTTCAATATTAAGTTTTTGTCACGTAAAGACTCTGAATATGCAGCCCTTGGATACAGAAACAACATTTTGTATTTATCTATACTAATATTATAAAGCTTAAGAGTTTGTTTGTTTGTTTGAACGCGCTAATCTCAAGAACTACTGGTTCGAATTGAAAAATTATTTTTGGGTTGAATAGACCATTTATCGAGGAAGGCTTTAGGCTATATATAATCACGCTGAAGCCAATAGGAGCGGAGCAGCGATAAAGAATATTTTAAAATCGGGGATTCCACGGGAACGAAGTCGCGGACAGAAGCCAGTAAAAGATAATCTTAGAGAAGTACTAATTCCATTACAAAATTTATTCACGGATTGAGAACTAAAGTATTGTTGAATGCCATTTGTTTTGATTAATTATTAGTAAAAGTACAAGATCTCTTGGGCATAAGCTACGGAAAAGCGTCCTAGATAATAAAGTAGGTACTTACTTGTAAACCCAAAGCGTACATTTTCACCAACATTTCCATAGTGAAAAGGACGACGAACAAATAATTCGCATAGTTCTGAAAGTGGTCCAACCAATGGGGCTGGCTGGAACACACACAACATGAAAAATATTTATATTTTGTCTACACATATCGAATTTTATTATTGATAACTTAAGGCTGATATTTCAATAGTCAGAACTTTTAAGTGGGTGGTAAAAATGGAGGTTTGTCAACTCTTGTGACAATTCTCCTTCTTTCAGTGTGATTCAGTAAGGCATAGTATTTATTCTGATAAAAGTTATTTGCTTATTGAACTACCAAACCTTAGTCAAATATTAATTTTAAAAAAAACTGGCACCTGTATATCTACGTGAAAAGTACATATAGTTGGTAATAAATAAAGAAAAAAGTTCTTGAAAAGAGAAAAATAAATGCCAAAAATGAGAATATCCCATGCTTTCATGCATCATTACGAATTGATTGCTGCTGTACTAGAAAACGTTTACCTCGTATAAGTAGTTCTCGGCTCCAAATTGCGAGAAAAAACTAGTTACAATTTATAATGTAAATAATGTATTTTTTCATATAGTAAAATAATATGCACACGCTAGGAAACTCACCCGTGATGTTCCGTAGCTAATACTAAAGTATTTAAAAATACAAGCACAATAATAGCCCAGTAAAACGTTTGCGATTTCACCGCCTTTCTACATGTTCTCCGCAGCCGTCGATTGACCTAAAATCATACATTTACCAATCAATATCTTTTTCAGGAATATATTGTGTACACATAACCTTAAGTAACTAATCAATATTAAACATAAATAGAAAAAAAAATCACGCCTGCCTTGTCAATAAGTGAACTGTAAAGAACTATACAAAGGAACCGTCCCCCGACTGCAATGAAAAGACTGATTTTCAGTTTTCCTCTTTTGGTGCCCATTCAACAATAAATATCTTGTTTTAAATTTTTTAAGATTTTCTTTAATAACTACATTTTCTTCATATCTTTTATTACTAAGCAAGTTTTAGATGAAATTTTCTTTTTATGTTATCCGGGATAACTCAGTGCTTCTAACGATACCACATACATTGATAACGTTTAAATCGTTTAGAAGTTATGGTGAAATACAGAAACTCACAAACATACATACAGACATGAACCCTGAAAACATATCAGTCCTGTTTTTGGGCAGTCGTGTAATAAACTACTAGCACAATACACAACGTATAAAAATAAAGAAATCATAGTACATGAAAAAACACATTCACATAGCTGATCTCAATGGGAAAAGTACCATTAAACACAGACGGATTGCCGTCTGTGCCAATTAATTAACTGTTGATATAATGTGTCGCCTGGAGACAAATTATTATCTGTATAACATCTCACATTAAACTATATTAAACTGATGCTATGGACTGTTGGAAGTTTATTCAACAATTCACAGGAAACGCCGATGACAATTTGCAACAATAATTTTCTGATCATATTTGTTAAAAAATCTGGACCATACTAGAGACCTTCCTACCAAAACGAAACTTTGAGAATTCCGAAAAAGACTTACCAAAAGTAGTACTTACATATGATCATTAAAAACATATAACATGTCTTTTAAAGGATAAAAAGTATCGGGCCTAGGACAGTACCTTGTCGAACCTCCTGCAATAAACTTTGCAAGTCGATCCGTGTCCTTGGTCTGTACTCGCGTTCACATTGCTTTGAGATCCTTCGTTGCTCTTTCTGTCTTTTTTACCTGAAATATAAATCATCTTGTTTAAAAATCTCGAAGAATATATCTAGACCAGTATCAAATGATTTTCAAAACGCTTTGAGGTGCGCAAAATATACAGTTAGGTGTTTTTGCTGCGTGTTTTAGCATTTGTAAAATGAAGTTTACTCTCAAACGAAAAACTAATACTAGCCTACCCTAGCCTACTTATATGGTGTACATAATAAAGAGTATTCTATTCTATTCTATTCTAATACTTCCTTCGTACATACCTTGGGAATCCTGATCATCTTCTTTTTGCCCTTGATCGTTTTCAAGGTCCAATTCTTCAGCGACTGTTATCCAATTTAAATATCCTTTCAAATCTTCTTCAAACTGTTGTCTTTCGCGGGATTTTTGAAAGTCACCTCGATTCTTCGCTTTTTCTCTTTCTTTGGAAAACTCTCTGCAAATAATGAATTACACTAATTTTACATATTGATAACCATTTTTCTAAAACAATATGTCGCAATTCCGTAAGGTGTCAGGTTTATCAGCCAGTACCTAACGTACTCAAAATTAAAATTATCGGGCTTAA
This sequence comes from Hecatera dysodea, assembly GCA_905332915.2. Lineage (NCBI taxonomy): Eukaryota > Metazoa > Arthropoda > Insecta > Lepidoptera > Noctuidae > Hecatera > Hecatera dysodea. The sequence goes on along the minus strand of HG995313.1, from coordinate 12,259,002 downwards.
TAATCGTAATCGTTCTTTATATCACTCACAGTTCAAAAAACTACAGATTGAGAAGATACAGACGATTTGCAAACTGAAATGACTCTTCGACTCACGCTACCCAAGTTTGTACTGTTTTTGGACCACTTACCCAGACAAACCAATTTAACAGTTTAGGTTATAAATTAAATTACTTTTAAGTCTACATACTAGAATATATTGTTATAAGATAAGGGTGCATCGTTTGGTTGAACTCTAGTATAAGATAAAGAATAAACTTACCCAGACAATACACCGAGAATCAAGTTCATGACGAAGAAGTTTCCGAAGATGACTAGTGTCACGAAATAAATCCACGGCCATGTGTTGCCTTTCACATTGGCAATCTGAAAATACAGTAATCATCCTTCAATAATAGGAAATATGCTTGAAAAAAAGAACTCACATTGATTGATAAACAAACTAAGAATAACTATTATAAAAAGATATATCCGTCCTTCTCGCGAAATCTTTTTTCTATGGCAGAGGTATGGGCGACAAGAACTTTGTCGTCAGAGTTCAACTTTGAAGCTTTATAACTTCATTGCTGATGAATATCGGCGTATTCCATTTTTTCTTTTACATACCTACTCAAGTAAAGTGTCATCTTGATACAAAGCGAAAAGCGATCGTCGCGTGAATTCGCGATCATCGCGTTAATTTGTAGCGAAACGAACAAAGCAAATTTGTACGGCAATCAAAAATAACGACTACGGCATCTATCTCGCCAACAGCGAACTATCACCGAAATACTGCGGGACTTTACACTCTGTACCGCATACCTTTCATAAAATTTATTCGGCAAAGATAGAAAATTGATAGCGCGATGACGCAATCGGGCTGCCGAATAAATAAACGCGACGATCGCATATTAGCGCGATAATCACTTTTATTTGGACAACTCGTAAGTCAGATAGGTAGATGTCCCTATATAATTAGGTATGCGGTAATGGAGGCAATTGCCTTTAGATAATAAAATGTTACACCATTTTTTATGAATGTGAAATCATCAAAGTTATTTGATGATTTAACATTCATAAAAAATGGTGTAACACTCCCTTCCGCTCCACCCACAGCGCAAGAAGTTATTCTTGCGCTCTGGGTGGAGCGGAAGGGAGTGTTAGACTCATATTGACTAAAATCCATCCGTTTTCCAAAAGGTTACATCTAATTTTTAGTCGTGAACATCAAAAAAAATCAAATGATTAAGTAAAGAAAAAGAAAGAAAGAATACTCGTTTATTCCGCCAAAAAGACGCAAAAAAAAATTAAAATTGATTGAGTCAGGCGTTACTTTGCGGAAATCCATTTTCGCAAAGTAACGCCTGCAACCCACTAATATTCGCGGAAATTAAAACTAGATATATTATTTTCATTTTCAAATTAAAAAAATATGTTATAGACAAACTACCGTGACCTACCATACCTACCTACCATGTAGGTTATCTGAGGTGGACTTTTAAGGAAAGCACACCACAGATTTGAGTAAACCTTTCCAAACAGGGCAAGCAATTTATCAGTTATCATATAGCTAAAATTTGAACTTTAAGGATCTCAGAATTTCTAGCCTTCTCAACATTTTAACTATTAGCTAATGTAATCATATGGCTGTAGAAAATCTTGAGATAATACTCACAGCATACATAATATCCGTCCACCCTTCAAGGGTGATGCACTGAAACACAGTGAGCATAGCGTAGCCAATATTGTCAAAGTTGGTGATGCCAAAGTTGATGCCGGGCCAATCTCCTCTGCAGACGAACTCATCGGGACAGTGGAACCCGGTGTCACCCGGTTCACTATTGCAGGGCATTGGATCATCGATCATTTCATCTGGAAAGAAGCAGAAAACATCATCAGCATCATCCTATCTATATGCTCTAACGGCCGAACCCAATAACCGATCTATCACATACTGGAGATAGAAAAACAAATGAAACAACAGATAGGTTTTCTGTTGTTTCATTTGTTTTTCTATCTCCAGTATGTGATAGATCAGTTCTTTATTGGATTCGGCCGTAAACAAAGTGTCATTCCGACAAAAAATGACGTTTGGATAAATAAATAATGACATAATTTGATAAAAATGAAAATACTTGCAAAGAATTTCATAATAGTTACCTACATTATTCTTTTGCAATACATGAAATAAAAATAACAAATAATATTTACATACATACATAATTATACATCCAATGAAACATCACTACATAGTATAAAACAAAGTCGCTTCCCGCTGTCTGTCCCTATGTATGCTTAGATCTTTAAAACTACGCATCGGATTTTGATGCGGTTTTTTTTATACATAGAGTGATTCAAGAGGAAGGTTTATATTTATACTACATGCATAATATAGTTAGCAGAGATTTAATATCAACATTGCACCTTTGCGAAGCCGGGGCGGGTCGCTAGTATCTAATAATTTTAAGTAGGAAATATTGAATTCCTTGAATTGCTACTTAGCCCTCTTCCCCTCTACTTATTTTGCTGTGCCCGACAGGGTCCAATCGCTCTTTAACCTTGTTATAAGGATAAGTATAAGCATAATCAGACTTTTAATGTTCCCACTGCTGGGACACAGGGTTCCTCTCTAGGAAAGGGAATGGGCCGTAATCCACCACGGGCCAGTGCGGGTTGGCACCTTGTTATACCGTGTATGTAATACATCTATCCATCTGCCTAGCCTTTTCCCAACTATATTGGGGTCGGCTTCCGGTCAAACCGGATTCAGCTGAATACCAGTATTTGACGTGGAGCGGCTGCCTACCAGACCTCCACAACCCATAAACTGGGGAACACGGCACTTCTTGGCAAGACTGGTATCAGATTTTCTGGCTTCTGACAATCCGTAACGACTGCCAAAGATCTACAAATGACAGCCGGGACCAACGGCTTCACGTGCTTTCCGAGGCACGGAGCAAACTCGGTATGTTAAGATGGTCACCCATCCACAGACCAACCTTGGCAAGCGTTGCTTAACCTTGAAAATCGACCTGTGCGGCTGTTATTCTTTAGCCACGAGCTCCTCTGTTTATGTAATACATATGGAATGAAATAAAGTATTGTTAAAGAGTGGAATTCCCTATAGATGCTGTGTTTCTTGGTAGCTAAAACTTGCGAGTATTTTTAGACAAAAGATTATTTCTAGATAATCATGTTCCATCGTAGACCACTTTGCATCAAGTAAGGTTGTCGTCAAATAGACCAGGGTCGATAATTTTTAAAATAAAAATAAAAAATAGTAGGATGAAACCCATTAGAAAAGGAGGGGAATATTATAAAAATGAAAGGAAAAATAATTTACGGGCGATCTGAGGTCGGGGAGGGGGTGAGTTTTTAAGGGTAAAAAATTGTTTATCTTGATTTCCGGTAAAACTAAAAGTCCTATGGAAAAAAGTCAAATGGCAAAGTTGTAGGTAATAAAAAGATCTAAAACTTTTATATTTACACTTTTTTCACATAACCTCAAAATTTATATGCAAAATTCAAAAAAACAAGTTTTTGGTTTTTTATTTTTATCTTTTACAAAAAAAATTGTCACGAAACTTGGTGAAAACTTACCTTTTTATGTCCCAAATATGCTGTAATTTTTTTTACCCTTAAAAACTCACCCCCATACCCTTGCCGACCTCAGATCGCCCGTAAATTATTTTTCCTTTCATTTTCATAATATTCCCCTCCTTTTCTAATGGGTTTTATCCTACTATTATTATTTTTTTCACTTTTTATTATTTTTAAAGGCTTCTACCCTGGTCTAAAACGCGATCCCAAAAATTAATTTTGCACCGATCCATAAATATGGTGTAGGATCTTGACAAGCGACCAAAAGGAGCGAAAGTCTAGGCATATACGTAAAAAAAAAAGAAAAAAAGGTATCCAAAAGAAGAATTTTACATATGTACCTTTTGTTGAATTTTTCTTGAAACATGTCTCGTGTAAGATGCCGGAAAACAGTTCCAAGCCAATGATGGCGTAGATGATGATCACGAAGAGAACCAAGAAGGCTATGTGGAACAGTGGCACCATCGCTTTCAATATGGAATTTAACACGATTTGGAGACCTGGAAAGGGTTAAGTAGATAATTAATATTAGTTTTCTTTTAAAAAAAAATCAGAAAATTGATGTAAACCAATCAAATTCAAGAAAATTCACTGTCTAAGTGGCTGCTTCAAGTCCCCTTTAAGCATTGACCGATATTGCCCTTATATAGGAAGAAAAAAACTACCAGATTATCACTTACGACTGTTCAAAAAATGGATTGTTCTGTTTTCAGGATTCATGTATGTATGTTTGTGAGTTGCTTTATTCCACTATAACTTCTAAACGGCTTAACCACGATTAATGTATCTAGTATCGTTAAAAGCGTTGATTTATCCCGGGTAACCTAAGCTACTGAACATTTAAAAAAATAAAAAGGGGTGGGCGTGGTTCATAAATAAGAACGAAAATATTTTCTTTTTATGAAAATGAAACCACGTATATTGTCACCGTGTAAAGCTTGCTAAGTACATAACAATTCTTTGCACATTGTGAAAGGTGTAAAATCCAAAAAATAATAATATACTCACTTGGTACTCCGGAGACCAGCCGGAGAGGTCTCAGTACTCGGAAGGCTCTCAAAGCCTTCACGTCGAACGAGTCTTTTGAAATGTATTGCAGGATCATACTTGCTATACTGGAACATGTAAATAATGCTTAATGTAGTATGTTTTATTCAAGTTCGTATGTCTTTTTAACTTGAAACTACATTCGACTGCCAATAGATATTGAAATAGGTATTTTAAAAATAGATCGGAAAACAACAGCACATTAATAGTAATGCTATAGTAAAACTCATCCAATAATAACTATGGTAAAGTCGAGACTGTTCCACGTATTCCTCAGGTAAGCTCTCGGGTGGAAAAGGAATCCGCACGCAATGATCTGCATAGTAAAACTCACCCAATGGTAACAATAGTAAAGTCGAGACTGTTCCACGTATTTCTCAGGTAAGCTCCCGGATGAAACAGGAACCCGCACGCAATGATTTTCATAGTAATGCTATATTAAAACTCACCCAATAGTAACAATAGTAAAGTCGAGACTGGTCCACGTATTCCTCAGGTAAGCTCCTGGGTGGAACATGAACCCGTACGCAATGATCTTCATATTAATACCATAGTAAAACTCACCCAAAAGTAACAACAGTAAAGTCGAGACTGTTCCACGTATTCCTCAGATAAGCTCCCGGATGAAACAGGAACCCGCACGCAATGATCTTCATAGTAATGCTATAGTAAAACTCACCCAATAGTAACAATAGTAAAGTCGAGATTGTTCCACGTATTCCTCAGGTAAGCTTCCGGGTGGAACAAGAACCCGCACGCAATTATTTTCATGGTAATGTTATAGTAAAACTCACCCAATAGTAACTATAGTGAAGTCGAGACTGTTCCACGTATTCCTCAGGTAAGCTCCTGGATGAAACAGGAACCCGCACGCAATGATCTTCATAGTAATACCATAGGAAAACTCACCCAATAGTAACTATAGTAAAGTCGAGACTGTTCCACGTATTCCTCAGGTAAACTCCCGCGTGGAACAAGAACCCGCATGCAATGATCTTCATAGTAATGCTATAGTAACACTCACCCAATAGTAACAATAGTAAAGTCGAGACTGTTCCACGTATTCCTCAGATAAGCTCCCGGGTGTAACAGGAACCCGCACGCAATGATCTTCATAGTAATGCTATCGTAAAACTCACCCAATAGTAACTATAGTAAAGTCGAGACTGTTCCACGTATTCCTCAGGTAAGCTTCCGGGTGGAACAAGAACCCGCACGCAATGATTTTCATGGTAATGTTATAGTAAAACTCACCCAATAGTAACAGCAGTAAAGTCGAGACTGTTCCACGTATTCCTCAGGTAAGCTCCCGGGTGTAACAGGAACCCGCATGCAATGATCTTCATAGTAATGCTATAGTAAAACTCACCCAATAGTAACAATAGTAAAGTCGAGACTGTTCCACGTATTTCTCAGGTAAGCTCCCGGGTGGAACAAGAACCCATACGCAATAATCTTCATCACGCACTCTCCCGTGAATATCACCATAAATACCCATTCTACTTTTTCCTGAAATCAAAAGAATTACTCATAAACCAACTACTTGGAACTTTGTTACATTTTGCTGCAAATTGACCTGAGTAAATATGTATGTGTGTTCTGCCCATTGTAAATATGAATTTATTTCTTTAGACTCATTATTTGTAAGGGGATATACCTTTTGTCTTTAGGCTTTACTATTATTATTAGTTTTTCATCGTTACGAATATTTTCACGAAAAAAAAACTTTTTACAAAAAATAAAACCGACTTCTAAACAAAAAACCAAAAAGTATAAAATAACTTCAATTTCGGTACTCGGTGTTTTTGGTTGCTTTTTTGTTGTTGAACACACCGACTACTTTTTGGTTTTTTGTTTAGAAGTCGGTTTTATTTTTTGTAAAAAGTTTTTTTTTTATTTTTCACTTTTTAGTGGTACCTACACCCCCTCCCCTCCCCCACCTAAACGGACCAATCACATTGGTGTAAAAAAACGTACTGCTCCTTTGCAGAGTAAACTAAGAGGTCGTCAATGTAGATAATTTTTTTAGATTTTTGTTGATTCTTCGAAAACCGCTTGGTTGATTTCGATAAAATTTTCATGGGACTATTTGGGAAGTATACCCTTTCCAACAAAAAAAGAATTTTTCAAATCGGTTGACAAGCGACGGAGTTATGCGCGAACAAACAATAAAAAAAAAACATACAAACATCCGAATTGAGAACATCCTCCTTTTTTAGAAGTCGGTTAATAATTATAGCGAACTAAATACTCGTCAAAATTACGTTCTTCACGAAGGCGTCAAAAGTCATAACAGAATCCGGAATCGCTCAGCTCGGCATTAAGCTCGAAGCAAAATTACTAAGATACTGGCTAAAACGCTCCAGTTTAATCTAAACAATAGAACATTGGCTACAGTGCTTAATAAAAGTCAATACTCAAGTCTGTCTGCGGCTTAAAACTTGCCGGCAAAAGAGCATATTTTTCGTATGTATAATAATTATTTTAAACGTACTCACCAATATTTGATTAGTATTATTAGTATCACCGGCCGGATATGGTGTGAAAACAGCTAAAGCTATACAATTTGCAAAAATCGTCGTCAATATCATGTACTCAAATGGTCTGAAAAGATCTGGTTCAGGAAATCATTGTTGACAATATTCCGTCACATTCAAAAATGTATTGTACTAGCAGCGCTCCGTAATTTCACCCACTCAGTTTATGTTCCCGTGGGAATACAGGGATAAAATATAGCATTATGTCACTTGCTGATAATGTAGCTTTCCATTAGTGATAAAATGGTCAAAATCTGTCCAGTAGTTTCGGAGCATATTCGGTACAAACAAACAACAACAAAAATCTTTCTACTTTATGATATTATTAGTATAGACTAGCGGTCCCCAGCAGTGGGCGAGTGGCCTCGACTTACGATTTGTAGGTCGCGGGTTCAAACCCAGCCAGGCGCAATACTTTGTGTAATTAATTTCCAAACGGTGACGGAAAACATCGTGAGGAAAGCGGCATGTCCTAGAACCAATAATTCGAAGACAAGTGACATTCACCAACCCGCACTGGGCCTGCGTGGTGGATTACGGCCCATTCCCTCTCCTAGAGAGGAGGCCTGTGTTCCAGCAGTGGGAACATTAAAAAGGCTGATAATGCTTATGCTTTAAAGAAGTTTTTAAAAAGGATACTTCCACTCAACTATGTCATAACATAATTTTCTCAACGGATTCTTAAGTCCTAAGCAGAACAAGCTTCTCTTCGGCTTCTCTGGCTGTGGTTTGCCCCTCGGTCTTGCTTGTTTCCTTGGGGCTGGGGTGGTGGCGGCCTGCGTGGGGTCCACCACGCTGTCCGCCCCAGGAGTGGTGGCGCCCGTTGGTTGGGGCTGGTCGGATGACATTTTTACCTGGAATGAAGAAAGAAATATTCAGGTTGGTAAAAAGATTTTAACTAAAATAGATTTTGTTCGCAAGAAGTTGTTAGAATCCTTGTTGAGTAGTTGGATTCGCAATTTTTTTATTTTATTTCCGTTATACATAAGCATTGCCATACAGCGTGGTAATGCTGCCAGCCTTTTGGGTATATTACCGGTGGCCAACGATGCGGAGGAATTTTTCGACGCCATCTTTTGATTACTTTTATTTTTTGTTAGTAAAGTGTTTTTTTTTTTAATTTTATTTAAGTGTATGTGTAATAATAATTAAAAGATTTCCGCTAAGTTGTAGCTGCCATGTTCTATCTCTGCAAGGTCAGGTCGACTGGAAGAAAATTCATAAGGCATTAATTCCGCCTTTTCAGTTTTTAATTACTAGCGCATAAAGTTTAATTCAAAGAAATTAAATTTAAAAAATGCATGCGGGAAATAGTGAGCTGATATTTTGTTAAAAGTCGACAACTGCTGTTAATATTATTAATTGAAATTTACGTGGAATACACTATTTAATAAATGCTGCCAATACGAAAACGCGGCACTTATTACCCAATTCTCGAATGGAACGTGCCGAAAATTTCACATCAGCTTACAAAATATCCGAAAACAGAAAAATGTTATCAAAACACGCTTTAACGCCTTCAGATTCTTATGGCGCAGTTTACGACATTACCTATCGTCGTAAACGCGATGTACGGCTGGTTCGTAAAACTCACGACGTCTCGCCAATATTATTGGCAAGCCAAATGGGTGGATGGGTTTTGGATGTCCTTCCGATAGAACGTGTATAATGTTTGTTTAAGTACTATTTGTAGTTATTGATTAACTTGTTTTGAGTTTTTGAAAATGAAAAAAGAAGTTCTCATTTTTATTTATCTTATTTTGTTATTTAAATGTTATGTACAATAGTGGTGCACGGGTGGATTTAATGCAACAAGGCATTCTCACCTAAAGACTACACTGTGGAAGGTGAACAACAGATAAACAAGAAAAAAAAAATAGAATATAGTTTGGAAAAAAAAAATACAAATATTGTATATTATTAAAATATAGTAAAAACATGATGTTTCATAATATTTTTTCTGTATGAGAAAACTTATAATAATTGTGACGAAGACCAAACAAAGCATATCAGGCTTTTAAGTAGTATTTTCGGATTTTTTGGTAACAGCCACACAGGTCGATCTTCAAAGTTAAGCAATGCTTGCCAAGGTTGGTCTGTGGATGGGTGACCATCATAACATAACGAGTTTCCTCCGTGCCTCGGAAAGCACGTTAAGCCGTCGGTCCCGGCTGTCATTTGTAGATCTTTGGCAGTCGTTAGGAGAAGCCAGAAAATCTGACACCAGTCTTGCTAAGAAGTACCGTGTTCCCCAGTTACCTATTGGGTTGTGGAGGTCTGGTAGGCAGCCGCTCCACGTAAAATACTGGTATTCAGCTGAATCCGGTATGACTGGAAGCCGACCCCAATATAGTTGGGAAAAGGCTAGGCAGATGATGTGGAGTCACGTTTGGGAAGACCTATGCGGACAGTGGACGTCTATCGGTGAAATGGTGATGATTATATAAAAAGATATATAAAAAGATAATTGAGAGAATTGTGGCTGAATGATAATAGCCTCATAAGTTAAACTTCCTGCTAGGTTTGCGGAATTTGTTTGCAAGGCCAAAAGTCAAAACGTTTATTTCAATTAGGCCATTAACGGTACTTTTGAACGTCATCAATCGTCGATGATTGCTGACAGGCTGGACTGCCCCTACATGCTGCATTGCTGCAGCAGGCATGTTCAGACTAGGCCGTTTAGCAGGCGTTATTAATACTTGTGTGTGTCATTGTATGTAATTATGAATTTTATCTTTATTTTTATTTTATTTTTTGAATATGACTGTACCTCTTCTATTTTATAATTGTTAAATCATAATGTAAATTGACTTCTATGGGCCTAGTTACCCGAATTAAATGAATTTTATTTATCTATCAATAAAATTTATCATAATTAAGTGACTATAGCGTCCATTCGCAAAGGTAGGTTCTTATGGAGAAGAACGGACAAGAAACTCCATAGTTACTCTAAAAGTTCACCGCGGTCCTAGAACGCAAACAGCATTAGGAGGAACACGGATGGGTTTTAGTCAGTAAGAGTCTGACGCTCCCTTCCACTCCGGCCAGAGCGGAAGAAGTCATTTGATGATTTCCCACCCAGAGAAAAAAAAAGCATAGGCTGTAATCAAAAACTTCAATAAATTTTTCAGTATCAGCCCAGTTCCAAGTTCTATTAGAAGATCCCTTTGATCTTGTTAACTCTTATAACACCTAGGTAATGCTACATCCTACTACGTCGATCAACACATTCAATTAGCGATTTGCTTACGACATTTGGCTTACGTCAATATCTTGGTATCTGTACAAGTCCCCCCCATGATCCCCATTGATCATCATCTGCCTAGTTATTTCCCAACTGTCTGCATCGAGGTCCAGTCTAACAGGATACAACTGAATACCAGTATTTTACAAGGAGCGTCGGCATTTCTCGCAGATTAGATGGTCAATGGGGACCAAAAGTTCTGGAGTGGCGACCACGCACCGGAAGACGCAGCTTTGGAAGGCTCCCCACAAGGTGGACCTGTGTTGTTATGGCAACACTTGGGGAGACCTATGTCCAGCAGTGGACGACTTCGACTGATATGATGATAATGATGAACAGGGTAACACGCGACCCTTTGGAGAGACTGACCCTTTGAAAAACTTGGTATTGCTCAAACTTCCAAAATCTCCTTTGGTCCAGCCATCCTTTCTTTTTTTTTGGGAAATCATCAAATGTCTCCTCCCGCTCTGGGCGGAGCGGAAGGGAGTGTCAGACTCTTACTGACTAAAACCCATCCGTGATCCTTCTAGTGCCCTTTGTGTTCCAGGGCTGCGGTGACTCTTTCGAACAAATTCCGCAACCTTGGTCCAGCCATCCTGACGCAGACTTCTTAAGCTCATCCATGTTCATCCCATTGCCTATAGGCATTGGGAATAAAGCAAGAGTTTCGACCTTAGACACGAGAAAATCAAATAGACAAAGTCAATGTCAACATCTAGCGTAGTTATTTCGTAAAGGGATGTGTTTATACATCTCAAGACGGGAATAGCCTCGAAGACACGCCCACTATGACGTCAGAGAGAAGTCATATTTCGTCTATCGTTTGGCCAGACATACGCATATGTTTTTAGATTATAATATTTTTAAATCTCAAAATTCAATTTAGCGGTGTGAAGATCTAATTATGCTTACGGAGAAAGCTTCACCGTCCAACGAAGTTTGAAAGGAGAAAAGGGAGGATTATTATAGTTAACTGAAGCGGCAAAAGTCGTTTTGCCACATAAAATTTTAAAAAAGTCTAGGGGAGGACCACCCTTAACATTTAGGGGGATGAAAAATAGTTGTTGTCCGATTCGCCACCCTAGCCGATATGCACGCTAAGATTCACGAACATCGGTCGAGCCGTTTCGGAGGAGTTCAACCACAAACACCGTGACACGAGAACTTTATATCTATACTAATATTATAAAGCTGAAGAGTTTGTTTGTTTGTTTGAACGCGCTAATCTCAGGAACTACTGGTTCGAATTGAAAAATTCTTTTTGGGTTGAATAGACGATTTATCGAGGAAGGCTTTAGGCTATATAACATCACGCTTAACCCAATAGGAGCGGAGCAGCGATAAAGAATGTTTTAAAATCGAGGATTCCACGGGGACGAAGTCGCGGGCAGCAGCTAGTATAAGATAATGTCTCGAAATAATTCCGAGAAATTGTAGAAGTCAAAGCAAGTGACAAAACGTTAAGTATTACAATTTCAATCCTGTCTGCAGGGTTTAAAAATAAATAACATAAATAGCATGACGGGTGCTAAGTTCGCTTGCTCACTCCAGCTCTCATCATACCATTCAAACCTGACCTATCCGTGTCGGGTAGCCCTAAGTTCCCTGTGCCCTATGTCCCGCTACTTGGCTAGGCCAGCAAATCCGATAAATTGTAGAACCGTACACTGATAGGTCGCCAACATGTCGTCAGTTTATGTAGGTTCAAATTTTTTTTGAATTACTTCGAAAGATTATTAAATATTAAAATCTGATGCATAAAAAGTATTATTTGGAATACTTTTTTATGCATCAGAATTTGATAGTCAATCATCTCTACTCTAAAATAAATTGTCGCCAACATGTCGTCAGTTTATATCGATTCACAATTTCTTGGAATTAATTCGACTATCAAAATCTGATGACAATTTATCGAGATAATGAAAACAATATATCTAGTTTTAATTTCCGCGAATATTAGTGGGTTGCAGGTATGCACCTCCCTCCCGCCCGCTATATTATGCACATGCAAGATTACTGGGCAAATGCAAGGATTTTAAGCACATGCAGGAAGGCAATGGTAATGGTGTTGGGTTTTGCATTGCCTTCCTGCATGCAAAATGGATTTCCGCAAAGTAACGCCTGACTCAATCAATTTTTTTTTTTTTTTTAATTTATCGAGAGTTTACAATCTCTCAGTTTATTTGATAACGTTACGCATTTTACATATCCGGACATCCAAATAAAAAAACGCTACAAATTACAGTCGGTGTCATTGCTTATTTCCTAGTCTTTGAAACCGACTTCCGAAAGTAATTACGAAAAATGAAAAAATAATTTTTAATTTATATTTTTTTTCTGTAAAGACCTCTGGAAAGTCACAGGAAAGCTATTATCCAGCTATTTATCTAAGCAAAGTACGGAACCGTTTTTGATGAAATTTCTATAGGATCAATTTGAAAGTATATATCCACTACTCACATATTTTTCCCAATTGTTTCATAAATTATGAAGTTATGAGGTACCATAAAAAATACAACAGAATTGAGAAACTCCTCCTTTTGTTGAAGTTGGTATAAAAAGACTTCTGTGATAAAATTATTTAACACAGAAAGTATGTCGATTTTACAACTACGGTCATTGCACGGTAAAATTTCTCAAAGCAATTGAGTGTTTCCAAAGCACATTTTGGAGAATTACTTGGATTTATTGTATTGTGTATAATGCCTTCCCCGCATGTACTTACCTAATGCCCATTTTCGTCAATGTTTGATATTGAAAACTGTATAACCATTTACCAAAACAACATATTTTCAGCTCAATCAAACACTTCAAAGAGATCCTTAAAAATAAAAAGCCCAGAGTGCTTAAAAGAAGGCTATCTAAACCCAAAAGAAAAACACCCAACGAAAGTCACTCTGCCAAGGTAGGTCTTAAGCACTTAACGAGCGTAATCTCATAATATCACAACTTAGACGACCGATGAATCAACCCATGTCAATTAAATACGTTGTAACTTCACAAAAGTATACCAACATAACCGTTTTATTGCTCATAAAAAGTCTCCAGAAATGGTCAGAGATATAGGCTGTGTAAATATCAGGATATGGAGCACTTATCTTCGGTAAATGGAACTGAAACTGGAACTCAATATGTCCATAGGTATTCCAAATTTATCTATACTAATATATAAAGCTGAAGAGTTTGTTTGTCTCTCTATCTCAGGAAGCTATGGTCCGATTTGAAAAAAATATTTCAGTGTTAGATAGCCCATTTATGTTAGATAGACCAATAGGAGCGGAGCAGTCATGAAAAATATGACACAAATGAAGTTGCGCGGGTCAGGTTATACGGCGCCTTTTAAATTATATATAGGATAGTGTAGCTTCCCAACAGTGAAAGAATTTCTCATATCGGTTCAGTAGTTTCGGAGCCTATTCAATGCAAACAAACAATCAAATCTTTCTTCTTTATTTATAATATTGGTATAGATGTATTTTTCGAAAAAGCATTAATTACTCCTGTTTTGTTCAAACATAAAACTGTGCTGCTGTCACTGGATATATAGGTTCCTACGAAGATATTTAATTATGCTATCTTGAGATCGATGGCTATACCGAACGCCAGACAAATGTGCAATAACGGTCATTGACCCACCTACATATATTGACAACCTTAATTCTTAAAACTGAATAAGAGAAGAAAAGAAATAATGAATTAATGCTATATTTAATCGATATCCATCATGATCCTTTATATTTACTAGTAATGGAAAACGATTCATTTTTTTTTGTCCATGTACCTACGAAGAGATATCAAGGAAAGGGCAATGACCTTTATTGCACATTTATCTAGCGTTCAGTATAGAATACCACTTTGAGAATTGAACTACCTACAAGAGTAATTAAAATTCTCCTTCTATGAGTATCTATTGGCAAAAGCTCGCGTGTAACAATTACACCGATCACTTAGACTAAACGTTTCGTCCTCAATATTGATAAAACGCTTTCTATGTCCAATGACACCCGTCCGTTTTCATTAAAAACCCCCATATCTTTGGGTAGGTTTATAAAACAGAATACCTATTTTAAGCCCCTAAATTTGCAGAGTGCCTAATTTGCTGCTCTCGAATCAACCAAATTCAAATAATGTTGCCTTTGAGCAAAGCCTAAAAGGATAATCAGCCTTTTAATGCTTCCACTGCTGGAACACAGGCCTCCTCTCTACCCCACCGAATGTGTCTCCACGTTGTCGTCGTGGTGGGGCTTGAGCGTCCCAATGATCTTGCGAGCTTTCCCGGTAGAGCCACTCATGCCGGAAGGTCGCAAGTGAGGGATCAGACCAAGAGAGACACACACGCGAGGAATCCCGCTCACTGCCTTCTGGTACGCGTCTGCTCATCAGACGTGGCTGTGAAGGCAGTGAGCGGGTGGGAGGAGAGGCCCTGTGAGGGAGAAAGGGCGGAGGAGCAAGGGACCGTACCCTTTAAAAAAAGGAAAAGGATGGAGAAAACACATGAGGAAATAGAACTACCCCAGGGCGGTTCCAGCGGCTCAGCCGTTGGGGAATCCACCACGCTCGCAAGAGCGTCTGCCCCATCGTATTCTGGGGGGGGCACCAATTGTGTTCCGTTTGCCAGTGGCAACAAGAGCCGAGGAGGCTCCGAATCGTCGTCATCCGGATCTGCTTCATTTAAGGAGCTGATGGCGTACGATTTTGTAGCGGAGGGTTCGCCTGAGCGCCGGGGAGGTGCGGAGTCGGATTCCGGCTCTTGCCCTGACCTAGTAACGGTTAGCTCGGCGGGCTCTAGAGAGGGAGGAAGGGGGGCTGCTGCGGAGGGCGTCAAGCTCTTCCGCAAGCGGCCCAGACGGGAGGATGACAGGGAGTCGTCCTCCGAGGGTGAGTTCGCCTCCGCCCGGAAGATCCCCACCGCAAGGCGGGGCAGGGGCTGTGAGGCAGGGAGGGGGTTGGCTCCCTCTACCCGGGAGGTGGAGCGTCGGGCCGAGAGGTTGGTGGAGGAGGGGCGTCGCCCTGGAGGGAGCGGTCGCAGGGCTCCCTCTACCCGTCCGCCTCCTCTCGACTCTGACGACTTGGAGTCCCCGGGAGAGGTACCTCCCGCTATTGAGGAGCAGAGGGCCCAGTTTGCGGAGGTCGTGGAGGCCGCGATCCGCGCTGTGGCCTTCAAGAGGAAGCAGTCCTCGAAGCGGGAGGCCATCAGGGCGGCCAAAGCCTCCATCCTGGCGGCAGCGGCGGCCAACGTTGGCGGGCCTGCCTCAGAGGAGGCGTCGGAGTTGCGGGCGGAGGTCGCCCGCCTCGCGGTACTTACGGAGCGGCTCGTTCGGGAGAATGAGTCGCTCCGGAGGGACCTGGCGGGGATGGCCAGAGCGGCCTCCGAGGAGCCGCAGGGGAGGCCGAGTCCGGCGGCGCTGGAGGGGAGCCAAGTGCTGAGCCAGGTGCGGAGCCTGGTGCGGCAGGAGCTGGCTCCCTTCCGGAAGCAATTCTCCGTGTTGGAGGGCATGGTCCGGCGTCCCCCGTTGGCGGCGACACAGAGGCCCCCGGGCCAGCAGAAGGCGGCTTCGTATGCAGCCGCCGTGGCTGCCAGACCGGGAACGTCCGGCCAGGCGAAGGCCAGGGCGGGAGCCGCGCCAGCGCCTGCGACGCCGGTGCCTGCGACGCCGGCGACGACCAAGTCGGCCCCGGCGAAGAGGGGCAGGAGGAAGGCTGGAGGGGGAGCGGCTGAGGCTGCTGCGCCAGTGGCGCCGCGGCCGCCCCCACCCCCACCCTCGGACCCTCCTGCAGCCGAGGCCGAGTGGCAGGTTGCCGGAGAGAAGCGGCGACAAAAAAAGGCGGCCAAAAACAAGGCCAAGAAGCAGCGGCGGAAGGCCAACGCCATTGCGGCGAGGCTTCGCGCCCCGAAGTCCGCGGCTGTGGTTTTAACACTGCAGCCGGAAGCGGAACAGAGGGGTGTGACGTACCTCGCCCTGATGAAGCGGGCGAAGGAGGCGGTGAACCTCCGGGAGCTGGGCATCACTGGGGGCCTCGGGATCAGGAGAACCCTGACCGGTGCCCGGAAGCTCGAGCTCGCCGGAGCGGAGAGTGGCCCGTTCGCGGACGCCCTGGCCGAAAGGCTGAAGGAGGTCCTCCCCGCGGACGAGGTTCGAGTGTCCAGGCCGACTAAGTGCATTGACATGCGCATAGTGGGCCTGGACGACTCCGTGACGGAGGAGGAGGTTGTGGCCGCCGTCGCCAGGACTGGGGGGTGCTCTGCCGAGCTCGTCAAGGCGGGCACCCTCCGGCCTGACAACACGGGCATGCAAACCCTTGTGGTGAGCTGCCCCGTGACGGCGGCCAGAACAGTGTCGGAGGGTCGAAGGCTCTTGGTGGGGTGGGTTTCTGCGCGGGTAAAACTGCTGGAACCCAGACCTCTGAGGTGCTACCGCTGCCATGTGGGCAACCACACGGGAGCTATGTGCCCCTCGGAGGTGGACCGCAGTGGACTTTGTTTCCGCTGTGGTCAGTCCGGTCATCGGGCCGGCTCGTGCGAGGCCACGCCGCACTGCAGTGCATGTGCGGCTGTTGGCAAGCCGGCCGAGCACTGGGCTGGGGGAAGGGCCTGCGCGCCATCCGCCCCGACCAAGGGCAAGAGGTCCGCCGCCGCCGCCGCCTCTGCCGCCGCCGCGGCTTCCGTCGCCGCTTCTGCCGCTTCTGCTGTGGGTGCTGCGACTCCCGGTACTCGGGAGGGGGCTGAAATGGAGTGCCAGTAATGGTCCCATTTCGGCCTCCTCCAGAGACAAGTCGGCCGCTGTGCTATTGCGCAGTGGCTGATGCCTGTGGACGGTGAGCGTGGGTGGCTCGCCGTCCGATACCAGGCTGAGTCGACGACGCGTTGTGCTTCACGCGCGCCTCAAGGAGCCGTCAGCACCAGAGACGGGGCCCCATTGGGTCGGTGCCTGCTAGGGTTGCGGAATTTGATCGAGAGAGTTGCCGCGGCCCTGGAACGCAAAGGGCACATGGAGGAGCACGGGTGGGTTTTAGTCAGTAAAAGTCTGACACTCCCTACCGCTCCACCCAGGGCGGGAGGGGTCATTTGATGATTTCCCATCCAAAAAAAAAAAAAAAAAGGCCTCCTCTCTAGGAGAGGGAATGACTCACGATATTTCCTTCACCGTTTTGAGAGCAGTGGTGATGAAATTATTAACTACACAAAGTAATGCGCTTGGCTGGGTTTGAACCCGCGACCTACAATTCGTAAGTCGGAGCCTTTACCACTCGGCCACCATTGCTCTTGAATTGATGTTGCCTTTGAATTGATTGAACTTTATCTCGTAAATTTATCGGCCTAGGGACCTTTTTCCACTGTCATGGCAAATTCAAATCGAGTGAAGTAAAGGGAAGATCTTCTTCAATGGCACTTAAAATATTGGCCTTAACCCATTCTGCCTCCTATTTGCCGTCAGAGATGAATCGCTTGTTTCGCCCAATGCCATCCGAAAGCCTAGAAAAGCTTAAATATTTCCTGGAAAGATGATAGAAAAGACACCCAGCCTACAACGCTAGGGTTGCGGAATTTGTTCGAAAGAGTCACCGCGGCCCTGGAACGCAAACGGCACTAGGAGGATCACGGGTGGGTTTTAGTCAGTAAGAGTCTGACACTCCCTTTCGCTCTGCCTAGATCGGGAGAAGTCATTCGAACCCGACGTATTTTATTTTAGAATTATTAATACATACTTTGGTATTTTAAGATTGAGTTTTTTTTTTATTATTTGTCACTTTATAAAGAGAACTCAGGTTTTTGTGTTGTCGGGTTTTTTTTTTAATTTTGGATTTCGGTATGGGCACGCTCAGCACAATTTTAATCCACATCATTGTTATGTTTTATTATGGTTTCTTTTTTTTTACTTTGTTCTTTGTTGCTGTTGTGTTGTGTCCGTGGCGAATAAATGTTTTCTATTCTATACTATTTTGTTCTCATCACGATACTCAGCAGCGAGCAAACAACTAAACAGGAGGAACCCAATATTCAAAATAAGAGTCGACCCCTAAAATTTAAGAGAAGGAAATGCTCGTTGCTATACAACCACAAAGTTTGATGTTCAAGCTTAAACAATGCTTGCAGAGGCTATTCCATGGATTCGTGACTCAAAAATCACATTTACATAAAGACAAAACGCCCACCCGTCACCACTTCCTAGTGTTTTAGCTGCGGGAAGAAGTGGCCAAAGGTAGGAAAAAAATTAATTATCCAACATGGAAATCATAAATCAATTCACTATAAAACATTGTAAAGAGTAGATTGAGTCAATTAAGTAAAAACAGATTGACCTACATAGTAATAAAAAATTACACAAAAAAAGAAACAATTATATGAACTCATATAACCTATCTACTCTACTACTCAACAGGCCAAGATTTCTCCGTGCCTCTATAAGCACGTTACCCTATAGTTTTCAGCTGTAATTTGTAGAATTTTGACAGTGGTTATCAGTAAACATAAGCCAAGAAATCTGACGTTATCTTGCTAGGTGCTATCGTGTGACCCAGTTACTGGGTTGTGGAGTAATTCTGGTATTCAGCCGCGTCTGATCAGACTGGAAGCTGACTCCAATATTTTATGAAAAATGTAAGGCAGATTATACACTGAACAGTCAAACTATAAAATTGCCTTTCACTGGTCTCCTATGCGCGATGCAAAGTATTTCGATAGAAATTCCTCAGTAACACAGCCGATACTGGCCAAAATAGTTATAGACTCGAATGGAAAATTTATTACAGCATCCGTAACACGTATTACTATTACATTCATACATCTGACCAATAAAGATAAAAACGTAATGACTATAAACTATTTCCCAATCAGACTTTGTTACTAAATCAAACTACTGATCTGAAAAAAATATAGTGAAGTGCGAGTCGGTCTCGTATACGAAGGGTTCCGTACCATTTAGAGACCTTGCTGCTTTCGAGATGTCATGATTCTATCTCAAAGGCAAATAGTACATAGTTATGCGGCATTGCAAAAATTTGTTGCGCCAATCCCGCTTGACTAGTTTTTATTATGTGTTAGTATAATTACCTACATATATTTTTCGTACGATAGAGCATAACTAACGCCAAAAACTCCTGAAAATACAGCTTTCTTATATGAGGTACTTCACATAATTTTAGCTACTAAAATTTTTTAGCGGCTAGAGGTATACAATATGTTTATGTTGTCGAAATACTTCAAAGTTTGTCAGCATAAACAGTTCCAAAGAGACCTTGTGATAGACAGATACACAAACTGACGTACCGACTCAGTATAGAGTCTGGCTTACGGATACTGTGGCCGTACTACGAAGTGCCAATGCTATCATGATTCAGTGGGAAAGGGGTAGTGCTATTCGTCTTGTGTAACTCCGTCTCTCTCTGACACAGGTATCATGATGGATTTAAGACGTATGGTAGGGCTGCTGAACCCTAAAAATAAACGAATTAAATATTAGTAACTCTTAACTTCTACTCATTTCAATATTCAGTTTTTGGCACGATGCCATCAAATTTTTAGTTTTATTGCCAACCAGCTATCCGTCATTTTTATTCGCGATCATCTGAAATCATAGCGATGAAGTTTATTTAGATAAGACGCTTATGTAATGTCGGAACTTCCGCAAAAATTTCAAGATATAAAATATGGAAGATAATGTCCACGAAGAATCTATGAATCATAATGTTAACCATCGATTATGGAAGGTCAAAAAATAACTAGGTACAATTTCTACGTGACTGACCGACTTCTCTATACATAAATTTGCCAACGACGATCATTTATTACTATACCCCATTCACAATAAGATTAGACATTGAAATAAATCTTTTTTACAGTCCGTTCAACCGATTTTGACCTCTATTGTGTTGGTGGCATGACACATGGCAGCTACAGTAAACAGTTGGTATTATAATCGCGTTTTTGCTTTTAATGCTATCCTTATGCCTACGGAATAGAAGTAAAAATCGGTTGAACGGACTGTAAATAGTTTTGTTTAAATGTCTAATCTTATTGTGAATGGCGTATAGACATTTATTACAGACTAGCTGCCACCCGTGGCTTCACCCATGTGATTGTCAAAAATTATCCCAAGGAAACATACTCCCGGGATAAAAAGTATCCTATGTGTTATTCCAGACTATAATTTTACCTCTATGCCAAATTTCATTACAATCTTTTCAGTAGTTTTTCCGTGAAAGAGTAACAAAAATCAATCCATCCATACTTACAAACTTTCGCGGTTATAATATTAGTAGGAAGTAGGACTAGCAGCGCCCCGCGGTTTCACTTGCATAGTTCCCGTTCCCGTAGGAATATGGGGATAAGATATATGAAATTACTAGGGTTGCAGAATTTCCCCACCGAATGTGTCTCCACGTTGTCGTCGTGGTGGGGCTTGAGTGTCCCAATGATCTTGCGAGCTTTCCCGGTAGAGCCACTCATGCCGGAAGGTCGCAAGTGAGGGATCAGACCAAGAGAGACACACGCCTGCTCGCTGCTCTCTGGTACGCGTCTGATCATCAGACGTGACTGTGGGAGCAGCGAGCAGGTGGAGAGGTGAGTTAGGAGAGAGGGCCCTGAGAAGGGGCGGAGCGAACAGGGACCGCACCCTCAAAAGGAAAAATATGAAAAAACAAGACGCTTGCAAAATGAGTCCCCAGGTGGGTCCCGACTGCTCAGCGGTCGGGGAATCCCACCCCGCTTCGGCGGGCTGCCCTCCGTACTCTGGGGTGGGCACCAAACGTCTTCCGCTTGCCAGTGGCAACAAGAGCCGAGGAGGCTCCGAGTCATCGTCGTCATCCGGATCTGACTCCTTTAAGGAGCTGATGGCGTACGAGTTTGGAGAGGAGGGTTCGCCTGAGCGCCGGGGTGGTGCGGAGTCGGATTCCGGCTCCGCCCCAGACCTAGTAACGGTCAGCTCGGCGGGCTCTGGATCCGGAAGAGAGGGGGCTGCTGCGGAGAACGGCAAGTTCTTCCGCAAGCGGCCCAGACGGGAGGATACCGGGGGGTCGTCCTCCGAGGGCGAATTTGCCTCCGCCCGCAAAATCCCCACCGCAAGGCGGGGCAGGGGCTGTGAGGCAGGGAGGGGGCTGGCTCCCTCTACCCGGGAGGTGGAGAGTCGGGCCGGGAGGCTGGTGGAGGAGGGGCGTCGCCCTGGAGGGAGCGGTCGTGGGGCTCCCTCTACTCTTCCGCCTACTCTCGACTCCGACGACTCGGAGCCCCCGGGAGAGGTGCGTCCCACGGTTGAGGAGAAGAGGGCCAAGCTGGAGGAGGTCGTGGAGGCCGCGATCCGCGCTGTGGCCTTTAAGAGGAAGCAGTCCTCTAAGCGGGAGGCCATTAGCGCGGCCAAAGCCTCCATTATGGCGGCGGCGACGGCCAACGTCGGCAGGTCCGAAGAGGCGACAGAGTTGCGGGCGGAGGTCGCCCGCCTCGCGGCCGTAACGGAGAGACTCATAGCGGAGAATGAGTCGCTCCGGAGGGACCTGGCTGACATGGCCAGAGCGGCCTCTGAGGGGCCGCAGGGGGGGCTGAGTCCGGCGGCGCTGGAGGGGAGCCAGGTGCTGAGCCAGGTGCGGAGCCTGGTGCGGCAGGAGCTGGCTCCCTTCCGGAAGCAGTTCTCCGTTTTGGAGGACATGGTCCGGCGTCCCCCGTTAGCGGCGGCACAGAGGCCCCCGGGACAGCAGAAGGCGGCTTCGTACGCAGCCGCGGTGGCTGCTGGCCCGGGAACGTCCGGCCAGGCGAAGGCCAAGGCGGGAGCCGCGCCATCGCCTGTGGCGCCGGCGCCTGCGACGCCGGCGACGACCAAGTCGGCCCCGGCGAAGAGGGGAAGGAGGAAGGCTGGAGGGGGAGCGGCTAAAGCTGCTGCGTCAGTGGCGCCGCAGCCGCCCCCACCCCCAACCTCGGACCCTCCTGCGACCGGGGCCGGGTGGCAGGTTGCTGGAGAAAAGCGGCAGGCCAAAAAGGCGGCCAGGAGCAAGGCCAAGAGGCAGCGGCGGAAGGCCAACGCCATCGCGGCGAGGCTTCGCGCCCCGAAGTCCGCGGCTGTGGTCTTAACACTGCAGCCGGAAGCGGAACAGAGGGGTGTGACGTACCTCGCCCTGATGAAGCGGGCGAAGGAGGCGGTGAACCTCCGGGAGCTGGGCATCACTGGGGGCCTCGGGATCAGGAGAACCCTGACCGGTGCCCGGAAGCTCGAGCTCGCCGGAGCGGAGAGTGGCCCGTTCGCGGACGCCCTGGCCGAAAGGCTGAAGGAGGTCCTCCCCGCGGACGAGGTTCGAGTGTCCAGGCCGACTAAGTGCATTGACATGCGCATAGTGGGCCTGGACGACTCCGTGACGGAGGAGGAGGTTGTGGCCGCCGTCGCCAGGACTGGGGGGTGCTCTGCCGAGCTCGTCAAGGCGGGCACCCTCCGGCCTGACAACACGGGCATGCAAACCCTTGTGGTGAGCTGCCCCGTGACGGCGGCCAGAACAGTGTCGGAGGGTCGAAGGCTCTTGGTGGGGTGGGTTTCTGCGCGGGTAAAACTGCTGGAACCCAGACCTCTGAGGTGCTACCGCTGCCATGTGGGCAACCACACGGGAGCTATGTGCCCCTCGGAGGTGGACCGCAGTGGACTTTGTTTCCGCTGTGGTCAGCCCGGTCATCGGGCCGGCTCGTGCGAGGCCACGCCGCACTGCAGTGCATGTGCGGCTGTTGGCAAGCCGGCCGAGCACTGGGCTGGGGGAAGGGCCTGCGCGCCATCCGCCCCGACCAAGGGCAAGAGGTCCGCCGCCGCCGCCGCCTCTGCCGCCGCCGCGGCTTCCGTCGCCGCTTCTGCCGCTTCTGCTGTGGGTGCTGCGACTCCCGGTACTCGGGAGGGGGCTGAAATGGAGTGCCAGTAATGGTCCCATTTCGGCCTCCTCCAGAGACAAGTCGGCCACTGTGCTATTGCGCAGTGGCTGATGCCTGTGGACGGTGAGCGTGGGTGGCTCGCCGTCCGATACCAGGCTGAGTCGACGACGCGTTGTGCTTCACGCGCGCCTCAAGGAGCCGTCAGCACCAGAGACGGGGCCCCATAGGGTCGGTGCCTGCTAGGGTTGCGGAATTTGTTCGAGAGAGTTGCCGCGGCCCTGGAACGCAAAGGGCACATGGAGGAGCACGGGTGGGTTTTAGTCAGTAAAAGTCTGACACTCCCTTCCGCTCCGCCCAGAGCGGGAGAAGTCATTTGATGATTTCCCATCCAAAAAAAAAAAAAAAAGGGTTGCAGAATTTGTTCGAAAGAGTCACCGCGCGTCCTTGCAACGCAAAGGGCATTAGGAGGAACACGGGTGGGTTTTAGTCAGTAAGAATCTGACACGTCCACTCCTCCCAGAGCGGGAGAAGTCATTTGATAATTTCCCATCCATAAAACAGGAGTATAACATTAGTTCACAGCCATTTTATACAACAAGTAATTATTAAAATCAGATTATAGTACGTAAAAAGAACCATGTAATCCAGTTACAAATTAATTACCAATATTAAAACTTCAAACGTATCGCCAATTCGTACTAACAAGGTAGTTTACAACACTACACTTTAATAGTACCGTCTAGACGAAAATGCCCTTGATATGATCAAGTAGTTTTCAACTGAACCTGTAAACTGTAGAGGGCGCCACTAGTGGGTTCAAATGTAACGAGATTAATAGCCATTGACATTTTTAGAGCGAGGTTATTTTTTCAATGACAAAGTTAAAAGGCTATTGCAAAAAGTTTTGGACTAGCTCGATCATTTATTAGAACAATTAGCATCTAGGTGAAAACTGTATCAAGGCAGCATACGGTAAAACCAGGATAGATGCCACACTTTTTAAAATCATTTTATATCTCCCAGTGCAAAAATCAAAATATTTTAATTGTGACACTGGTTAATACTTTGGGTTTTTATCTTCAAATTTATGAAAAGTTAAAAACATTATCTTTGATATTTCCAGAGTATTAGCGATTTTCACGGACCTCTAAGTTTTGGGTCATCTATCCCATATATGGGATAGTTGCCTAGTCCATATAAATTACATTTAGGATAGACAACCCGCTGAAAAACAGAGCATCTATCCCGAACTTTGATCGCACTTTGCCTTCCCATGCAACCGCACAGAGACATGAGACACAGTCCACTTAGTGATAGTTGGAAAGTCTCCCGATACATAAATAAAATAGCATGCGATTCATCCGCTAAACTATATAATCTCGATCGGGGCACCTATACTACTGGGGCATCTATCCCGGTTTTACCCTATACGGAGCGGTTCATGCTGCATTAACCCAGAAAACATGGAGACGCATAGTATGTAAACGCAATCATCATCAGTGTGGGAACGACGAAGGAGACATATCACGCTTGCACTGGTATATTTTGTCCTTTACTTTGCCCGATAGTCGGGTTTCGGTCCTTTTGTGCCAAAATAGTCTATCTTCGGTTTGTAAAACCTTTCTCTTTACTTTTGACTTCCAGAACAAATAAATGGCAGATGGGAAAGGATGGCTAATCTTTGTTGAGGCAGATTCGATCCCCGCACGGAACAAATGTTTGTATGACCTACAGATAATTGTTCCGGGTCTGGGTGTCTTGTGTATGTGAGTTTTCATGTTTGTGAACGCACCCACAATACAGGAATAAATCTTAGTGTGGGGCAACGTTTTAATAATAATACGTTACGGTTTTTGATCTAGAAATTGTCAGTCCAAATGCGCAGTAACTCTTATGCGTATGTATATGAAGAAAATACTGTCAACGGAATGAACACGCTATCCCCAATGGTGGTTTGCAAACTACTTTTTAGAAATAGTGGTGGTAGTTTTTTAGAGTGGTGGAATGGGTTTTTTATGTAGTCTAGACGAGAAGTTTTGTATTTCATACGATAATGTACTGGTACTCAACATTGCTTGTTCGCCACGGGAGACGCTGCGGGGCGCAGCGGGATGCCGGGATTGATCAAGATGAGATGAATGGCTTTTAAAAAGGCAAACATATAATTTAAGTAGAGAATATATGAATTTTAAAGACTTACATGACTGACACTACATGGATAAATAGAAAGCCCATTATTGAGCACCTAACGAATAACAGCAGTCTTTTGCACTTATCGTAATTTATGTTGTGCTGTGTATTTATGCAATGCAGCGTATCCTGTTCTGAAGCAGTAATGCTAGCGAAGAAGTAGGCGGACCGCGTGCGAGAGAGGAAAAACTCGGAGCGTGCTCCAGCCGCCGCAACAGAAGAAGACGCCCCGGGCATTGGGAAACGCAGGGTGATTCCCGGCCACCGTAGGCGCGGGCCTGCGGATGGCGAGCGAGGTGGAGGCGAGGTGGCTTGTCGTCCGATAGCAACCGGGGGCCGTACCACGAAGTGCCAATGCTATCATGATATTTGTGCGAAAAAGGGATAGTGCTATTCGTCTTGTATAACTCCGTCTCTCTCTGATACAGGAAGCATGATGGATTTAAGATGTCATGGTAGGGCTACAGGCCCGGGTCGACGGCGCGTCGTGTTCCACGCGCGCCTCAAAGAGCTGTCAGCAACGAAGACGGGGCCTCATGGGGTCAGTGCCGGCTAGGGTTGCGGAATTAGAAAAAGCCCACGCCGGTAAAAACAATTGAAAAAGAATTAAATAATTAATAAAAACCCCCGACTTACAGAATGAATGTAACCCAAGAATATCCGTCAGGGCTGCCATCAGAATCTGCAAAACTAGCTCATTTAATGGCAGCCCTGACGGATATTCTTGGGTTAATTTTGGGAGAAGAACGTGCAATGGAGTTTTTTGCACGTTCTTCTCCCAAAATTAAATCAACAATCTCTCAAACACAATCTTTTAAATCAATTTTATATTACTGACATACATCCAATTTGTTTTGCGCCCACACAAGATACAGTCTAACCTATCTTGGGCCCGATGATATAAAGATAATATTTATCAAGCGTTTGGAAGTAAATTCTTACTCAAAGACCCATTTTTGCAATAAACAATATACAACTGGAGCGTCCAACAGTGGGTGTTAATAACCTGATAAAATTAACATAGAAATGTGAAAATACATTATTATCCGAATCGATTCACGTCCGATGAACTTTCGATAAGTAGGTAAGTACCAACATAAATAGTGAAAGCATCGATTAAGTTAAAAGCTTTTTCGTAAAGTGGATTACAAGTAACCAATATAATACTCACATGCGCTGGCATGTCCTAGAACCAAAAATTCGAAGACATGTGACATTCACCAACCCGCACTGGGCCCGCGTGGTGGATTACGACCCATTCCCTCTCCTAGAGAGGAGGCCTGGGTCCCAGCAGTGGGAACATTAATCGGCTGTTATGTATGTATGTATAAATGATAAATGATATTTATTTTGTAGGTAAGTAGGTTAAACATAACACTTTTACACGTCCAATATTTCTTGTCATTTTGAGCTAGATGAAGCCGGTGTTTCTAGCTGACTACCCTGAGGAGAAACACCGAAACAAACTCAGAGGTCAAGGTCTCTTTTAAAGTCCATACAATCCGCACTGGTCAAGTCATATGAGAACCATGTCGGCTAATGTCTGAGGTAGCCTTTTGAGGAAAGTGCCACACAGATTTGAGTGGACCTGTCCAGACAGTGCAAGCATTTGTCAGATACCGTGTAGCTGAAACTTAAAACTTTAAGGAGCTCAACGGTTTGTCGAACAATACCAAATTAGGGACATTTGGGTAGGCCGCAAGACTTACTCAAACTGCCAGACATATATACTCATATGTATGTACAATTTGCAATGAATTTAGGAAAGGATCACGTTGATACTAAGATGCTCTTTCAAACCATCTTACGAAATTTTAATTTTTCATTTTACATCGACAAGAGGGAATGAGAACATCATTAACATAGAGTAAGCCACGCATTATTAGGGATAACTCAAATACTAGTCGTCAGATCTCAATCAAATTTAAATGGGACTACACGACAAGCACCAGCTTTCGAATATAAAAAAGAATCATCAAAATCGGTGCACCCAGTACAAAGTCATGAGGTAACACACACAATAAAAAATACAGTCGAATTGAAAGATTTTCCTCCTTTTCTAGAAGTCGGTTAAAAATAGATTTGAAATAAAAATCCAATATGGATTTTTATCTTGAACCTATTTTCGTTATTTACGACTTTAAAAACCAACATACAGTGGAAGCATTGACTAAGTTAAAAGCTTTTTCGTAGAATGAAATATAAATACTCTTACATGACTGAATATGGTGGGTAGAGTGGTAGACTCGAAGCCCAAATGTATGTAGGTCGTGTAATGTTAATGGTTCGGTAAACAGACTGACAGCCTATCTAAGGATTTTGTTGACAAAACAGAGTTTAGTCAGACATTCACAGCATTGTGCTTAGATACTTTTTTATCCCGGGACCTGACCTTTTGGGACACCTACTTTCACGCGGGCAAAAATAGTTTTATGTTGGACGAATCGAATCGACAAGAATTGCTGATCCATTAAAAATGCGATTATGCGAAGATCATACGATTTACGAATTCCTAAATGATAAATTTTAAGTTATTTGACATTGATACTTATAAAAGTTTGACATTGTATTGATACTTACACAATTGTTTTTTTTTTGCTTGTTTTAAGTTTTTTTTTTTTTTGTTTTAAGTTGTGTCGTGTTTTGTAGTAATTTAAACAGAATATATTATTTTTTTCTTTTATAACAATTTCGTAAAAGAGTGTACACCTTTAATGTAGATTTTTGAGGGATTAATTTATTTATTATTAAAATCTCAAATAAAAAGTACGAAAAATTACGCCAATAAATGAATTTGAATTAAAATTACAATAGAAAACATTTGCGATGCATTAATTTTCGTGAAACACGATTGTTATACCAAAATAAATAAATGGTACTCATACCTTCATTGTTTCTGTCATAAAACAAAACTCCAAAGACACGTGGTTTCAATTGCAGGAATGCATTATTAATAATACACTGCATCTCAAAGCATCATGCACTTGAAGAAATAAATCTTTCCAATGTGGAATTCAAAATCGTTTATAATCGTAAGGAATCTACATACTTTATTTTTAATAAAAGATGGATGGGTAAGCAATACTTATAGTAAAGACATTTGAATAGGCTGAAAAAGAAGGCATATAGGCTTTAAAGCAAGCTGAGCTAATAAAACCGCTCAAGATATTTTGACTAACTATACAGCAAAAAAGAAACGGATAAAATTGTCACCAATTTACTGGGATTGTAATATTGGTCTATGTTACTGGGTCGCTGTGACGACTATTTGAATTTCGATCTGCGTCAAAGATTTATTAAATGTACGATAAAATTAAAAAAACGATGGTTTTCGACTTCAGCGATGCAATTTGCGAAGGGACGATAATCCTCTCATTCACAAAAGAACCATGCAGATTAGTATGTTTTTCTTCTTCAAAGTCAAATTCAATTTATTTATTTCAATTTTATTTGTTCGAAAGAGTCACCGCGGCCCTGGAATGCAAAGGGCACTAGGAGAAACACGGGTGGGTTTAATCAGTAAGAGTCAGACACTCCCCTCCGCTCCACCCAGAGCGGGAGAAGTCATTTGATGATGGGCTATCATCAAATGACTTCTCCAGTAAAAAAGGGGTTCCCATACAAAAAACGTGATTTTTTTCGGTTTGATATTAATTTTACATAAATATAGATATAAATTATTATCTTGTTGTTATAGTGGCAGCTTAAATACTCTGTGAAATTTTCAACTATCTACCTATTACGGTTTTTGGGATACAGACTGCTGACAAACAGACGAACAGACAGACAGCGGAGGCTTAGTAAATTGACTATAATTGTCTTCCATACATCATATTTAGCTGCAATTTGAGTATCCATTCCATCTTTAGTATATCTCATTTTGATTTTACTGCGAAAGTCTAAACATAAAACCTAGTGTTAGGTCACCGATGACTAATTCCTAGGTCACCCAAAAAGTTAAGTAAACCTAGTCTCGATATAAATGAACTACAATATACTGACGTGTGAAAGGAATATCATAGTAATATGGGTCCCATAACATTATCTTGCCACTCCTCATTTGTATGGAGCTCACGGTTGCCATAGAAAATAATATAGTATTTTTAGGAATTTTTATATTAACTTTTGGAATAATTAGGCTATTACTAGGCGAGATTACAATGGCTTCAAACAATGAAAGGGGAAGGTCACGATACGTGCCTTCAATGAAACATTTTCATCCCACACTAGTTTCTGCTCGTGGTTTCGGCTGCCGCACGAAAGCGCAGAATTTATCTTAAGTGGATGGAGGTCTACCAAGCTTAGGCGGAGCAACGCCGTGTCTTTGTCGAGGCGATAGGCGGCGGTGACCTCTCGCGTCCGGCCCTGGTTCAATCCATGGTCCGGAGCGAGGAGGCATGGGAAGCGGTCGCCTCCTTCTGCGAAACAGTAATGCTAGCGAAGGAGGAGGCAGACCGCGTAAGGGAGATCGAAACCTCACACCCCAGCCGCCGCAACAGAAGAAGACGCTCGTAGGTGCGGGCCTGCGGATGGCGAGCTATGGGTGGCTCGCCGTCCGATAGCAACCAGGCCCGGGTCGGTGGCGCGTCGTGTTCCACATGCGCCTCAAAGAGCTGTCAGCAAAGAAGAAGGGGCCCCATAGAGTCAATGTCTGCTTGGGTTGCGGAATTTGTTCGAAAAAGTCATCGCGGCCCTGGAACGCAAAGGGCACTTTAGGAGGAACACGGATGGCTTTTAGTCAGTAAGAGTCTGACATTCCCTTCCGCTCCGCTCAGAGCGGGAAAAGTCATTTACATATTACGTAGATAAATAATCATGACGTTCAGTAGATGTTTCGCGTGACCTAAAGGGCAGGCTTTTACCATGGACAAAGGATAAGCATTGCCATACAGCCTTGCAATGCGGCCCAGCCTTTTGGGTACATTACCAGTGGCCAGCGACGCGGAGGAATTTTTCGACGCCATCTTTTGACTATTTTTAGTTTAAGTTAAAAGTTTTTAATTTTAAAGTGGATATATGTATGTATATTAGTTACTGAAGAGAAAGTAATTAATTAAGTTAGATAAATCATTCAGAAACGAAAAACAGACAGTTATTTTCAATTTTTACTATACATAAGTTTAAATGAGGTTTCTCTTATTTCTCTAATTTATAATGCTCCTCGGAAAACAATAATTTTCTCAAAACATCCTGGTCTTTGTTTATCTGGAGTAAATTAATGTGAAGTCTATATGTTTATAACCCTGACTAAAGCACAACAAACGCGTCGATTTCAGTGTACAAACCAATCAGTCACAGTTTAATGTAATATACTGTGAAAGTGAGAACTCGATAATAATCGGCCTAGCCATTTCCCAGCTATATAGGTTCGGCATCCAGTCAAACCAGATTCATCTGAATACCAGTATTTTCGTACAGCGGCGGCATACCCGACCTCCAAAACCCATTAACTGGGTAACACGGTACTTCTTGGCAAGACTGGAGTCAGATTTTCTGAAATCAGAAAATCCTTAACGACTGCCAAAAATCTATAAATGACAGCCGGGACCAACTTCTTAATGTACTTAGGTACCTCTTGGCTAGACTCATCCGCCTAGCCTTTTCCCAACTATATTGGGGTCGGCTTCCAGTCATACCGGATTCAGCTGAATACCAGTATTTAACATGGAGCGGCTGCCTACCAGACCTCCACAACCCAATAACTAACACGGTACTTCTTGGAAAGACTAGTGTCAGATTTACTGGCTTCTGACAATCCGTAACGACTGCCAAAGATCTAAAAATGACAGCCAGGACCAACGGCTTAACGTGCTTTCCGAGGCACGGAGGAAACTCGGTATGTTAAGATGGTCACCCATCCACAGACCAACCTTGGCAAGTGTTGCTTAACCTTGAAGATCGACCCATGCGGCTGTTATTCTTTAGCCACGAACTCCTCTACCCCTTGGCTAGATTATAGTGGCAAATTACTTGGCTTTTTTTTTCGCGCCTCTGTGACTCTTTCAAACGGATTCTGCAAAATGAGATGCTTAGACTTTATGACCTTCAGGTAGTACAGGCATCATGATAAGTTCGATGGCTAAAACCAAAAACAATAACTCTTAAAACTAAATTCAGTTTTACAGACACATAATAATAGAACTAGCGACCCGCCCTGGCTTCGCACGCGTGCAATGCTGATACTTAATATATACCTATATTAAGTATCAGCATTGCACAGAATGTCTATAATTATATACAATCATCATCATCAACAGCCTGTTGCACTGCTGGACATAGGCCTCTCCAATTGCACGCCTCTTAGAGGTCTATTTTCGGCTTCTATGATATATACAAAGTTCACAGTTCTTTATGAAAACAAAATGTGTTTATAAACAGGGGGTTTCTGAAACCTAAAAATGATCAGTGTTTCTCTACTATATTACGCATGTATTATACATATAAACCTTCTATTTATCTTGATCTATCTATTTTAAAAAACCGCAATAAAATTCGTTACGTTGTTAGTATTAAAGATCTAAGCATACATATGGACAGACAGACAGCGAAAAGCGACTTTGTTTTTATACTATGTAGTGATTTTATTTCGGTGTGTACGCTAATGTTTTCTCGCGATTCTGCTTGCGTACATTCGAATATATATTTATGAACTGTATCATTGTGTGAATCATCGATGCGGGGTAAACAGAGCTCTTGGTGACGCCAGTAGTAGATGAGTTGGTATTTCCAACAGACAAAACTTCAGTAGTCTCCGATGGGTTTATATTTATTATTGACTAGCAGCGCCCCGCGGTTTCACCCGCGTAGTTCCCGTTCCCGTGGGAATATGGGGATAAAATATAGCCTATTTTACTCAGGGTGATTGTAGCTTTCTAATGGTGAGAGAATTTTTGAAAGCAAACCAGTAGTTTTTGAGTTTATTCGTTACATAAAAAAATACAAATCTTTCCTCTTTATAATATTAGTATATAGACTAGCAGGGCCCCACGGTAATACCCGCGTAGTTCCCGTTCCCGTTGGAATACGGGGATAAAATATAGCCTATATTACTCAGGGTGAATGTAGCTTTCTATTGGTGAAAGAATTTTTGAAATCGGTCTGGTAGTTTTTGAGTTTATTCGTTACATAAAAAAATACAAATCTTTCCTCTTTATAATATTAATTAGTACCTACATATATAGACTAGAAGCGCTCCGCGGTTTCACCCGCGTAGTTCCCGTTCCCGTGGGAATATGGGGATAAAATATAGCCTATGTTACTCAGGGTGAATGTAGCTTTCTAATGGTGAAAGAATTTTTGAAATCGGTCCAGTAGTTTTTGAGTTTATTTGTAATATTAGTATAGACTAGCGACCCGCCCTGACTTCGTATGGATGCAATACTGATACGTAAGTAAAGGATAAAAAATGGTTATTGTGGGTTATCCCTAAAAGATAGACATAAACCATCGAGGATCATTTTGTAGTCATTTTTAAGGTCTACAGGATTCAACTGTATTCTTAAAATGTTTAGTATTATACAGAGAGATTTTTCTTTTATTGATGGTTTATTACGATTGGGCTTAAAATCGATTGATTACTTAATCGATCGAACGAAAAATGTATTCACCATTAGAAAGCTACATTATTTACTTAAAAAAAGGCTATATTTTATTTAAGAAAAATAGAGATCCCTACGAAAATTGCAATTAATTTAACCCAAAGTAGTAAAGTTAAATGGGTAAGTACGTTTAGCTGTGGAGATTTTCTACCATTTGGAGTAGAGGAGATTAAGGAGATTTGCTACCTACCAATTATTGAAGAGTTCCATTTCCTTATCAGATCTTCACCAAAACAGAAAGGGACCAGCTCGAAATACTACGATGCTCTTTCAAACCATTGTATAATTATTATTTTTTATCCTTATGTGCATGTTCAATAAACATTATCATACTCAAAACTCCTTAAAGTACAGTTTAATCCGCCTACATTGACTAAGCGCTTAATATACCTAAAGTAAAACAGAGCAAATGGTTTTCATATTAAATTCTTTGGGAGGAGCTGGTGGCTAAATTATAACAGCCGTACGGGTTGATCTTCTAGGTTAAGCAACGGTTGCCGAGGTTGGTCTGTGGATGGGTGACCATCTTAACATAACGAGACTTCTCTGTGCCTCGGAAAGCACGTTAAGCCGTTGGTCCCGGCTGTCATTTGGTGATCTTTGGCAGTCGCTACGGATTATCAGAAGCCAGAAAATCTGACACCAGTCTTGCCAAAAAGTACCGTGTTCCCCAGTTAATGGATTGTGGAGGCCTGTTAGGCAGCCACTTCATGTAAAATGCTGGTATTCAGCTGAATCTGGCTTGACTGGAAGTCGACCCCAATATAATTGAGAAAAGGCTAGGCAGATGATGATATTAAATTCTTTGATAAAAGTACATACATGTCTCTCATTAAACATGTAATGTTTCCTCATAACTGAGCATTACATGTCCATAGCACTGATTGATAACTGATTACCAAAAAAATTTGAATCGTCGATATCATACAAACATTCATTCTTCAGTCTCAAATAAAATTGAATCATAAACAGTGTCCCAGTTCACACCGGATACCCATCCATTTCTCAAACTCGCTGCACGTTCGTCATCTATTATTGTTTAATTACTGCTCAGTACGCACGAGCATAGCGCATTCTTGCACAGATGTTCCTTGCTTTCGTTTAGAAATACATATAGCAGTAATAGAAAATACACAAATGTCTATTTATACATATATGAATATGTATGTTTTTGTGCAGCAGTGGTGGCCGAGTGGTAACGGCCCTGATTTACGAATTGTAGGTCGCGGGTTCAAACCCAGGCGCCAGGCGCATTACTTTGTGTAATTAATTTCATCACCACTGCTCTCAAAACGGTGAAGGAAAACATCGTGAGGAAACGGCATGTAATAGAACCAAAAATTCGAAGACATGTGACATTGTGACAGATTTGAGTGGACCTGTCCAGACAGTGCAAGCATTTGTCACATACCGTGTAGCTCAAACATAGAACTTTAAGGAGCTCAACGATTTGACGAACAATACCAAAGTAAGGACATTTGGGTAGGCCGCAAGAATTACTCAAACTGCCAGACAAACTGAAATAAGACCCTAATATGGCGTTCTACATAGTCCTCACATTCACAATATGTTATGTATACTCAGTGGCGTGCAGTGGTTCGAGTTAGGGTAGGCCAGAAAATAATGTCCAAAAAAATAACACACCACATTATTCAGGGTTGAAATGTGGTGTTTTTTTTGAATAGGCTATTTAAAAAAAACTCATTTAATAAAAATTCAACCCTGAATAATGTGGTAATTTTTTAAATTTATTTGGATATTTTCTCTGGCCTACCCTAACTCGAACCACTGCACGCGCCTGTGTATACTTAACTTATTTAAAGATTGTTGACACTTCGCGTGACCCAAGCGCTAGCTTTTACCTCGGACAAAGGACAATCATTGGGAATTTTTCGATGCCATCTTTTGACTATTTTTATTTTAGTTAAGAGTTTTTTATTTAAGTGTATGTTTAGTGATAGTTAGTTATAATTTTATTTACACTGGGCCATACCAGTTTATCCAGGAGTGTGCGTATTTATGTATATCAGGATCAAATAGTTTTGCCTAGCCTAAACTGGATTATCCTATCGGGCTTAGGATGAACTTATTCAGTGAGTGTGCCCATGAACTCCACGACCTCATCCCACCGGCCCCTTTTACCATAGGACATCTAGACGCACTGCAGGTTACCATCCCTACTTTATTGCTATTCCAATTCGCATTAAGCGCTTCCAAATGTCTTTTGTAATGCGCACAGTAAAGGAATGGATCTCTCTATCTGCATCTATGTTTCCGAACGTATCCAACCCTAATCTTTTCAAAGTTAGAGTGAACAGGCTTCTTCTGGGTAAGCTCACTCCATCGTAGACTTTGTCTCTGTCACCTATAACTTTCACTAGAGTCAAGAGCAAACACGAAACATATCAAATAAAAATAAAAATGCAGCTTTATCGATATTATACTAATACTATAAAGAGGAAATATTTGTGTTTTTGTATGTAACGAATAAACTCAAAAACTACTGGACCGATTTCAAAAATTCTTTCACTATTAGAAAGCTACATTCACCTTGAGTAACATAGGTTATATTTTATCCCCGTATTCCTACGGGAACGGGAACTACGCGGGTGAAACCGCGGGGCGCTACTAGTTTTACATAAACTTGTTTGCTTAATAAATAAAGCTATACACCCATACAAAACATTATTCATATCCATCGTTCCTTTACCTCAAACCGAACACATTTCACCTTCCAATGGAAACAGTCAAACGTTAACCGCTAACACAAACACTGCCCACTCAAAAGCATACAGACATCTATATTTAGTTCAAATACGAGCTAAAATTCGAACTATTTCCCAAGTGAACACGTACTTATACGCCAAGCTATAAATACAAGCCGCTGACCCGGTTTTGCTCTACTATTTATGGTGAAAATGTCCGTTTCAGTGGTATCGACCCCATTTTGTAACCGCGATCAAAGATAACGGTGGTCGTCGTGATGAAACTGTTGAGCGTTAATTGTGGCTTCCTGTTAAGTGTTTTGTTTGTTTGTTTCAAGTATTAATTTCTATACTAGCGGTTTCACCCGCGTAGTTCCCGTTGGGGTCGTAGTTCCCGTTCTGTGGGAATACGGGGATAAAATATAGTACCTACCTATGCTACTTGCCGATAACTTTTCAGCTTTCCATTGGTGAAAAAATGGTTAAAATCGGTCCTGTAGTTTCAGAGCCTATTCCATACAAACAAACAATCAAATCTTTCCTCTTTATAATATTAGTATAGACTAGTTGACCCGGGCAACTTCGTCTGCGTCACATAGAGAGAACCCTCCGATTTTGAAACATTATTCATTGGTGCTCCGCTCCTATAATTAGTCTCAACAAACAAACTCACACAAACAAACTACAGCTTTATATATTACATAGTATAGATGAAAAAAAAAAAATATTCGTAGTCAACCCATGCAACATGTATTAAAATCTGAGTACGAGAAATATCCCGTCATATTTAAAATTAAGGTCTGTCTTGTTACTAGGGTTGCGGAATTTGTTCGAAAGAGTCACCGCGACACTGGAACGCGGCGGGCACTAGAAGGATCACGGGTGGGTTTTAGTCAGTAAGAGCCTGACACTCCTCTCAGCTACAACCAGAGCGGGAGAAGTCATTTGATGATCCAAAAAAGAAAAAAAAGGCTGTCTTGTCAAAAAGTAAATAAAAATGCTACAAGACGTGGAATTTGAGATCTTATTTTAAAATCTACTCACTGATATGTTTTAAATCGAGACTAAACATCACGTAACTACAATTTATTTTTAAATTTCTTTGTAGGCCTGAGGCACTCATGATAGTATAAACTCTAAAATGAAATAATGTTTGGTATCGTATCATAATGTGCTTTTCTTTCTTTCTGTTAGGTATGCGGGTGCGGGGAAGGGGTACCAAGTGAAACGCTTGCTAGCTAGTAACGCTCTGCCTTATTGCGAGTTACGCGGGATGTTATAAACGGTGGCGCGGGGAGGGGCGCGCCTTGCACACATACATAACAATTCCTCCCTCTAGTCCAAATAAAACGAATACAAATCAAATCCTTAGTAGGTACATATATATTTTAACAAAGTATACGCTAGTAGTCCTACATAACATCTAACGCTAGAAGTACTTTTTAAAACAAATAACGGGGCGCTTACGTAACGATCTCTTTGTAACAATATTTGACCCATCGTGTTGTGTGGACTGGTTATTTAGTTCAGTTCCTGCTTTATCTCCAACATCGTCGGAGTTCGAAGGTCTCTCTGTTCTTCCAAAATCTACGTCGTTCGAACCAGTTTTCTGAACATCATCATGGGCCTGTTGTTGGACCTCCGACTTGTCTTCTTCCGACGGCGGCGACGATGTAGTACTTCGTTCGCCCAAATCTGCACTATTTCCTCTGGCCGGATTACCCTGCCAGGGCTCAGGTGAGCAAAACTCCGGCTGAAGTGGGTGCGATTCAGGAGCAGCTGGCGACGGTGATGACGGAGGCGACGGTGATGACGGAGGCGACGACGACAGAGAGTGTCGCCGTGATGGCCCTGGTAAGCTCCCTTTGGAACTTTGTACATTATCCTCATTATTGTTACTTGTTCCTTTATAAAGCATCAGTTGATTTATGTGCCTTTTGCACTTTTCTAAACTATAATTGTCTTTTATTAAATACACAACTTTCCCTATTCTTTTAAGTATGACGCCCTTACGCCATAAATAGCTTGCTTTGTTAATAAACTTTTTGTATAATACAACATCGTTTTTTTGTAAATATTTTATTCCTTTTTTTTCTTGTTGATTAGTTTGCATACACTGTTTATTTTTTACAACGTTAGATAACGCCGGTGACAAGGGTGACGGGGTCTTTGGATCCATCAGATCTAAACGCGACCTTAATTTGTGCCCAAATACCAATTGCGCAGGGGACAACCCAGTAGCGGAATGAACTGAATTACGATAATCCATAAGATATTTTAGTAATTTTATCGATGTTTCTTTCGCGCTATGACTTGAAATAATACTAGACTTTATTCCCTTTTTAATTACCTTAACAAAACTTTTGGCCTGACCGTTACTAGGTGGGTGATAGACCGGT
This sequence comes from Hecatera dysodea, assembly GCA_905332915.2. Taxonomy (NCBI): domain Eukaryota; kingdom Metazoa; phylum Arthropoda; class Insecta; order Lepidoptera; family Noctuidae; genus Hecatera; species Hecatera dysodea. Next base: position 12,220,869 of record HG995313.1, on the reverse strand, counting down.
GACGTCATATGCGAAATCCCGTTTGCCGCGCAAAATTGTTCGAATTCTCGCGAACAGAATGCTGTGCCATTATCACTTACAAACGTTTTCGGAACTCCGAACCTTGACATTAAATCACATAGCTTCTCAATCACCGCGGTCGAAGAAGTAGCCGTGTTCATGTTGTAAACTTCTACCCATTTGGTATATGCATCCACCGCTACCAGATACATGCATCCTTTAATTGGACCTAGGAAGTCTATGTGAATCCTGTAGAAAGGACAAGGTGGAAATTCCCAGTGGGCCGGAGGCGCGCGTGGAGGTGAAGGGCGCAACTGAATACACACATCACATGAACCTATCATTGATTCTATAGCCTGGTCAATTCCTGGGAACCAAAATCTTGATCGCGCCTCAGCCTTAGTTTTTACTACGCCCAAATGGGAAGAATGTAATTCTTTGAGCATGATTTTATATAAGCTCGAAGGAATAACCACTTTATGACCTCTCATGATACAGCCATTCTCATAGGATAAATGAGATCTACATAAGTAGTACGGTTTTATCCTTATGTCGTTTATCTTTGGTGGCCAACCATTCAAAATAAAGTTTTTTACTAATCTTAAAACTACATCATTACTCGTCTCCTTGCGCAATTTGTCTACTGTCACGGGCAAGCTGCCGTCGACAACGAAACAAACATATGTCGCGCGGTCGTACGATACTTCACAATCGCAACACTGACACTGTTCGGTGCACGCGCACTCGTGTAACGCGCGCGGCAAGCTCGCGCGGGAGAAATAATCCGCGCTGTTGTCAGCACTGCGAACATATGATATTTTATAGTTATAGCTACTTAAGAACAAGGCGTACCGTTGCAACCTATTTGCTGATATTTCTGGTATGCCTTTATGGGGCCCAAAAATTGTCAATAAGGGCTTGTGGTCAGTTCGAAGGATAAACGGTTCCGATCTGCCATACAAATATTGATGAAACCGACGCACGCCGTAAATTATGGCGGTTGCTTCCTTTTGTATTTGAGCATACCGCTTTTCCGCGGAGTTTAACGTACGCGAAACAAATGAAATAGGTCTTTCCACACCGTCTGAACCTACTTGTGACAGGACTGCCCCCAAGCCACTTGGGGAAGCGTCTACCGTTAAAATGATCGTCGCGTTCGGGTCAAAATGCGCGAGAACCTGATCCGAAGTCATGATCTTTTTTATTGACCTAAAAGCTGAATCATGAATATCCGTCCATGTCCACTTACAACCCTTTTTTAACAGGTCGTACAACGGACTGAGGACAGTAGATGCGTTAGGTACGAAATTCCTGTAATAGTTAATCAGCCCCAAGAATGATTGAAGCTGACTAACATTTACTGGCACCGGTGCTTCCAGCATTGCTTTTATTTTTTCCGGTGCTTTAAGGCCATCCTTAGTGATAATATAACCTAGATAACTGATTTCGTCCTGAAAAAAACTACATTTCTCTTTTTGTAAAGTCAAACCTGCTTCTTCCAAACGCTTCAAAACGGAATTAAGCCTTTGTAAATGCTCCTGCCTATCCTTTCCCGTTATTAAAATATCGTCTAGCAGGCACAACACTCCGTCTATACCGGATAATAAGCCCTCGATAGCGCGCTGAAAAATAGACGGCGCGCTGGCCAACCCGAACACTAAACGTGTAAATCTATATAGCCCGCGGTTTGTATTTATGCAGGTTAGGTTTTTTGAGTCACTGTCCAAAACTAATTGGTTATAGGCCATGGATAAATCAAGTTTGCTAAACTGTTGGCCCCCATGAATCTTTGAAAATAGTTCGTTAGTCGTGGGAAGCGGATACTGTTCTACTAGTAATTGTTTATTAATACTAACTGAGTAGTCAGCACACAATCTGACTGTACCGTTTCGCTTTAGAACTGGAACTATCGGTGAAGCGTATTCCGAATATTCTACGGATTCAAGAATACCTAACCCGACCAATCTGTCGATTTCTTTATCGACCAATGCCCGCAACGCAAACGCTACCGGTCGCGCTTTACAAAAAATCGGTTTCGCTCCATCTTTCAACGATAGTTTTATTTTGTACTTATTAAATTTTCCCAATTCTTCCGAAAATAACTTCGGGTATTGCAGTTGCAATTCAGAAATTCCACAAAAGTTTACCGGAACTAACTGTAAGCGAAACAATGATAAGAAATCTCGACCAAGAATGGGCGGGCCGCCATCGCGGACCACATATAAGTACATAAGATTCGTTCGATCCGCGTAGCGAATCGGTAGTCGCAACGTACCTAGGCACACAATTTTCCCGCCGTTATACGTTATGAGCTGTTTACATGTACTTGATAATGACACATTCCTGAAATTACTTTTGTAAAACCCCTCCGAAACAACGGTTACCGCGGACCCACTATCTATCTCGAATTTAAATGGCACGTTATCAATCCAAACAGTTTCCACCATAGGTTCTCCCCTTACAGAACGGATATAATACAGCTTACCGTCATCGTCATCTTCACCCTTGTCACCGTCATCCACGTGTACGTAATTCACTTTTGGACACATTTTACGCAGGTGGCCTTTAACGTGACACTTTTTACAAACGTAATTTGCGAATCTACAATCAGCCGATTTGTGATTCGTATATCCACATACACTACATTTCACCTTCACTGCACTACCACCATTTTTTCCTTTATCCGCTATCTTGAAGAGCTGCTGGTCTGCCGCCGACACCTGTGCCGGCGCTCCCGCGCTGGCCGCGGCAGCAGCCCGCGAACATTTGAGGTTCTCTGCCATCTCCACGACCTTGGCTAGCGTGAGGTCAGCCAGGTCCTTCGTGTACAGCTTTTCCTTCTCTCGTCCTGGTTGCATGCCCATAATGAACTTGTCGCGGAGTGCCTCCTCCACATTAAGAAAGGCGCATTTTTCGGTGAGCCCTCGCAATCTCGCTGCCCATTGTGAATGAGATTCACCTGCTTGTTGAAACGCCGCGTAGAAATTGTGACGCTCACCAAACCCGACACATTTGGGGGTGAAATGCTTGTCCAGCAGCGATAAAAGGTCTTCATACGGCACATCTTCAACGGCTTTAGGTAAAACTAAATCCGTTGTTAGTTTGTAGGTACCCTCGGTGAGTGCGCTAAGCAAGATGGCCTTTCGTTTTTCACCCGCGCAATCCGTCTTGTCGTCGATTCCATTTGCCACGAAATATTGTGCTATACGCCCTTTGTAGGTCTTCCATATTTGCGTATTATGGTCGAACGTATGTAATATCCCGAATTGCGTAGAAGTCATCCTAAACACGTTGTAGGTAAATTTCTCGTCGCCAATGTTAGGTATGCGGGTGCGGGGAAGGGGTACCAAGTGAAACGCTTGCTAGCTAGTAACGCACTGCCTTATTGCGAGTTACGCGGGATGTTATAAACGGTGGCGCGGGGAGGGGCGCGCCTTGCACACATACATAACACTTTCTTTTTCACCCGATCAGTAAGCTGAAATGGCAGTGGGCTGGCCATATCAGTCGTAGAACCGACAACCATTGGGGTTAACAAGTTCTAGAGTGGAGACCGCGTCTCGAAAACGTATCGGTGGAGTCACGATTTGCGCAGGACAGCTGGCAGAAACTGGATGCGAGAAGCCGAAAATAGATCTAAGTGGTGTGCAATTGGAGAGGCTTATGTCCAGCAGTGGACTGCAACAATCTGTTGATGATGATAATGAATGTATTTTTAAAGACCATAGTTAAAAAATCTTGTTTTAAACTTGCAAGTCCCCAGAGTTGGTGAAAAACAATAGAGAGATCGTTTCTTCTTACTTGTGAGAGGTCTTCTCACGCTGTATCTTTCAAACCCATCAATCATCTATTCTACAAGATATATACCCTGCCCTAATTGAATAGAATATGTATGTCCTAGAACCAAAAATTGACCATGTGACATTCACCAACCCGCACTGGGCCCGCGTGATGGATTACGGCCCATTCACTCTCCTAGAGAGGATGCCTGTGTCCCAGCAGTGGGAATTTTAAAAGACTGATTATGCTACAGCACAACGATTACAAACACAAATTAAAGAAGAAGAAAAGTACAGAATGCGCCGAGCGTGCCCGAACCGAAAGGGTTAACCCAATAGAAAACTCACATCTAATCAGCAGCCTTATTCAAAGTCCGTGGAATTTTTTTCAAAAAACACAAAGCCATGACAACAAGGCTCTTGTACGCAAATGTTATCAAAGAGATAAGTTCAACGAGTTATCGATTAGCTGTTGTGTACCTTGATAAGGCAGCGTAACGCTAGGTAGGTGGTGTACCCACAGGCGGCTAGCTTTCAGATATGATAGTTGGATAAGACATAGCAGATATGGATAAGGTTGTATATGAGGGTATAAAGAAGGAGAGGGTGGTAACCGTGACTGCAATGTAGCTAAGGCACAATTCACATATGGTTATCGATAACCTCTGACCACAATCTAGTTTGATGGTAAGCGATGATGTGGTCGACGATAGAGCTTGATTGCTTTGTGCTTGTAAAATAAATAAAGAAAGAGTACTATATGTGGAAGAAGACATGCATAAAGAAATCACTGTTAAATTTCTGTTGAAGATGAAGAACAGAGTGTGTGTCTGAAATCCACTGAAGGTAAAGAAAGTTACGTTTGTACGTGAATTGTAAAGTATTCAACATATTTGGACCAAGCCATTCGTTTAAATGAAGAAGCGATTTCGTAGAAGTGTAATTAGCACCGGACACTTGCATGGTATGTAGTCACACAAAACAATACTAGGAAACGCAAAATCTATCAGTGAAGAAAAATTCTGTGAAAATAAAAGATAAAACGATCACTGCACGAAACTCCAAAGAAATACTGCAACAGACAAACATCAGATATGAGATCACTACAAAAAAAAAAGCATCCCACATCACCTATTACAAAAGAAAACGACAAAACATTCGCACAATATAAAAAAAACCACAGATGATTGTAAGACAATTATTTCAACACGGAAACTGACCATTGAATGGGTATTTGGCACAAAACATACACATTTTGTGAAGCAAACGATCGAAATTAACTCGTTATTGGGACCTGGCCTCTACATATAAATAACTAACTAAAAATACATTTGCCTGCTGATCTGGGAGCTGTATAAAAGTGGAAAGGAAGCGTTGACAATATTGAGAGTGATGGACTTTTTTAACCAGACGCAAATGTTTCAGATAATGGTACAGAAGAATTAGGTTATGTATTTGTATACGTAACAGCTGTTAGTAAGTTGTCGTCAGTGAGACTTCCAATTTGAACTACATCGCATTTTATTAGGGAGGCACGATTGCTTGAAAAAGTAATAACACGCAAATGTAAACTTAGGTCGCTTTTGATTAGAAGTTTAATTATTTTTTACTAGTTGCCTTGTGTGTTGAATTGTGAAAAATATCCCAAGGGAACATACTCCCCGGGAGAAAAAGAATCCAGACTATAATTTACCTCAGTGTCAAATTTCATCAACATCCATTCAGTAGATTTTGCGTGGAAGAGTAACAAACATCCATCCATCCATTCATTCATCCATACTTACAAACTTTCGCGTTTATAATATTAGTAGGATTTCTTTCCCCAATAATTGTATTTTAAATATTATGTATTTGTTGCCACAGTGTTGTCTTTTTAACCCAAAGGTTGACTGGTAGAGAATGCCTTGTTGCATTAAGTCCGCCCATGTACCACTATTGTACATAAAGTTTAAATTAATTAATTAAATCTTACAGTGCTAGAAGATTGCCAGGAGCCTAAGAAACACACTCAGAAGAAGACTTAAATCTCACTGGCTGAAAAAAAACAGTAAACGAAATGGGATGGAAAAGCATTGAGTAGTACAGGAAAAACAAAACAGCATCCACAGCTGTTATAAACAATACTGATTTAATAAAGGAACCATTAACAAGTAAAACATATTGGCAATCTCCGAACAGCGAATAGCGACAGAACTCATTAGCCACCAGTATAATTGTCTATATGCAGCCATCCATATAATTACGTCAATCCTGGGCCAAGATCTCTCAGATTTCAGATACAAATGCGATCTTGAGTCAGAACCGTCTGCCACAGCATCAAGTGAAGTAATTTTAGCACGCGAAACATTTGGCATACGCCAGACGTGGTAGGCCAATCCTGGGTTTTGCGTTTTTGAATTTTTTTACAGGGTAGATACAACATTCAAGGGACCCATAAAAAATGTTGCCTTGCCGTATGGAAAATTTAGACCCATGTTGCTTAAGATACTGAATAAATAATGTGTAACTGTTGTTCAACTTATGATTTTATTTTGATAATTACTACAAATATTCCTCTATTTACTATTTACTCATTGTGTATCTGTGGAGAACGCGGTTGATTTCACATTTATGTCATTTCTGTATCTTATCTTTTTGTATTTGTTATTGTGTAATTGTTTGTTTTCCCAAATAAATAAAATAAAATAAAAAGCCCTCATCGAACCATTCATAAACATTTTTTTTTCAACTAGGTACAATGTAATTTTCTTCTAATTATAAGCATAAGTTTTACTATTTAAAACAATAAAACGCTTTATAAAAAACTAGCTGCTGCCCGCGACTTCGTCCCCGTGGAATCCCCGATTTTAAAACATTCTTTATCGCTGCTCCGCTCCTATTGGCTTAAGCGTGATGATATATAGCCTAAAGCCTTCCTCGATAAATGGTCTATTCAACCCAAAAAGAATTTTTCAATTCGAACCAGTAGTTCCTGAGATTAGCGCGTTCAAACAAACAAACAAACTCTTCAGCTTTATAATATTAGTATAGAAAATATAGTCTGCGGTGTCAAAATAGAATTACAACTCTAAATTGCACCCATGCCAAGCCCGGGCGTATATAAGCGTAAAGCATAATCCGCCTTTTTAATGTTCCCACTGCTGGGACACAGGCCTCCTCTCTAGGAGAGGGAATGGGCCATAATCCAGCACGCGGGCCCAGTGCGGGTTGGTGAATGTCACGTCTTCGAATTTTTGGTTCTAGGGCATGCCGGTTTCCTCACGATCTTTTCCTTCACCGTTTTGAGAGCAGTGGTGATGAAATAAATTACACAAAGTTATGCGCCTGGCCGGGTTTGAACCCGCGACCTACAATTCGTAAGTCGGGGCCGTTACCACTCGGCCACCACTGCTCTGCAGCCGGGCCGGGGCGTGACGCTAACATATATTATAATTTTTACTTTTTGTTGTGTATTTAGGTACGTATTTATACTGTAGCGTAAACTCATTTGCAATTCTGATAATCGCACTGAGGTTTGCCGTAATTTTACGGCAAACCTCAGTGAGATTAACAGCTGGGTTAAAAATGCCTTTGTAAGTAAACTCTCATATTGTATTTGTATGTTAGGGGCCATCCATAAATTACGTCACACGAACATGATTTTTTACTCTCTTCCCCCGTCCTTGTCACAGCTGGTCACATTTGTGAGACCCTAGTGCAGGGATGGCGAACCAACGGCACGCGTGCCAGTGGTGGCACGCTACACAATAATTCGGGCACGCCAAATTAATATTTGATTGTCCCAAGATCAGCTTTAATTAAACTAAAATAAAGAGGAAAAAATGTGGAAATTAAAATCTCACATATCTCAACTATTTTCCGTATATCTCAATTTTTTCCACATGTATCAAATTTATACACATTTTTTTCTTTTTTTTACCATGTTATTCTAGGTTTTTTTTCCATTATATTAACGCAAGATTCGTTATTGGCACGCCATACCCAAATGTATATACACAATTTTACAAAAATGGCACGATCTCCTATAAAGGTTCGCCATCCCTGCCCTAGTGTGACGTCACATATTTTACAATTTTATTCGTGTATTTGTTCGAGTTTTAGTGAAACTTAGATTAATTAAAATAGATTTTGAAATGTTACGTCATACATTTAGTCACACTTCGTCGACCCACTCACTCCCCCTTAACATGTGACGTAATTTATGGATGGCCCCTTAAATACATACAAATAAAATACAAGAATAAATACAATCAAGAATTACAGTTGGATAACAAATCTCACAATCAGATGCGAACACTTGCAATCATGAATCTTCGATTTTAGGGTTCTCTACTCGAAGGGTAAACAAAAGACACCTATTACTAAGCATCCGCTGTCCATCAATTCAATTTATTCAGTAACAATTCACATTGTGTTTGAAATCATAAAAATCATAAAAATCACAATCATCCATCCGTTTGTCTGTCAGCGCGCTGTATTTCAAGAAACGAAATAGGGAGATAGTTGAAATTTTCACTATACTTAGTACACCTGTATTATTTATTACCTTTAGCTTACCAGACCATCAAAACATCACGTTGTGTGCAAGTATCATGCACGTTCCTATAATCCATGGATTATAGGTCTGACGTTCGAGATCAGTTTTTTGATGTACTTACATACATATATACATTATATTCCTTTAATTAATTTAGCATTAGGCTTGATGCTCTATTTAACAGTAACAACGTTGATTGGCTTTTTGGATTATCTTTCATGTTAGGTATGCTTCATTAGGTTTGGTTGGGAAACACGTAAGTGATGTTTTCCTATAGGTTTTGATGCAACATTATTCCTTTTTATATTCATATTGATTGCATTTTTAAACGTTTCTATAAAAAAATAACAAATAGTAAATATAAACAAAAAAATAGTTATGAGGTAACACGCACAAAAAAAAAATCACTCGACTTGAGAATCTCCTCCTTTTCTGGAAGTTGTTTAAAAATCTACCGGTATCGGGAGCAGTGTCCAATCTAAGGGCGGTCAGGGCTCCAGAGAGAGGTGCCTCCTAACAATACGCACCGTGTCCAGAAGTACTGATTTCTGGATCAAGCCCTTGATCTTGATATAATCTATACTAATATTATAAAGCTGAAGAGTTTGTTTGTTTGTTTGTTTGTTTGTTTGAACGCACTAATCTCAGGAACTACTGGAAAAAATATTTTTGGGTTGAATAGACCATTTATCGAGGAAGGCTTTAGGCTATATATCATCACGCTTAAGCCAATAGGAGCGGAGCAGGGATAAAGAATGTTTTAAAATCGGGGATTACACGGGGACGAAGTCGCGGGCAGCAGCTAGTAATATAATAATAATAATATAATATCTTGGTACAACTCACACACAGCTATCTGATTCCAAGCTAAGCAGAGCTTGTGTTATGGTAACCAGACAACTGATATACATACTTATATAATTTATAAATACATAGGTACATATTATAGATAAATCACACCCAGACACAGAACAAACAATCATGCTCATCACACAAAGTTTGTCCTGGGTGGGAATCGAACCCACGACCTCTGGCTTAGCAGTTAGGGCCGCTAACCACTAGACCAACAGGCCCGTCGTCATATATGGATAATACATGTGAGAGATTTAGTAACAGCATCGCAACCGTGCGAAGCCGGGGCGGGTCGCTAGTGTAGAATGAAACTAAATATAAATAGCTAATTGAAATCCACTTGAGAGATACCTGTTTTTAACCAAACACTTAATTATTCATCAGAAACTTTATGAAAATAATTTTATATACATACGAGACGTAGCAAGTCAATGAACTTTCAGGTTTTCACATACGTCTGTTATATGAGAATGAACTTGCAAAACCGACAAACAAGAAAATATAGTGAGTCACGTTATGCCTGAAATAAAAATGGTTGCTTTGAAGATATTTTTTGATGGACACACAATTTATATTACGTTTTATATAATATTTGTGGCTTCGTCATGGGACAGGATTTTTTGTCTCCGAAATTAGGTTATGTAAGACCTGATTTTTCTTCACCCAAAAATATAATTGGGGACTTTTTATTATCAAAAGAGCGACTAAGTCTGACCTTCGTAACCCAGTAAGGGTAATACAGTTTATTTTGGAAAGACTGGAGTCAGATTTTCTGACTTCTGACAATCGCTAAAGACTACTATCATTACACAGTATAAAACAAAGTCGATTCCCGCTGTCTGTCCCTATGTATGCTTAGATCTTTAAAACTACGCAACGGATTTTGATGCGGTTTTTTTTTAATACATAGAGTGATTCAAGAGGAAGGTTTATATGTATACTACATGCATAATATAGCAGAGATTTAATATCAACATTGGACCCGTGCGAAGCCGGGGCGGGTCGCTAGTAAATCTACAAATGGCAGCCAGGACTAACGGCTTAACGTGATTTCCGAGGAACAGAAGAGTCTCGGTATGTTAAAATGGTCACCCATCCACAGACCGACCTCGGATACCGTTACTTATCCTTGAAGATCGATCCACCGTTATTATTTAGCCATGAACTCAACATAAAAAAATAACAAAATATTTAGTGTAGCAATTAACTGTAATCTACACTAATATTATAAAGAGGAAAGATTTGTATTTTTATATTTTTGTATGTAACGAATAAACTCAAAAACTACTGCACCAATTTCAAAAATTCTTTCCCCATTAGAAAGCTACATTCACCCTGAGTAACATAGGCTATATTTCATCCCCATATTCCCACGGAAACGGGAACTACGCGGGTAAAACCGCGGGGTGCTGCTAGTTCTTCACGAGTTATTTTAATCTATACTAATATTATAAAGCTGAAGAGTTTGTTTGTTTGGTTGTTTGTTTGTTTGTTTGTTTGTTTGTTTGAACGCGCTAATCTCAGGAACTACTGGTTCGAATTGAAAAATTCTTTTTGGGTTGAACAGACCATTTATCGAGGAAGGCTTTAGGCTATATATCATCACGCTTAAGCCAATAGGAGCGGAGCAGCGATAAAGAATGTTTTAAAATCGGGGATTCCACGGGGACGAAGTCGCGGGCAGCAGCTAGTTTAGTTATGAAGTTCAAAGCATTTACTTCAATTAAACCCTTTACAGGCACTTTTGAATTGTTAAGTCGAAAGAGGTGAAGCTATCTGCACGTTCCAAAGCGTAGATCTCTATGGAGAAGAACGTGCAAGAAACTCCACTGAATGAATAATAATAAAATAGCTGATACTTGTAGGACATACCCTAAGCCCATGGGCTGAAGATTGATTGAAGCAATTCAAACCATCTATATACCGAGCTTCCTCAATCTTGGCAAAGTCTCTCATGGAATCTTATCCATATCGATAAATCGTCCACCACACTTGAAATCAAGATCATTGACCGCATGACGCGTTGGAGCCCCAAATAGTTCGGTTATAGAGTTCGGTATGAACAAATAATCGTATGACTTGTAAAAACTAACGCATTAATGCGGTAAAGTGACGCTCAGACGTCAAACGTAATTTATGTCGCGTAAAGTGAGCCGCTGAAATTACGCGGGGTGATCCAAAAATATTGTTACTAATAGGGACTTTATCAAAAAACCCGATGGAAAAAAAGCTGTACAGTTCCAAAGAAGTCAATTTTCAAGCGGTTTCAAAGCTGTTGGTGGCGTTTATTTGAGTTCAATCATAGATTTTATGCCACCAAATCCTAATAGATAGATAGGACATATTATTTCAATGAGCTATCCCAATTTTTATACAAAATATCTTAAAATAGAAAATTAGTTACTGATTCTCTCAAAACGGTGAAGGAAAACATCGTGAGGAAACCGGCCTGTCCTAGAGCCAAAAATTCGAAGACATGTGACATTCACCAACCCGCACTGGACCCGCGTGGTGGATTACGGTCCATTCCCTCTCCTAGAGAGGAGGCCTGTGTCCCAGCAGTGGGAACATTGAAAGGCTGATTATACTTATGATTATAAACTCTTTTTCTATATCTGACACTAGTGGCCCGTCCCGGCTTAGGTAGACATTTATTTATTTTAATATAGCCTATGTTACTCAGGGATAATTCTAATGTTGAAAGATTTTTTTACAAAGTCCAGTAGTTTTTGAGTTTATCCGTTATAAACATACAAAAATACAAATCATTCCTCTTCATAATATTAGCGTAGAGTAGGTACAAGTACAAGGTTGTGAACCCGTAAACTTAGGAACGATTCTGTTTTTGTTTACATTTTATGCACAAAAAACGAGACGCTGCTATCCACATATTTTTTGAATGCCACACAATGAAATAATGACGTACACCCACAAGATTTTCTCCATTTGTGTTCAGAGAAGGACGTCTAGGTGACTTTGTAGAATATTGATCCTGACTGATGAGCTATTGTGCTAAAAATACAGCAAACTTAGTCTTGGAGTGTCTTGCTTGTGTCTTCTCCATTAGCTATATTTTATCTCCGTATTCCCACGGGAACGGGAACTATGCTTCTGAAACCGCGGGGCGTTGCTAATTATCTATAAAAACGGGGAAAAAATGACGTTTGTTTTAAATGGGAGTCACCCTTAAATATTTGTTTTATTTTAGATTTAATTAATTATTTTTATAGTGAATATATTTATAACTAATTATTCTGTGAATATTTCAAGCGTCTACCTGTTGTCGTTATCAATAATGACAATAGCAAATATATCACGTTAAACATTTATTTTATTCTATTTGTCAGTAGTTTTTGTTGTTATAGCAGCAAAAGAAATACAACATCTCCAAAAATTTCAACTTACATCAAGGTTCATGAGATACAGCCTGGTGACAAACGAACAGACTGACGGACGGACAGCGGAGTTTATAGACTATATAGTAATAAGGTCCCGTTTCACCCCTTGGGCACGGAGCCCTAAAAATTAGCGGAGAAGTAAGATAAAACATAATTTCCACTGATTGGTTTCATTAGTTTGAATCGCTTCATGTAAAGTACTGAAACCTAGCTACATGAGTTTTGACTGAAAGCCGACCTCAACATAGAAAAGGTCCGTAGATTGATTCTTAAGGATCTCCAAGGTTTTATCACATCGCTAAACGAGTAACTTTTTTTTTCAGTTTTCTAGCAATGATAAAATATCTAAAACGGAAACCAATACACGTGTTTCCAATAACACTTTTTTTTTTCAATGTCAGAAGCGAAGAATCGAATTTATCTTTTGTATTTCATCTATACGAATATTATAAAGAGGAAAGATTTGATTGTTTGTTTGCATTGTTTGGCTCCGAAACTACTGAACTGATTTGAAAAATTATTTCACTTTTGAAAAGCTATACTATTTCCGGATACATAGGCTATATTTTATCCCCAAATTCCCACGTGAACGGGAATTACGCGGGTGAAACCGCGGGGCACTGCTAGTCATTTATATATACACTTCTCAGTCCTAGAGCCAATGTTGGTGCAATAACAATGCAGTGAAAACAATCAATTCATTCTAGTATTTATTTTACAAGAACGTAAAGATAGAAAGAGTCAAACAATTCTTTCTCACAGCTGATTGAAAGTCAAAATATAAATAACCATCTGTTTCTTGTTTGATACAACGTGATCGTGACGTCTTTAACCATTGAATCAAGTTTTGTTGTAAGAATTTCAAATATTGCTGGTAAGAGCAAAATGTCTTCACATTATCATAAACGACCATGCACTGCTATAAATATTTCTAATGAAGAATTAAATAAAACATTTTCACAAATTAATACCGGGAACTGGTCTAGAGGAGCTCGTGGCTAAATTATAACGGCCGCACGGGTCGATCTTTGAGGTTAAGCAACGCTTGCCGAGGTTGGTCTGTGGATGGGTGATAACGAGAATTCTCCGTGCCTCGGAAAACACGTTAAGCCGTCGGTCCCGGCTGTCTTAAGGACATCTTTGGCAGTTGTTACGACTACGATTGTCAGAAGCCAGAAAATCTGACCTGAGTCTTACCAAAAAGTACCGTGTTCCCCAGTTAATGGGTTGTGGAGGTCTGGTAGGCAGCCACTTCACTTATAATACCGGTATTCAGCTGAATCCGGATTGACATGGAACCGACCACAATATAGTTGGGAAAAGGCTAGGTTCTCGTTCCCGTGGGAATACGGGAATAAAATATAACCTATGTTACTCAAGGTGAATGTAGCTTTCTAATGGTGAAAGAATTTTTGAGATCGGTTCAGTTGTTTTTGAGTTTATTCGTTACATACAAAAATACAAATCCTTCTTTTTATAATATTAGTATAGGTATAGTATAGATGAATCTCCTTCCAAAACACAGCGTTATAAAAATAATATTTATTCAAGAACAATAAAATTATTAATCGAAAACAAGCTTCGATTTACACAAATGCTGTGGAACGTTTACTAGAAAACAATGAATTTTGATTTGTGTTTACATCATTTTGTAGTCTTCGAGAAAAACTGTTTATGGGTGAATTGCGCAAGCAAAAAAAATACACGGCAAACCTGAGAACGGTAGTGCAATGTGCTGGTTTTTTATTTTATATATTTTTTCTCAACAACGTAAGTACTTCTCTACCTTGGCAAAAAAAATCATTGATTTCTACCCTCTAATATACCAAAAAAAAAATTACAAAGTGTTATTTTATCATCACGGTGGCCTGTCCTGAACCCAATTCCGCTCATAAAATACCTTCCCCTGCCAATAGATTCATAATATGGATTTAAATCAATTCTCTTATCATTAAATTATAATATATTCGATCAAATAAAACTATTTTTGTTTGTTTATCTTCTTTCTCATGGATTTGACAGGCAGTCAACTTTTGTCTGGAAAAAAGTTATCATTTCAGAGGACAGTAAGTTTTAGTAGATTATCCATGTCAACATTGCGTTGTTACGCCCCTCTCACCTTTCCTCACTTCGGATCAGTCCGGCTCAAGCTCTCGGCGCGAACGCAGCGGTCCCAAAGCTTGCGGTTTTTCCGCCAAAAAAGTAAGTTTATCATTTCAGTAACATGGGGACAAAAATAGTTTCATTTCGGTGTCACAGTCCACCGGAATGAAATGTATCTCCGAAATGATAAAACCATAAAGTTTTAGAGATCCTTTATCAAATATAAAGTCATAGTTTTGTAATGTAAGTAAGTGTAGATTAGATTATTCGGGTGTATTTGTTGTGTAATATTTGTGTTTAAGATTAAAGATATATAATATACACATATTTCTATGTAGCTAGTACCTACATGTATATATTGGGTTGGTAGGAAAGTAATGAGCGTTGCAAATAAACAAAACAATTTTAAATTATATTTTTAATTTACAATTACTTGTCTTTATAGTAGGCACCGTTGTTATCTACAACCCATTTCCAGCGATTAGGTAAAGCATGGATACCCTCAGCGTAAAAACTTGGGAGCCGTGAGGCAAAAAAGCTTTCGAGGAAATCTGTTAACTGTGCTCTATCATCAAATTTTTTGTCCTGTATATGATTACTGAGAGAGCGTAACAAATGAAAATCCGTTGGCGCTAGATCGGGAGAGTAAGGTGGATGTGGCAGTAGCTCCCATTCAAAATCCAATAGCTCTGACGAACGACTTTGGCTATGTGCGGCCGAGCGTTGTCGTGAAGGAAGTAGGTATATCTTTGTTTGTTCACGGCGCTTTTTGTTGATTTCTGTACGGAGTCGGTCAAGCTGATGACAGTATATTGTCGAGTCCACGGTGATATTATCGGGTAGTAGCTCCCAGTATAAAATATAAGAGTTGATTTAATTTTAGAAGTTTTACTTATATACCTGTAGAAACAC
Organism: Hecatera dysodea; assembly: GCA_905332915.2. Classification (NCBI taxonomy): domain Eukaryota; kingdom Metazoa; phylum Arthropoda; class Insecta; order Lepidoptera; family Noctuidae; genus Hecatera; species Hecatera dysodea. Next base: position 12,205,288 of record HG995313.1, on the reverse strand, counting down.
TATTCTCGTTTCGTTACCAATTTAACTAAATTATACCTAGCATTTTTCTCTTAGTGCAACGGGTACACATTATGTATTACTATTAATGGCATAACTTACAAATGCAGCCATCATATTAATCAGAAACTTTAAGCTTTCTTATCGCGCTTCGTTCACTCTTTTGAAAATATATCAAGTAAATTAGTATTAGTTCATAAACAAACAAAAATATTTATTTATGGTTACCAGCATTTACGATAAAGTTTTCCAACATTTTCACACAACAACAACCAGAAAAATTACCAAAGGTTATTTAAGTGAAGAAACAATTCATTCATATCATAATAAATATTACAATAATATCATTCTTTGAGGTTATTGTAACCTCAAAGAATGATATATGTAATAGTAATTGTAATATCTATATATTAATGATGATATTAAAATAACTGTCTACTGTCCTGTCTCAGTGTTTATCTAAAATTTGTGGAAATCAAACCTAACAAAGTACGGAACCCTGGCTGCCCGGCACGGTTGTTCTTAGCTGTATCATATCGGTGGATTTATTTCATTCCGGTGCACAGTTTATCATTTCGGTGGTCATTTTTATCATTTCGGTAGACACTTTTCATTTCAGTGGACTCTTAAAAATTCATCCTTAAATATTTATGTAAGTTTTGATGAAATTTGATGTCCACTCACGCACAATGTTATAAAATAGGCTAAAGTTTTATTTGTCACTAAAAATATGTAGATAGCATTGAAATTAAAAAATCCCACCGAAATGACATATAAAAATCACTTGTTGAAATTCACCCTTATACTGATAACATGAAAACTGATGACATCATGTCTGTATTCTAAGACGTCATGATCAGAGATGTACAGGGTGTTCCTTAAGTGAAAGAAATAAAGAAAGAAACATCTTTTTTTGGGACTCGCTTAAAACAAACAAAATAGTAAACAAAAAATAAAGTAAAAATGAAGTACTGAAAAAAAAAAATATTAAGAGCGTGTACGCCGTATGGCATTTCATACAAATTTTCAAGTCACTATTTTGCGAAATGACTGAATCGATTTTAATGAAACTTCACACATATAAGCTTTGCACATATTCAGATTCCAAGTCCAGCTGTTTATGTGTACGAGTTTATATACATGTATGTTTGTAAACGCACCCACGATAATACAGAAGTTCCAAGTGCGCCAACATTTAAAAAAAATTGACAACAGAAATCTAAACATTCCGACTTTTACATTTATATAGATATAGTACCTAATATTTGTAAGATTTTACTTTTATAGTACACAGGCTGATTTATGATGGTCAGACATTTTTAATTGAACATTTATGACTGTTTGTATTTATTTTTCTATTAAAAACCTGTCAAACTTCATTCCTTAAGTCAGGTCAAAAGACTATTGAAATATCGGCCCTATAAGCATTTTCTACCAATTACCTTTGAATAACACAATCATAACAATAATAGAACTTTATTGCCATAAACCAATCACAAAATCCAAACTCTGCTACAGGGAAAAATTGGTGGAAAAATCGAGAAGAAAAATAAAATACAAAGTTGAAAAAACACACAAAGGTTAAGCTTAGTTAAGATGAAAACTTTTTGCGAAAAATTATTCCAATTCCTGATCAACTCGAACGCAGGAAATTGCAAACTTAGACAATTTGCTAGCTTGAAACTCCAAGATTTTCGAAAGTCCGGGACTCATAAAGTCCCGTTGTTGACATCTTTAGATTCAGACAAATATTTTTAAATGCAAGTCTTACTGTTTGTTGGGTAAGTTTTCAAGGTTAAATTAGCGAATTGACTAAGTCAAACTGGTTCTACAAAATCGACTGAAATAATTCGTAGCAACTGAAAAACTGGTGCCACGTAGTTTGTATAAATCAGCTGGTTTTAAGTAATCATGAGAATTTAGAATCAATTTCTATTCATCATATTTTTAATGAGAAGCTTGTGGTTAAATTATAACAACCTAGCCTGCCTTGCTCCCCAACTATATTGGGGTCGGCTTTCAGTCATACCGGATTCAGCTGAACACCAGTATTTAACGTGGAGCGGCTGCCTACCAGACCTCCACAACCCATTAACTGGGGAACACGGTACTTCTTGGCAAGACTGGTGTCAGATTTTCTGGCTTCTAACAATCCGTAAGGACTGCCAAAGATCTACAAATGACAGCCGGGACCAACGGCTTAACGTGCTTTCCGAGGCATGGAGGAAACTCTGTATGTTAAGATGGTCACCCATCCACAGACCAACCTTGGCAAGCGTTGCTTAACCTTAAAGATCGACATGTGCAGCTGTTATTCTTTAGCCACGAGTACCTCCTTTTGTATTTTGATTGAATAATTTTGTAAAAAAAACGAGAATTTGTCTGCAAGAACGCTTTTGCAGGTACCTAAAAGTCTCCTCCAATATGTACTAATCTTCTCTGGAGTTTGCATTTTGCATCCAATTTCGTACCTATGTATTTTTCCAAATGTTCAGTTGACAATTTATCGAGAGTTTACAAACTCTCGAGACATTTTATAATCTTTCGGTGTTTACCATTTTTCAGTGACAGTAACAAGCGAAGATATTTACTGTCATCAGTAAACTCTTCCTTTTATCTTCTACGATACCAAATAAAAATGTATTTTTATACGAGAATCTTCAAGGTTTTTAATTTGGCGAAGACTATTATATTGCCTTTGTTTTATCAGTATTTAAGCATTGTTATAATAGTTTATTGTATGCCAGTATTAAAGAGTATCTCTCTGCCCCATTCCTGTTTCTTTCTGGCGTTGTGCCAAGATCTTGATTAAAAGGACCAGACGTAACTACGCTCATGCGACCACTAGTTCCTTTCACTATATTAAAATTTAGCTATATTACTTCCCCGGGTTTGCTCCTTTAGCCTAACCCACAGAAACCGTGTATTTTCCACGATTAAATTAGCAAATAACACTTACAAAAGTGTAACTTTCTTTCGATGAAATCAATTTTTGTATGGATCTTAGTTCAGAGATCCATACAAAAAATTGTCAATCGTGTCTTTTAATAATTAAGTTCGTATTATTTTAACAGCTAGGCAGTGATGTAAGGTATACTACAGGCACACATCCAACAAAAAAGATGCAAGAAATGAAACACTATCAGATCGATAAAAGCTTTGTATGGCCTCAATAATATGACCTTAATTTCCTAGGTGCCGAATGACATGAGCGAAAATATTTCTCACTCTCTGCCGTCCGCGGCTCTGGCCGTGTGAATATCGAAAATTATCCCGAGAGGAATAAAAAGTATCCTATGTGTTATTTCAGACTATAATCTAACTCAGTGCCAAATTTTGTCAAGATCCGTTTAGCCATTCTGACATGGTATAGTGTAACATGGTGAGTAACATACAGAGATCCATTCTTCAACTTTCGCGTTTATAAAATTACTAACAGTGCCCCGCGGATTCACTCGCGTGGTTCCCGTTCCAGTGGGAATACGAATATAAAATTTAGCCTAAATTACTCGCTTATAATGTAGCTTTCCATTGGTGAAAGAATTTTCAAAATCGATTTAGTGGTTTAGACGAGAAAGCGTAACAAACAAACAACCAACATTGCACTCACATTTATAATATTTAGTTACATAATTAAAGTATAGAAGTATGTATATACTTGATACATATAATTAATATAGAAGTATAGACTAGTATAGATTATTTTACTTGCAGATAAGAAACAAAAACCCTTAGGAGCGCATACGCTGAACGACATTTCATACAAATTTTCAAGCCGTTATTTTCCGAAATAACTAAACCGATTTTAATGAAACATTACACACATAAGCAAGATACATAGGTCTAAAAAGTTAGTTGAAAATATTTTCGATAAACAGTGTTACAGATAAATTAGACCCATTTTAAATTTTCTATACAAACATAAATTTCCAGTTATCTTTTTTTAAATAAGACATTTCGAAAATCTTTTAACTAACTTTTTAGACCTATGTATCCTGTTTATATGTGTGAAGTTTCATTAAAATCGATTTCAATCATTTCACAAAATAACAACTTCAAAATTTGTATGAAATGTCGTTCGGCGTATGCGCTCTTAACTGAGGGGCTTAGTGCGAGTTCCTTAACGTACTCGATTACGTTAACGTAAACATTCGCTTATGGCAAAGTGTATGGAAAAAGAAAGGTTCTCTGATATTGTCACCAGGTGACGCTTATCCAGTTTCAATACAAATTGACGTTTACGCTAACGCGATCGAGCACGTTGAAAAACTCACTCTAAGGCCACTGTATTATTGATAGACTTGCGTTTGACGACTATCTCCTGATAGAAACTGATGATGTTTACAACTAAACGAAGCACGCTCGCCTAGGGTTAACCTCTGGACTTAAAGACCCCCAGGTCAGGAGACAGACGGTTTGTTAAAACTAATTTCACGAGTCCCAACTTGTTTACAATGATACACCTGCGCCATCTAACGGGACTCAGCTGCAATCAGTAGCGGTTACGTCAATACGGGCGGCGTGAACTCAGCAACGAGTGGGTTGCTGCGTGGAGTGCGCGAACTTCATTCCATTTCGTCTTCGTGTACGTTGAAGAAATATCCATTGAAAGTCTTGTCATATATTTTCATTTTGTTAATAAACGTTTTTAAAAAGTAATACTAAATATAATCAGTCATTGAAAAGTTCCTGTCATTCCCGATAATGCAATCTTGAACACAACACAATGTTAAAATCCAAGCAACAATTGAATTCTTAGTTTAGTCTACCTATCTGATGTAGGGAGCTTCCCTAACGGCCGAACCCAATAACCGATCTATCACATACTGGAGATAGAAAAACAAATGAAACAACAGAAAACCTATATAATTTTTGTGTTGTTTCATTTGTTTATCTATCTCCAGTATGTGATAGATTGGTTATTGGTTTCGGCCGTTAATCTATTGAACACAGACTAAACATTCGAGAAACTGACATTATTATGAAATGGCAAGAAATAATGATTCGTCGGATTCTGGTCTGAACAACATAGAAATGAGACGCCTTGAGCAGCGCCGGCCCGAAGTAAATTTTAGAATGGAGCGAGATCCAATTATGGCGCCTCTCCCGTTTGCTCCCAATAATATATACCTTACCTATACCAATTGTGAGTGTAAATTAAGTATAGGACGTGCTCGGGTGCCCCAGATCAGGACGCAGCCGTCGCCAGCAACGCTGCCTCCCTGTATGAGTTCCCCCGGGCAGTGACCAGCGTGTCGTCAGCGTAACACGTCAGGTCCACTCCCGGCTGGAGCTCACCCCTCAGCACCCAGTCGTACCTGATGTTCCACAGGGGCGGGCCCAAGACCGAACACTGTGGAACGCCGCGCGACATGGGGCGCTGGTGTCTATCGATGATAGCGCAGTGCCTCCCGAATACAACTCCAGGGCAGAGTGTTGAACGCGTTGGATATGTCCAAGGACAACGCCAATACCACTCCACCTCGGAATACCGCTTCCTCCGCCAGGACTCTCACTCGCGATATCGCCGTGATAGTGGAGCGCCCGTGCCGAAACCCGAACTGGCATTCCGCCAGGTCCGGCCCCTCTCCGCACAAGTGGCTGACTGCTGAGTTGGGGCTCCAGCTTCTTCAAAGCGAAGGCCAACACGCAACCGTGAATCCCATCGGGCCCCGGTGCAGTGTTTTTTGCCCGGAGCCGCATCACGGCCGCCCTCAGCTCTGCTTGTGTCAGCTCTGGGACGCTGGCGTTCTCTCTCTGGGGCTCTGCGGCTGTGGGCAAAGCCGGCATCGGCGGCGGAATGTGCTCCGCCCGTGCCGAGAAGAGGGCTGCGACCACGTCCTCCAGCAGCTCTGGTTGGAGACTCTCCGTAAGCGGGCGCGCCCATGGTCCGAGTTTCCCCCGGACCGAACGATAAGGACGCCCCACGGATCCCCGTTTAGAGTCTCCAACATCTCCCTAGCTCGCGTCTCCGCCTCGCCAATGGCATATCAACAGTCCTAGCCCAGCTAACTAAATTGCGAGGTTAGCGCGGGGTGAGGTTAGTGGGGTGATGTGATGACCCGCGCTACCCGCACACTCTATTCGCACGCGTCTCGTTCATCTCTTCGCTTAAAATACATATAGACAATCGAAAAAAAAAACATTTTTTACCATTTAGGCGCCCCCTTGGATTTGGCGCCTGGAGCGACTGCTCCGTTCGCCGTATGGGCGGGCCGGCCCTGGCCTTGAGTATCCTTAATAACTGTGAAAATTCAATCAATGGCCACCAACACAAGTACAGACTTTAGTTTTATGTAAGTATTCGAAAATACAAAATAGTGACATAATAGGTAAAAAGAAAAAAAAACAGTGGCCCTAAAAATGTTTGATTAGCAATGGAATTTGAACTTTCGTGCTATTGAATATAGAATTAGATTTTCTAAAATTTGTTATTATCTCGGAATCGAAACAAGATATGGGAAGAACATTGTTAAAACACCATATATGAATCGAGCGTTTGAACGAATTTAATTTGATTGTGACAGTATTTAAGAGTTCTGGCTATGACTGAAACTTGGGGGAACGTCTATATAAAATACTAGCAGCGCCCCGCTGTTTCACCCGCGTAATTCCCGTTCCCGTCGGCATAAAGGGATAAAATATAGCCTATGTTACTCAGGGAGAACGTAGCTTTCTAATGGGGAAAGAATTTTTGAAATCGGTCCAGTAGTTTTTGAGTTTATTCGTTACATACAAAAATACAAATCTTTCCTCTTCATAATATTAGTATAGATGTGACGTTGAAAACCTAAGGATTTTCAGCCTAATTTGAATAAATGACTTTTGACGTTGATTTCAGAAGCCACACACTTTTTTTTTTTCAGTATCATTATAAGTACAATTTTTTCATCGATTTTTGGTTTTCTTCTATTCCTATTTATACTCGTAACTACCCACATACATGCATTGAATCAACAGACATTTAATTTAGTTAAGAAGTGTCAATTCGTTCCAAAATACTAACTCAGCCTAACCAAGGACGTTGCTGGACGAATACTTTTTCCTACCCACCAAAACACTCACCAAGTTTCTAATCCAATTACTATCTTCTAAATCGATTCGTCTCGACGAAACTAGGAATAGCAATTCTTATAGAAAACTGATTAGACAAGGAATGTGGAGGGTAGGGGTGCACCCCCCCCACCCCCTTTACATAAATATTCAGCTGAGTTCAGAGTGGTACTGAGACTCTGCCAAGATGGGCTTTCAACCCAAGCTTTGCTGAAAGCTGTCAAGGACGAACGGATTGTTAATGGAATGGTTCCGTAGTTCTGAAATTTCGGACTGTTGTCATTAATCATACCTTGGTATTCGGGTTGGTTAATAAATCAGGGGTTTTTAATGAAAAAGGTGCACGACGTTTCAGAGATACATACCATCTTTATTACCGGAATAAAATATAGGTTTGCTCGCTTTACAAAAATAATCTATACTAATAGAATAAAAAAAAAAAAAAAAAAAAAAAAAAAACTTTATTTCGGATAAGCATCATCCATATGGGTTAGTAAATACAAAACAAAAGAAGATAACTTATACCTATGTTAGTAAACTTATTATCTATTTGGAAACAAGACGGTTGTTCGAAATACATCTTCGAACAACATCGCCTAATAAAGGAGACTCATACCTCCCCGCTATAGTCTTCAGAATGGTGAGGAAAAAGAAAAGAAGAAGAAGAAGAAGAAGAAGAAGATTTATTTGTTTGTGTATACCGAATAAGCTCCGAAACTACTGAGCCGATTCAACAATTCTTTCACAAAAGGTTTTTTTTTATGTCAGATGTAAATGCTCTTGACTCTAGTCTAGGTCACAGGTGACGGAGATAAAGTCGACGATGGAATGAGCTTACCCAGAAGAAGCCTGTTCACTGTAACTTTGAAGAGATCAGGGTTGAATGCGTGAATTATAAAAGATCATTGGAAACGCTTGGTGCGAATTGGTGGAATAGCTACAAGGTAGGGATGGTACCTACAGTGCGTCTAGATGCATTGGTGGACTTAGGGGGTGGCGAGCAAGGCAACCCCCCGGGGCCTCGCTCTATTAGGGGCCTCGCGCTACCCAGTTTCAAAATGCTAATAAAACGATTTAGATTTGATGTGAGTAAGAAGAGAGAGAAGTGACGCAAGATGGGCTTTCTGCTTTGTTTAGTTGTTTCATTTGAAAATTTCTTAGCCCTTTGTGATTTTTAAAACAAAAATATATTAAGAGAAGTCCCTAAAATATTGAAATATCTATTTATTTATTTTGAAAAGAACAAGGGCCTCACAAAGCTCTTTCGCCCGGGGCCTCACAAATATCTACCACCCGGGGCCTCGCGACGGTAAAGGCCGCCACTGTCTGGATGTCCTATGGTAGAAGGGGAAAATAATTTCATCGGGCGCATGGACGCTAAGGAATGGAATTCTCTGCCTGTATTCGTGTTTCCTGACAACCAACCTCGATCTTTAAGTAAAAAGTGAATAGGGTACGTCTAAAATTTTTTTTTTTTTTTTTTTAGACCAACCTGCTGTATCATTGAAGACCTCATTACTTACAATTTAGGTGTTATATTGGTCAAACTTCGGCCGAAAGAGGACTTATGCTAGTCGAAACTCATTGGTAGGTTATTACATGTTGAGGAATTTGTTCGAAAGAGTCACCGCGGCCCCGGAACGCAAAGGGCATTACGAGGAACACGGATGTGTTTTAGTCAGTAACAGTCTGACACTCCCTTCCGCTCCGCCCAGAACGGAAGAAGTCATTTGATAATTTCCATCCATAAAAATAAGGTGTGACATGTCTACTATTTGCCACTTACTTCGTAAGCAGAGGTCGAATCTATCGAGTTAATTATTTTTCTAATGAATAAAACCCGGTTTGGCATGTAACTTCGTACTTAATTACAGCATCTGCCTTATAAGAGCGCTACTACATGCCTGTCACATAAAAACAAAGCATATTTTCCGTGTTCATAATTCAAAATACTTTTTATTCTTTTGCCAGACAATTCCAAAGTTCTATGTTGTCTGCCAGTGACCCACAGTCAAGGAGGCTACTTTTTTTCTTTTCTTTTTTGGTATGGACCACTCGCAGTTCAGCACACTAAGGCTGGTTAATGCTCAACCGGGTAATTCTGTGGTGGCCTCAAATTAATTTAAGGCCCCCAGCCAGGGAACCAAGGAGGCTACCTCCGTCACAATATCTATAAGAAGAAGAAGCAGAGGAAGAAAGTTTACACACTCTCTCGCTCACTCACACGCTACTTAACTACGCATGTGAGTGAGCAAGAGTTCTTGACCCATAGACTAGACGTGACTGCAAAGCTGCCTACGAAACAGTTCCAAATCCAGTTCAAAATCACGTTAAACAAACATACAACATATTTGTTTGCGCATAAAACACGTCTGCGCAGATTTCACAGTTCTCGCGCTATTTCTAAAACGTCATTGACATAATTACGATTATGTCATCAAAATGGCGACAAATACGCTGCGTTCTGTTCGAAAGAGGATCGTGAAGTGTGTCACATTAGTGCTCGTCGCTAATATTGTACAAGGATGCGTGGAAGTGTTATTTTTGTATTTTGGATTGAATGGAGAAGGTCGTTTCTAAAAATTCAGCCGTTCAGGTCCAAAATTACTTACGGCTATACTTGCCGAGGTCTATTCGCGGATGGGTGGCCGGACAGTTTCCTCCATGCCTCAAAAAGGACATTGAAAGATGTTTTCAAATGACAATCGTTGTTACCGGCTTTCGTTTATAGATTTTTGGCAGAAAATCTGACACCAGTCTTGCCAAGAAGTACCGTGTTACCCATTTACTGGGTCGTGGGAGTCAGATAAGCAATCGCTCCATGTTATTGACATTCAGCTGCAACTGGAAGACTACCTACACCTTTTTTATAGATGGGAAATCATCAAATCACTTGTCCCGCTCATTGGAAGCACATTGTTCCTCCTAATGCCCTTTGAGTTCCAGGGCCACGGTGACTCTTTAGAACAAATTCCGCAACAGAAGACTACCTCCACACATTTGGTAAGGGGCTGGATAGACAGAATGACAGATGATAAATCTTCTTTTTGAGAAAGTCAATAAGTACAATCGTATCAAATCTATCGCTTCAAAGACAATGCCATCGGACGAGTGCTTAAGAAATTGTGTCTTTAGTATACGATAGGTTTTAATTGTGATGGAAGATCATCAAATGACTTCTCCCGCTCTGGGCGGAGCGGAAGGGAGTGTCAGACTCTTACTGACTAAAACCCACCCGTGATCCTTCTAGTGCCCTTTGTGTTCCAGGGCTTTTTTTTATGGAAAATCATCAAATGACTTCTCCCGCTCTGGGTGGAGTGGAAGGGAGTGTCAGACTCTTACCGACTAAAACCCACCCGTGTTACTCCTAGTGCCCTTTGTGTTCCAGAGCCGCGGTCACTCTTTCGAACTAATTCTGCAACTACCGATTTAACCCTTACCATGGCTTTTCTCTGTACATATTCAAGCTAAGAACGTCGTCAACAAACACTGACAAACCTGGACCTGATGATAAGGCGTGGGTTTATATTGGCAAACTGGTACGAGCTATCAGCTTCCAACGTTTATCTACCTACTAATATTATAAAAAGGAAAGATTTTATTGTTTGTTTGTATTGAATAGGCTCCGAAACTACTGAACCGATTTGGAAAATTCTTTCACTGTTGGGAAGCTACACTATCCCCGGGTGAGATAGGCTATATGTTATCTCCATATTCCGTTAGGGAACGGGAATTATGCGTTGGTGAAACCGCGGGGCGCTGCAGTTGTGTAGTGCTATATAGTGACTAGCAGCGTTAATGCCCTTTGCGTTCCAGGGCCGCGGTGAAACTTTCGAACAAATTCAGCAGTTTTTCTATAGCTGTATTAAAAGAAGCACTACAAATAACGATTTTAATTCACGTCCACACGCACATTAAAGTTAGCCCGGTTAAAAGTTTTGCTGACTGGAAGATCATGACTATTATATAGCCTTTTTTTTAATGTGGATGTTTATCGAAGTTTGGTATCTTCTGAAATGACGATAAATCATCATCATCATCAACAGCCTGTTGCAGTCCACTGCTGGACATAGGCCTCTCCAATTGCACGCCACTTAGATCTATATTCGGCTTCTCGCATCCAGTTTCTGCCAGCCGTCCTGCGCAAATCGTCACTCCACCGTGCCTGAGGACGTCCTACACTACGTTTGCGGAGACGCGGTCTCCACTCTAGAACTCGTTTACCCCAACGGTTGTCGGTACGGTGACAATAAATATAAATAGAAAAAAGATGAAGGTAAGGTTGATCAGAGATATGAATGGAATAAAACATAGTGTACCTTCATAATATAATCACTTTGTAACCTCCCTGCGACTGCGACATGACCTTCCTCCAAGACACCAGAAGTTGCGGAATTTGTTAGAAAGCATAGAATAGAATAGAATACTCTTTATTATATACACCATATAACTAAATCACCGCGGTACTGATTGCAAAGGGCATTTCTATACTAATATTATAAAGCTGAAGAGTTTGTTTGTTTGTTTGTTTGAACGCGCTAATCTCAGGAACTACTGGTTCGAATTGAAAAATTCTTTTTGAGTTGAATAGACCATTTATCGAGGAAGGCTTTAGGCTATATATCATCACGCTTAAGCCAATAGGAGCGGAGCAGCGATAAAGAATGTTTTAAAATCGGGGATTCCACGGGGACAAAGTCGCGGGCAGCAGCTAGTATATAATACAGTGGCCTTTTTTTCTGGGTGGGAAATCATCAAATGACTACTCCTTATTTGAGGATTTACAATACAAAAAAATTTAGAATCACATCATCGATATTCGGTTCTTGGATATGACGGTTTTCTCGCGAGGTTTTCCCTTACCGTTTTGAACACTACGTCCATCACTGATTATTGAAACTGATTTGAGGGTAGTCTCATGAGTCACCATGATATGAGAGGAGTTTCTTTTTACATCTACAGTAATAATAAAGCTTATTTTTTCCACTCAATTTCAAATACAATTAAAATCAAAATATAATTATAAATAAGTAACCATTTTTTTAAATAAATTATCATAATTTAATGTTACATGAATAAGGTACTATAACTTCGCTTTCATAAAAAAAAAGATGAATGAATGATTATTGGGTAATAATAATATTTTATTTAAAAATAAATCTTACACAAAAAATATAAAATAAATTGAATAAAATAATGTCATTGATTAAATAGAAAATAAAATACATACACTTCTACACTAATATTATAAAGAGGATCGATTTGTAATTTTGTATGTTTCTAACGAATAAACTCAAAAACGACAGGACCGATTTCAAAACTTCTTTCACCATTCGAATGCTACATTATCTCTGAGTAACAAAGGCTATAATAAAATAAATAAATTTGTAAAAAAACGCGAGAAATAAAATGTTTTTGAGAGCGTTACTCTCAAGGTGAACCCTAAAAAAATATCGCCGAACTTTATCTGAGTCAAGGACAAGAGTCTGAGATGATTTATTAATAATTATTTTATTATGTATTCTGAAGGACAGGCGACAATCATGAATTACATGGTCAGCTTCAGGGTAGAAGCTTTTTGTCTGTCTGTCAAAGTCAAAGTCAAAACGTTTTTTTCAATTAGGTCATTAAATGGACCTTTTGAACGTCATCATTGAAAGTTATCATAATTCAGTGACTCTAGCGTCACTCTGTCTATCTGTTAGTCAAGTGGGCTTATAACTCAAGAACCACATTTCGTCCCGTACATGTGATTTTGTTTTTCGATTCAGTGATTTAGTGCCGGATTCTGAATTAAGAATTAAAAACATAGCAAAGCCTGCTTGAATGCTAAATTTTTCAGGTTTTCAGCCAGCGGGCGAGTTAGAGAAAATCTTACTAATATTATAAACGCGAGAGTTTGTAAGTATGGATGGATGTTTGTTCCTATTTCACGCAAAAACTCTTGATGAAATTTGGCACAGATATTGAGCGTAGTCTGGAATAACACATAGGATACTTATTATCCCGGGATTATGTTCCCTTGGGATAATTGCCGACATTCACGCGGGCAGCAGCTAGTCCTAACATATAATTTAAATGCGAATGTGACTTTGTTTGTTACGTGTGCTAGGCTTTTACGCCAAAACCACTGCTTGCGGCTGGTTTCCGCAACTCCACAACAAAGCGCGTATTTGTGTGCAGCTGGGACAAATGTGTCAATCGATCCACCCCAGCTCCCCAAGGAAGGCCAACAACGCCTTCGTGTTACTAATGATCTCACAGAGGGTACCTGGGTTTCCGAAGTACTTAGCCCTGTAATCGGTGGCTACGGGCAGCTTAGAAGCAGATGTGCTGCTGTCTCATACTCCACCATGCAGGCTCTGCAAAGCGGGATGCCAAATGCCTATGCGGATGAAACCGCGGGGCAGTGGTATTAAATAATATACATTTAATTGGTTAAGACGTTTGATTTAACGACTATACTTGTTAAGGTTGACTGGTAGGAAATGCCTAAGGCATTAAGTCCACCTCTGTACATGTGTGTGCGTAAAGTTTTAATAAATAAATAATGAATATCAATTAGACAATTCTACACGTAAGTTCACGCCATTGGAGGTATCGGAGGTAGGCAGACATATATGTAGAATATAACCTGATATATGTAATTCCTTTGCTAGAAATATGTTAGTTTTTAGCAAAGAGATTAACTGTTTAAGTATTTTAGTTTATCAACTTGAGTAATATTGGTATTGTAGTGTATGTATAGTAAATATATTTATCTTTGTATTCATTTATATATTATTCACGTATTAATCGCGTTTCTATTTTTTTTACAATTGGTATCACTATTATTCTCTGCATCATCCAAAGGTTGACTGATAGAAAATGCGTAAGGAATTAAGTCCGCCTCTGTACATCGGTGTGCGTAAAGTATTGAATAAATAAGGTTTTCGTTTGCTTGAAGCAATTCAATATTACAATCGCGTGTTTTTCTTTCAACATTACAAATACGCTAAAGCAAAGAAATAGAAAGTATTTATCGTCAGATGACCGATATGCATAGTTATATTTATAAACCTTACTTATTTTTATTTTTTTATATAACAACCATTTTTTCTATGCACCAGCCAAAAGTGAAAATCAAATAACCAAGATGTTAAGTCCGCTTCGATACATTCTTTGTGCGTAAAGTATTAAATAGTCAACATTAAATTCGTTCACAAAATAAATAAAAAATACTATTCATAGTCAGGGCCACATCGGCTTAAAGATCCTGAAGTTATTTTTAACAAAGCCCAGACAACAATCAAAACAGGCGTCCATATAATTTTTTTTATTGATCTCTGAAAATATTTTTTCATGACAATCCAAACAAAAATAGCTCACTCATCATCATCGTTTCCCAACTATATTTAGGTTCGGCTTATATTCAGAACGGTGTCAGCTGAATACCAGTTTTTACTTAAAGCGATTGCTTATCCGATCACCACAACCCAGTAACTGGGTAACACGGCACTTCTTGGCTAAACAGGAGTCAGATTTACTGGCTTCTCATAATCCGTAATGACTGTCCAAAAATTTTCAATGACAGCAGGTATCAAGGGCTTGACCCTTGCCCATCCTGCTTTCTAAGGCACAGAGGAGTTTGGGCCTGCGGACGGCGAGCTATAGGTGGCTTGTCGTCCGATAGCAACCAGGCCCGGGTCGACGGCGCGTCGTGTTCCACGCGCGCCTCAAAGAGCTGTCAACAAGGTAGGAAATCATCAAATGACTTCTCCTTCTCCCACTCTGGGCGGAGCGGAAGGGAGTGTCAGACTCTTACTGACTAAAACCCACCCGTGATCCTTCTTGTGCCCTTTGCGTTCCAGGGCCGCGGTGACTCTATCGAGCAAATTCCGCAACCCTAGCAGGCACTGACCCTATGGGGCCCCGTCTTCAGTGCTGACGGCTCTTTGAGGCGCGCGTGGAACACGACGCGCCGTCGACCCGGGCCTGGTTGCTATCGGACGGCGAGCCACCCATAGCTCGCCATCCGCAGGCCCGCGCCTACGGTGGCCGGGAAACACACTGCGTTTTCCGAGGCCCCTGAGCTCTTGGATTAGTAATCATCAAATGTGAGTGTAGTGTCAGACTCTTACTGACTAAAACCCATCCGTGTTCTTCCTAATATCCGCCGCATTCCAGGGCCACGGTGACTGGCTGCACTGACCTTAGGGGGCCCCGTCGCTGGCCAAAGTCAAAGTCAAAGCGTTTATTGCGAACTAAGTGTACAATTTTGATTTTATGTTATGTTAGTACTTGTGACTTAGCAGCCTTTTTCAAACATTGCAATTTTATTATCATTCACTTTCCCGTATCATCCTAAATTAGCATGCATTACACATTATTATTTTATATTAGGTACAATTCAATTGGGAAATTATGGTTATGTCAAAATTAAATGCCAATATTAATAGTGAATTTAATACAACCTAATAGGGAAGATTTAAAGAAGTTCCAATTTAAGTCACAATCGCACTTCGAAGAATCACACTTAATGTCAACAAGGTGTCAAAATGTTGAGAAATCAGAAATGTTTATGACTGAGAATAGACTGCGAACGTTGACTCGTTTCATTCATAGATATGTTTCATAAACGATTTAATGAAGGAGTTTATTTTAAGAGCCCAAGATTTTTAGATGTATTTTTTGGTATTCCTCATAATTTCGGTTTTGGCTACCGTTGCCTGCTTTAAAAAGTTACCCTGTATACAGAATGACTTTGCACAAAATATTGAAGAGAACCGATTATTTGTTGTAAGTACACCTACCACAGTGTTGTCTTTTTAACCCAAAGGTTGACTGGTAGAGAATGTCTTGTTGCATTAAGTCTGCCCATGTACCACTATTGTACATAAAGTTTAAATCAATAAATTCAACTACCTTTTCACTCAATGATTTATTTTCTAACTGATTATTTCAAATCACCTCAAAAATCATAGAACATAAGAATACGTTTAATTAATAAGACTGTAAGTTGTTGTTTTTTTGTATTTTTCGTTTCCCTTGCGGTTTTGGCTGGCCAATATCTTTCAAATAAATTAAAAACATATACATACATAAGTAATTACAACATACATGGAACTGCCTCTGCTTAAGTTGCATTCCAAAAAGTTTTCAGTAATGTCACAGATAGACAAGGTACACAGTCCACAGAATAATACAGCTAGATTTAACGTAACAGTCTAAAACAAACATAATAATAAAGACAGCTGATTATGAAATAGGTCCAGGAATATCCAAAAAAAAGTGAAATAACTGGTCGCATTAACAATACTTTGTTAAAAAGAGATCCACAGAAACACCGAAGAAATTAATCAAATTCTGTTTTTTTAGTAAATTACCCAATTACCCCTCTCATTCATGGGACAATACGCCACTGACCACAATACGAAACAATGATCCCTCTCATTCATGAGACAATACGCCACTGACCACAAAACGAAAAAAAAATAGTCGAGTGAATGACCCAATATCCCAATAATTATAACCGAATTGTCAATACTCAATATACGTGAGCTCTCGCGTTACAAAAACACACTGCATATCTTTCAGCACTCCTGAAAATACCCAAAATTAAAACTATGCGAAACGTAATGTCTTTATTTATTACAACCGAGAAAACTCTAGCAGAATCCAATGTTTTTGGCACCAAAACGAAAAGCTCATCTCAATTGATTCACACTATTTGCTAGAAAACAGAAGGGATTGATACGAACGTAAAACTGAAGGTTATAAAACAAATTCATTGCCTTACCTAAATGTGTACAAATTCTTCTGGAGAAACAAATCCAGTAATGTATTCAAATCACTTTCTTCTCTTCATCACTAACACAAAATCACTAGCTTGTCCAAAAAAATAAAAGGAATAAAATTCGTCACCTAAATCCGGAAAACACAACACTGGCATAAAACACAGCACTATATCCCAACATTATCCACGAAAAATAAAAAAAAACGCGTTTTTTATGTTCTTTTCGGTATTTCGCGTGTAAAAATTTGGTAGAATTTATTTATAAGTGTTTTAGCGGACGGCCGGGAGCGCGCCTGCCCGCGTACCTCGGAATTCGGATTTAGGTTAGAAATGGCGGGTTATGGCGCCACCCACACATGCGCAGTAGTGTAGGGACAGGGGCAAAGATTATGAAAGTTACAGACGAGATAATATTGTTGAGTGATTTTGTATGTAAGCTTGAGTGATTGAGTAATGGTATATATGCACATACTTACATAGAAAGGTGGATTTTGTAGATAATGTAAGTAAAGTAGGCATTTTTCCTTTTTTATTTTATTTTTCTAAGGAGCTTACCGAATTTACTAATCAGTTTGTAAATAAACATATACAATACAGGCTAGTTATAAAAAATATAACAAAACGATTATTTTAAATAATAGATATTATCGGATTCTATGTTTTTTATGCTTTATTTTAATAAAGAATCTGCTAAATATTATTTAAACTGAACCTAGGATAGATATTTTTTATAAATAAATGTTTGTTATGGTTTAAATTACACTGGTAGCAGTACCAGTATTTGTGGACAAAATTCATTAGAGGTCGCTTTTAATTTTGTTTTATTTGTATGATGATCCAAGAGGCATTCGTTTTTAGCCAATATAAGTGTAGATAATTAAATATTTTCACATTTTAATATTTTTTAATTTTTTTAAAAAAATATTTATTATTTATTTTATTTTAATGAAGGCTTTCAGACTAATCAACCAATAACACAAAGACTGTAATATTAACAAATAGCTAATAACAAGCCTCCGCATATAGCTAAGGAAAATAGTTGATATAAAAGATAGTACCTACATACAAGTTAATATAATCAGTTAAGAGAGCAGTAGATAAATTAACTGTCCTTAAAATATGACTGTGTCAAAAGCCGTCTTAAGGTCGCCACGCTGATGCAAAACAAGTCGACATTAAGATCCCTAGGAAGCCTATTGAAACTAAGAATACTTCTTATTGAGAAAACATTCCGCCTATAATTTGTAATATGTCTAAATGTTTGTTGTCTACACTAATATTATAAAGATTTGATTGTTTTCTGTTTGCATTAAATAGGCTCCAAAACTACTTGACCGATTTGAAAAATTCTTTCACTGTTGGGAAGCTACACTATCTCCTTTTTTTTTTTTTTTTACTTGATATAAACTAGTGCTTGACTGCGATCCCACCTGATGGTAAGCAGCGATGCAATCTCTGATGGTAAGGCGCACTAGTTTATGAGCCTATTCACTCTTGCCTTGAACATAAGCATAATATATTATCTCCTGTGAACATAAGCATAATATATTATGTCCCCATATTTCCACGGGAACGGGAACTACGCGGGTGAAACCACGGGGCGATCGTAGTAGTTGTATAATTGTAACTGTATCTTATTTATTTAACAATTCATGTACACACATTTAATAAAAAGATAAGAAGAAGGAAACAGAAAAATAGGTACAAAGGTGAAGCTTATTTCTATAGAAATCTCTTCCTATGCTGGAAGAGATTTCTATAGAAATAAGCTTCACCTGCGATAGGAGAGTCGAGTAAAAAGAGATGTAGACATCAACAGATACATTTACAAAGTTTCTACCTATCTATCCATCTACTTCACTCGCTTCATCTGTGCGTGGTCACGCACACCACGGCGCGTCCCCTGGCAGACTCAGCGGCGTTTACGTAGATCACAGCTCTCTGTGATACTGAAAATACTCCCAGTCACTCCGACATACTGTTCACTTGAACATGCAGTGAGAAGTCACTCGAATTCCGGAGAAGAAGGAGAACATTGGGGGGTCGTTACTAAGCTTTAATAGGAGAAAAGTAAGAACTTTGTGAGTTCTTAACTAAGATTGAAGGAGAGAAAAGTGATAACTTTGTGAGTTCTTTATCAAGGTTTAAAAAGTGGACGCGAAAATGGTGAATAACAAATGAATATTTAGTGTATGAGTGTCGAAGTCTCTCCGATATACTGTAGACTTGAGAATACTATGGGAACTCACTATGATAATGGAGATAAGAGGAAAACTTTTCGAGTTCAGGAAAGATTAAAAAATATCATGCGTTGCGTTGGACACAACGGTGTATACAAGTGAATATTTTAGTAACAAACAGTGGGCGTACCATGAGGTGTTAAAACGTGAGTCTTCCGAGCGAGAAAGAGGGATAGAGTTATACACCCTATATAGCTCCATTCCTTTTTCTCGCTCTAAAGACTCACGTTTTAAGACGTCATGGTAGGCCCGCAGGCTTGTATCGAGCTTTGCTAAATAGTTGTAAAAGTCCAGCCTTAGTCTAAAGACAAAAAGTTCAAAATTTGTTTGAGCATATTGTATGGAATTGTTGGCATTTTAAGTCCAGAAGACCTAGATATTAAATAAACGGTGCTATATATAAATAAATATACAAAAGGTCGCCATGTGTATTTTTTTCTTCGAACCTTGCTCTTCCTATTGACGAGACTGACAACTTTCAATATTTCGCTAGACATTCAAAATTATATCAATTTGTTGTAATATTTGACATCTCGACCTATCTATAAATCTCACTCCATTCTCACCTCTACTAAAGTGACAATCTCTCGAGTACCACGAGTTCCTAGTTCCCGTGACGTACGACGCAGTGATTCAGCGCGCACGTTACGAAGACTGACAGTGGCGTAGCACACGCATATATCACGCTTGTAACGCTATTGTAGTCAGCAGAGTAACAATAGGCGAAGTCATATGGCTATAGAGTAGTCGTAGATAATATTATAAAGAGAAAGTATGACAAGTCAAACGTAACGCTGCCAATGATAACATCTTTGCCAGATTTATGTTTACGTTTGAACTCATATCCCACCTGATGTAATCCGATGATATAGTCGACGATGGAACACACTTGCTTAGAAGTAACTTATTTACTTTAGACTTTAAACATCTAGGTTTTAGCCATCAGCCGGTCTATTCTATGAGCCTCTCACCATGAAAACTTATCTATACTAATATTATAAAGCTGAAGAGTTTGTTTGTTTGTTTGTTTGAACGCGCTAATCTCAGGAACTACTGGTTCGAATTGGGTTCGAATCTTTTTGGGTTGAATAGACCATTTATCGAGGAAGGCTTTAGGCTATATATCATCACGCTTTAGCCAATAGGAGCGGAGCAGCGATAAAGAATGTTTTAAAATCGGGGATTCCACGGGGACGAAGTCGCTGACAGAAGCTAGTATGGAATAAGCTTGACAACTCAACTCAACATATTCACGCTGCAGCCGCCGTAATAGAAGAAGTCCCGGGCGTCGGGAAACGCTGGGCGATTCCCGGCCACCGTAGGCGCGGGCCTGCGGATGGCGAGCTATGGGTGGCTCGCCGTCCGATAGCAACCAGGCGCGAGTCGACGGCGCGTCGTGTTCCACGCGCGCCTCAAAGAGCTGTCAGAAAGGAACACGGGGCCCCATAGGGTCAGTGACTGCTAGGGTTGCGGAATTTGTTCGAAAGAGTTACCGCGGCCCTCGAACGCAAAGGGCACAGGAATAATCACGGGTGAGTTTTAATCAGTAAGAGTATGACAATCCCTTCCGCTCCGCCCAGAGCGGGAGAAGTAAACTGATGATTTCCCATCCAGAAAAATAATCTGATTTCTATGTATGTGCGCATAACTCGACAAAATGTACTGAGGGCTTAGTGCGAATTTTTGAACGCACTTGATCTCGTTAATGATAAATTTTACACGGTTCTCTATTGTGTCACCTAACTTTTTTATCCATAATTAATTAAAGAGCCATAACTTTTTTTGTCCTAATCATCATTTGTCCGAATGATAACTTACCCGAACTTAATTTCACCTAATATCTGATGCCATAAAATTGAAATCCCTAAATATAATATATCCTAAATCCGTTTGTCATAAATATTACAATCAATAATATACATAATTTATAAAATCTTTTTCAATAAAAGTTATAAGTCCTAAATTCAAGTTACTTAATAAACATTAAGTAACTTGAATTTAGGACTTATAACTTTATAATACTTAATAATATTCTTAGATCTTATAACAAAGCAATTGCTATGAGCTTCTCTCATTTGTTATAATTAAAAATATCTGATCATGCATTATAATCTTCATCTATATTTTCTGTAACTTATATGTTGTACATAATAAAGAGTATTCTATTCTATTCTATAAATATATTATACATGTACTCAATAAAGCAGTTGATTGTGAACATGTGGTTTTTGTTAGCAAGCAAGCATGCAGCATGCAGCATGCAGCATGCAAGCAAGCATGCAGCAGGCAAGCAAGCATACAGCATGCAAGCAAGCACGCAGCATGCAAACAAGCACGCAGCATGCAAGCAAGCATGCAACATGCAGCAGGCATGGTTTCTGTCACGGCTCCGGCGCTGCGGGGCTCCGGCGTTCCCACGCGAGTTTATCGTCGCAGATGGGTTTGACACTCTCCACCGCGGCTTCGGCTTGCTGCCCGGCTACGCCGGCCAGCCTCAGCCGCGGCGGCGAGTGTTACAACCACCTGCTCCTCAACTCGCGGGCCACCTCGCCCCTCCGCGCCTACGCGATTTTAAATTACACTCTAGGGGTAGGGCAGACAAGACTGCGTGGAGTCGGATTTACAGCGATTCGTTTCTGTCACTAAAATCTATTTTTAGCAAATGATTTATTATAAATGAACATTCGGAATAATACACGTTATTCAACACAATACTTAGGACATATGACTTTAGGGCATGTAAAATTAGGAGATTCAATTATTATGGTACTCGATATTATGACAGAATACTTTTAGAACTAAAGATAATTATGCTGAACAAAATTTCGGGGTTTTAAACATTATGGTTACTGCAGTTTATAGCAAACGTGTTATAGATAATGATTTTCGGACAAACAATTTTATGTGAAGAAAGGGAGTACCATTTTACACGTCCAATATTTTTTGGAAATTTTAAGCCAGATGAGATCGGTGGATCCTAGCCGGCTACCCCGAGAAGAAACAATGAAACAAACAAAACGAGACTGCCTTTGACAGTCTCTTTTAAAATCCATACAATCCGTACTGGTCAAATCATAAGAGTATCATATCTCAACCACTATATGTATATACAATATGTAAACGTAAAAGTTAGCGTATGTCAAAATGTATGAAATAAAATGAGTTTTCCGTTTAATGACGTTTGCGCCGACGCACTAAGGCCACTGAACAGCAGTTTTTTTTCACGATTTCGTGTTTGTTCCAATAGTAAAAGTTCTTCATAATGATGAGTACAATGATCCCTTATATTCTGTTACACGTTGTAGAAGGCACCTCAACTTACTCAAATATTAATTAGCTAAAATTGCTCTCCACAAAGATCGTAAGGATGATGCCGACATAAGTATGCGTTTGCCCTCTTGCAGGGTAAGGGTGGCTGCGTTACTGCGTTATATCTTTAAAGTAAATCATGGGTATTATCATTAGTTAGACGCATTTAATGAGAAGGGCGCGTATTTTTGAGGTTTTGAGAGAAAAAAAAATAACAAAGTCGTTATTAACCATATCACACTCTTCAAAAAAAGGAGGTTCTAAATTCGACTTTTTTTTGTACCTATATCTGTTCAACGATATTTTCACCAACAGTCAATCGGTTTGGATGATTGCTTTTTTTTTAAAGAGTATGTTACTGGCCTAGTCCTATTTTAATTTGGTGAAGATCTGATTAAGGACTTCGGAGATAGGCAACAGAACTCTTCAAAAAATTATAGCAAATCTTCCGGGATTGCTGAAATCGCATGTCTTTTTATTGTTTACGTCAGGTGGTATGTTATGTTTTTTTTTGTCGTCGACCACTCGCAGTTCAGCACTCTAAGGCTGGTTACTGCTTAACCGGACTTTCCTATGGTGGCCTCAAATTAATTTAAGGCCTCCAGCAAGAGCTAAAAACTAAGCTTACAAGCTAAATGCCCGCTCGCTAAGGGCATCCTCTGTGGGACACGGGCCTCGGCTTAGCGGGGTCATTGAGGGTGGACAGCAAGAAACAGGCTGGGTCAGGTTGGTATTATTTAGCCTAGGAAGACGAGACGCCTGCTGCAAGTGCTGATAATAGCTACCTGGACTTGGGAGAGGCTCCTACGGCTGGCCATGGAACTGGAACTACATGTAATTAATTAATAATCAACATTTCCAAGATTAGAGACTTGCGACTTTGTATGAAAAAGCTTGTGGAATAGACGTTTTTAAGATCTGCGCGAAACTAAACGTACTAGAGGAGAAAGCCCAAACGTCCAATCAACATAGAACAGCATATACTGGCCTTCCATCATAAAGTCATCAACAGGCATCTACAGAATTCAAATCTGTGGAGTGCCATCAAAATGACGAGGTATTTTATGGTAGAATTTTATGGTTCGGGGGAACCTATTCACATAGAGTAGGTAGGTACTGGAAGAAATAACATGGCTTATTGAATAAACACAATATTTTTTTTTTATGTCTCCGGATAATTGTAAAATACGTAAGATTATAAAATATCTTGACAGATTGTAAACTTTCGATAAATTGTCAATTGCATATTAGGAATAAGTACTTTATACAAATCAGAATTTGATAGTCATAAAAATTAATTGAGCATTTCCCAACGTTATTCTGAAATACCTAATAATAATATGCTGAATATTGATTGATTCATATATCCTGTAAAAGCCATGTGCAGAGAGTTAGGTACATGATAAAACACAATAGATTAATATGATGGATGTGTTGTATCTGATCAAAATAAACACATCAAAAGTATCTAGGGATCAACATATATTTTTGCAATAACTTTTCTCCTGATTGATATTAATTAAAATTTTCTTTAAGGATTCATCAAATAAAGTGTTTTCGTTTGTCACAGTAACGATAAACCAAGTCACCTTTGCATTAATAAAGAAATTTGCCATTTTCCTAATAAAGGGATTTTTGACATTTGAACCACTAACATTAAAGTTCGAAAAAAAGACTGAAATAACAGTTTTCTTTAAAATTTTATTGGGTAACTTAAACAATTAATAATCCGTGTTTCTACCGCGAACACTAACAACACAAGAACATCGGTTTGGCATACTCAAAATGAGTTCATCCAAATCACGCTGTGGAATGGCCGCCCATGTTCGTTGCAACAACAAAAAAAGGTCTTCTTGCGACTGGATACCCTCCATATTCGGCAGAGCTCTTCGCTTACCTTGGCTGAGCGCCATGGAGGACGGTATCGCTGCACCACACGGAGACAAGACCGATACATTCAAATCTTAACTCGAAGAGCTCCAACAATAACCGCCATGATGTTAGCCGTGAGGCTTCATCACTCTTCAGGGAACTTAATTAGCCATGTGCAGAGAGTTAGGTACATGATAAAACACAATAGATTAATATGATGGATGTGTTGTATCTGATCAAAATAAACACATCAAAAGTATCTAGGGATCAACATATATTTTTGCAATAACTTTTCTCCTGATTGATATTAATTAAAATTTTCTTTAAGGATTCATCAAATAAAGTGTTTTCGTTTGTCACAGTAACGATAAACCAAGTCACCTTTGCATTAATAAAGAAATTTGCCATTTTCCTAATAAAGGGATTTTTGACATTTGAACCACTAACATTAAAGTTCGAAAAAAAGACTGAAATAACAGTTTTCTTTAAAATTTTATTGGGTAACTTAAACAATTAATAATCCGTGTTTCTACCGCGAACACTAACAACACAAGAACATCGGTTTGGCATACTCAAAATGAGTTCATCCAAATCACGCTGTGGAATGGCCGCCCATGTTCGTTGCAACAACAAAAAAAGGTCTTCTTGCGACTGGATACCCTCCATATTCGGCAGAGCTCTTCTCTGTAGCATATCCCATGCATGCTCAATCGGGTTCAAGTCTGGCGACTGAGCAGGCCAGGGCAGGACATTGATGTTAGCTGCGGCGAGAGTCTGTCTTACAACTCTTGCGGTGTGCGGTCGTGCATTTTGTAAAAGTGCAGTTTGTAAATCGTAACAAACAGTAGAGCGAAGGAAAAGTGTTTGTTTGTTTTGATGTTTGTATATAAAAAAACTTTTTAACAAAAAAATACAACCGACTTTTATACAAAAAATCAAAAAAGTGCAAAATAACTTTAATTTCGGAACTCGGTGTTTGTGGTTGCTTTTTCGTTTTTTGAACACCGACTTCCGAAATTAAAGTTATTTTGCACTTTTTTGATTTTTTGTGTAAAAGTCGGTTGTATTTTTTTGTTAAAAAGTTTTTTATTTTTTAATTTTTTAGTGGTACTTACACCCCCTCCCCGCCCCCACCTAAGCGAACCAATCACATTGGTGTAAAAAAAGCACTGCTCCTTTGCAGAGTACACTAAGAGGTCGTCAATGTAGACAATGTAGATATTATTTTTAGATTTTTCGAAAACCGCTTGGTTGATTTCGATAAAATTTTCATGGGACCATTTGGAAAGTATACCCTTTCCAACAAAAAAAGAATTTTTCAAATCGGTTCACAAGCGACGAAGTTATGCGCGAACAAACAATAAAAAAAAAAAAACATACCAACATCCGAATTGAGAACCTCCTCCTTTTTTAGAAGTCGGTTAAAAAGGTAAATTCCTGAGGATACCAATCTTTTTTTTTCTGTTTTTGAATACGGCCGCCACGCATTTCCAACCACTGCAACACCTGAAAGTCAGAATTAACGACGAAGCTCGACAAGTTTCAGAGAAACGATTCAATTGTCTTGGATTCCGCAACGAAATGAATCAGAAAATAACAGCATAGGAGTAAGAAAAAAATATAATTTCCACTTCCCTCCTTATCCAGCAGGAGACAAAACAGAGCTAGACCAAAGGCACCAAGGGACATATACAACTGGGTTGAGACCAGTTACCATGCATGACGGATTATATAATATGAATACTATTACTAATGGGTCCTAAATAGTGAAGCAATGCATGCATTTTTTTATTTGAATAATAACAAGATCCACTTGTTAGCTCTAGTAAAAAAATATGGAATGTTTTTGAAATACCTTCTTCAATTATGAAGTTATAAAGCTTCAAAGTTGACAGTTAGAAAAATAAGTCCGATAGGGAACGTGCATAGCGTATACTATGCCATCTAGTGTTGCAAATCTGAAACTTATAAGTAAAATATACATGACATTGACCCGTCTGTGCTGCCACCTATAGTTTCTGCACGTTCCCTATACGAACTCTAACATCAAATTCCACGACGCCTGTTCAACTGCCATAGCAAACAGCGTTTTCGCGAGAGGGACAGATTTATTTGTTTAAAAATAGTTAAATCTCGCATTATATTTTTGGATATTTCTAGATAACTGTTTAGAAGTTATTTTTTCATGCATGTTCACTACTGTGATCTTTTGATCCCAGTAATAGACATAGCAAAATCACTTACTTAAAATAACTAAGAAACTTGTAGTGGCATCAATGCCGCCACAAGAAAAACTAGCATTTTAGCAACACTAAGCTTTGTACGGCAACAAAAAAGAACCGCTACGCCATCTATCCCGCCAACCACGAACTAGAATCCTGCATCGCGGTATTAGAGTTTTCCGTGCGATGTGAACATATACAACAGACCGAATATCAACTATCGGGCAGTTGCCCACCGGACACAATAACCGTCCGGGCGGGGATCCTCCCTTTTCTATGGAGGTATGCGAGACTTTACTCTCTGTAACGCATACCTCTTGATACTTACTTAACCTAACTATTCGTAAAAACGTCATAGACTACTATAGGGAACGTGCAGAAACTATAGGTGGCAGCACAGACGCGTCAATGTCAAGTTTATTTTATTTTATTTATTATATACTTTATTATACACCTTGTAATAATAACAGGAAAACATTTATAAAAAAACAAGTGTACAATGGGCGGTCTTATCGCACAAAGCAATCTCTTAGAGACAACCTTTGTTGATTTTACTTTGTTTATTTTATTTTACTTATAAGTTTGAAATTTGCAACGCTAGATGGCACAGTCTACTTCGTGCACGTTCCCCTAAACGGAGGGTGCAGGAAGTATAGGTGGCAGCACAGGTCAAATATTAACAACGTAAAAGTTTCAGATTTGCAACACTAGATGGCATAGTCTACGCCGTGCACGTTCCCTATATATCTTCAGTGATAGAAAGCAACACGATCGCCAAATTTCATGTCTTCTGCCTATCTTTTTCCCGTTGGGAACGGCCTCGTCCTCCACAACCCAGATTCTAAGTAAAACTATACAGCTTGGCAAGACAAGCAGATGTGCCAGATTTCCGACTGCCAAAGAAAGATGTTGAAAAGACAGCCAGAACTAACGGCTGAACGAGCGTTACGAGGCACGGAGGAAACTCGGTAAGTGAGTAGCAGATGATCATCCATCTACGGACAGATATCGACAAGCGTTTCTTTATATTGAAGTTAAACCCGTGCGGCCATTTTATATCCTGAAAAAAGCATGGTCCTTGTAGAATGGAGCCGCGGGACAAAACTAGAGGATTAAAATGGCGGATGTATTGTTTCAGATCAAACTCATAGTTACGTTTATAAACATTAGGGAAACAAAATGACTCCCGCGCATCATGAGTAACGTTATTATAAACAATCATAAAGTTTTATAGTCTGGCATATATTACATACATTTTGTTAATAAAGACAATGTATTTTATACTTTAAAGCCGTGTATGCATATCTACTACATTTGATATATCTTTAACTAGCTTCTAACCCGCGACTTCGTCCGCGTGGATTAGTTACTAACCCCCCGATTCTTTGTGATATTGATTCGTTGGTGGGAGAAGTGGTGGGAGGCGCCCGACGTGACGGCACAGTGGTGGCATGCGCGTGAGCTGTACTGAACATTACTTTATTTTTCTAAAATAAAAGTAGCCTAAGTTACTCATTAATATATCAACTACCTGCCAATAAAAGTCCCGTCAAAATCGGCCCAGGCATTTCAGACATTAGCCAGAACAAACAGACAGACAAAAATTGTAAAAAATGTTATTTTGGTGTATATACCGTATAATTATATTCATACGAGTATATGCATGTAGTAAAAAGCAATTATTTCAATAAGAAATACAAACAGACTCCAATTTTATTTACTTACAGAAGGTGTTTTTAGTTTGTCCGCATCAGTTTGACCTTTTCTCAAGGTTTGCAGAAATAAACAAAAACAACTGCCTGTTTGCTCACCACAGCCCATTTGGTAAGATACTGGTTATCAACTTCTTTTAGAGTTCCGTAAGTCCGAACAGTAAAGGGAATCCTTATGAGATTTAGCGTTTCCAATCATCTTTTATAATGCGCACAGCAAAGGACTGAAACTCTCTGCCTGCGTCTGTGTTTCCGAACGCATTCAACCCTAATCTCTTCAAAGTTAGTGAACAGGCTTCTTCTGGGTAAACTCATTCTATCGTCGACTTTGTCTCTTTCACATCTGACCTAGACTAGAGTCAAGAGCAACACCCATCTCAAATAAAAAACAAATAAAAAAGTTTATCGTGTCTAGAGAGCGGAGTTTCATTGTTTCGCCACTTTTCTGGTCTATTCCGCTAAAAAGTAACAATTATGACAGTTACATATCAATGAGAGTTAGACCACCACTTCTCACTGATATGTAAGACCGGGAAATGAGTCCCAACTTATGACCCGGCTACTCCAGAAGGAGAGTTTGTATTTTGTGAAAATTAATAGGTGAAACTTTATAAGATCAAGATCATAAACATGTCATTTAGTTCTACGGAAGAACGCGAACCGCGGTCCTAAAAACTCAAGACCTCTCAGATCTTAGAACTAAATTTTTAACCGACTTCAAAAAAGGAGAATGTTCTCAATTCGACTGTTGGGATTTTGATGATTCTCTTTATATTCGAAAGCTGTGCTTGACATGTCGATATAGGAAATTTGAATTAACATAAGATACATATTGGCATTTAAAATAAATGTGCCCTATGCCAACAGTCATAAGGAACATTTCGGCTTTTTGGTTAAATGTCCTTTACGTTAATTGATACTTCTGGTATCGATGTAGTCCATGAGTGAGATCCGACGATTTTATTTTGAGTTATTATTGGTATTTGGATTATCCCTAATAATGCGTATGACGGCAGCCATATTGTTTAGCAGCTGCGAGAGACGGCGACTACATGGCGCTAGTGGAACGTGCACTGGACGCATCGTAGACGAAACATTCATTCTATCTGTCATTTGGCTTAAAAGACTTGATATCCAGTTCAGTAAAATATTACAACCTAACCCTCCCACTGGCAATGGCCTTTATAAGGAGCTGCGCTGTTCAGTCGGCACGCCCAGTCCGATCACGTTATTTGGCAAGCCGATCCCCTGGGTTGAGAAAGCCAAATATCTAGGCGTGATCCTCGATCGAAAGCTTACCTTCAGAGAGCACATTAAGACGGTGCGCAATCGTGCCGCATTCGCTCTCAGTAGGCTTCATTACATGCTGAACGCGCGCAGCAAGTTATCCCTGAAAGGCAAACTACGCATTTTCACCACGTGCATACGTCCAATAATGACTTACGCGTGTGTAGCCTTCGCACACGCTAAGCCCCGCCAAATCCATAGGTTGCAGGTCATCCAAAACCGTTTTCTCCGAAAGGCTACGGGAGCCCCGTGGTACGTTAGAAATGAGCGTCTCCATGTCGACCTCCGTATCCCCACCATCAAACAATTCATGAAACGCATTTCCAAGCGTTTCATAGAGTCCGCTGAAAAGCACCAAAACACCCTTATCGCGTCGGCCACCCGATACACCCCCTCCCAGATCAGCAAGATCCGCCGACCGCGGCACACCCTTGTAGAGCCCGATGACCCCATCACCCTGACCCAAGAGAGTAGTAGGGAAACCAGCACTCTTAGAAAAAACAAACCCAGAACGCGTTCCGTATTCCGACCTCGCCGACGAGGTCCATCGCGACGCCCCCGTCAAAACCCTCCCCGACTTTTGCCTAACGAGCCAGCCCGCGCTGCTGAGCCATTAGCGTTAAATCCCCTAAATAATATCAATCAGACCCAGCCTGTCCCTTGCTGCCCCTCCTCAATGACCCCGCTAAGCCGAGGCCCGTGTCCCACAGGGGACGCCCTTAGCGAGCGGCCATTTAGTTTTAAGTAGTTTTAAGCCCCGGCTGGGGGCCTTAGAATCTAAGGCAACCACGGGATTGCCCGGTTGAGCAGTAACCAGCCTTAATGTGCTGAACTGCGAGTAGTCCATTCAAAAAAAAAAAAAAAAAAAAAAAAAAAAAACAGTCGGCACGCATTTCCAACGGATGCGTCTTGGTGCACGGACCACTGTCTCTCGACAGTCAGTACTGCACGGTTATTGGACGTGGAACTCTTGTCCCTGACAATTAGTACTGTCCTTATTGCGGTCGGTGCACGGACCACTGTCTTTCGACAGTCAGTACTGCCCGGTTATTGGACGTGGAACTCTTGTCCCTGACAATTAGTACTGTCCTTATTGCGGTGGGTGCACGGACCACTGTCCCTGACAGTCAGTACTGCCCTACGTGACCGCCCTTACTAATTAATTAATTAATTTTTCTTATTATTTAGGCTTAAGATAATTGATTGTTAAATTGGAATAAAATTGTGTATTGCCAAGTCTGACTTTTACTTCTGATGTCTGGGCCAAATCCGACATCAGAAGTGGGATCGGATTGTCCGCCCACCTCTGGTACTTTATCATCAGAAAATATGCAGGAAAATATTCCACTACCCTCAATTAATAGCTTAGAAGCATTTTTTCAAAAGTTAACTGATTTATTACCACGTTCCAATGCACCATCACAACCATTCACAGCATTGGTACCCTTTGATCCTGACGACCCCAATTCTGATATAGATGGCTGGTGTCGGCTGTCAGACACCGTGATTAAAAGCAAAAATTTAAAAGGTGTCGATTTAATCATGACACTGACCCATTGTCTTCGGGGCCGCGCAGCCACGTTACTGACCAAGATAACTCCCAGTCAGTATCAATGGGAAGATATACAGGAGACTTTAAAAGCTCAGTTCTCTCGCCCTATGCTTATCCAGGATCATTTTGACAATATCCTCACATTTAAAATTGCTTCTAATGAGACTCCCGCTCAAGCATGTTTACGTCTTTGGCAATTGATCGAAAATATTCCAGACGCAAAATTATCTGAAAAGGCTGTGACGGGCTTTGCTATTTCCATATTATCACAGTGTGATGTTCAAATACGTCGTGAATTAAACTCGACTGTGGTAAATGACAAATCACAGCTATTTCGAGTTCTGCGAGGAATATCCTTGAAAAGAAAGTCAGAATTGCCCGAGGCAAATGATTCTGATGTCAAACGCCCTCGTGCTACTTTTGGTTTCCGTGGCAACTGCAACATATGTGGCAGACCTGGACATCGTGCGGTTGATTGCCGCGAAAGAAACAAGCAACCTAGTCGCTCCATAACTGCGGATAAACGTGTCAACCAGAAGCCACAAGTCACATGCTACGTTTGCGGAGAGCCGGGCCACGTCGTCTCCACCTGTCCAACGAGGGTTGAAAATACGAAGAAGGAACAAGGCGCCACTGGAAGCAAAGAAGTCAACGTGTGCTCGAAGATTGTTAGAGGTACTGTGCAATGTAATGATATGACATTTCCCTTTATTTTTGATTCCGGTTCCGAGTGTAGTTTAATTAGGAAAAGTTTTTCGCACCTTGTTATTGGAAAAAGATCGCATGACCTTATCAACATGACTGGTATTGGAAAGAGTATCGTTAGTAGCACAGAACAAATCGTTTGTAACATCAAAATTCAGGGCGTCGAAATAAGCGTCACTCTTCACGTAGTTCCGGACGATTGCTTGCGCGACGCTATTTTATTAGGTAGAGATATACTTTTTCGTGATATTCTTGTTGAAATTTCAGAGAACGGTTTAACATTCAAGCGGTGCAGGGAATCTAATATGTGTAACAAAACCAGACCTATTTTTGACATTGATTCAATTAATACTGATTTAACAGGACCCGATAAAGTTAAACTTTTTAACATATTAACGCAATATGCAGGTAATTTTATTGAAAATTTTCCTACAACTAGGATTAAAACAGGACAATTGAAAATTGATTTAATCGATCCTCATAAAGTAGTACATAGGAGACCGTATAGGTTATCCCCTCAGGAATCTAAGATAGTTGATGAAAAAATTGATCAATTGTTGAAGGCAAATATTATTAGGGAAAGTTCATCTCCATTTGCTAGCCCTATCATTCTTGTAGAGAAGAAGGACGGTAGTACACGCATGTGTGTTGACTATAGGGAGCTGAATAGTAATACTCACCCGAATCATTATCCTTTACCTCTGATTGGTGAACAAATTGATAAACTTAATGGTGCCCATTACTTTAGTAGTATTGATATGGCCTCCGGGTTTCATCAACTACCTGTGCATGAAAGTTCCATAGAAAAAACTGCATTTGTAACCCCAAAAGGGCATTTTGAATATTTGGCTATGCCTTTTGGTTTACGCAACGCCCCTTCCATTTTTCAAAAGGCTATTAATACCGCTTTAAAGCCTATGAATGATGAAAGGATTTTAGTTTTCATGGATGACGTACTTTCTATTTCAAAAGATATAGATGAGGGGCTTAACCGTTTAGATAAATTACTTAAAACGCTATCCAATGCGGGGTTCTCGTTTAATTTGAAGAAGTGTTCGTTTCTCAAAGTCCAAACCGAGTACCTTGGGTATGTAGTATCAGCTGGGGAGATTAGACCAAATCAAAAAAAAATACAAGCCTTAATTAACGTACCAACTCCAAAAACTGTCACTCAAGTTAGGCAGCTTATAGGGCTAGCGACGTATTTTAGACAGTTTATTCCTAACTTTTCTCAAATAATTCGGCCTTTGTATCCCTTAACAAAAGGCAAAGGCAATGTTAAATGGACTCCAGAGCATGACCTGATACACAAAAAAATTATTCATATTTTAACGTCCGAACCAGTTTTAAAAGTTTTTGATCCTTCCTTGCCCATTGAACTCCATACTGATGCAAGTACTGAGGGATATGGTGCAATTCTAATCCAAAAACATAATGATACTCCCCATGTAGTAGCGTATTTTAGTAGAAAGACCATAGACGCAGAGACACGATATCACTCTTATGAATTGGAGACTCTTGCGGTAGTAAAAGCAATCGAACATTTTCGTCACTATTTGCATGGACGAAAATTCACTGTATTTACCGATTGTAACTCCCTTAAAGCTTCTCACTCAAAACGTGACCTGACTCCAAGAGTTCACCGTTGGTGGGCTATATTGCAGGCTTATGATTTTGATATCGTGTACAAAGAAGGTCGAAAGATGGCTCATGCAGATTTCCTGTCTCGTAATTTGTCAAACACAAATTATTCTGAGCCTCGTAAAGTAAATTTTCTTGAATTGGATAAAGGTTGGTTAATTGTAGAACAAGAACGCGATTCGGAACTTTCTGAAATAATTGCAAAATTCCGAAATAACCAATTACCTGAAGAAATATCGCGTACGTATGATTTAAGACAAGGAATATTACATAGGAAGATTGAACGTAGAGGAATTTCTAGTTGGCTACCTATTGTGCCCCGTTCTTTGGTGTGGACCCTAATTAGCCATGTTCATAACGAAATAAAACATTTAGGTTTTGAGAAGACCTTGGATAAACTTTACGAATTTTATTGGTTTCCTGATATGGCTAAATATGTAAAGAAGTTTATTAATTGCTGTGTAATTTGTAAAACTTCGAAAGGTCCTTCAGGTGCACAACAAATGCAGTTGCATTCAATCCCTAAACACCCAGTCCCTTGGCACACAATTCATTTAGATCTAACTGGAAAACTTTCGGGAAAAAGTGATAGAAAAGAATATTGCTCAGTTTTAATAGACGCCTTTACAAAGTTTGTACTGCTTGAATATACTCCGGCCTTAAGTTCTTCGTACGCTGTAAAAGCAATTAAAAATGCTGTAAACTTATTTGGTGCTCCAAAGCGCATTATTGCAGATAAAGGACGTTGTTATGACTGTACTGAATTTAAAAACTTTTGTAATGATAACAGAATAGAGCTCCACTTAATAGCAACCGGTTCTAGTAGAGCTAACGGGCAGGTTGAAAGGGTCATGCGAACTTTAAAGAACATTCTTACTGTTATAGAATGTAATTCTAATAATGCCTGGAAAGATGAACTGGGAGAGATTCAACTTGCTCTTAATAGTACTCGTTCAAGGACCACAGGTTTTACACCATTGGAACTAATGTTTGGCATTCAAGGTTCCTCACTTAATCTAGCTAAAATAACTCCCAGTTCTTCTGAACCAACTGTAGTTAATATTGAGACGGCTCGTTCATCTGCATCAGAAAATATTCAAAGAGTGGCTAAAGCTGACACTATACGGTTTAATAAGGGAAAAGCCCGAATTAAACCTTTTGCAGTAGGTGAATTTGTTTTTTTAAAATGCGAAGAGAGACATCAAACTAAGTTAGATAAAAAATTTAAGGGACCTTACAAAATTGTCAGTGTATTAGATAATGATCGTTATGAACTCAGACATATTAACGGTTCTAACAGAATTTACAAAGTTGCTCATGAAAATTTAAGGGAAGTACCTAAAGGACAAGAAGGTTATATAGAAATTTTCGAAAATTATAGCGATGAAAATGATGATAATGATGAACGAACCGTGACGGCAGATGATGATTTCAGTAAGTCTGTTGTGCCTGTGAATAATTATATGATCTCAGATTCAGAGGAAACTCGTACTGTAAGCTCTCGTACCTTGACTGCAGACGATTCAGAGGAAACACTTTCTGTAAGCTCTCGCACTTTGAGCGCAGGGGATTTAAATGACTCTGAAGAAACTTTATCTATTAGCTCTCGAACATTAAGTGTAGATAATTCCGAAGCTATAATAGAATCTTTGGCATGATCAATTAGTATGATCTCTTCTACTTTTGCGGGAGATGATCATCTCTACGAATATAATGTTAAAAATCACCGCTGATGTTATGGGTGATGATCATCTGTGACGCGCTGAAGGAATCTCACCTGCTTTTGTGGGTGTCGATTTAGACCAGCATGTTTGAATTATTGTGGTAAGATCTCCCCTACTGTTGTGGGTGACGATCTAAGATGCGCTGCAGGAATCTCACCTGCTTTTGTGGGTGACGATTTAGACCAGCATTTTTGATGTTTGTGGTTTTCTAATAAGATCTCTCCTACTGTTGTGGGTGACGATCTATGATGCGCTGCAGAAATCTCGCCTGCTTTAGTCAGGGACGATTTAGACCAGCATGTTTGAACTGTAGGGGTTTTCTATTATAAAGAAATACCTAGACCAGTGATATTTGCCATTTTGATATGTAACGATGATGATGATATGAATTAACGAATGTTGTTTCTTATTCTAGACGAATAAATGCACTCGAGGACGAGTGATTTATCAGAATGGCCGTGACGGCAGCCATATTGTTTAGCAGCTGCGAGAGACGGCGACTACATGGCGCTAGTGGAACGTGCACTGGACGCATCGTAGACGAAACATTCATTCTATCTGTCATTTGGCTTAAAAGACTTGATATCCAGTTCAGTAAAATATTACAACCTAACCCTCCCACTGGCAATGGCCTTTATAAGGAGCTGCGCTGTTCAGTCGGCACGCCCAGTCCGATCACGTTATTTGGCAAGCCGATCCCCTGGGTTGAGAAAGCTAAATATCTAGGCGTGATCCTCGATCGAAAGCTTACCTTCAGAGAGCACATTAAGACGGTGCGCAATCGTGCCGCATTCGCTCTCAGTAGGCTGCATTACATGCTGAACGCACGCAGCAAGTTATCCCTGAAAGGCAAACTACGCATTTTCACCACGTGCATACGTCCAATAATGACTTACGCGTGTGTAGCCTTCGCACACGCTAAGCCCCGCCAAATCCATAGGTTGCAGGTCATCCAAAACCGTTTTCTCCGAAAGGCTACGGGAGCCCCGTGGTACGTTAGAAATGAGCGTCTCCATGTCGACCTCCGTATCCCCACCATCAAACAATTCATGAAACGTATTTCCAAGCGTTTCATAGAGTCCGCTGAAAAGCACCAAAACCCCCTTATCGCATCGGCCACCCGATACACCCCCTCCCAGATCAGCAAGATCCGCCGACCGCGGCATACCCTTGTAGAGCCCGATGACCCCATCACCCTGACCCAAGAGAGTAGTAGGGAAACCAGCACTCTTAGGAAAAACAAACCCAGAACGCGTTCCGTATTCCGACCTCGCCGACGAGGTCCATCGCGACGCCCCCGTCAAAACCCTCCCCGACTTTTGCCTAACGAGCCAGCCCGCGCTGCTGAGCCATTAGCGTTAAATCCCCTAAATAATATCAATCAGACCCAGCCTGTCCCTTGCTGCCCCTCCTCAATGACCCCGCTAAGCCGAGGCCCGTGTCCCACAGGGGATGCCCTTAGCGAGCGGCCATTTAGTTTTAACTAGTTTTAAGCCCCGGCTGGGGGCCTTAGAATCTAAGGCAACCACGGGATTGCCCGGTTGAGCAGTAACCAGCCTTAATGTGCTGAACTGCGAGTAGTCCATTCAAAAAAAAAAAAAAAAAAAAAAAAAAAAACAGTCGGCACGCATTTCCAACGGATGCGTCTTGGTGCACGGACCACTGTCTCTCGACAGTCAGTACTGCACGGTTATTGGACGTGGAACTCTTGTCCCTGACAATTAGTACTGTCCTTATTGCGGTCGGTGCACGGACCACTGTCTTTCGACAGTCAGTACTGCCCGGTTATTGGACGTGGAACTCTTGTCCCTGACAATTAGTACTGTCCTTATTGCGGTGGGTGCACGGACCACTGTCCCTGACAGTCAGTACTGCCCTACGTGACCGCCCTTACTAATTAATTAATTAATTTTTCTTATTATTTAGGCTTAAGATAATTGATTGTTAAATTGGAATAAAATTGTGTATTGCCAAGTCTGACTTTTACTTCTGATGTCTGGGCCAAATCCGACACGTATTTAATTGGCTTTGACAATATAGATGACATCATTTTTTTTTTTGCATACAAATTCTTAAATTGACAGATGTGTAAAAATAGACGCCATTTTGTTAAAACGTAAACTCACAAAACAATGTTTACAATGCATAATTTATGTTGCGGTCAGGTTAACTGCGTTACGTCACTGCTGATCCATTAAAATTAACGTC
Source organism: Hecatera dysodea (assembly GCA_905332915.2). Lineage (NCBI taxonomy): Eukaryota > Metazoa > Arthropoda > Insecta > Lepidoptera > Noctuidae > Hecatera > Hecatera dysodea. The sequence continues at coordinate 12,167,991 of HG995313.1, read as the reverse complement.
GTAAATATTGGTAAATGTTCCTGTTTCATAACGTTTAGTGATTTATTTTTAATGAAACTCTTTAAGATCAAATGGTAATTGATGCGGATAGAAGCTATAAGTAGATATTTTAAAACATGAGTGCCTCATAGTACCTACCTACTAGTTATATATTTGTTGTTGTAGTCTATTATGCAAGCACTAGTGTACGGTGTACGGCCGTGTACAACTGTACATACCTAGGTACCTACCCTTTAAAATAATGAGTACCTAGGTATCTTTAATTCCATAATATCAAGTATAGGTAACTTAAGTAAGGCTTAACTTGACTTGGCATCCCAAAAAAAAAAAAAAAAGAGCTTATGGTCACCCCTTTGTGAGAATACAGATGGAATAAGAGATTAAACTTATAAGAGCGCCATCTAGGAGCTCTACGATTACAGCATATATATGAGCTAACTTTTGAAGAGAAGATACTATACCATGAAACTACATACAGCGCCATCTAGTTTACACTATGAAAACCATGTCGTCCGCTCACAGACTAAACTTCTTCAAAGAAATGTAGTACTTTTACATGTGGAGAGATGGCGCTAGCTATGCAATGAGCTTTGCTTAACAAAATGATCCCTGTGCAGGTCAGCTTGAAACGAACGTAGATATCGAACATAAAAACAGTTTTCCCATGACACGGAAAACGAGGTCGCCATTGCAGCGTCAGATTTTAATGACAATTGGTAATAAAAATACGTTTTACCTAGATAGAATTGAATGAATTGCAAATAACATTAAGTATTAGATAGGATTAATCCATTTACTCAGCAGAACACGGCTGCCAAACGTGTTGTTCGTTATTGCTTCGGCTTTCGTGCGGTCTACCATGAGACATGCACTCTTAGAAGTCACGTAAGGTGACCCTTTTTTATGGGAAATCATCAAATGACTTCTCCCGCTCTAGGTGGAGCGGAAGGGAGTATCAGACTCTTACTACTTAACTAAAACCCACCCGTGATCCTTCTTGTGCCCTTTGCGTTCCAGGGCCGCGGTGACTCTTTCGAAATGACGATTTCAAAAATCCTTTCACCATTAGAAAGCTACATTCACCCTGAATAACACAGGCTATATTTTATCCCCGTATTCCCACGGGAACGGGAACAACGCGGGTGAAACCGCGGGGCGCTGCTAGTCTTTAATAATTTACGATGCTCAAGCGAGAGAGTTGGCTTTCATAATTTTCAAAACTTAAAGCAACCTCTTCTTTAAGATAGCGAAGTTTTTTGGCTTTTAAGTACCTACCTAACGTAGTTTTTCATTTAAAAAATCAAATCTTTATCTTCACGGTCGGTTAGGTAAAGGCAGTTAGTAAAATGTTTGAACTACTTTTGTTCTTCTGCAGATTTTCAAATTTTAGATACCTAAGTAGAGTCAACGCAATGAAATATTTCTTAAAAGCAGCAACCATTATCATCATTAATTAGCCACAGTCCTATTTCCTATTTTGTCTACTGCTGAAGACGAATTAGGGAGACTGCGAAGGCCTGTAAAAGAGAGCCTTTATGACGTAAATTCCCACATTCCTGTAACAGCCGCATCCAGATTTTTCCCGCAGTGGTACATAACTCGTAGTGGTATCATTTCGTCACCATCCAACCAACCACCAACACCTATCAAGATTGAAACCCTGACTGATAGATGGATCATCACAACATAGGTACCGAGGGTCTTTACTAGGTATACACTCTTAAGTGTAAAACCTATTTCCAACAGGAAAAAGTTGTATCACAGGGATGCGGAATTTGTTCGAAAGAGTCACCGCGGCCCTGGAACGCAAACATCGTTCATTAGGAGGAACACGGATGGGTTTTAGTCAGTAAGAGTCTGACACTCCCTTCCAATGTACCAAGAGCGGGAGAAGTCATTTGATGATTTCCCATCCATAAAAAACAGGTAAAATTTGGTTGTGGAATTTGTTCGAAAGAGTCATCGTGGCCCTGGAACAGAAAGGGCACTTGGACTTTCGAGGAACATGGTTGGGTTTCAGTCAGTAAGAGTCTGACACTCTGGAAATAGATTTTTATACTTCAGAGGATTCCTATAGGTATCTACTTTATATGGATGGTAAATCATCAAATTATTTCTCCCGCTCTGGACGGAGCGGAAGGGAGTGTCAGACTCTTACTGACTAAAACCCACCCGTGATCCTTCTTGTGCCCTTTGCGTTCTAGGGCCGCGGTGACTCTTTCGAACAAATTCCGCAAGTCATCGCGGCCCTGGAACACAAAGGGCACTAGGAGGAACACGGGTGGGTTTTAGTCAGTAAGAGTCTGACACACTCCGTTCAGAGCTTAAGAAGTCATTTGATGATTTCCCATCCATAAAAAGTAGGTACCTATAGGAATCCTCTGAAGTATAAAAATCTATTTCCAGCAGCTTAAAGTTACATAACTAAAACGCTCTATTAGCGGTTCAGTTAACTGAAAACTAAAGGTCAATAGCATGTAAAATAATCGATATTTTCAATGTCAAGTTTTTCTTCATACACGTTTTTAGTACGTTATATTGTAGGCAACTAACCTATCATATTTAACCTATTTAGAGACTAGCCAAAAAACTATTATGAACAAGTGGTTGCAGCATTTTTTATCATGGTGCGTGAATCAAATTAATTGAAACCTTATGCTAGTGTCTTAAGACACCTACTTATGTACACAATGGTTATATAATACATTCCCGTTCCCGTGGGAATACGAGGATAAAATATAGCCTATGGAACTCAGGGTGAATATAGTAATGTATTCGTTACATACAAGAATACAAATCTTTCCTCTTTATAATATTAGTATAAATAGTATAGATTATAGTATCGTAACTTTTTTTTTGCTTTTTGTCGTTTAAATTCCATGATGTTTAATTTTATCTGAATATCTAGTTATTTCATTATATTCTATGTGCGTTTAATTTTAAATTATATTATCTTTTGTTACTCTGTCGACGTGTTGGTTTATATTGTTAGTGCAGAAAATAATTGCAATTAATAAATAAATGACTCTTGAAATAAATCATGTACTTATACTTTATATCTAGGTTAACCTAGTTACTTGGTTATACTTCTTACGGCCGAACCCACTAACCTTTCTATCACCAGTTTTGGCATACTGGAGATAGCAAAACAAATGAAATAATATAAAAATTATATGGGTTTTCTGTTCTTTCGTTTGTTTTTCTCCAGTATGTGATAGATAGGTTATTGGGTTCGGCCGTTAGTCATTATCAATATTCAGATATTATCAAAGCGAAAAGGTTATATGAGGAAAGGACAAAACAGAATTGAATGGACCTTTCCAAACAGTGCCTAGTATTACTGTGAGTTATCGAGGCTTGTGTCAGAGATGCGTATTTCCTAGCAGTTGGAACATTATGTACTTAATAATAATCAGCCTTTTAACGTTTCCACTGCTGGGACACAGGCCTCCTCTCTAGGAGAGGGAATGGGCCGCAATCCACCACGCGGGCCCAGGGCGGGTTGGTGAATGTCACATGTCTTCGAATTTTTGGTTCTAGGACATGCCGGTTTCCTCACGATGTTTTCCTTCACCGTTTTGAGAGCAGTGTTGATGAAATTAATTACACAAAATAATGCGCCTGGCTGGGTTAGAAACCGCGACCACTTTGCTCCACTTGGCCACCAAAATACCTAATGATTAGGTCCATTGGACTTACTTTGCTTACATAACTAAAACAAGAATAAGAACTAAATTTAACCTTCTAATAACCTTGAAAAGTCGTTAAAGTCAGGCAAGAGGTATTGGTCAATTTATTACTGTTATAGGCAAGGCAAGAGACTGGCTTCCTGTCCTTATAAAACATGATTTTATCAAGTTTCCACCCTGACATATGGCCACTAAATGACAAACATAGTTTCAAGAGGATACAAAGCTTTGAGACTAATGGATTTTCTGTTTATAGGATGTTTGCAGGTATGGTTATGAATGAATATTCTGTTCAAACTGCTAGAAAATTTATGAAAAGGAAATTCGAATGAAAAGGACCAAAAATTCCGTTCCTTACAAGGCTCACAATCCTGAAAATAGCTCATAGGTCGAAGGAATACAAAGGAATTCGTCGCTGAAAACACAAAAGAGGCCTCATACACGCAAGGCACAGAAAGGAATAATTCATAATGGCTAAGGAACAACCCTCGTCGCTCCTTTCCTTGGTATGACCTAAAACATTTCCAGCATTGCAGCTTATGGCTGAAAATCAGCTGCAATGCGCAACATTGAAACTAGCACAAGAACCACAAGGTAAAATACTACAAAAGTCATTCACCCTGCATTCTATACGCCTCACAGCTCACCTACACGTTTATTATCTGTCAAATTATAATCGCCATTTTTATCTCGACATGATTTTGACATACTCCCAAAATCGATTAGGATTTTTACAACACCATTACACGCGTGCAAACAAAAAAATACACATCCAACGCCCACCCTCAATCAACAATCATTATTTTGCAATTTTATGACTCAAATGAAGCAATAGAATCGATGAGAAGACAATTTAGAATCGAATTAACACGCAGAAATGTCACATTTGGCGCGTAAACGTCAAACGTCAAGCGGCCATCTTGTGTGAGCTTATTGGCGCGCTCCGTAGGGTTGTTTGAGCGGCGAACGGGCGGACGTATGCCTGTCTCTGTTGCGCTCACTTACATAATACGGAAATGGGTGAGCAGTGTTAAGTTTTGTGGCGAGTTCCGCATGCGGCCGCTGTCGGGGGGTAGTTATTGATTTTTCAAGGAGTTTGCGGCAGTCGCCTAACACGCCGGTGCCCAGCGCGAAAAACACATCCGAATCGCGCTCGCGTTTTTATAAAAAAACAATTATTTATCCTAAATTCTAATTTTACAGTTCAATATACCGATCTCTGTTAAATTCGTTCTATAATCAGTTGTTTGTGTGGAGATTTTTGTGCTGGAAAACTCATTTCGTAAGTGTTTGATGGTTCAATTGTCACATTTTTATTTCAAGGCACCATTATAATCACGTATTGTGTGTCATTGGGGCTTTGTTTTTTTTTTCTATATTTTATTATTCTATCTGTGATTTTTGAGACGTATCGCCAGTTTTGTTATGTTAATTGATATCAGCTGTTGGGCGCAGCCGTGTAGCTAATTACACGTCAAAAAGTAAATATATTTACGACAATTGCATTCAATAATATTCCACTGGACAGTATAAATAGCAAAAAATCTGACTTACCAATTTATCTAAACCAATTGGCTTCAGAAATCTGGTTCGAACCATTGCGTGGTGCACGTTCATTTTGTTTTTTTTTTATTTATTTTATTTTAAATCTAATGGCACGTTCAAATCACTCGCACGTCAGTCCTCCACTGATTAAATCGCAATGATGCATATACACTGGCGGATGTGTATGGAGCTCAATATTCTCCCTCGAATCAATAGTGTAATGTATAGTGTGGATAGGACAGATCTTGGTGAGGCGGAGATGTCCATGACGTCACAGATCGTTAGTGACACCATGGTGACGTCATTCGTCCTTGTTCACGTCCCCCGGGATGCCTGTGGGTCTAAACCTCATTACTTTTAATATGGCTGGATTAACTCCCACTATAGGAATATTAATGGCCCTGCTCTACATGTTTTACTACAACTGCCTTATCCCTTATTAGATTAGGGGAGATCCAATTGATATAGTTGAGATGGTACACTGGGTCTTATAACCTTGCCTCATCTAGGCTTTAAGGATCGTATAGGTCTATAAAACTTAGCCACCGGCAAACGGCATTGATTTTCTTGGATAAGTTCATTCGTCTCAGAAGGGATTGAACGGTGTTCGAACACAGTGCAAGATGTTCTGATTAGAGCTGAATCACACTGAGGTAATTTAATATTATTTATCTGTTTTATGCTTCCCCAATGGATATTCTATGCACATTTCCAATAGATCACCTTTACATTGACGATATGGTTTGATTTGAATGATGACGGATCATCAAACAGCCATTCTAAAATTATTTGCTGCCTCGAATAGTTTTCAAAATGGCCAACATTCCCTGAAGCTAATTTCAAGTTATTCGATGCCAATATAAATAAAAAATTAGTCAATAATATCAGCATTGCAGTATAAACTAGCTTACCGATATTGCAAGCATCAAATAATCGTTTAAAAGCTTTTTTGTCATCAATACGTTCAATTCAATCATGTTGAAATAAGCGTGAATTCAGTATGCTTTTTTATCCCCTTTTTGTATATCATTATTTCTTAAATAAACCTGAACTGAATAGCTCAGTTCCTTATCATTATTAATCTGTCACATTGAAGCTTAATTAAAATGTTTTGACTGGCCGTTTTTATTTATTCTACAGCTTCTTCAAATATAGTACATTTACTGATTAAGCTTACAAAATCTGAAGGATCTTTAGTTTCTTTGTAAGCTTTGATAAAATGGCAAAGGCTAGGTCACTTCGAGGAAAGCGTGCTCCATCTTCGACCACATCATCGCTTATTACAGGTGAGATTGTGGTCAAACACGGGTCTATCAATAATATTAAAAAATGACGATTAAAACCAAAATGTAACTCATATACTTAAGCTAATCAATCATCATTATCATCTCTAATCACAAGCCCAAACCCAATGTTATCGTTGACAGATAAGTGGTGGACCTTTTTCAACCGAGTTGATCTCCATTGTTCAGTGAACTGAAAAGAGGCATGCGCGGTTATCCGGAATACCCGCCCGGATGAAAACCCTGATCTTCGATTTTATCTTTTCTTTCTGCTGTCCTTAAATTATCTTTTTTTCTTTCTTTTTGTGGTCCCTCGAGCCGGATACATTGGTTTCCTTGAACGATTTATATTTGAGTGATATTGCCCACTTGTTATGTTTCGTTTCTTAGATCTTTGTAATGTTTATTATTGGAAGCAATTGCTATTAAAACGATGATTGAAGCACTATTTGGATTAAAAAATATTGCATTAGTTACGTTGCTATGTTCAATTTCTGGGAACTAGCCAATAAGCACATATTTGTGAGAAGTCTTGCAGTACCTATTATTGAAGGTTTTCAAATAAAAAAGTAACTAACAGACTGATTGATAAATAACTTTATAAATAGCACTTTTACAAGTTAGTTTATTCTTAAATCGATGGGTCCAGTGTTTTCTAACCGACTTTTTTCAAAACAAATACCGAAACAAACTAACAGAGGTCTGACTTGTCTCTTCTTCATTGAAATGCCTCTTCAAAGTCTCCTCACATGGTAATGCTCAAATCATATGTTTATTCCAGAGATGTTACAGAGCTTTGGAAGCGTAATCGAAGCTATCGGAAATCCGAAATAAAAAGCTATCCGTAAACCTGAATAATAAAACCGTAATAATCTTTGGGACGGATTTGCCAGATAGATACCAGCTTGATGACCTTGAATCAATTGAGAAACGATCCAAAAGGATCATCGGCAATGATTGGCTGATCGAATCGAAGCTCTAAAGTCTTGAGCATCGCCGCCGAGTTGCTAGCCAGTCGGTTTTCTACCGGTTGCATTTTGAGGAGTGAGCGACGGAATTGCATAGTTTAATTCCGTCAAGCCCGTTCCATCATCAAACCACAAGACGTACAGCAATGTGCTACTGTTAAATGGTGCACATCCCTCCCACACGCACCAAACGTTTTGGGAACACATTCATTATGCGTACAGCTAAGGAGTGGAATTCCCTACTAGAGTCTGTGTTTCCTGATTGCTACAACCTGGGAGTCTTCTTCTTAAGTCAAGAGTGAACAGGTTACTTCTAGGCATGCGTTCATCTTCAACAACATCATCGCTTACCATCAGGCGAGATAGTGGTCAATAGTAAAATGCAGGTATTGCAGTCGGGGAACGGTTCCTTTGAATAATTCTTTACTGACTGCAATGGAAAATGGAACGGACAGACGGTGGCTCTATCTTGTTATTATTTTGTTTTTTTTTTTATATCCAGACCTGAAATTGCATATCCATAACATCCCTGGTTTTTTCAAGTTTAGGTCCGAGGTTGTCTATTGATGAGAGAGATATTAAATTAAAGGACCTGAATAACATTTAAGAAAGAGTTCTCCTGCAATGAGAATCAGAAATAAAGATATGAATCTCCATTTCGAATTTCCAAGCATAGCCCTTTCAATTGGTCTAGGAGTTACTTCGGACCTTCTGATGAGTATAATTGTGAACGAAAACTCTTCAGTTTCATGTCTCATCAGCACACCCATCACTGGAAACACGTACTGGTCTTAGACTGTCTTCAACAACTAGTTCAATCTATACTAAGTTAATATTGTATAGAGGAAAGATTTGTATTTTTATATGTACCGAATAAACTCAAAAACTACTAGACCGATTTCAAAAATTCTTTCACCATTAGAAAGCTACATTCATCCTGAGTAACATAGGCTATATATAATCCCCGTATTCTCAGGGGAATAGGAACGACACGGGTAAAACCGCGAGGCGCTGCTAGTGTTATATACGTTGAAAACTATGACCAATATATTGTTATTTAAATTGAAAATAAAACCTTTTCAGTCAAACCGGCTGATTATCATCAGCATACTTGTTTAAAGTAGCACGAGTATGTCTTTGGATTGGTTAATTAATGTGGATGTTGTTCTATTTTTATGTTTGGGTATTATGTTTTGTTATGCATAATATATAAGCATTAAGATGGCGGAGAGGGGCGATAATAAATGGGCGTATCTAACTGATGAAATGTTGGTGTATTTTAGGAACAACTCTATCAAACAGTTTGGAGGAAAACAGGCGTGATACTATAATATGTTAGGTATATGTAACTAACATATCATATATCCTAACCTGTTTTGACAAATGATTAGAATAATAATCATGTATTAGTGGCACTAATACATGATTATTATTCTAATCATTTGTCATCTAATGCCAAAACATGCCACAGAATTCGAATTGATTACAGAAACAAAAACTTAGGAATATTTTGCGTGCTCTGACTAGAAATTTCGGCTTAGGGAAAATTTCTTACAAAAACCGCCTTAATTGGAGGGGCTACAGTAATTCCTTTTGAAGGAACACGGTCTCGAAGGTATGATAATTAGAGTCAATTTGAATAATATTCCGAGTATTTTTGGGGAACCTACTTATTACATTCCGTCTAATTATTTCGAGGTACTGCCCTTAAAATCAATTTTGTCCCCAATACTTGATTACACACATTTTCATCATCATCAACAGCCTGTTGCAGTCCACTGCTGGACATAGGCCTCTCCAATGGCATGCCAATTAGATGTATTTTCGCATGCTGCTGTTACTACTTGACCTCAACCACCTCATCTTACTAAACTATCCTTTATCATCTGCCTAGCTTTTTCCTAACTATATTGGGGTCGGCTTCCAGTAAATCTGGATTCGGCTGAATACCAGTGTTTTACTTGGAGCGACTGCCTACCAGACCTCCACAACCCATTAACTGGGTAACACGGTAGGTACTTCTTGGCAAGAATGGAGTCAGATTTTCTGGCTTCTGACAATCTGTAACGACCAAAGCTCTACAAATGACAGCCAAGACCAACCTCTGAACGTGCTTTCCGGGCACTGAGGAGCCTCGGTATGTTAAGATGGTCACCCATCCACAGACCGACCCTGGCAAAGGTTGCTTAACCTTGAAGATCGACCCGTGCGGCTGTGGTTATTTAGTCACGAGCTCGACATCCAATTCTATACTTATATCTTCAAAATCGTGAAACTTGCGTTCATGTCTTGTTCTAAACCTTGTTTTGAACATCACCTCCTAACTATACACCTTTTTCCATGTGATAAGTTGCTAAACAAGTCAGCCGTTTCAACAAAAACAGTGTCATCAATGTCTACAAATGACATCTGTCGCATCGAGGGTTTTGTTGATCCTTTCCCATCTCCCGAGACAATGTTAAAATGTCAGTACCAGTAATTTTATCTTCACCTAAATCTTCACACAGGAACACAGCACAGCTGCTGAATAAGGGTTATGATAGCACCAACATTACGAAAGGTTAACTTCGGAACTGACTCTTGAGTTTTCTCGGAAGAGTTACAAAAGAAAAGTCCTATCTCTTTTCATGAATAATAAAAAATAATAACAATGCTCTAGGCAGCACTTTCTCAAAGAGAATAATAGAACAATTCTTGCGTATTCCTTTTGAGAAAAGCGCGTTTAAAGTTTACTTCTGACTTCTACAACTTTACAAAGCTAATGGAAACTTTTTCTCTTCATTAATCAGGCTTTTCTTAGCTCGTGACTAATTAATAACAGCTGCACGGGTCGATCTTCAAGGTTAAGCAACCTTTGCCGGGGTCGGCCTGTGGATGGGTGATCATCTTAACATACCGAGGCTCTTCAGTGCCACGGAAAGCACGTTCAGGCGTTGGTCCCGGCTGTCATTTGTAGATCTTTGGCAGTCGTTACGGATTGTCAGAAGCCAGAAGGTCTAACTCCAGTCTTGCCAAGAAGTATCGTGTTACTCAGTCAATGGGTTGTGGAGGCCTGGTAGGCAGCCGCTCCAAGTAAAATACTGGTATTCAGCTGAATCCAGTTTCACTGGAGGCCGATTCCAATATAGTTAAGAAAAAGCTAGGCAGATGATGAAGGATAGTTCAATAAGATGAGGTGGTTGAGGTCAAGTAGTAAGAAGCACAGGGGTAACGCTTCCTGAGGTTGGTCTATGCACGAACTACCATTACACACCAAGACTCCTTCCTGCCTCGGACAGCACGTAAAACAGTTTGCACATCTTGGAGAGTTGTACAGGTAGTCAAAAGCAAGAAAATTTGACAGCAGTCTTGCCAATTATGGACACGGTGGAGCATACGGTGGAGGTCTGCCCTGCTTTGGCGGAGCAACGTCGTGTCCTCTCGCTTCAATCCATTGTCTGGAACGAGGAGGCATAGGAAGCGGTCGCTCCCTTCTGCGAAGCAGTAATGCTAGCGAAGGAGGAAGCACACCGCGTGCGTGAGAGGGAAACCTCACGCTCAAGCCGCCACAACAGAAGAAGACGCCCCGGGCGTCGGGAAACGCTGGGCGATTCCCGGCCACCGTAAGCCTGCGGACGGCGAGCTATGGGTGGCTCGCCGTACAATAGCAACCAGACCCGTGTCGATGGCGCGTCGTGTTCCACGTGCGCTTCAAAGAACTGTCAGCAAATAAGACGGGGCCCCATAGGGTCAGTGCCTGCTAGGGTAGCGGAATTTGTTCGAAAGTGTCATCGCGGCCCTGAAACGCAAAGGGCACGAGAAAGATAACGGGTGGGTTTTAATCAGTAAGAGTCTGACACTCCCTTCCGCTCCACCCAGAGCGGGAGAAGTCATTTGATGATTTCGAATGCAGAAAAAAAAAGTCTTGCCGATTATGTTACCCAGTGACTGGATTATGGAGATCAGTTAAGTAGTCGCTCCATGTAAAATACTGATCTCAGCTGAACCAGACTGGAAGGTATCCTCAACATAGTTGGGAAAAAGTTAGCAGATTGATTGAAAACCATATTTACAGTTAAAAGTATCCACCTCAATCAAGGTCAAAAACAATCAAGGTCAAAAACAAAATTTTATCGAAAGCGACCCTGACCTTACTCAAGGACATGTAATTACAGGAAATGGACGAATATTAACAGCAAATACACAAAAGCGAAGCTTTGTATTTTTAATGGTTCTCTCTCATAACGGAACAAAAGCCCAAACGTATTAAATTCCCGACGAAAGTCTTTATCTTTAAATTAATTTTGGTTATGATAAGGAATATTAGGAACAATTTCCTTTGCTATTGTGCGAATTGAAGTAAAAGGGGTGTTTAGAAACAGAGCGGGAACGAGCGATAGATCATAATGCTTGCTGATTATGTGCTCTTGATTTGAGAACATCAGAATATTTGCTTCCTTTAACGTACCGAATTTCCTCAGTGTCTCGGAAAGCACGTTAAGCCATTTGTACTGTCTGTGACTTGTAGCAAGCGATCTTACTAACCGCGGCAAAATATTTCGTAGAATCATAGCACAAGTCATTGTTGGTCCAACAAAATTAGACCAAATACAATTGGGATAATAAATACATTGGGAGAGCAGTGGTGGCCCAGTGGTAACTGCCCTGACTTACGAATTGTAGGTCGAACCCAGCCACGCGGATTACTTTGTGTTATTTCTTTCATCACCACTGCTCTCAAAACGGTGAAGGAAAACATCGTGAGGAAACGACGGCATATTATGTCCTAGAACCAAAAATTTGGAGACAAGTGAAATTCACCAACCCGCACTGGGCCCACGTGGTGGATTACGGCCCATTCCCTCTTGTAGAAAGGAGGCATGTGTCCCAGCAGTGGGAACGTTAAAAGACTGATTATGCTTATTATGCTATACAAACATTGGGTAAGTGTGACGTTGACTCAGGTCAGATAATAGGATAAAGAACCAAAATATATAAACAGGATGTTTCGGAAAGGTATATTCAGTTTTTAAAAACTGTTTCCTCTCTTGCGAAAGAACAACTTTCTTCAAGGAAGTAGTAATCAAATCCCAACAAACAGAATGGATTTTCATACTAAGTTATCAACAGGTGATCACAATTAGTATGGTAAAGTACGAATGTTGGCTTTCTTGAATATAGTTGTTCATCTATATGGGCAGAATGAGTTTCTAAAAATATGACTAAACCTTTTTCGTTACACCATGTTAATTCAAAGTTGATACATCAAAGACTTAACTACCTAATTATTAAATAACTAGCTCACCCGCGTAGTTCCCGTTCCCGTGGGAATAAATACATATATAGTAGATAAAATACTCACTGATAATGTAGCTTTCCATTGATGTAAAAATAGCTAAAATCGGTTCAGTAGTTTTGGAGCTTATTTGGTACAAACAAACAAACAAAAAAATCTTTGCTCTTTATAATATTAGTACTCTCTAAGTCCATATAATCTACAGAGCTATCTAACTACTTAGTTTTAGTAAGAAGTTAGATAGCTCTGTAGATTCTTCTTTATATTGACTAACTTAATCTTTGGTGTGCCCGACAGGGTCCATAATTGCGACTACCATTTACTTCCCTACAAATTATATGTAACTTATGGTACGCAATAAAGAATTGAGAATTGAATAGTTGATGAAGCAGGTAGATTATACATAAATATTCTAAGCAGAAGTCAAATCCTGGCAATCTATTGATAGATTTGATTGATGAACACGATAACTTTGAAATAATTGAAACTCGTCTGGGAGTCACTTTTGAAGGATTGATTTCTTTCTTCGATCTTCATTATTTTTGAAAGATTTTCTCCATTGTCATGAAAAATTGGAAATTAAAATGTCATCAACAATAAGCTGAAAAAACTGAAAAAGTTTCAACACTTAGATGAAGATCGATGATCTGGTGAGGATCGTGAAACTAGCAGCGCCCCGCGGTTTTACCCTCGTAGTTCCCGTTCCCGTGGGAATATGGGGATAAAATATAGCCTATATTACTCAGGGTGAATGTAGCTTTCTAATGGTGAAGGATTTTTTTGAAATCGGTCCAGTAGTTTTTGAGTTTATTCGTTACATATAAAAATACAAATCTTTCCTCCTTACAATATTAGTATAGATAGGCACTTGGATCTTACTAACAGCTCATGTTCTGAACAGGGCAACGCACTTTCATTGAGTATCCGACAATATTAAATCGTGCTGACAAACGAAATCTCATTTTCAAACAAACGTTTCTTCAGCGACTTTGTTGTACGCTCGTTAACAAAGTTGTATTAATTATTAATTTGCTGACAACTGAAATTACTTTGTTAATTATAACACGGAACACAGCAGCTAATGATTTTATAACACGACATTGTTATGTTTTGTATCTCTGAAAAGAAAGTAGCTTCTCGACATTTTTAGCGAGTGTGGTGGACAGAAAAACTTTACGATGACAAGATGACACTGTCGCTTTTCGTACACGTTAAGATGTCGCTTGCCGAGGACTATCCATAGACCAAATACCAAGCAGTATACCGAGTGCCTTCCCCATTAACTTTATTTATTTATTACTAGCGACCCACCCCGGCTTCGCACAGTTGCAATGCTGATACTAAATGACTATTATATTATGCATTTATTATACATATAAACCATCCTCTTCGATCACTCTATCTATTAAAAAAACCGCATGTAAATTCGTTGCGTAGTTTTAAAGATCTAAGCATATATATAGGGACAGACAGTTGGAAGTGACTTTGTTTTATACTATGTAGTGAAATTTAAGGATCACCAACAAGTTTTACAAAATAACAAAAAACATGCAGAAATAAAAAATGGTACAGTTAACATTATCATTATATTGCACACTGAATTATACGCAACCACAGCTTGCGTATAAACCGAGCGTACACGGCTCTAACAAAATTAAAACACAATGGAAACGTCAAAAAATAAAAGTAATATCAAAATTAATCAACATATTTGAATATATCAACCCTTTAAAATAAATTATAATTGAAATAAAATAGTTTAAATATACTGTATTAAATTAAATCAAAATTCTAGAGAAGATAAAATAAAATTAGATTAAATAAAATATTAAAAATCGATTACATATAATAAAGTACAAATATTAAGGTAATTGGTTTATAGTTTCCTTTGCATTGTCCTTACATAAAGAAGCAACAAAGATATTTGTTATATATAACATGATTTAAAAGAGTGTCCGTGGAGTTTCATGCACGTTCTTCTCCATAGAGATCTACGCTTTCGAACGTGCAAACAGCCGACTGACCGACCTTGAAAATTCAAAAGTGCCTTTTAATGGTTTATCTGAAATAAATGCTTTGAATCTTGAATCCAGAAATTGTGATGAAACGCAAGCCTATCAATAATTAAAAATATATAAATACATTGCACTCGTGAACGCTGTTTTTTTCCATAAGATCTCCCGGGGTTTCTTTTTGAGCTTAGACTGGACATGCTTTGTTCAATGGAAATCCCAGAAAACTTCTGCTTATATATTCCATCTAAAAAGGAAAAAATAGTCATCATCATCTTCCTGCCCTTATCCCATGTTACTTGGGGTCGGCGCAACACGTTGTTTCTTCCATTCTGTCCTGTCAGTCGTCACGCTATCACTAACTCCCTTTTCTTTCATATCACTCCTCACACAATCCATCCATCGTTTCTTTGGCCTACCTCTCCCTTTCCATCCATCCACATTTATATTCATAACGCTTTTAGTTACATGTTTCATTCCTCCTTTTTACATGACCATACCAAGACAAGCGGTTCCCTTTCAACTTTTCCGTCACTGGCGCCACTTTTAAACTACCTCTAATGTACTCATTTCTCACTTTATCCATCCTCGTTACTCCACACATCCATCTCAACATTCTCATCTCCGCTACATGCAATATATTTTCATCAATCTTTTTACAGCTCAACATTCTGATCCATACAGTACGACAGGTCTTATCACGGACTTGTAGATTTTTTAGAAAAAGGAAAAAATAGTGATTTACTTAAAACCATTGAAAAGTTCTGCCTATTTAAGATTAGGGGACTAGGTTAATTGTAACTGCCTTTTCACTTACAAAGTTTTCGTATAATGTTCGAAAATTACGATCGTTTGAAGTTGTGAGTGCGACCTACCTTTTTACTAATTAGGTTAATCGTTCGTTTAAAAAGATATGGGATTAAACAGACTGGCTTCATCACCGTCTAAAGTTTCCTACACGGTTTGGTAACATCGAACTAATGTTAAACTAATACAGACAAGTGAAAAACTATCCGAAGGCGTTAATTCGTTGTTGCGGAATTTGTTCTAAAGATTCACCGCGGCCCTGGAACGCAAAGGGCACTAGAAGGATCACGGGTGAGTTTTAGTCAGTAAGAGTCTAACACTCCCTTCTGCTCCGCCCAGAGCGGGAGAAGCCATTATACGATTTCCCATGCAGAAAAAAAAAACCTTGAAATATGTGGCATCCCGGGAATCATTAAATTACCTCTATTATCACTTGATTACATAATTATCTAAACTAGAAAAAGAAGTAAGCTAGTAATAATGAAAAGTTAATTCACACAAGTACCCAAACTAATCAAGTATTAGCACTATAAGTACAAGATACTACAAAAACTGTTGACGATAAAAATAAAACCTGCTGTCTTCTTTGCTAACGCTACTCTAAATCGTATTTCAATGCGTTATTTGGATTGGCCAGTCGAGGTACAGTCAGCAATCGATGGGAAATTTGGCTGCCTTCCATAAAAGGACGGTTTTCTTAACGACGGAAGTATATGAAAGAGATAAAATCGTTTTTACCTGATTTTGGTGAGAAAGAAACCCTTTCTTTGTAAAATTGATTGAGTCAGGCGTTACTTTGCGGAAATCCATTTTAATTTGAAATTGAAAACAATATATCTAGTTTTAATTTCCGCGAATATTAGTGGGTTGCAGGTATGCACCTCCCTCCCGCCCGCTATATTATGCACATGCAAGATTACAAGGCAAATGCAAGGATTTTATGCACATGCAGGAAGGCAAAGCAATACCCAACACCATTACCGACACGTGTTTCGCCCCTCCACGAGGCATCCTCAGGGGACGCGTTGACTCGCTGACCGTTGAGTTGCGACCTTTCTTTGTGTCTAAGGGGAATTCTATTTGTGTTTGTTTAAAAGAAGGATTATTTATTATTTATTTATGTACACGCAATAAACTTAAAATAGAAAATTTTGTAAAGAAAACAAGTGCACAAAAGTACTGCTTATTTCAAAAGAAATTTCTTCCAGCAGACCTGCGACAGAAGAGTGGGATAAGAAACGTAGACACAGTGTGTAAAGAGACAGAGAAGGAAACTTAAAATAGACAACACTAACTTAACTAAAACCTATTATTATTTTGTCCGTAACTCCATCTTCCAATACGTATTTTTGCGTACGGATTTGACAAATGTGTCGATTCAACTTAGCTCTTCATGGATGGGAAATCATCATATGAATGCTGCTCTGGGTGGAGCCGAAGGGAGTATCAGACTCGTACTGACTAATAAAACCCACCCGTGTTCCTCCGAGTGCCCTTCAGGGCCGCGGTGACACTTTCGAGCAATTTCCGCAACCCTAGCAGTCACTGACCGTATATAGTAGAGACGTTGTTCATTTGCAGAACATCTTATATATTTAACTGCACCAGTGAACTCCAGTTATGTTTGTTACTTTTTATTACAAAACTAAACTTCTTGTTGATGGCTTGAATTTATCACTTATTCAAATTTACAAAACGAAAATCTTGTACCTAGTTTTTCTGCCATTTCTGTGTGGCAAGAAGAAAGATAAACATCAAATCAGTCTACTAAATTACATCTGCCATTGACATACGACGTTGAAACCAAATTGTCGTCAGAAATTAAACAGCCTTAATGAATCAAACTCCAATTTTAACGTAAACTAACACTCTTGGATACATGATTGATTAAACTAGTTCTAAAATTAAAATTACCTTTATTATTGACATGCGGAGCTCATTGCCATGTATCGACTTAGCCGACTTAGCAATGCTTACCGAAGTCAGTCCGAAGATGGGTGAAACTAGCCATCTCTTACATATCGAGACTCCTTCGTGTCTCGCAACACTCAAACAATTTGTTTGTTTTAAGGGTGAGTAAGCATCAAATGACTCCTTCTACTCTGAGCGAACCGGAAGAGAGTGTCAGACTCTTACTGATTAAAACCCATCCGTGTTTTCTCAATTTCTTTTGCGTTCCAGGGCCGCGGTGACTCTATCGATCTTTCGAATGTATTCCGCAATTATGGCAGCAAAAAGCACGTAAAGCCGTTCGTGCTGACTGTCATTTTTAACATCTTTAACAGTAGGGGAGTTAGGTGTGGTCGGAAGCCAGAAACGTTAACACCAGTCATGTCAAGGAGTAACGTGTTGACTGCGTGCGGACAGCGAGCGTCGGGTGGCTCGCCGCCCGATAACAATCAGGCCCGGGTTGACAACGCGTTGTGATCCACGCCGGCTCCAAAAAGATATTAGCATAAATGACGACACTCGCTAGGCCCAGTGCCTGCCAGGGTTGCCGAATGTGTTCTGTTAGTAAGAGTCTGACACTCCTGCCCTGAGCGGAAGAAAACATTTGATGATTTCCCATTCATAAAAAGGGGGTACCGTGTTATCTAGCTACTGAGTTTTGGTGTTCGGATAGCCTGGCATCATGATGCTACTGCTTATTCTACCTTCACATGTAAAATACTGGTTTTTACCTACATCTGGTTTGATGATAAGCAAAAAGCTAGGTCGATTGATTATTTACCAAATTCTGACCCACACAACTTGGTTAGCGTCCCAAAAAGGAGAAAAACAAAACGTGTTGCAACGTTTTTCATTGATTCTTGTAGCGTGATAACTTCATCGATAAATGGGCTATCCAACACGTATTTTTCTTTTCAATTCGAAATTTAAACTTTCAATTCGAAACCAGTAGATCCTGAGATCTCAGGAAAGCTGAAGGGAAGGAAGCTGAAGAGTTTTCTTCAGCTTTATAATCATAATCAGCCTATTAACGTTCCCACTGCTGGGACACAGGCCTCCTCTCTAGGAGAGGGAATGGGCCGTAATCCACCACGCGGGCCCAGTGCGGGTTGGTGAATGTCACAGGTCTTCGAATTTTTGGTTCTAGGACATGCCGGTTTCCTCACGATGTTTTCCTTCACCGTTTTGAGAGCGGTGGTGATGAAATTAATTACACAAAGTAATGCGCCTGGCTGGGTTCGAACCCGCAACCTACAATTCGTAAGTCGAGGCCGTTACCACTCGGCCACCACTGCTCCACCACTCGGCCACCACTTTATAATATTAGTTTAGGCCAGCTTTATAATATTAGTTTAGGCCAGCTTTATAATATTAGTTTAGGCCAGCTTTATAATATTAGTTTAGATTGACATGTGCCAGTCAAACCAAAATGGCGTCAGAATTAATTTCTACCTTGTTGAATCGAGCTCCAACTTTAACGTAAACTAGTCGCTCTTCGATACATTACTGATTGAACTAACTCTAAATTAACTAACTAACTCAGCACTAAATTGAGTCTGTGAAGTTTTAGTTTAGTTGAATACCGTGAGTAGTTAAATACTCAAGTTAGTTGCAGAAATTGCATTATCTTGCCAAACTTTACTACAACTTCAAGAGTATATGCTGCTGCTATGCTTGATATTTTTAACCAACTTCAAAAAAGGAGGAGGTTCTCAAGTCGACAGTATTTTTTATGTGTGTTTGTTACCTTATTGCCATGGTACATACCTATGCATGTAATAAAAGGATTTTACATATGCTAAGAAAACAATATACCCACCTCTGGGAAAGTCGGGTGATAAAAAGAGCGTCAAAAATGACGAGGTAACTTTTGTAGTTGACTGTACCGTACAAATAACTAGTTTAAAAAAAGGGTGACAAAACGAGAATAGATGTATGAAGATCAAAATCTTGACCAAACGCCACTAGCGTTCAGTTGTTTTTAAAACTTTTGACACGTCCAATCGGGAATGTGACATAATGGGAAGTAGCCACTTTGTACTGGGTGTCCCGATTTTGACGATTCTTTTTGTATTCAAAAGCTGATGCTTGTCATGTGATCCCAATTAAATTAAGATCTGAGGACTAATATTTGAGTTATCCCTAATAATGCGTGGCTTTGACTACATTGATGATGTTCTCATTCACACTTGTCGATGTAAAATGAAAAAATAAAATTATATACGATGGTTTGGAAGAGCATCTTAGTATTTCGAGGTGGTCCCTTTCTAATTTGGTGAAGACCTGATGAAGAACAGAGATAGCAAACGGAACTCTTCAATAAATGATAGCAAATCTTTCGGGATTACTGAAATCGCATGTTTGTTTATTGTTTACACCAATTTATAACGTTTACTGGCTAAATTTTAAAATTCGCATGGATCTTCAAGGTTAAGCAACGCTTGCCGAGGTTGGTCTGTGGATGGGTCACCCTCTTAACATAACGAGACTCCTCCGTGCCTCGGAAACCACGTTAAGTTGCTCCCATCTGTCATTTAGAGATCTTTGGCAGTCGTTACGGATTGTCAGAAGCCAGAAAATCTGACACCAGTCTTGCCAAGAAGTACTGTGTTCCCCAGTTAATGGGTTGTGAAGGTCTGGTAGGCAGCCGCTTCACGTACAATACTGGTATTCAGCTGAATCCGGCTTGACTGGGAGCCGACCTCAATGTAGTTGGGAAAAGGCTAGGCAGATGGATGGGTGAGCCACTAAAAAGTGAAAAAAAAATACAAAAAAGTATAAAATAATTTTATTTCGGAAGTCGGTATTCAAAAAACGAAGAAACAAGCAAAAACAAAATTAAACGACCGAAGTTGATAAATCTATAAAATAAATTAAATAGAACCAACAATACGATTGCTCTATAAATATTTTTGATTTATTTTACAACTACTTTTATAGATCCGGCATTCAATTTTATTGCATCAAATCAATTATATATCCCAGCTGCATTATATCTACGCATCTGTTTTGACAAGATGGCTAATTTTTACTTTAGTTTTAAGATTTAACGAGATTGCTACGGCTCGGCTAGACGTTTTGGAAAGATGCCAACTTATCAAGGAGACTACCGAATTTTGGTATTAAATCATCTACGAGATTGCTGGGATAAGATAGGGAAAGGAGTGGTCCTGTTTATCATTGAAGACAAATTGAGGGTTCCCCTTAAACCTTAGATAAACCAGGTTGAACAAATGAGATTATTCGAAGAAGATATAGCGAGATTATTTATAGAAAATATACAGGAAAGAGCCAAGTCAACTCACTTTTGCTGCGACTAAGATATTAATACCTATAATAGATCAACTCAAAGCATTTATTTCAATTAAACCATTTACAAGCAATTTCAAAGTCAAAAGAGGTGAAGCTATCTGCACGTTCCAAAGCGTAGATATCTATGGAGAAGAACGTCAAACAAACTCCACAGACACTGTTACTAACAGTGGTCTCGAAACCTACCGATTTTTAAGTATTTTTACCGATATAGGCTCTGTTCTACCGAAAAATCGGTAGGGGGTAGGTTCGAGACCACTGGTCAATAAATTGTTCTTGTTGAAATTATTCATATACTAGCAGCGCCCCGCGGTTACACCCGCGTTGTTCCCGTTCCCGTGGCAATACGGGGATAATACATAGCCTATGACACTCCACAATAACGTAGCTTTCTATTGGTGAAATAATTTTGAAACTCAGTTCAGTAAATCCAGAGTTTACCCATTACAACGTCACAAAATCACAATCTCACAAACGTTACCTCTTTATAATATTAATATAGATGTGAGAACGATTAAAAAGACGTGTATGATACAGGCATCCGGAGTACAAAGAACAATTCAAAGTACAAATAATTAGTATAAATCTAGAACCTAGTTAATGCCTAGTGAGATTTGACAAATAAATATTCATCATGTTTTTTCTTTCGATATTAATCAGCTGACATCAAAGTATTTCCATCATTTCGAATCATAATATTCTCTCAACTTCCACACAGTTCATTCCCCTTCCATTTGTTATCTTAATTCTACCATTCTTGATAATAATAGCCATTATCCTGGATCTCACACCAGTCTAAGCCACACCCCATAAGCAACCGCGGGCCAAATCTAGTAATTAATACTGAAACCACATCCGCGCTGCTCAGATTTTAGCCCCAAAACACTTAGAATGGGGCTGGATGTTGTTGATTGCGTTACGCAAAATTAAGCTTGTAGGGTTTGCCTAATGTAGCACAAAATATGGCTTTATATTATCTGTGCTCAGGACATTAACCACAATGTATGAGTAGGAAGTCAAGACACACATTTGTATGTAAAGGGTTATGTGAGTAAATACTTGGATTATTTGCTAGGCAAGCTGTGGCGTAATACCTTATTATGGAATGGAAACCAGCATCTTGTAACGGGAAAGTTTACACTCTAATTAAAAGAAACATAAATGCATAGTAACATAATTTCATAGTCTTTTAAATGAACCAGGTAGTAAATAACTCGACGATAACGCCAAAAATGTTCCTTGCAAAGAAGTTTAAAAAAATATATTTTGAGCAACGCCCAATGTAGTGATTCCAGTTTATTGCTCGCGAGTGTAGTTTCTTCTCTACATTTAAAAAAAAAGATGGAAACTACTATCCGAGGGATCACCGTATTTCTCGTTCATTTAATACATATAAGGCATCAATATGAATACTACTTATACTTACAAGAAATATACATAGATTCAAGACTTATAAATGATTCCTACAGTGTTCTCTAAATATGGTATCCAAAAATATTTGTAAGTTACACTGTCTGGATCGGTTCTCTTATGAGTCACATTGACCACTGCCAAAAACTCTCCTGCACTGCAACCAGTTCCTCGTCCCCTTCTGACCCAATCTAACCCCCTATTCTTCTTCCAGCAGCGAATGCCCCAGCAGCCCGTGTCCCCCAGGGCGTGAACCAGTGCCCCGCAGTCCCCGGCCTAGAGGCGTACCCAGATGATCGGCTCATTCTGGAACCTGTGCCGAGCGTGCCCTTCCATGCCCGTCGATAAGGTAAGGTAGACCTTAAGCCTCTTGATCATAAAGACTATACTTAATTGCTTTTCATGATGCACCACAGACAGGAGACGACACGGAAGCTGCTAGAAGTGGCACTGCTAACATTTCTCTTACAAGCCAAGCGTGTCAACGTGTACTCGTACCGTTCAAGGAACAGAAACTGACGGATTTCAATGACCAAGAAGTCAAAAGTTGTGCGCTCGCATTAGTTTTAAAACTGCTCTTTAAAACTCTTGCGACGCCAGTAGTTTTAAAACTGCCAATTGTAGACGCCGCCGCCGCAATGAGAGAGTAATTAATATACGTTTTGGATAGCTCCCTGTCTCTCTTAAACCAAAATCATTGACATATCGTAGCGGTATTTTTTATTTATTTATACTTTATGTACAATAGTGGTACATGGGCGGACTTAATGCAACAAGGCATTCTCTACTAGTCAACCTTTGGGTTAAAAAGACAACAATGGGGTAGATGTACCTACAGCAAATAAATAAAACACAAAGTATATATTTTTGGGAAAAATATTACAAATAATAAACATATATATGCATATATAATAAATATGATGTCCCCGAACAGAAAATAATACTAAGCAGTTAATTCTGCTTTACATTAAAATTGCGTAATAACGGGACCTCCTTTACCATCCGAGCCATTTTCCTTTACCAACCACCATTCATCTACAAAACCTTAATAACTTATTCACTTAGCCTACGAAGGCTTCATAAAAAGCCGCTTGATTTCTCCTGGGTTCAAGCGCTGCAGCGCTGTAGGATTTTATTAAGCCGAATCGATCCAGCCGAAAGCGGCTAATTTTTATGTTGCTTCCTAAGGTTTCTGGCGACGCTTATGTACAAGGATTATTGGTCTAAGCGTTTAGTCTAGGTTTTGGTGTATTTAGGACATACCGTAGTGTTACAGTAGTGTTGGCTCCGTCGTCGTTAATAATGCTGCAAATTGTAATACTTAACGTTCCGAAACTCATTCTACAATTTTTCGGAATGACTTCGAGAGATACGATAAGTGTTCCAAATGTTCAGTTGACAATTTATCCAAAGTTTATAATCTCTCATGAAATTGTATAATCTTGCGAAGTTTGCGATTTTTGGGTGCCTATATGTATGTACATGCATACGGTAGATATTACATAGGTAGAGACATATTGCTTAAGTAGATATATATCTATAATAATATTATAAAGAGGAATGATTTTATTGTTTATTTGTAGGGAATAAGTAAAGCAACTAATGAACCGATTTTAATCATTATTTCACCAATGGAAAGCAACATGCTGTCAGCGAGTAGCATAGGCTATATTTTATCCTCATATTCCCACGGGAATGGGAACTACGTGGGTGAAACCGCGGGTTACTGCTAGATGTACATATGTACATAATATATAGATGATATAGATGTGTGTGAGTGTCTACTTTTGTATTGTTCTCACTTGGCATCAATTAATTAATTATATTAGCTCGTTACGCCTTTAGGGAAAACTGAATAAGCTAGAAAAACATCCATGTTAGATTAAGAAAATCTACCTTCCGTAAAATAAGAGTCTGTCTAGTACAAGACTTTTTGTCTATCTCATAAATGATTAACTTTACTATTTTTAAAGCCTATCTTCAAAATATTGGACCAGAACGAAAAACAAAAATAAAAACTACAGAATTTATGTGTTGATTTAAAACACTCTGTGGTTTCTTGTAAAGGTTCCCTAGAGCTTTAGCAAAAACCTTCACAGTTCCGTATCCCGACTTTGCAAAAAAAAAGCAATGAAATTGCAAACTCATCCTCCGTCCAGCCCCATCCTCTTCAAAAGTTAAGTAACAGGATAAGCAGACGTTCCCCTCTGTAATGCAACATGATTTAACATCAAAAATCGTGCTTCTTTGTCCTGGCATGATGCCAACACGTCTGGCCACTCCAATCATTTGAGTTTACTTGTAAAACTAGCTGCTGCCAGCGACTTCGTCTCCGTGGAATCCCCGATTTTAAAACATTATTTATCGCTGCTCCGCTCCTATTGGCTTAAGCGTGATTATATATAGCCTAAAGTCTTCCTCGATAAATGGTCTATTCAACCCAAAAAGAATTTTTCAATTCGAACCAGTAGTTCCTGAGATTAGCGCGTTCAAACAAACAAACAAACTCTTCAGCTTTATAATATTAGTATAGATTGTAAAAGCCTCATTCCTGCAGAATTAACGTATCAAAGCAGATTATTTTTTGGTGGGAGTTAAAATAGCTGTAGTGTTTTGTTGTATGTATTTTTTTTTTAATTGTTAAATGTTGAAAAATAATCCAATAGGAATAATTGTTATAATTGTAAATTGAGTCACAACTGTAGCAAAACTGTGATTTTATACACCAAGAGCAGCGTCGTTCGAAAATTACTTCCTATTACTTTATATACATAAATACATTTAATTACCTTGTGGCTAAATTTTTAAATCCGCACGGGTTGATCTTCAAAGTTAAGCAACGCTTGCCGAGGTTGGTCTGTGGATGGGTCACCCTCTTAACATAACGAGACTCTTCCGTGCCTCGGAAACCACGATAAGTTGCGCCCATCTGTCATTTAGAGATCTTTGGCAGTCATTACGGATTGTCAGAAGCCAGAAAATCTGACACCAGTCTTGCCAAGAAGTACCGTGTTCCCTAGTTAATGAGTTGTCGAGGTCTGGTAGGCAGCCGCTCCACGTAAAATACTGGCTGAATCCGGTTGGCGGAGTGCCGACCCCAAAAATATAGTTTGAAAAAGGTAGGGAGATGACTTTATATAAATACATTTAAATAAAGAATACATATTAGGTTTATGTGATTGTGTATTATAAACTACACAAGGCTAATTTTCAATGACCATCACTTTCCGACCACAATCAAACATAATTATTAATCCTTAACTCAGCAAAAACGCAGCGAAATATTCATTTATTTTTATTCTTTGTAGGTGTATTTTAAAAAGAATGTCAATGAAAATCATAATTCAAATCCAATCAAACTGTGTAACATATCGCAACTCATCTTTCCATCGCTCTTGGTTGGACTGCTAGAGATTGCCAGGACTGCGAAATTTGTTCGAAAGAGTCACCGCGGCCCTAGAACGTAAAATGACATTAAGAGGAACACGGATAGGTTTCAGTCAGTAAGATTCTGACACTCCCTTCCGCACCCAGAGCAAAAGCCATTTGATGTTATCCCATCCAAAAAAAAATGAATAAAAGAATGCCTACGGAATAAAGTCCACATTTGTACATTTTGTTGCATGAATATAAAAATACGATCAATAAAAACATCAGATAGAGTTTTACTTTCATTATAGTCGTCCAAAAAATAACGGCAAAGTAATTTGATATCGTATTCTTAAAAATAAGAGTTTTTCGTAAATCTATTCAGTATATTCTCGAACTCATTCGCTATTGCAATTCGCTTAGACACCATAAACATGTATGTATGTTTGCAGACTGGCGACGTTCTGGCGTCTGTGTGTTTACCAGCGGTTCTCAATGTAAAACTATCTCCCCTTGGGGGTATCGAGTGATAAGTGAAACATTTGTAAGAATCTTGCGTTCTTCTATACTAATATTATAAAGAGGAAAGATTTGTATTTTTATATTTTTGTATGTAAAGAATAAACTCAAAAACCACTAGACCGATTTCAAAAATTCTTTCACCATTAGAAAGCTACATTCACCCTGAGTAACATGGCTATATTTTATCCCCGTATTCCTACGGAAACGGGAACTACGCGGGTGAAACCGCGGGGTGCTGCTAGTCTTTTATAAGTCGATTGTTTATTTCTTAAATTATTTGGGACCAGTAGCTGATATTTTTTTAAAGATGTTAAATCATCAAATTACTTGCTCCGCTCTGGGAGTAGTGGAAGGCAGTGTCAGACTCTGATTAAAGCCCATCCATCCCATATTGTTAGTGCTAAAGCCCATTGCGTTCCAGAGCCGCGGTGACTTTTTCGAAAGAATTCTGCAACACCAATATATTACTGTGTTATTTGCAACATCGGTGGCATTCATTAGACTCCCAAAAGTACAAATGTATAGGCACTTGTAGCAGTGCCATCGTGTATGCAGATTTCCAGAAGGTACAGTTCAGAAAAAAAGACTGCAATATCTACTTAAATTGAATTTAATAGAGCTCTTGGGTTCATATTTTAAAACCTTGGTGTAAATCACGGTTTAGGCAGAGACTGAAGACTATAAAATCTGTCAGTTTAAAATCAAGAACATCAAATCAAACATTTACAAGCTAGAATCCGACATTTATTTTACTGAAATAAACATCAAATACCTTAACAAAAACGTTACAAAACTTTTTACCCTGTTGCAAAAACAAAAGTTATACATCAAGTTTGACATTAATTGCGAACGTACTAATTCTTTAGGGGCTATAAATTAGAATTCACGTTGGCAACTTTACGCGGGTGTCTGACATGAGGCGATTAAGAGTTTAATCAGACTTTCATCAGGCTTAGTGTGTCGCCGCACCACAATGAAATTGCGTATCCCAAATTCAGTGTTATTCTGCCCGTTATTTTTTTAACACCTTTGTTGCTTCAAATCTCCACTCTAGAAAAGCTGGAAGATTAATTAAGGCCAAGTACCGTTTTACCTCTCTTAATATCCAACTTAATAAGGGGACAGATTTTTTCTTTTTAAATTCAGCGCTTAGATTCCACTTACATACTCCTGGCTGGTTTAGTAACACACCCGGGCTAATTTCTGGGCATGAAACTTTTTTTTTAAGAATGGTAAGTCTTCCGCGTTGTGTGGAGTGGAAGGGAGTGTCAAACTCTAACTGTCTAAAAGCGGGAATATGGGTGGGTGTTTCTCAAAATGCCCTTTCCATTCCAGGGTTGCGGTAACTCTTTCGAACAAATTCTGCAATCGACATCAAGCTGTGTTGTTGGAATGATGATACCATGTTATTGTTTCATCCTCTTTTTCACATTTGGTTTAGTTAAATATCGTGCAATGGCGTATAGTTACGTATTAGCGCTCATAATAGTTTCCACTGTAGCTTGAGTAAAAAAGCCACCTTTTGACAACATTCCTACAACTTAACTACGACTGAATAAATAATAGTCAACCAGTATATGGTAGCAGTAGATACTGTCGAATCGATATTATCACCGTCCCCTTCGAATAGCCACGCGGTGATGTTTTAAACAATAGCAATTATGTAAGTATCTATGAGTCGAAAATAATCATTCATATGGCTCTTTACAGCATTGTAAAGGGAAGGACGTTGTTCATTACTGGATATTCATTTGTTTTTTTTTATAAAGCGTCATCACTTTTATACCTCTTGAGGGGAACATGAGCACGGGTAATTTGCCTGAAGTTAATTATGTATTTTGTGGTGGCAGACTTGACTTGTATAATAATTACAAAAAGTCATCCAACCATACATCATAATTATTATGATGTATGGTTGGATGACTTTTTTCTTGTAGTACGGGTGGGACCACTTTTTAACCGACTTCCAAAAAAGGAAGAGGTTCTCTGGTCGACTGTATTTTATTTTGTGTGTGTTACCTCATAATTTTGTACTGGGTGACCCGATTTTGATGATTCTTTTTGTATTCTAAAGATAGTGCTTGTCGTGTCGTCCCATTTGATTGAGATCTGACTAATATTTGACGTATCCCTAATAATGCGACTACATTGATGATGTTCTCATTCCACCTTGTCGTCATACATCGATATAAACAAACAACCAATTTTATTTCTTTATGTTGTAATTTTAGATTATATTTAAAGGCGTAAACTACTTTAGATGTCAATTATTTTTAAAATCCATAGTGACAAAAGCTTTACAATATTTCTAAATCTACATCCACATTAAAATTATAAAGTGGGAAGATGTGTATTTTTGTATGTTTATAACGGATACACTCAAAAATTACTAAACTGATTTCAAAAATTCTTTCACCTTGAGAATGCTATATTATCCTTGGGTAACATAAGCTATATTTAAATAGATAAATGTTCACCCGTGCGCAGTCAGAACGGGTTAATAATATTAATATACATACATATTATATGTTTTAATTCTAACTAATATAAACGCGATAGTGAATTTAAATGTTTGTTTGTTTCCTTTTTACGTCTTAACGGTAGAACGGATTTGGATGAAGCTTGGCACACACAAACTTGATAGACCATATCCATGATTAGGACATACCTCTCAGTTTGTAGTTTTATTTTGGTATCCCTGGTGTACAATTAAGTATATAATAAATAAATAAATACCTCTCTTTATCCCGGGAGTATGTTCTCGTTATAATATTGGCGCAGCCGCGAGCGGTGGCCAGTTTTGAATAAAATCAAATAAAAATCTTGTTATCCAATAAAATCTATACTAATATTATAAAGCTGAAGAGTTTGTTTGTTTGGTTGTTTGTTTGTTTGTTTGTTTGTTTGTTTGAACGCGCTAATCTCAGGAACTACTGGTTGGAATTGAAAAATTCTTTTTGGGTTGAATAGACCATTTATCGAGGAAGGCTTTAGGCTATATATCATCACGCTTAAGCCAATAGGAGCGGAGCAGCGATCAAGAATGTTTTAAAATCGGGGATTCCACGGGGACGAAGTCGCGGGCAGCAGCTAGTACAATATAAAAAAGTAACGGACAGATTATAAGTGAGGTTGGAGTAAAAATATTCTTAGGACGAGTACTTTTTCCTAACAACGTCCTCTGTTGAAAAAGCCACTTTGCCTTCAAAGTAATTAGGAATATGACGCTTTACCAAGCCCTTTGTGAACTTGCAGATAATTATAATGGAAGATTTTTTGCACAATTATTTAAGGAGAGAGAGGTTTACAGAAGAAAAGGTTTTCGTCTTTCCAGTTTCGCTTTGCCCTTGTCTCCGTTGTTTAATCAGCTTTAATAAAACATTATAGCTGTTGAGACGTGATTGATGGCAAACCCAAATTTAAAAACATCCACGAAGAATACTACACGGTAAAACGGCTGTCAAGAAATATAATTTTCTACTTTTCCCTTACAGTATCGCACTTTTGCACTCAAACTTCTTCAGTGTGGAGATTTTAAAATTTTTACCGTTACTCGAGGGTATATAATAAAAAAGTTTGAGAGCCACTGTTCGAAGGCAGACGTTACGGCACGTCGCAGACGTCAAGTCTAATGCAATTTAAATTAATTACAAAACAATCCATCCTTTCTTACTTAAAGGTCATTGGACGTTCAGATAATGGAAAACTTTCTTGATTTAATTCCTTTATCTAAGAAGATTGATTTATCAAATTATTTAATTTGGCAGATTTTTAAATACTCAACATTTTCTTATCGGAACAATAAAAATGGCAATTCGAAATATTTCTAGAATATGTAACAAAACCCTGTGGTAGGAAAATATCTCATCAATTCAAATCAATATTGTCCAAAATTATTATACACAAAGCTCGATTTGAATATAATTCTGAAAATGCCCGAAAATTAAAGGAACAATAGAGTTTTTGTTACATACTGTATAACTGTCAAAATTGTCAAACTCCCATTTATATTCCTTAGGTAAAACTTATTTGAGAAGATTAGAAAATCGGTCCTTTTGAGAACAGAAAATACAATCAACCGGCATGAGACTGATTTTCGTTCGAGCGTTCCTTTTTTGAATTAATGATTTGTTCAGACAACATTAAATACTTTTTGATTGACAATTACAGATTTGATAATGACAATCTAAGTATTTTATTTGAAATAATGAGAAAGCATCCATAGAAAATGGATGCTATTTAGGTTTATGTTTGTGGCAATGGACAGTCGTGTGATTTGGTTTGGTCTTAAACGGTAATTCCTTTTATTGGCAACCTCAATAAATAATTATTCCAAAAAAGTCCATAAAATCTCAATAAACAAGAGTACATAATAAAGTTCATACGACCGTCTGTCGCTCTTAACTCCTTTATATAATGCTGTTTTTTATGCAATTGGCAAAAATATTGTTGAACAAACGTTTTTACCAATGATTGTCAATCGATTTTGATGACTGACTTTTTTTTTTTTTTTTTTTGATTGCATGAGTGTTTTTCCGGATATTTCAGAAGAGATTTTATGAGTATATTTTTACATTAATCCCATAACAAAGTAGATGTTTAACTATTAGCTGGTGTGGACTTGGACTATAAAAGCACACAAAGTAACGGCAAATAGCGCAATCACACATTGTAAACTAAAATATTGCATAAAAAAATCGACCTCAACGCTGTAAGCTGGTAATGTGCCCAAGAGACTGGCGGCACATTGCCATGTTGAGATGGCCATAATGTCAATATAATAATATTTTAAGGGTAACAGTACTCAAAAGTGAAAAAATAAAAAAAAACACTTTTAAATACAACCGGCTTCAAAATAAAAAGGTTGGTAAGAATTATCGGGAGTTTAGGGAGCAAAAGGTTTTTTGAATATTGGAAATTTTGAACTAAATTTTTATTTTAACTTCATGGTATTGCATGGTATTTCTTATGTAAGTATAATATAATAAAGAATTTTCTAGCTATAAGTATAAAGCTACATTTATGGTTTGAATGGGAAGTAGTCCATAAAGCCGTACTTCGTGTGTTGGACAGTTTTAGTTGTAGAAACTTGTATCAAGTCGATTTGTAGTGAATCTTTTCACAGCACAAGTTTGTTGTGCACCTCAATTCAACCCAATAAAACTTGCTTGCGTGCATTTGTCTGTACTGCAACTAGTAATAGGATGTTTTACTGAATAGCTGTATATACTATTTGGTCCGTCGCTAAAATTTTCATAAAATATCCGACACGTAATTTTATAAAAACATCAGAATCAATTAAATTGACAATGATAAAGCTCATCAAAGTACAGGAGCGGGGGCTGGTGACGTCACTTATTGATAAAAAATATGCAAATGCGTGACTTCACACGAAATTTCTGCGCACTGTGTCATCTTTATTTTTTGTTCAAGTGACAAATGAAAAAAGGGTTAAGGGTTCAATATCCCATAGTTCTGATGCGATAATATGGGAATGATTCCATAGTATATTTATTACATATGTATATATATGTATATATATATATATATATATATATATATATATATATATATATATATATATATATATATATATAGACTATGCTGAGTTGGGAATGACCGTAATAGCCAAATGGTTAAAAAGTAATTTACTCACGTTGAACACCTCAAAAACAAACTTTATATGTTTTAGTATTAATAACCGTACCCAGCCAGATAAACACTTTAAATTAAAAATTCATCAATGTGACAATATAAATAATCCAAATTGTAAATGTCCGACAATAGATAAAGTAACTCATACGAAATACTTAGGAGTGGTTGTGGACCAAAGATTATCTTGGTACCAACATCTCGAACAAGTTACAAACAGAGTCAGAAAGCTAATCTGGTTATTTAATTCATTACGACATGTCATCCCAAAAACTTTGATTACTCGCCACAATTCACCAAGAAATCTTCTGAATGAAATTTATATTGCTCTTGTACAGTCAGTTTTGACGTACTGTATCCCTGTTTGGGGAGGGGCTAGTAAATCTAAATTCATAGATGTTGAGCGTGCGCAACGCGCTTTAATAAAAATTATGTATTTTAAGAAATTGCGATTCAGCACTGAAGAACTATATCATATCAGTGATCTGCTCTCAGTAAGAAAATTGTATATTACACAGACCATCTTGAAAATGCATAAAACTTTACCGTTCGACTCCTCCAAATTAACTAAAAGACGAAAGGACAATATTACACAAATTCCCCAATCACGAACTCGGTTTGCTAGAATTCAATTACAAAAACGTTCGGCCCATTTATATAATAGGATAAATAGGGAAATACTTATATATACAAAAAAATACTATGACTGCAAACAATCTTTAAGCAATTGGATAAAATTTTTAAACTATGATGAAACAGAAGCACTACTAACACTTGTATCATGATGCTGGTTTTCTGTCCACTGCTGCATGCTAGGTAGTGTAACAGTTTAAGCGCTGTAGGTATTATGGTAGTGTGGTGGGACGTCCTCACGTCCTCAACTTTATTCACATCTTGGTAAACTTATTATACACACACTACCAAACATACACATACACATACTCACACACTCACAAACATACACACACATATACTCACACACTCACACAAATAATTGTACAATAATATTTGGTATGGAAGAGCGGAATCTCCCAATACAGGCATTACTTGCTTAAAGGGAGGCTCCAATCACTAATTAAGTTCTTGCAAATATGTTGTAGAAATAAATGATTTTTGATTTTTTTTGATTTGATTTTTGATATATATATAGTGTTCATTGGAAACAAATTAACCACTAAGGTTTAGTTTGCTTTTCAATATACTATTCAACATCCTCTTGCGGTTTAGAATCACATGCCCTCATAAAACACAACCCTTTTTCATATTCAAAACAAAATATAATAATATGTAAAACGCTCCGAACAAAAACAAAAAATATCTGCGCTGCAAAATAACCTGAAAATGATTGCCATATTAAATTCAAACTACCGATACAAGCTTGAACAAAACGCCTCTATTTTCCTCGGCAAAAAGTCCTCTTAGAAACGGGGTCGGGTAACAAAAGTTTGAGAGCCTTTGTCCTCGATTGCCGACGTCATGGGCCTGAGACTAATGTCTCGACTGATGGAATATTTCAGCCTCAGGGAAACAAGAAATCCCTTCCTTTATATCATTTGGCACTTGATAGGCTGGTTAGAAGTATAATGGTGGTTTTCTATTGCAAGATTAAGAGCGTTGCGATCAGAAGTAACATTTTAGAGAATTAACGCTACAATTTGTAAGTAGATCTTAAAATAATCGTGGTATTTTAATCAAGAAATTTTCCGCGACTTGGTTCGCGTTAAAATGGCCTACAATTGTGTCCAGAATCCATCTATCTCTGCAGCAGAATCCAACAAAATCGATTCAGCAATATGGGTGTGAAAGTGAAACATAACATACAAGTTTTTTACCTGTTATTCTCCATTCGATCCATGCACCATGTTCTGACGTTTTATGTGAGCCCGTGTCGGTCAATCTATACTTAATATTATAAAGCTGAAGAGTTTGTTTGTTTGTTTGAACGCGCTAATCTCAAGAACTACTGGTTCGAATTGAAAAATTATTTTTGGGTTGAATAGACCATTTATCGAGGAAGGCTTTAGGCTATATATCATCAAGCTTAAGCCAAGCGGAGCGGAGCAGCGATAAAGAATGTTTTAAAATCGGGAATTCCACGGGGACGAAGTCGCGGACAGAAGCTAGTGTGAAATAAAACATTTTGAGTTTTACTTAAGTCAATGCATAAAATAGTCTGGCGTTTATTCCCATTAATAAACACGATATGCATTTTTTGAACTATAAAATAACCAACTTACTAGTCTATTCTGCATACCTTTTATCAGAACCTTTTTTTGTCTTGATGGGAAATTATTAAATGACTTTTTCCACTCTAGGTGGAGCGGATGAGCGTTTCAGATTCTTACTGACTAAAACCCACCCGTATTCCTCCTAGTGCCCTTTGTGTTCCAGGGTGGCGGTGACTCTATTTGATAAATTCTGCAACCCTAGCATTCTTTATTAGAAACTAGGCGTCCTTTTTTTCTGCTTAGTCTTTTCCAGTGTTATCCGTGACATATTTGTTTTTCTTTTAGTTATTTCTGTGTAATTACTGTAATATCGGGGTCGGCTTCAACTCTAAACGGTTGCAGCTGTAATTGATTTATTGAATACTTTACGCACACAGATGTACAGAGATGGACTTAAAATCTTAATTTACATGTAGTGGCCACCTATTTAACCTCCACAACCCAATAACTTGATATTCCTTGGCGAGACTGGTGTCAGATATCCTGGCTTCTGACCCGTTAAAGCTCTACAAGTGAATGAAAGCCGAGATCCACGCCTTAACGTGTTTTCCGAGACAATTGCTTTTATCAGAATCCATGTATTATTTTATAATTACATTACAAAGTTATAAAGCGAAATCAAGCTTAGGTACTACGTATAAATTAATCAGAAACTTTTTCTTTCTCTTTACTTATATTTTACCTCAAAAGAGCCAAAAATTGTCGGACCCAAGCTCGCCGAAAAAATTTGCTAGAAAAATGGGGGCGTTGACTCACAATTTATTTCACATCGGGGGCATGAAGCTAAACTTTGAGTGCCATTGTCCTAAGTATATGACGTCAGCGCCTGGGTGGAATGTTTCCCAAATAGACCATTACATACAGAAAGGTCAATTTTGTAAAATATTGCTTGACAGTCAGCCTTAAAACAATGGTCGAAATAGGTAAAAGCTTGACGAGGATTCTGAAAGTGAAGGCTCTTTTGCATAGTTATACTCAAGTAAGTTGAAATAATTCAGACATTGGGAATCTACACTAACTTCTTCACTAATCTTTCCTCTTTATAATATTATAAAGAGGAAAGATTTGTATTTCTGTATGTAACGAATAAACTACATTCACCCTGAGTACAATAGGTTATATTTTATCCCCATATTCCCACGGGAATGGGAACTACGCGGGTAAAACCGCGGGGCGCTGCTAGTAATATATAAATAGTATCGTCTAGTAGATATATAATTGCAAAATAATCGTTATTTTATATACCTACAATACCTACGTTCTTCACCAGTTATCTGAACTCGAACCGAACTGATTATCTAACATTCTCAACTGAAAAGGTGAACGCCCTGCCATTTCTCATGCAACACGGCAAACTTTAAATCTAATACGTTTACTGCGGTACGTGGCTTGTACTCGCAGTCGAGTCAACCGTCTCGAACATTTTTTCCAAAGTGAAACGTGAAAATCTTGCCAACAATGGAACAAAAAATATTCAAAAGTCCTCAATTTGATCCCAAAACCATTCCTTCTATTTATTTTCCACTCAAATCTAATTCAAACTCAACGAAAAAGAAATTCTAGCTATTACAAAACACACAAAAACGTTTCGCATTTTAATATAACCTCAAAATTCTCCATTTTCCCGCTTTCTTACACCTTTGTAATGTGGGCCAATAAGACCGCGCCTCGGTGGCACGCGATTGGCCAATTCTCTGCGGCACCGCGGTTCTATTGGTCGATAGCGGCGGGCAACGAACTCGCCAGCGAATTATCACCTTGAACTTTTGAACTGTGTGTCAAAAGGTCGTTTTTAGATTTACTCTTTTTTTTTTCAAGGCTTTGCTTCGACGAAAATGAGTAATAGACGTAAGTGCTTCGTTGAGCAAGCTGAAAGAAGGTTTTTCTTTGTAAAAAATAAGATTATGCGTAATGGAGACACTTGTGCTTTTCATCATATTTCTAAAAAGCCAGAGGACTGAAATCATGATTCTTGTTGCTGGTTTAATTTTTCGGTAAATTTAATCAATCACTTTGACTTTTTTCGCTGTACTAAAGTTTTATCAGAGTTAAGTTTTTTTCTAATATAAGAGGAGCGCCATCTTTCTTACTTCATTTGAACTACAGACTTGGAAGTGGTCGTAAAAGCTGGGCGGTAATGGGCCATCATGGACACTTTAACACACACTTCAGGAGGTTAATCCAATTAGCCAATAATCCATTAATTAATTAACATTTTATTGGTCTATTCACATAGATTTTATGCATGATGAAACAGGCGTTATAATTTTTTAGGGCTCCTTAGAAAAAATAGGACCTACATACATATACATATTTATTTATTTATTTATTTAACAATTTATGTACACACATATAATAAAAATATAAGAAGAAGGAAACAGAAAATAGGTACAAAGGTGATGCTTATTTCTACAGAAATCTCTTCCAGCATACCTGCGATAGGAGAGTCGAGTAAAAAGAGATGTAGACATTGTGTGTAAAAGTATTGAGTAGAAAAAATTAAAAACAATACAGTATAAATATAACATACAATACATAATTATTATACTAATATATACTAAATAATATTAAAAGGTAAATAATAATACATACATATACGCAACTAAGATGGGAAGGACAGATAGTGTTCTTTCACTCTTCTTTTAAAAACTGCAAGGGTTTGGCAGTCCCTAATGTCAGGCGGTAGCGAATTCCACAACCGAACCGCATGCACAGTAAAAGAGTAGGAGTAAAAATCGGTAGAGTGGGGAGGGGATTTAAGGAGATTTTTAAGATGCGACCTGCAAAGCGCATCAGAAGGACGGGAATAGGAGAAACGTTCCCGCAGGTAGGATGGCATTTTAGGGTTGTGAAGGACGTTAAACAGTAAACACAATATCCGAGAGTTCCTGCGAAGTCGGATAGGGAGCCACTTGAGAACCTTGCGAAATTCTGAAACATGATCATATTTTTTAAGGTTGAACACAAAACGAATACAAATATTTTGCAAACGCTCAAGTTTATTTAAAAGCTCCTCAGTGGCATCCAAATAACAGGCATCAGCATAGTCTATGATGGGTTGAATGAGAGTTTGGGCTAGAGAAATTTTGGTCTTCATAGGCAAAAAGCTCTGGAGGCACTTCAGCGAATGGAATGTGTAGTGGACCTTGCGGCTGACTTCAGCGACATGGTTAGTCCACGATAAATAGGAGTCCATGATCACCCCCAGGTTTTTAGCTGTTTTTGTGTATTCAATCTGTACCCCATTCAGCCAGAGTGGAGACAGTGTCGCAATATCCAGCCTGTTCCGCATGTATCTACCACCGATAATCAACGCCTGAGACTTCTTGGGATTGATTTGCAACCCAAAGGACCGCGACCACTCCTCAATAGCCCTCAGATCACGATTCACGGCGAGTACAGCAGCTTCCGCATCATCCTTTAAAAAGTGATAGTAAATCTGCAGATCGTCGGCATAGAGATGGAAGTTAGAAGAGATGACTTTAGTAACAGAGTTAATAAAAAAGAAGAGGAGAGAGAACACCACCTTGAGGCACGCCCGCAGTAAGGGAGCTCCAATCTGAAGAGGATTCATCAAGGCGTACCCGCTGAGAGCGGCCTCGAAGATAGGAGTCAAACCATCTAATAATGGAAGAAGAGAAATTTAGAGTTTTGAGGATCCCAAGGAGGATATCGAAGTCAACAGAGTTGAAGGCGCTGCTGAAATCCAGAAGAACAAGCATTGTCAGAGATTTATGGTCCATAGCCCAGCGGATGTCATCAGTAACCTTTAAAAGAGCTGTGACAGTGCTGTGGCCAGGTCGAAAGCCGGATTGAAAAGAACTGAGAAGATCATTGCTAGATAGAAACAAAGAAGGAGGGCGAAGGGAGGGCTGATGGACAATGTGCTCAAGAACTTTAGAAAGATAAGGGAGGATGGAAATTGGTCTAAAATCAGTCGGATAAACGGGGTTAGGGATTTTTGGTAAGGGTATGATATGGGCTTGTTTCCAAGCATCGGGAACAGAGCCAGAAAACAAGGAAAAGTTAAAAATGTGGGTCAAAACAGGGAGGATAGTGGGGAGAATAGGAGAAATCATTCTAGAGCAAAGGTTATCATTGCCAGCAGCGGAAGAGGAGATAGCAGAAATAGCTTTCTTGACATCATTTTCACTCACAGGACTGAAATCGAAAGGGGAGCACTGGGGCATTGGCATACAGGAAAGTTGATTAAGTGTTGCTGATTTGACTTGTGGGTCTAAAGTAATTGGAGGGAGAGAGAAAAAATTATTCAGAGCACACACATCAGTATCGTTGATAGAAACGACTGGAGATTTTCCAATGCCAACAGTTTTCAGAAACTTCCAGACTTCAGAGGAGTTCCGGTTGTCAAGAGAATTATGGAAGTAGCGTCTTTTCGCATCTCTACACATGCGACTACAGCGATTACGCAGCTCTCGATAAAAACACAAATTGCGCTCGGAAGGACAACGCTTTAGCCTCCTTTTGGCTCGATCTCTACTGGCCATCGCATCCTTAATGGCTGGAGTGAGCCAGGGAGCCGGAACATACTTAACTTTAACTCGCCGCAAAGGGGCATGTAGGTCATATAGACTTAGTATTTTACTGTTAAAAATACTAACCATATCGTTGATGGAGGAACTCTCAAAAACAGCTGTCCAAACAATGCTACCAGCATCACGCAGTAATGCCTCCAGGTCTATGGCCTTGTAGTTCCGAAGGAAAATATATTGCGGTTTGCGCTTAGGAGGGCGAATTTTATATGACATGAAGATTAAATCGTGATAGGAGAAACACGCAGTAAGCTGACCGTGAAGAGATACATTACAAGGTTTTGAAACAATCATGACATCCAAAAGAGAAGGAGTGCAATTAGGGAAATGATGAGTAGCGGAAAGAGGCAAAATACTTAGGTTAAAAGAAGATAATAGAGATTGAAGTTTGTGAGTACGAAAGTCATTTTTAAGAAGGCATGTGTTAAGATCACCCATCAAGACTACGTGGTCATAAGTAGGACAAAAATCGCTTAAAAGCGATTCAAAAGAGTCAAAGTAATCGATACCAAGATTGGGACTATACATTACACCAAGAAGCATTTTAACGTGATGTAACGATATTTCTATAAATAGATGCTCAGCTGACCCCGAGTAGGAAGATGGTGATGCACTGATAGTCTTAAAGGGTATACCAGCACGCAAATACATGGCCACACCACCGCCGCCCTTCCCCGTTCTATCATTGCGAATAAGAACAAAGCCTGGGAGGGCATAATGAGCAGATAAGAGAGAAGGTTTCAGAAAGGACTCAGAGATCAGTAAAGCATCTAAATGTGCACAGTTAATGGACACCAGAAGATCGGAGAAATGGCAAGGAATACTCTGGGCATTGATGTGGGCTATTTTGAGGTTACTAGGGTAGTGGGAAAGCAAAGAGGAAATCTGATCACCAAGTATAACAGGAGAGGAAGAACCACTTCCTGCACTGTGAAAGCTGCTAGAGGAGGAAGAACAGGAGAAAAAGTTATCATCAAAATTATCATCCAACATATTTGCAAGTATAATACTTAAATAAAAATAGATATAATTATATATAAATAATTACAGAATAAATAATAAAAAAAAAACAAAACTTAAAAAACAACTATAAATCTTTAGCTAATAAAACCACCAGAAACGCTGTAGATGGGAGAGATTTTAACAACGTAATACTAATACTACTTAAAAATACAAACATAAAAGTGAGGAATCAAAAGTGAGCAAGCGAGAATATCTATTTCCAATAAACGGATACCAGCTAATACAAACACAAAGTGTAACGAAACGCAAATTACTTTTAAACTGACAAACGTCAAGTGTCATAATAAAAATAAATTTAATTAAACATCTACCCAACGCCAGAACATTCGTAGTGTTAAAAAACAAAATATAAAAGACCAGAGCAAACTATGGGTAGGTAGATTTACAAGAAGAAAAAAAAACGTTAAAAGTAAACCGACAATACTTCCTGCACCGAACAATAAGGTCGTAATAAAACATGCACAGTATGAACAAGTTGGTTCAACATACTCAGCGACGACCCTTCCGCACACCTTTTGTTTTAGGGGTTGCAGCATTGGGCACTGCAGCTGTAGCGGCTGCTGACGAGGTTGAAGTAGCAGGCACGGGATCGTTAGACGCAGCAGCATTGGAGACAGTTGGAAATAGCACGATTAGCTTCTGAAGCTCACCCATAGACGCTATCTTCCGGCGAGACTTGTCAGGCGTCATGACAACAACTTTTCCCTCCGCAGACCAGCAACTGTTGATGCTAAAGTGCTTGCGGGCAGCCATAAATACTTGATGCCGTGCTTGGGTCAGAAACTCAGATATGGTGATTCCACTGCCTTTGAGTGCTGTTTTTGAATCCCACACCAACCGACGATGTTCCAACTCCTTAAAACGTACCAACACAGGTCTAGGTTTACCCTTAGGAGCTCCAAGTCTGTGACACACATTCAAATATTCTAATTTGAAGTCCTCTATCAGCAATTGTTTTGTGATGATGCGCACAATTGAGTCATTCAACTTTTCACCGGGCTTTTCAGCGATACCGTGAATCAGTAAGACCTTTCTTCGCATTGCGGTCTCATGACTGTCCAGACTCAGTGACAAGAGCTCAATTTGTGTTTTGAGGTGACCAAGTGTTTTACACACAAAGGACTTGAAATTGGTGAAATCCTTAGATAGTGAAGCAAGGTCCAAGTGAGTGGTGTCAGTGCCAGCTGTTGCTTTCTGCAACTTGTCTTCATACTCACCCATGCGGGAGCAAAACAACTTTTCAAGTGCCTCCATACTAAGTAAAAGCTTGCTGTCCATGATTTTGTAAAAGTTGTTCAAGTGTTGTAGTACAGTGAATTTGAAAGGAGAATATGAAGAAAAGGTGGGTTTATTAGTTATTTAGAACATTTAAATTTATGATAACAATAGTTAATTATTTTTAAATTAATATTTAATAAGGAGCTATAAAAGATTGTTTACTTGTCAAGCCTACCCACATGAGAATGTTGTGTCATATATGTATAAGAATAATTTTTGTCTGACAGTAAAATCTGTTTTTTCTTTTTACAGGCAACGTTAAGTTCGAAAAAGTCCTATATTTTCTTTCATCGAAGAAAACCTATGTTTCCTCAGGGAATTCCGGCGATCATTGACCTTAGCATTCTTACCGAATAGAGAACCTCCTTTTTTTGAAGTCGTTTAATAATAATAAGCAAAGACTTTTGTTTGCTCATGCAGCTAGGATTCTGAAATATTAGATCATTAATTTACAGCACATAAAATACAGAACTCTCTCTCTGTTTATATTTTAGAGAAACACAGAATTTCTATTTTGTATTTACAAATACAGAAAATCACCATTTTATTTTAGCACACAAAATCCAGCACAAAAAAACAATGCACTACAAAACAAGGCTGATTTGAGATACAAAAAAAAATTCACGCATTCAAAAATAGAACGGCAGCCATTACCTCATCCGTCACAAACGTGAAACGTGTCGCATTCAGCCATAGCCTTCAACAGAAACCGCAAAACCTGAAAAAAAAATATCGCCCAAGTGCCAGTTAGACCCGTACATGAATGGTTCTGCAGTACAATTTTGTAAACATGTCATAAATGGACATGAAATTGATCATGAAGTTAGCTGTCAATATATTCAAACAAAAAGTAATGACGGTTCACTTCATATAATAATAACATAATATAATAATAAATTTATTCAATAAGTAGTTTGTACACGGCATAGAGAGAGGTCTTATATACTTAAATGTTATAAAGAAAAACCAGTACAACAAATATATAATGGGTCATAGGTCCCTTTCCTAAACTAGGCAGGAAACCTGTCTGTACTCCCCACTCCAACTAAGTTTATACGTTAAGATGGTGACAAAATGGACCGACTGTAACAATAACTGAAAAAAATTACGTTTCTTGTAAAGCCCACCCTTCATTGTTTAATTTCATTTTATTATACGGTAATAGTGGCGATAGAAATACACAGTGAACGTGTCAACTCTATACCTAGGTACTTAAAACAATTCATAGGATACAGCCTGCTGATAGACAGATGGACGTATGGACCCATTGGCCTTGGCAACCATCTGATACAGAACCCCAAAAAAAAAAACAAAAAAACGTCGGTTATGTCACGTTCCGCTATAAAACACGGCAAAGGCAGCTGTGTGTACAGCCAATACTAAAAAGTTTTTATTACACTCTCGTAAAATGAAAATGTGAAGTAAGCAGAATTGGAAAATTAGTCCAGCTCATTGTTCTGCGTGCAATGTAATTTAGTTTTCCGCATTGCAATTTCGGACTGTATTCTGTATTAGCATTATAATTTATTACTCCAATATTCTAGCAGGTAATATTTCACGAGGTATTTAGTTACATTATGAAACAACTTGGGTACCTTATCACGGTATTCCATGCAAACTTGCAAGTTCATATTCTTGGAAAGATACACGTGCGCAAGTAGGTAACCTTGATCTAAAAAGTTAGATAAATACTTTTTTGAAAGAGAGTGCGAGTGAGACAAGGTTTTTCAATTTCTATAGTAATCTTTAAATATCGCTCTGAGTGTCTGTCTAAACTCTTTTCCATTCGTTTACAAGAATTAGGACTTTCTTTTTCTGGATGGGAAATCATCAAGTGAATTCTCCCGCTCCGGGCGGAGCGGAAGGGAGTGTCAGACTCTTACCGACTAAAACCCACCCGTGTTCCTCCTAGTGCCCTTTGCGTTCCAGGGCCGCGGTCTTTCTTACAAATTCCGCAACACTAGCAGGCACTGAGCCAATGGGGAACCGGTTTCTTTGCTGACATATCTTTGAGGCGCGTGTGGAACACGATGCGCTGTGGACCCGGGCGTGGTCGTTATCGGATGGCGAACCACCCATAGCACAGATTACTAAATAGTTACTACGTAACCCATAGCTCCCCGCTACGGAACCACAGACCCGCTACGGAATGCGGAAAGAGAGGACTCGTTACGGAGTCCATCCACTCTTCAAAGAAGGGTGCCCAAGAATAAGGACTTACAAGTACGAAATTGGTAATTGGTAAAAGCTCTTAAGTGTAACTTGTTGAATAAGCAATTTTATCATGACGTTGGTGGATCCTTTCTGCTCTATATCTGTTTGGTATTTTTTGGTATGAATAAACTTATTAATATTTATGAATAAAATATTATAATCAGGACCGTATTTTGCCTATTAGGGGCCCTGGGCACATTATGTAGAATAACGAGGCCTAATGACTTTGGCAGAGGACCACACAGTATTCTTGAAAATAAGCAAAATTCTAGATTTATTCAACTGTTTATAAAGTAAAATTTAATGACAAGATAATTATAATATGATCCGGAAAAGTATCTCATAAAGCATTTACACGTTTATCATAATTATGACTCTAAATGAAATATTCAACGGACATCAGTGACAATCTGGTCAATCTTTCTTCAAGCATTGTAATTCTTTATTTGCTGGTCTTTATTAATACTGACAGTTGTTTTTCCCACAGCATTTAATTTATCAACACGCTCAAAAATTGACCATCGGTAGGTCACCTGGCAGAAACTAGGGGCCCCCATCGATTGCGGGGCCCTGGGTTCTTGCACATTGTGTCCCGTGGAAAACAGGGGCCTGATTATAATGGGTTTATCAAATTTCTATAACACCCTAGTTCATTTTTAGTTGATATATTGATTTTTATAATTTGTTTAGTTTACAGAAGAAAATTACTAGAAAGTTCCGATTGATTAATGATATTTATTTTGTAAGAAGGTAAATAACACTTTTACACGTCACTCTTTTTTGGTCGTTATAAACTAGATGAGGCCGGTGTTTCCTAGCTGCCTACCCTGAGAAGAAATACCTTTTAATGAAACTTCACACATATAAGCGGGATACATAGTTCTAAAAAGTTAGTTGAAAATATTTTCGAGAAATTTATTTACAGTTCAATTAGACCCATTTTAAATTTTCCATACAAACCAAAATTTCCAGTTATTTTTTTTTTAATAAGTCATTTCGAAAATATTTTAAACTAACTTTTTAGACCTATGTATCCTGCTTATATGTGTTAAGTTTCATTAAAATCGGTTCAGTCATTTGAAATTTTTATAAAATGCCATACGGCGTACACGCTCTTAATGTACATATATCAGTTACCCAGCATCACCAAAATATGACCACGTATTTCTGAAACACCCTGTATATCACATAAGAAAAGTATTTTCTATCTCTGTTTGTATTTGTATCTTCACTGGTCAAAGCCAACTATCTTGTATTTAAGCTTAAAAGATTCAGTAGTTAATCTAAATTAGTTTGTAGACTGACTACACGGACTTAGTTAATTAGTGTCCGTAATTTTATTCCGCAAAGAGCATTGACCTCGGAGGAGCTCGTGGCTAAATTATAACAGCCGCACGGGTCGATCTTCTAGGTTAAGCAACGGTTGCCGAGGTTGGTCTGTGGATGGGTGACCATCTTAACATAACGAGACTTCTCCGTGCCTCGGAAAGCACGTTAAACCGTTGGACCCGGCTGTCATTTGGAGATCTTTGGCCGTCGTTACGGATTGTCAGAAGCCAGAAAATCTGACACCAGTCTTGCCAAGAAGTACCGTGTCCCAGTTAATGGGTTGTGGAGGTCTGGTAGGCAGCCGCTTCACGTAAAATACTGGTATGGAGCTGAATCCGGCTTGACTGCGAGCCGACCCCAATGCAGTTGGGAAAAGGCTAGGCAGATGAAAGAGCATTGACCTCGCCACTAAGTGACTATTTACTTGTGGAGACTACCTCTTTCTTTGTAAACCGCTTTCTCAAGTCCTTGTGTAAGCAGTTTTTTTTTTACAATACGAGTTCCTAGTGA
Organism: Hecatera dysodea; assembly: GCA_905332915.2. Taxonomy (NCBI): domain Eukaryota; kingdom Metazoa; phylum Arthropoda; class Insecta; order Lepidoptera; family Noctuidae; genus Hecatera; species Hecatera dysodea. The sequence continues at coordinate 12,123,062 of HG995313.1, read as the reverse complement.
CTTCTGACAGACAGAGTCTAACTATCAGTCTCTCCTCCGCGCGTTGGAAAGCACGAAGAGCGTATACGCCAAACGGCATTTCATACAAATTTTCAAGTCGTACTTTCCGAAATTACTGAACCGATTTTAATGAAACTTCACACATATGTATAAGCAGGATAGGTACATAATATGTAGGTCTAAAAAGTTAGTTGAAAACATTTTCGATAAACCCATTTTAATTTTTCCATACATAGGTACTTAAATTTCCAATTATCTTTTTTTAAATTAGACATTTCGAAAATGTTTTTAATAACTTTTTAGACCTTTGTATCCTGCTTATATTTGTGAAGTTTCATTAAAATCGGTTCAGTCATTTTGCAAAATAGTGACTTGAAAATTTCTATAAAATATCATACGGAGTACACGCTCTTAAAGGTCGTTCCACACTCAACTGTGGCCGTATTACGAAGTGCCAATGCTATCATGATTCGTGTGAGGGAAAGAGTGCTATTCGTCTTGTGTAACTCCGTCTCTCTCTGACACAGAAATCATGATGGATTTAAGACGTCATAATAGGTCGCCTGGGCCTTACCCAGGATGTGGCCGGGCCGTGGACCGTCAGGACGTGGCACAAAGGTCACGGCCCGGACACGAACTTTAACGAGGTCATATAAAGTACTAGCTGACCCGCGTAACTTCGTCTGCGACACATTTTTCATGAATGTTCCGCTCCTTTTGGTCGTAGCGTGATAATATAACCTATAGCCTTCCCCGATAAATGGGCTATCTAACACTGAACATCTTTTTTTCAAATCGGAACCGTAGTTCCTGAGATTAGCACGTTCAAACAAACAAACTCTTCAGCTTTATATATTAGTAAGTATTAGCGGACCCGGCAAACGTCGTTTTGCCACATAAAATAAAAAAAATTGGGGTGGACCACTCAACATTTAGTGGGATGAAAAATAGATTTTGTCCGATTCGGCACCCTAGCCGATATGCACGCTAAGATTCACGAAAATCGGTCGAGCCGTTTCGTAGGAGTTCAACCACAAACACCGTGACACGAGAATTTTATATAATATAAGATAGTATAGATTTCCACAGATATTTTTTTGAAGTCCTGAAGAACCGCTGGCCGTCCACGTCCCGGGCATGCACTGCAACATGTTACATGGAGCAGCTGCCTATCTGACCTTCAAAAGTAACTGGCAAAGCCTAATGTCATATTTTCTGGCTTTCGACTATATATCCGAAATGACTGTCAAAGATCTTCAAATGACAGTCTCGGTATGTAATAGATGTGCGGCTTTTATAACTTAGCCAGCAAGCAGTAACATAGAGAAATTACAACATTACGGAAAATGCCTGTTTATACAGGGTTATTTGTAAATCACCAACAACCTCTTAAGAGGTCATTGTACTCATCATTATGAACAACTTTTACCCAAAAGTTTTTTGTTTGGGACCTGTATTTTATATTTCTATGTTTGGGACCAAACCAGAAATCGCGAAAAAAAAAATCAGCTGTTCCTTACATTTATGTTCGTATAACTCATCAAAATGTAGGGGACAGCTGATTTTTTTTCGCGATTTCAGGTTTGGTCCCAAGTAAAAGTTGTTCATAATGATGAGTACAATGACCTCTTAAGAGGTTGTTGGTGTTTTACAAATAACCCTGTATACACACATTTAAGGCGCATTCAATCCTGATCTCTTCAAAATTAGAGTGAACAGGCTTCTTCTAGGTAAGCTCATTCCATCGTCGACTTTGTCTCTGTTATCTACGATCTAGACTGGAGTCAAGAGCACATCCATCTGAAAGTAAAAAAAAAATCTAGACAGATTCTTCTTGCTCTCACTCATCCACTTACATACACTGTAACTAACATCAGTAACCATTCCTCCGTTTCTATTAAGATTTACTACCCTCTAGAGGTACTAATAATAGATATCTCTTCTATTTCATCAGGGAGCTAAGGGTTTTAAGGTTAGAGGGCAACCGGGGTCGCGAACAATCTGGGCGGGGTCTTAATCTTACTTACTTAATCTATCTAGTTTTGACGACACGGTTGGCGCAGTAATTGAGCGATTGGCTGCTGCGCTACGTGTGGTGGGTTCAAGTCCCGCGCGGAACAAATATTTGTATGGCCTACAGATAGTTGTACCGGGTCTGGCTGTTTGTCAGTCTGGCTCCAAATACCCTTTGCGTTCCAGGTCCGCGGTGACTCTTTCGAATGAATTCCGCGACCCTGGATCTATCTTTATTAACCTGGCATCAAGCCTAACTCCAGGCACAAACCTATTCCTCTCGGAACACCTCGGTACCGGTTGATCTTAATTATGATTCAAATCCAGGAACCCACGTTCAGCAGTCGCACTTGAGACCACTTCACATACGACAGCGTGCAACGTACCATAAAATAAAACTTTTCAAATAAACATACAACTACACTCATCTTCATCCTATAATGATGTTGGAAAAAATAAAAATAAAAATGTATAAATTATAAAGAAGAAAGAAAAATCATTTATTTCGCCAAGACTGACGCACAAAACAGAAAAACGCAAATTTAATAGCTCTATCTGATTAAGACTCAAAAACAAACAAAATACTTGAGTGAAGCTGCTGCATATCACTAGTGCTACAAATTTATGAGCTGGTGGTATTATCCACTCTATATGATTTCAAAGTTGTGAATTTTATCGAGTAAGAAAATACCTTATCAACTAAAACTACACGCTGTGTCTGGACGGGGCATCAACTTTCACGCGTCTATGGTCATACCACAGACAAAACAAAATACCACAGACTACATTTTTACCTCGCTGTAGTCCTGTAGTGTCCAATTAATCCGTTTCAACGAGGATATCGATCTAACCAATCGGGATAAATCTATACTAATATTATAAAGCTGAAGAGTTTGTTTGTTTGTTTGTTTGTTTGTTTGAACGCGCTAATCTCAGGAACTACTGGTCCGATTTGAAAAAATCTTTCAGTGTGAGATAGCCCATTTATCGAGGAAGGCTATAGGCTATATTTTATCCCCATATTCCCACGGGAACGGGAACTACGCGGGTGAAACCGCGAGGCGCTGCTAGTGAACCAATATGGCGCATCGAACTGCCACTTCCAGCTAGTCCGCTGAGGGTACTTAGGTACTGACTGAAACATTTGTTTTTCAGCTAGACTGGGCTATATTGTGTGTTAAGATGGTTTTGATATTTAGAAAGAGCGTAAAGTAAGCCTAGGTTTTCCAAAATTCGGTAACAATCTTTTAGGCTATTTGTGTGATAGACGCTTGACACAGCCCCCTATAAAGGAGCCAGTGAAATTAATAACTGCGGGTTGGTGAATGTCACATGTCTTCGATTTCGTTCTAAGACATGCTGGTTTCCTCACGATGTTTTCCTTCACCGTTTTGAGAGCAGTGGTGATGAAATGAATTACACAAAGTGATGCGCCTGGCTGGGTTTGAACCCGCGACATATAACTCGTTAGTCGGGGCCATTACCACTCAGTCACCACTGCTCTGAAAGAAAAAAAATGAAGTAACGCCAGTGACCAAAAGATAACCTACATACATATGTTGAAATCGGTTGTCATGGTCTGGACAAGTGATGCTGAGTCCGCTGAAGGGAACTTAACTCATTTTAGCTAGGTATGCTCTTTGTTACTGACTGAGAGTATTCTCTTTTAGACTTTACTAGACTGGAATAGTGGAAATATTCTGTTTCTAAAATATAATTCGGTATTCATAAAGGACTTGGCAACACGGCTGAGAGGGATTCAGGTTTCTGTAGGTGAATAGAGAGGTTTTCTGAGTAAAAAATGTATGATTATGTCTCAGTTTGAGTATAGAAAAATATTGGACATGTATTTTTTCCTTTATCAAATCTATAATAAAAACTGAAGAAGATAAAAAACATCAAAGATCAGGAGTGGGGGATTGTGACGTCACGGCCCGGTAAACATTGTAGCGAGTAGTGATGTCACACGAGTTTTCAACGCACTGTATCGTCCTCATTTTTTTACGTGAAAAAAGGAAAAATGCGCTTCCAATAGTTTTGGAAATCAATCCGACGGACTAATCAGATTTTTTTAGTCAACTATCATATTTTCATCTGTGTGTAGCGCTTTTTTATGGGTGCTGCAACCACTCGGTCATAATATCATAATAGTTTTTTCCTAGTTTCTGAAAGAAAAGAAAGAAAACTCGTTTACTCCGCCAGAAATGACGCACAAAATAAAAACAGAAACTTAAAAGAAAATAACTTTAAACTAAAATTAAAACAAGCTGTGTCAGGATCAGACATCACCTACCACGAATCTCTAGTCTCTGGTCATACCACAGACAAAACCAAATAAGTTTTAAATAAATCTCTATATAAGTTAGTTTCCTACAATTTAACTTACTAATAATAAAGAACGTATATGAAGATGACATTGAAAATATCGATTAATTTACATGCCATTGACTTTAGTTTTCAGTTAACTGAACAAATAATAGCGCGTTTTAGATATGTAACTTTTAGTTGCTGGAAATAGGTTTTCATACTTGAGAGGATGTGTATTTTTTATTTAAGGATGGGAAATAATTATCAAATGTTTTCTTCCGCTCTGAGCGGAGTGGATTCAGACACGGTGTCAGACTCTTACTGTCTGAAACACACCCGTGATCTTCCGAATGCCCTATGCGTTCCGCCGCCGCGGTGACTCTTTCGAATAAATTTGCAACTGACTGGACGGAGCGCTAGATTTAAGTTTTGGACGATAATCCTTATATTTTATGAAAAGTGATAAATTCAAAATTGCTCTAACAATGTGTTCATTTTGCATGTTGAGAATAAACTAGACATTTCCCAGACCTCGCTCCCGTGATCTGAGTAGGTAACATTTTTTGGAAGCCTATTGCAAGTAGCTAATAAAGAATATTTTGCATATCATGAACAGCTAATAATTCAATACTTAACTGGACTCAGCCAACGAGTCCTTTTTTTATGGATGAAAAAACATCAAAGCGGAAGTAAGTGTCAGACTCTTGCTGACTAAAACCATCCGTGTTTCTCCTAATGCCCTTTGCGCTCCAGGGCCGCGGTGACTCTTTAGAACAAATCCCGCAACCCTGGCCCTACTGGCCATAGTGGGTCCCGACTATACCACACAACCTACTTACCCACTGCGCCCGCGCGTTCCATCATTTGTCTATGACATCAACAAATGATACTGGAGCACTGGGCCATTGAGTTGATCGATGTTAATGTATTGTTTTGTTGTACAAATGTGTGTATTTTACTTTTTATTTAATGCCAGTAAATATTGAGAGAGTAGGTACATTGAATAAAATAAATATTAGCATTAGTATCAGCTTTTCTACGAAGCCAATTTAATTTTAACTTTGTAACACTAGCTCTGTTTGGAAAAGATATGAGATTAACTATTTTTGGAGCAAAATAAAATGATAATTTGGTTTTCCGTTGGAATTGAAAGATCATAATATCTTTTAAATAAGCAAAGCTTAAAGATATCGGTCCATGATTGGGGACTCTTAAATATAATTATTTATTGTGACTGCTTCTAGGATTTGAAGGGACATTTGGCCGTTGATTCTAGATATAATTTGAAGACCTTTTTGATCATTTTTTTACTATCGTACAAATAAAAGGTAGCTTGTCGCGTCACTCTTAGCGAATTACCGGCCCCATCTAGTTTAAAACGACCAAAAAAGAAGTGTTATGTAAGTATATTATTTACGACCTACTTACAAAATAAACATCATTTATCATTTAAAACGCGCACACGCTGCAAATGCTTGCTTTGCTACTTAAGATATAAGCAAGGTGAGTACATTAAAAAAATGCAATGAATTCTGAATATACGATTTTTAGCCGACCCACTTCTAAGCTCACGCTTTAACTTAGCATAAAATGAGTTAAACTACACCCGGCAGAAAAACTAAATCCTTATAATACTCAAAATTCTATTGAAACAATGCAAGCGCCCATTGTACAGAACCCTTTGAAGTCAGACAATGAGCATCAGACCGGCACCGCACTGTTTGTGTAAGATAAACTACAGTATTATAAAGTTGGACGTTAAAAAACGGAGGATTACAAAAGGATTCCCAATAGTATATTTTTAATGTAAATTTGAATAGTATTTTATCTACTTACTAACTGCTGCCCGCGGCTTCACCCCGCGTGAATGTCGGAAATTATCCCAAGGGAACATAATCCCGGAATAAAAAGTATCCTATGTGTTATTCCAGACTATGATCTATATCTGTGCCAAATTTCATCCAAATCCGTTGAGTAGTTTTTGAGTGAAAGAGTAACAAACATCCATACATACAAACGTTCGTGTTTATAATATTAGTAAGATTACTGGCTGAGCTACGCCATTTCCTCTGCTTCACATAAGAAAGACAAAAAATAACCAATTTGTGTAACATTTTTCATTGGTGCCTTGCTCCTTTTGGTCGTAGCGTTGATAGGTAATCAATAATGTTGTAAAGCATATCAGTCTCTACGTACACGCGGCCCGCCGCAGTGGCGTGCAGTGGTTCGAGTTAGGGTAGGCCAGAGAAAATGTCCAAATAAACTTGAAAAAATAACCAAATTATTCAGGGTTGATTTTTAATGAAATGAGTTTTTTAAATAGACTATTAAAAAACAAAAAAAATAGCACCACATTTCAACCCTGAATAATGTGGTGCGTTTTTTTTTTTGGACATTTTCTCTGGCCTACTTAACTCGAACCACTGCACGCGGTTATGTAGTAAAGTTATTAATGTTACTATAACAATATGAAAATCATTTTTACGTTGCAATGTTATGGTAATAAAAAGGAATACTTAGACCACCGCCGCCGCCCCGTGTGTGCAAGATAAAACTTCAGTAACTATTCCCTAAAGTCGTTTCAGTATGTCTTATCCAAGATGGCTGTCAGCGTGGCGATTATTTGTTCAAGCATTGAAATATGAACAATACATTCATTTTGTCTTTAACTCATGACTGTGTGCTTTCGTGAGTTATTATAATGGGCATTTTTTTAAGCAAACAGCAACTATTTGCAAAAAATGTGGTAAAAGATGTTACATACATTTTTAATGCCAGACATATTCCGCCATACTGTGATAGCATGCATATATTTATACATAAATTGTAGCTTTATAAATCACTAAACAAAGTTCGTAATTATGTAAAACACATCATCAACTATCATAAAGTTAAAATATGTTTGTAAACGATTTCTATTCATTTAAACTAACCAATTAGTATTAATATGATATGTGATGCCTTATAAGCCCTGAAAAAAGATTATAAGATAATTACATATATGCTATGTCTACGAGTCCGGACACAGCGAACGCATTCCTTAGCTTTTCATGGCGGTTACGATTTGCTGCTCTATGGTCCATATTCTACTACTACAGTTTAAATTGAAATTCGTAAGGGAAAATGAATGCATGTTTGTAACTCTTTCATGCAAAAACTACTAAATGGATTTTGATGAAGGCGTAATGCGCCTTTAAAATACATCAGAATTATACGTATACAACAATTTATGAAGATATAAGGGGATATTCTAATACCTCCTTGGAGCTATAATTTCTAGCAGAAAACTTGTAAACTTGAAACGAAAATTCATTCACTTGAAAGTATTCCTGACAATGGTCTCAGTTGGGCGCCATTAATATCAGCAACCGAACTACCCTCCTTTTATTTTCGTGGTCAAAATAATAATATTTCTTTCCGAAACATTGAAACCTATGAGAGTGTAACAGAACCCATAAATTTATCGGTATTTGTCAAGCGCCATATTGTAGGATAGACACGACTTTTGTCCTGGTTTTCTGTACTTTGTGTGGACATCCCGCTGTGACCAAATTGTTCAGAATCTTTCTACGATTATTAAATAAACAAGTAACAGAAATCACAGAAATTATATATTATATTTGTATTATAACTTAAACAAGAATTCCTTAACGACAGTATTAGTATTAGATACTAACTAACCTAAACTTGGTTAGTATGGACAGGTATTTAGAATAAATTTTAATAAAAAAGATTTATTAAAAAAGATTTATTAAGATTTATTGAAATAAACCAGCACTCATTGAAAATAAAAATTTACACAAAGATAGTCCCCCAAAACGCAAAATAGGTAATTCCAGAAACTAGGCAGATGAATGTCGTGTCTGTGGTAATAAAGCACTCAGCATAATGCTATGCCATGGGCATAATCAGCGTTTTAATGTTCTCACTGCTGGGACACAGGCCTCCTCTCTAGGAGAGGGAATGGCCGTAATCCACGACGCGGGCCCAGTGCGGGTTGGTGCCATGCCATGGGCAATGGGCATAAATGCGAAAGTTTCACTTTGGATGCACTTTTGAATACTATTTTGTTTGTTTTGTGCTAGTAACAAATAAACTTTTTTTTTCTTTCTTTCATATAGGTTTTTTTAACCTAGGGAATATGTTCCCTTGGGATAATTTTCGTCATTCACGCGGGCAAAGCCACACAACCCTGTGTTGTATAAAGGACACGCCACTTTTCCTAGTTTCCTGTACTTTGTATGGACACCCTGTTGTGACCAAATTGTTGGGAATTATGGGATAAATTGGTTTTGATACTTGTGAGGATTTTTGAAGGCTTCAAAAGATTTATTGTATTGGGATAAAGGTTGTGTTGACCTACTTATTGGTTGTTGATATTGTGTAGGCCGTTTAATGGGGCAACATTAATATTTTCTGTTACGCCCACGTTCAAAGTTGTTTGTTAAGGTATTGTTGTTGTTCTAAATGACTTCCTTCGAGTTTATGGAATGTTACTTCATTTTGACCTTGTTTAAGAAATACCAATACTGAAAATTTCTGCCAAATAATATTCAGGAAAACAGTATTGGGAATATCGATAAAGACTTGTTTTTAGCATTATAACATTACAATATTTTCTTAATTGCTTGGTTTAGGTATTTCTAAATTTACTTGCCTAGTTCACGAAATGAGTGATTGCATCAAGAAAATATTAACTACAGTAGAACACCGATTATCCGATTTAATTGGGACCGGGGCCGATTCGGATAATAGCCAGTCTATTAAAAAAGAAAAAGGAACCGTCACACATGGAATAAACTTTATTAATTTTAATAAACACAGTTCTACAATAACTTGGTTAAAATTTATAAAATGAGTTGTTTTTAATTTTTTATATTACGCTTAGGACCGCTTCGGATAATTGGCGATTCAAAATGTTGCAGACTAGTTTTGCAGAATTTACAAGCAACATTATTTGAATTGGAGTTATAACAACGTAACTTAGTTTCGTGTTAGTTTAAACTTCGAATGGTAACCGGAAACTTGTACGTTAACGTTTACGTTGCGTTTCTAAGCAAGTAGAGTCGCGAAACTATAGTAATAAAGTTTGAAGATAGATGGCGTTGCTAGTCGCAAGTTCGTCCGGTATGCGACATCAAGGATTATTAATTTGTATTAGTTATTTTTGTGTTTTATAGATCATATTTACTTAAAAAGAGCTTTTGTTTATATGCTCTCATGTACATAATAATTGAAATCTTTTTTTCAACTAATACTTAGGTACTTACTTATAAAACTTCGTTCAATTTTGTAATAAACACGGCTTTTAATTACAATCAAAATATCAGGCATAAAAGTTTCACAGTAACAACTTTATTTTATTTTTTTCTCTTTTCAATAGAATCCCCCAACTTTAGTTACTTACTTACTTATCGTATTGCAAAGAAGTTTTCAAAATTTTTTCGCAGTTTATAAATTGTTTCTCATTGTTAAGCGAATAGTTTGCAAGTTCAGAGCAAAGGCAAAGTTCTTTCAGACTGAGTTATCGTAAATCAAAACATTGTAAAATCTTTACGTAACTGATATTACAAATTGTACCCGTAGAATGAAAGGGACTTAACTCTAAAATTAAATTTAAAATTTGAAAAACCCCCGACACAAAAACCTAAGTTCCTTTTAAAAAGTAAAAAAAAAACTCAATCTTAAAGTACCTAAGTAGGCATGTGTTAATAATTTAAAAAAATACGATGCGTTGGGGGACCGCGCTGCTTACCTAACTAAGCAGCGCGGTCCCCCAACACAGCTCAACCGATTTTCATCAAACATATCTAAGAACACTCGCCCGTAACTCACCTTTCATACAAAAAGAACTAAATTGAAATCGCTACATCAGTTCGAGAACTACGGAGCCACAGGCAGACAGACAGACGCGCGTCAAACTTATAACACCCCTCTTTTTACGTCGGGGGATAAAAATTGCAATTTTTGGCAAATGAGCAAGCATTAAAATCTTTTAAGTGTTCGGTAAAAAAACATATATCGCCCGAGACCTACGTATAAGCTGTCCGTTTCCCAACTATATTTTCGAATCATTTTCATTACTGGGTTTTAGAGTACTTTTTTATGTTCAGTTTATAACAAAATTATATGCAACAGTAATTTAGAATTTTCACTTCGCCCCTTCATTCTGAGAGTAAGAAATGCGAATATAATTTTGTTTTAATAGGTTACCTACTTTGTAAGAAAAACGAAGAAAATCGACAAAAAAAATCGAAGCTACAGGCAAAAGTTAATGAAGCAATAATATTACAGTAAATATTTAGTTTCCTGCTAGAGTGCCAGAATTTGTTCGAAAGAGTCACCGCACCGCTGCACGCTGGAACGAAAAGGGCACTTGAAGGAACACGGGTTGATTTTACTTAGTAAAAGTCTGACACTCAATTGGCTTCTCCCAGAGTGGAAAAGTTATTCGACGATTTCCCAACCCTAAAACAAACAGTTATTATCTTGTAATAAAGCGCAATAGGAAAATACAGAACACAAAATAACTAAGCAATGTGTTGCACGAAACAGACCAACAAAACATTCAAATAAAATTATACTGCCCAACACAATAACAATCTATAAAAAACCTTATCTGCCCCCAATAAAGAACCAATATTTCAGACGCAATCTGCATACGAATACCAAACCAATAATAACATTATTTATAGACACGATTACATTATATTAATCTAAGTTTGCCACATCAAATAAATCACTAAGATAGCCAGTATTGCTAACAAATAAAACGATAAGAACTGGCAACACTTTTGTGCGGATGCCAAAACTGGAACTTTCCCGCTTGTTGCCAATATTGTTGCCAGACTAAAAAATGTTTATCGACTTGGCAATGTCGCGGCGCATCACAGGTTTTACGGCAGTCTACATTTCCGTAATTTTCTTGTGAAGGATTCAATTGTTTTCCGCTTTTGGAATATTTAAAGAACTAAAAAAAAATCATCATCTGCCTAGCCTTTTCCCAACTAAATTGGGGTCGGCTCCCAGTCAAGCCGGATTCAGCTGAATACCAGTATTTTACGTGAAGTGGCTGCCTACCAGACCTACACAACCCATTAACTGGGGAACACGGCACTTCTTGGCAAGACTGGTGTCAGATTTTCTGGCTTCTGACAATCCGTAACGACTGCCAAAGATCTCCAAATGACAGCCAGGACCAACGGCTTAACGTGCTTTCCGAGGCACGGAGAAGTCTCGTTATGTTAAGATGGTCACCCATCCACAGACCAACCTCGGCAAGCGTTGCTTAACCTAGAAGATCGACCCGTGCGGCTGTTATAATTTAGCCACGAGCTCCTCCTAAAGAACTAAAAAAGAATGAAAACAAATAATTCACAAAATTTAAAAATACAACTGTCAAAATGTGAACTAAATTATTAAAAACAAGGTATATAATAATATTTTCATAGCAGTCGGAGGACCTGTAAAGAACTATTCAAAGGAAAAGGCCCGCCCAATGGACAGGCCACTTAAATGTGTGGTTCTTTCCTCCAAAGACCATTTAAGACACAGATCTGCATGGTTCTCATATAACGTATTGTAAATGTGAGGACTATGTAGATCGCCATATTAGAGTCTTATTTCAGTTTTTCTGGCAGTTTGAGTCATTTATGCGGCCTACCCAAATGTCCTTACTTTGGTATTGTTCGTCAAATCGTTGAGCTCCTTAAATTTCTAAGTTTGAGCTACACGATAACTGACAAATGCTTGCACTGTCTGAACAGGTCCATTCAAATCTGTGTGGCACTTTCCTTCTTCTTTTCTTTCGCGGGTTCGAACCCAGCCAGGCGCATTACTTTGTGTAATTAATTTCATCACCACTGCTCTCAAAAACGGTGAAGGAAAACATCGTGAGGAAACCGGCATGTCCTAGAGCCAAAAATTCGAAGACATTTGACATTCACCAACCCGCACTGGGCTCGCGTGGTGGATTACGGCCCATTCCCTCTCCTAGAGAGGAGGCCTGTGTCCCAGCAGTGGGAACATTAAAAGGCTGATTATGATTATGTATTCCCTTTGCCAAAGTCATTGGGTCCCATTATCCTGATGTATCCAGGGCTTCAAATAGGTTAAAGACAGTCCTGATGCCAGTTACTCATCACCGTTTGACTCTTCATGCACACCCATGCCTAACCCTAGTACCTACAAGCGTAATATCATTTATCAATGTCATGTATAGAAACCTATATTTTTGGAGAATCATCGCCTTTTTTATTCACCTCGTATCCTCCTCGACCATCCCTGTTTTTTTCGCAAAAACTGTAATAAAAGGTCAAAGGTCCTGAACTCTTGACCCCCAAAAGCCAGGTCGAATGTTCGTCTCGGTAACTAATAATGATATGTCTGTTAATTATGGAATATATTAATGGTAAATGGAATTATATTATTCGTTATTTGATGTGATTATATTAACAGTAGGTAAACAAAATATTTGGGAAACTTTATTAGATTTAAAATAATGACTACAAAACTACAATTACAAGTAAAACATGTCGCAATAAACAGAGCACTAATTATATTGAAAAACACAATGACATGCGTACATACACAAACAAGCATTGTTGAAAAATAGATGAAAACACGTTCGTCTTACTCAAACTGTTTTCTTTTTTCAAATAAACGGTTTTACAGGCACGTTTCAAATATCAAGAGTATTCAGTCAAAAATATCAGAAGTAGAATCTAGCTGCACTTTCAAAACGTAGATGTCTATGGAAAGGGTGCAAAACCACAAAAAAAAGCAAGAAACTCCACAAGGACACTGTTTTTTATACACTTACTAGCTGATCCAGCAACCGTTGTTTTGCCATATAAAATAAAAATACAATTTAAAGATGGGGTCCCCTTTATTATTATCAAAAGAAGATAGTAACCGATTCTCAGACCTACTGAATACCTACGCATATATATAAAAATCGATCAAGTCGTTTGGGAGAAGTAGTAACTAACATTGTGACACTAGAATTTTATATATAAGATGAATTTCGACAATAATGTACAAAAGACGAAAGTTTTATGTCTCAAAATTGCACTAGCCTACTTAGGCACAGTACACGAATTGTATTCTACCAAGTAATCATCTATTATTAAACTCTATTACAAAACATTCTCATACATTACCCATCATATTGCTAACCTTTGTTAGACAAGATAACGACTGCACGGCATATGTCAGGTTGAAGGCCATAATAACATCTTCCATGTTGCTTTTAAAATCACCATGGCAACGGAAAATGTGGGTTACTATGTTGTGTCGTAACTATACCAACAAACAAAGAGAATACAGTGAGGGCTTTCCTAGCTCTATCTCTGAATACTTTAAACAAAGTATAACTTTCTTTTTTGCTTGCTTTATTTATGCTTTGTTTTACTTCTTTGCTTTTTTATGCTCACTGCTTCTAAACTACGAAACGGTTGTTGCTACGGTTTTCACTAATAGAAAGACCAATAACCAGTGAACGCAAATAAAACATGGAAGCATTACTTCAAGGGATCTAAGCGCGAATCGTGACCCAAAAATCCAAACAAACTCACACATCGAAACCTCGTCGCTGATTCCGAACCACAACGAATAGACCGTGTAACTAAACACGTGAGCGGCGCAATCGGTAAGCCCCACCTACCGTGGCGCAATGTGCTTTGGGTCATTTTTTTTAGTTTGGAATGCTTCCATGTTTTATTTGCGTTCACTGCCAATAACCGAGAAAGGTTTACCTAAGGAATAACTAGCTTTTGCCCGTGTCTTCGTACGCGCATATCCTGGTTTTTTTCCTCTCCTGTAGGAATTTCGGGATATCCTCTTTTAATGCCTTGTAAGCTGAAATTTGGCATTTAGGTTATCCAAATTTGAGCTTTCTACGACCAGTAGTTTCGGCTGTGTGACAACACACAGCCGAAACTACTGGTCGGACGTACAGTCATTCAGTCACTCAATTAATTAGCAACGGAGAGTTCATATATTTTTATACGTTTCAAGTTAGAAAAATACCTTCTTCTGCTTCCACCTCGACACTTCCCACTATTCAGGATCATTTTTCCTAATCCTGAGATGCCAATTCTTTTAGTGCAAGCTACATCAGTGTATACACAAAATCATGCGACAAGTCTGTCTGTGTTGTCTTATTCTAACATTCTGATTGCGCTAGGTCACTAGCTTGCAGTGTTACCTACGTCACTACGATATACAAAAAAAACAGTAGTTGACCACGAAATCTATTTGTCTCTTTCTACATAATGGTCAATTTGTTTGAGTCCTGCTCTTATCATTATTCATATCCCTACCTTACCTTTGTACCCAGTGAACTATCAAAACGTTATACACTTCCGTGATGTTTTAAACATAGTTTGTTGTTCGTGGTTCACGTAGGACTAAGTTAAAAACTAGGACAGCAGGAAATTATAGTAGAGTTGTTACAGTGCTCTTTGTGTAGAAGCTTGTCTGTGAAAGTACTAGTGCCATGCCTATGTCTGCCGTTTTACATGATTGCTATGTTCTGGATTGAAGGGTCCATACCCTTCAAAATAGTTATGCTTGGGTCCTAACAATGAGAGGAGCTTATCTCTATAACTGCAACGCAACTGTAGCTAATATTTTTGTGTGGTAGATGACGATGATTATGTGGTTATATAATAAAACTAGCAGTGCCTCGCGGTTTCACCCACGTGGTTCCCGTTCCCGTTGGAATATAGGGATAAAATATAGCCTGCCACCCGGGGATAGTATAGCTGCCCAACAGTGAAAGATTTTTTCAAATCGGTCCAGTAGTTTTTGAGTTTATTCGTTACATACAAAAATACAAATCTTTCCGCTTTATAATATTAGTATAGAAGTATAGTTATATATTACAAAAAGCCTCGTTGCAATCAAGCGGACTTAGCGGTGATTTTTGACATCGAAACATTGCTACATCAGTATAGTCAAAATCCTATTCCAAAACCATTTCTATGAATATCAGTGCACGCTACAATTTACATAAATGTTTTAAACCACAAACTTCCAGTAGCCACAAGTTTGTCAAGCGCTTGAGCAAAGTCAAGTCTATATATCCAGTCGCACTGTAGCTACGTTTGTACAAGGGAAACTGGTATTTGGTTCGAGAGTTATCGGGTTATCCGGGAAAATGTATAGACTAAAGAATGGAAAATTAAAAGAGATGGGAGTGAGAAAGACAAAGAGAAGAACGACAGTCGTAGTCTTGTTCTAGAATTCGGATTGGACTGCTTACGTTACAGGTTTGCTAGTGATAAGTGTCAGTCGTTCGTCGCTACCATCTACAGAAAAAGAGATAAATGTTGTAAGCACAATTGCTTTGTCTCTTTCTACAGAGTGGTCAATTCTGTGCTGGTATAATCGAAAATCCTCCCCCCCCCCTCCAACGAAATGAACCCAAGACAAAACATGCACTTTCCAGGATTCCCCATAGGGTCAGTGACTGCTAGGGTTGCGGAATATGTTTGATAGAGTCACCGCGGCCCTGGAACGCAAAGGGCACAAGAAGAATCACGGGTGGGTTTTAGTCAGTAAGAGTCTGACACTCCCTTCCGCTCCGCCCAGAGTGGAAAAAGTCATTTGATGATTTACCATCCAAAAAAAAAACCGCTTGAAACTTCGGATGACATTTTACTTTTGGACAGTTACTGACCTGTGAAAAGTTGGCTCTGGAAGCCAGAAGACATCTACGAGGACCATAGGGCCAGCAGCCTTGTTTCGCTAGTTGTCAATAGACCAACATCATGAGGTATTTTTCTGCCCTTGTCCTTTGCTACTTGGGGTCTGTGGAACACATTTTCTTATACAATTCTTTCCTGTCCAGTCTTGCCAAGAAGTACCGTGGTCCCCAGTTAATGGGTTGTGGAGGTCTGGTAGGCAGCCGCTTCCCGTAAAATACTGGTATTCAGCTGAATCCGGCTTGACTGGGAGCCGACCCCAATGTAGTTGGGAAAGGCTAGGCAGATGATGATGAATTCTTTCCTATCAACGGTCCCGCTATCATTTCCTACTATTTTTGTTTATTTTCCAAACCACAAATGCAATAGAAACCTTCGCATTTAATCAAAGTTATTAAAAACAATAGTTAGCAAATCTGCATATTTCACGCAAATTAATGCTGACTATAATAAAGTTGTTTCATACAAAGTGGACTTGTAGAACAAACTGTTACATAAATTATAATGTACTGATATGTACGTATTTAATTGCTTACGTGCATGTATATGAGTAGGTTATAAAATATGTATTACCTACCGTGTTACATTTTCTGAAAGTCAATTATAATGGTCATGTATTAAATTAATTAGTAGCAGTGGTGGCCGAGTGGTAACAGCCCAATTTGTAGGTCGCGGAATCAAACCCTGCCAGGCGCATTACTTTGTTTAATTAATTTCATCACCACTGCTCTCAAAACGGTGAAGGAAAACATCGTGAGGAAACCGGCATGTCCTAGAACCAAAAATTCGAAGACGTGACATTCACCAACCCACACTGGGCCCGCGTGGTGGATTACGGCCCATTCCCTCTCCAAGAGAGGAGGCCTGTGTCCCAGCAGTGGGAACATTAAAAGGCTGAAAATGCTATGCTTATGCTATTAAATTAATTACGTAAGGTTATTTTCTTAATGCTATGGTAGTTCTTGACGAAAAATCTATACCTACAGTTAGTGACTCCAAAAGTATGTTTTTATTAACGTCAAGGACCCATATCATCATCATCGTCATCAACAGCAAGTCAATGGTCCCAGTTGTCATTTGCACATCTTGATACGGTTCAGAAGTCAGACAAATCGAACATCAGATTCCCAATTCGCAATTTGCAAAAAGTTCAGTCGCAATTATTAAAAAAAAACGGCGAGTCGGACTCGTGCACGAAGAGTTCCGTATCATTATCTTTACTCTATACCTACTAATAGTATAAAGAGGAAAAATTAGTATTTTTGTATGTAAAGAATAAACTCAAAAACTACTGGATCGATTTCAAAAATTATTTCACCATTAGAAAGCTACATTCACCCTGAGTAACATAGGCTATATTTTCCCCATATTCCCACGGGAACGGGAACTATGCGGGTAATCTACTATATAAAAATAAGTCGGGTTTTCCTTCCTGACGCTATAACTC
Source organism: Hecatera dysodea (assembly GCA_905332915.2). Lineage (NCBI taxonomy): Eukaryota > Metazoa > Arthropoda > Insecta > Lepidoptera > Noctuidae > Hecatera > Hecatera dysodea. The sequence goes on along the minus strand of HG995313.1, from coordinate 12,105,587 downwards.
CAAACGCACGAACCGATTTCCACGGTTTTGCATTCGTTGAAAAGGTCTCGGGCTCCGTGAAGTTTATAGCAAAGAAAATTCAGGAAAAAATTCAACAGAAAAGCGGGAAAATACTTTTTCATTTTTTTTATATAAATATGGCAAAACAACGTTTGCTGGGTCAGCTAGTTATCTATAAAAACGACAAAAATCATGCCTGTTGTATTACTTATGGTCAAGTATCCATTTTCAAAACAGCACTCTTTTATGTAGTTAAGTAGGAATATATTCCAAGGTAAAGTCTTTTTGCAGCAATTCAAAATTATTTCTACAATCGTAATACGAGTATATATATAACAAAGCTATCGAAAGTTTTATTCGTTTTCCGCTCTTGACTACTACTACTGCTTTACAACTTTTCCGTTAAGTTGTTAACTTGTTCCATGTTCGGTAACCAATCATTTTATTAAATTACTAGCAGCGCCCCGCGGCTTCACCCGCGTTGTTCCCGTTCCCGTGGCACTACGGGGATAAAATATAGCCTATGTTACTCAGGGTGAATGTAGCTTACTAATAGTGAAAGAAATTTTGAAATCGGCACAGTAGTTTTTGAGTTTATTCATTACAAACATACACACATACACAAAATACAAATCTTTCCTCTTTATAATATTAGTGTAAAAAAAAATGTTCAACTATACAACTGTAATAACATAACGCAATTCCTGAAAAGAGGTCGTTGTACTCATTTTGAAGAACTTCCTTTTACCTATGGGACTAACCCTAAGCTCGCGGAAATAAAACTAGTTGTTTCAATTCTTGACCTACATTTTGATAATTATTTTTGTAAGCGATTTCTGGTTAGTCCCATACTAAAAAGTGATATTAATTATCACAATGACCACTTTTCAGGTATTGTTTCAGTTACACGATTGGCTTATAAAATCGCTTTATCCCTCTCGAATTAAATATCCAGGTAGGTTAGGACTTATAATTTTTATTGTAGGAAAATCAACAACCAAAAACTTGAGTTGATTTCGCAAAGACTGTAAGCACATAATATTCCTTACTGGGAACACTAACACAAAAAACAAATAGTTGTCAATATGATGTAGGCATAGGCATAATTTCATACAGCCTTTAACATGACAGCCCCACAATTTAATAAACAGACATTGACACACCCAGGCTATCCTACGATCCAAATATAGAGTGTGAACCGCCACGCGACGCGGTCGGTCAGTGCGTGCGCCCCAGACTGTGGTATTGATCCCACCACCTGCCGGCTGCCGGCCACCACTCCCACCCGCTACACTAACTTCTTCTAGTCGGCCATCGCCCCGCGACACGATACCACATTCAAATAAAACACAATAAAGAAAACAATTTAAAAAATAAATTACCTGTCAATTTTCGCGCCATTCTGCGCGTTTGACATTCCTAATTGTGCCGCGAAATCAAGTGTTCGATTCGCCAAATTTTCGATTTTCTATACTTTTTTTTCTATTCCCTAACCACGTGTTTCACAAGTGATCAGTGTTTTTAGTGCCGAAAACAGTGTTGCTAGCACTTAGTTTGTAATTGTTCGCGCAATGAAATGACTCACCTCGTGTCGACCTGAATCTTGGATGTCAGGCATTATCTCAATTTACGGCATTAAATTTCGCAATTGCACGTCTGTTAGCCCATTTGTTAGAGCTTAAATTGTCCTGAATTTTCCACGTTCATTCTCACTTAAAACAGTTCATTGTTCATTAATTTTGTTATAATACTGAACATAAACAAAGCCCGTTGAGACCTAATTTGTCGCTAGTAACAATGTAATTGCTTTCACCGCTACATACCGGTGCAACAATAGATCGCAAAAAGGAAATTATTATCAGCGGTCTATCAGATGCAAATTATTATCATGCCACTTATCTAGTCCCCTTTGGAGAGAGCGAGTAGGGTGATATTCTCGTTTCGCGCGGCACACTAACCCGATCGAGCGTACTAACAGATTTTTCTTGCGAGTACTTATCTATCAGCTGTTTGTGTCTGTCCGCGTCAGATTGCGGGTGTTTTTTTTCGCATAAATGGGGGAAAATGCATGAAAATTTGCATAGTATCACGTCATTCAGGTAGTTAGTGGTAGTTAGCGACGACGCCGGCGTGAGTCAGCGACGGACATCACGTCAGACGCGACCAATTACGCTTTTTGCTATAAACAATTTTCTAAATTCAAAACAGATAAACGCGCTTCTGCCTAGAAAACGAAACGTAACGATTTTTTATGGGTATTCTATTTTCGAATTGACTTTTTTGTGTGGTGTGTGCCTTTGGACTAGTGTTGTGCCTTGCTTAGACTAGTGTTGTGAAATGTGATTGTTTTTTACACATTCTTATCATGGAAAGAAGTGTTTTGGCGGAGCCGAGGCACGTTCAGTGGGCTTCTGAAGTGAGTATGCTTAGCTATAGACAATATATCTAATCTGCGTCATCCTTCAGACATTCTATTTACAGTTTTTCATTATATACACAGTGAGGTCACGCGTCAAAGGTTAAATACACTTTCAACACATTTTTGCAACTGTCTGTCATGTTTACTTGCAAAAACTAAAGATACACATTTTCATGAAGAAAAAACAATTATTTTTGCGTTTCTTTGTCATTTAAATGTCAATGGAGTGAGAGGGCAATCAATAGACATTAACACGTTCTTAGTAGTAAGGCTTCTGTATAAGACGTTAATCACTGAGGGGGTGAAATGTAATTACCTACATACATAATTGTTTGTGTACATGTTTCTAATTAATTATTTATTGTACCTAATAAATGCAAAAGTGAGTTTATTTTTATTTTTGACAAGGCCATTCGCTGTTCATCACTCTAAGGTTGTTTACTGCTAAACCGGGCAAGTTTATTGGTTTGTTGCGCTTTGACACTTATATCGCCGAACCGATTTTGATGTATTTTGAAACGAGATAGATAGGACCTTGGATGCAGATATAGGCTGGTTTCTCGCGGGAAAAAACTAGTAAGTACTTACGTTTTTTTGTATTTACCAAAACATAATATACCTAACAACCCTACAGTATTCCACGAAGGAAGGGTTGTGTAGTTCTTACAACCACATTAGGTAGGTACCACATCTACCTACCCCAGCCATAAACTCCCTTTTAATCACTGGCCACCCTATTGATATTATACTGAGAAAATCATAATGGGAAAACCCATTTTACCTACCTACCGATAGTTTTTGATAGTTTCTGAATGAAATCCTGTAATGTACTAGGTCTACATCTTGTTTATTTCTAGATGACTCTGATGCCAGATCTACCAAAAAATGATTTATACTTAATTTTTATGACAATTTTTACAGTAAACCGCAATTTTTCCAAGAAATAAAGTAATTACTTTATATCTAAAAAAAAGCAAATACCTACGCATGTAATTCGATAAAAAATAATAAGTTATCCTAATAATAACTCCACCCAACGCTGAAAAAAAACGTAATGATACCTACTGTTTCTCATTCCCACATATTATTTTTATTTCATAAAATATTCGGTTACGTCAAATAAGGGCGCGCGCCGCCGTTTTCATAATTCAATTTTTTTATAAGGCTATGAACAGACAACCTCTGCCCTCGCGTGTAAAGCTGCGGCGTCACCGTGTGAATTATAAATGTGAATGGGATTCTTTATTACACCAACACACACATACTTATTTATTATCTGTGCTGTCTCAACCATTGTTTTTATAATCTGTAATACAATGGATTGGATCTCTTGGTCTCGAGACTTTTTTTTAGTAGCACTAGTTTGTATTTGTGGATTGGCAGTTTTTATTCTACTTTGGAGCGAATATCATTCTAATGGGTTGTGGACAATGGCCTTATGATCATAATCAACGTACTTTTATTGACTCTTAGGTTTAATTCTTTATCGATTCATATTTAAGCTATAATATAACCTACTTGTCTATTTTGAATTAAAGGATTTTTGAAGCGTCGATTTATTAATATTATTATTGTACACAAACCACTACCCACTTTTCTTATGCCTACCTATATAGGTACACTAGCTTCTGCCCGCGACTTCGTCCGCGTGGAATAGTTACTTTACCCCCGATTTTGAAACTCTCAGACCGATCGGTTTAAAATTGACAAAGTTTCATACAAACTTTTATCCCCTATTTGATCCCCTTGGGGGTAGAATTAATCAAAATCCTTTCTTAGTGGATGCCTACGTCATAACATCTACCGTCCTGCATGCCTCAGCCCGATACGTTCAGTGGTTTGTACTGTGCATTGATAGATCACTATGCCAGTCAGTCAGTCACTTTTGAGTTATATATTTTTAGATAAAATTTAATTTTCTGCAATAAAAACTATCTCCCATTTTACTTTGAATCCATGCCTTTTCAGTGTCACAAATTTTTGATTGGATAAGTAATACTGACAACCGTTGAAACTTCGTTGTTGATTATAGTTAAGATAAATAGACGGTTATTTTTTAATAGATAGAGTGATTCAAGAGGAAGGTTTATATGAATAATACATGCATATTATAGTAGATAAAACATTAGTATCTACATTGCACCCGTGCAAAGCCAGGGCGAGTCGCTAGTATATTATATATACAGATTCAAAAGGAAAGATTTGTATTTTTGTATGTAACGAATAAACTCAAAAACTACTTAACCGATTTCAAAAATTCTTTCACCTTTAGCAAGCTACATTCACCCTGAGTAACATAGGCTATATTTTATCCCCATATTCGCACGGGAACGGGAACCACGCGCGGGGGGATGGAAAGCGGCAACACAATGTAAAGAAGAAAAAAAAACTAAATTTATCACTTAGTAGATTGAATAAACAATTGAGTGAAGGTATTATCGCATTCAGTGTAACCACTTTTATACTGCATAAGTAGTTGCTTTCGTCGAATTGAATTGATGTTTCAATTAAATTTGATTAAGTAAGTTCTTCTTTTTTTCGGACTTTTCACCATTTTTTTCTTTTTTGTCTTTAAACCCGTACCACGTTCTCGGAGCAGATTCATTTAGACCCACTTTTAAATACCCGTAAGATATCATAATATCACAGTCCTGGTTTTTTTATACATGAATAATGATACAATTATTATAAATTAATATGTTATTTGTTACGAATAAATATGACATGATGCATCATTGGCGGTTTGTTTACTGTTTGTGCTAGTGGCGCCCCCTACATAGAGTTTCACGTAATGTTCCCTATTAGACTGCAAGAAAGTGTTTTCACAAATAGTATAGGTACCTACACAGAAACTACAAAGTAATAAAAAATTGAAGGAGATATAGACGAGATAACATGTCTGTTGAAAGCTTCCAAAAATACTTTCATCTATTGAATCTGAGTTTAAAAATAGTTAACACATTTCACAGACGGATGCACTTATTTTAACAACGTGTAGATGAAAGAAATGTGATGCATGCAGGCACTTAAATCAGAGAGAAACACTATTGAAATTAAGTAGGATCTATGAATAACACTAAAAATATAATTAGGTTATGCTTTTAGAGCGTTTACTGATGTCTTTCAGTTACACCTTGTAGATGAGATAATATACAGGGCTATTTGAATAACACCAACAACCTCTTAAGAGGTCATTGTACTCATCATTATGAACAACTTTTACTATGGGACCAAACCTGAAATCGCGAAAAGAAAAATTAGCTTTTCTCTACTTTGGTATTGTTCGTCAAACCGTTGATCTCCTTCAAGTTCTACGTTTGAGCTACACGTTGACTGACAAATTCTTGCACTATCTGGAGTCCACTCAAATCTGTGTGGCACTTTCCTCAAAAGGCCACCTCAGACATTAACCTACATGGTTCTCATATGATTTGACTAGTACGTATTGTATGGACTTAAGGAGACTTTGACTTCTGAGTTTGTTTCGGTGTTTCTTCTTAGGGTAGTCGGCTAGGAAACACCAGCTTCATTTAGCTTAAAATGACCAGAAATATTTGACGTGTAAAAGTGTTATGTTTAACCTACTTACAAAATAAGTAACATTTATCATTTACAAACCCAGACTCCAAGTTACAACTGATAATTTTGCTAATAGGAAAATCCAATAACACTTTACCAGGCTCGGGAATCGACCGCCCTCGGTCGGCTCACTCAGCAGTTACAATTGTAACCGCTAGACCGACAAGGCAATCATTTGAAGTGATCATGCACTTACAAAACGATTTATTGTACTATCTGGAGTTCCCCTTGTACTTCTTTTCTCGCTAACTTTTTGAGGAATTTTATACGAATCCAAATGCATGATTGATCCATCGAAACTGACTTAGAAAGTATCTATATACTCCATTCGCAATAAGATTAGACATTGGAACAAAATTGTCGTTCAGCCGATTTTTACTTCTATTCCGTAGGCATAAGGATGTCATTAAAAGCAAAAACGGGATTATGATACAAACTGTTTACTGCAGCTACCATGTGTTATGCCACTAACGTAATAGAAGTCAAGTCAGTACAGACTGTAAAAAAGATGTATTTCAATGTCTAATCTTATCGTGAATGGGGTATACATAAAGCGTAAAATAATAAATGCAATACCTCAAAACGGGGCATATATTGCACTCATAATTATTAATGAACTGTACTATGGGACGAACACTTTAATTAGAAAAAAAATATATTATTATAAATAAACCAGCAGCGCCCCGCGGTTTTGCCCGCGTAGTTCCCGTTCCCGTGGGAATATGGGGATAAAATATAGCCTATGTTACTTAAGGTGAATGTAGCTTTCTATTGGTGAAATCATTTTGAAAATCGGTTCAGTAAATCCAGAGATTACCCCTTACAACGTAACAAACTCACAACCTCACAAACGTTACCTCTTTATAATATTAGTATAGATAACGCGCGCGAAGCCGGGCACTAAGCTAGTCCAGAATAAAACAAACACGTCTCTGACACATTAGCCCAAATGTAGTCTAACTAACAAAGATTAAAAACCACCATTTTGAAAAGATAACTACGTAATCTTTCTGTAAACCCAAGTTTCACAAGTTGACTCATGTTGGTACACTGTTTAATCTGGCGTTTCATTGCTCGTTAATTAGTCTTTCCGTTTTAGGCAATGGTAATTAATTGAAACGGTTGTGTAATGTATGACGTGACTTCTTGAGAGTGTAATATTTAGCTAATAATTAACTTAGAACGAGGATGTTAGTAGATTGTGGCTTACGAATAGCAGCCGCATGGGTCGATCTTCAGGTTAAGCAACACTTGCTCAGGTCTGTGGATGGGTGACCATGTATGTATACTAATCTATCCTAATATTATAAAGAGGAAAGATTTGTTTGACTGTTTGTACCGAATAAGTTCCGAAACTACTGGACCGATTTTTACAATTTTTCCACCAATGGAAACCTACATTATCAGCGAGTGACATAGGCTATATTTTATCCCCGTATTCCCACGGAAATAGGGACTTCACACGGTGAAACCGCTGGGCGATGCTAGTATCATTATAAAATGCCGAAATAATCATAACTGAAAATATTCTTCAATAATACACTGTACCGCCGCCACCGCTAAGAAGGAACCCACTATTGGGCCAAAACTACAAAAGGGTTGATCATTGACTCGGAAATAAATAAACTCATAACGGAAAAATTATAATTACCTGAAAACCAAGCAACACTTTTGTTTACAATTGGCCTACATTGTAATCAACCTAACAACTTTAAAAATAGAACAAAAATACTTTCTCCAAAGAACAAAATGGCCGCTAGTAGCTTAATGACGTAAACAAAGAATTTCTTCATTCAATTAATAAACAGTGACACGGCCTTTCGCATTGTTTCGTCTAAATGATTAATGTTTCGGATTACTGGGAACTCAGTAAATAGCCTTTCTGTTTTAAATGTAGTTTTATGTTTGTACATATATTTATGTATTTACCTCGGGGTAGACTTTGACAAAGTCGGTGATTAGTAAGCAAATGACAACTTAGGTCATAATGCGGTGACCTTTTTGCCTAGGTTCATAAAAATGTGACCTTTTCGTAAGACCTAGCTTGTGTATCTCAAACCTATGTACCTTTTTTTCTGGATGAGATGTCATCAAATGACTTCCCCCGCTCTGGGCGGAGCGGAATGGAGTGTCAGACTCTTACTGACTAAAACCCACCCGTGTTCCTCGAAGTGCCCTTTGCGTTCCGGGACCGCGGTGACTCTTACGAACAAATTCCGCAACTGTAGCAGGCACTGACCCTACGGGGCCCCGTCTGCTTTGCTGAAATCTGTTTGAGGCGCGCGTGGAACACGATGCGCCGCCGTCCACCAGGGCCTGGTTGTTATCAGACGGCAAGCCACCTATAGCTCGCCATCCGCTGGCCCAAAACCTTGCGTACCTACTCTTACATTTTTTTTCTAAATCAGTCGTGGGTACAACTCACTAATAACGGTCCGAAAAAACAAAATATCTTAAAAAAAAATTGAGCAACCTAAAACTAATTCAGCTTGAATTTATTTATTTGACTGGCTTCTTATTAATAAGAAGCCAGTCAAATAAATAAATTATATTATTACAAATATTCTTTCCAATATTATGATAATTACAAAATATCACTGGATCCTTTTCTTGAATGATCCGTTCTGAGTGAAGCGGAAGGGAGTGTCAGACTCTTCCATCCGTGTTCGTCCAAATATGAAATACCCTTTGCGTTCCAGGTCCCACGGTGACTCGTTCGAACATATTCCGAACCCTGCAAATCGCTACACCCTGCAGACTTATATACATTTATAGGTAGTGTAACTAAACAGAAAGTAACACAATCTCTGAATGAAAATATTTATTTCTTCTATTTCCAAAAATCCTGCGAACAAGCAAACTAAAACACCGCTCTGTTTAATAGTTTCGCTTTTAATGAATCTTCTAAAACTAATAAATACCCAACTGAAAAACAAATATTTACCAACAGAATGTTACAAACGCAAGACCAAATTAATGGAACACAAGCGAACAAGGTAATTATAATTTATAAATAAACTAACAATGGTTGGTATTCAGTCGTGAGAGCGATCGATAACTTTATAAAACGTGGACGAAAGTTATGGGAAAATAATTATATGGAACAACGGTTTCTCATGAAGAGAACACTTTTGTTTTCGTTATGATGAGAAAAATTAAAAACAAAAACAAATAACTTACCTACTTAATAATTAGGGTCAACTAGGGTCAGTTTATTCATTTTTAAACTCTAGGTACCTAGATGAGGAAGTGTCCAAATTGCCTTTTAGTGATCTAATTTAAAGAAGTTGTTTGACTTTATTTTAGGAAAAACATAAGTATCGATGCATAAAATAAAACAAATCTAGAAATGCGATTTGCGGTTGAAAATTATAACGCTCGTTCGAAAAAGAGACAATTTTTGTTACATAACTATACTGAGCTTTAATTTTTCATAGACTAAATTATTTATCAGGGAAAACTTTAGAACTTTGACGAGATATTTCTCGCTCCATTAGTGTTCATAAAAGACACACGAATACCCGATTTCTGAATTAAGAACAAGTTTAACATTTTTCAAATTAGTCTTTAGGGCTGTCAAACTTTCCGATTAAAGTAAGTTTTGAATCGTTCTTAAATCGAATACTCAATTCAAACAGCTTTAATTTGTCAAACTATCGAGACTTTAGTCTGTCAGTAATAAGGCCGCCATTATACCCATCGAATTGAGTTTGTATAAAGGAGTTTTGTAACAATTTTTGGTACCTACAATAAAGAACTAGATATGTACGTGTATATCTGTCATGACCAGTGATCGGTATTGGTAGAGCATATACCTAACCTAAAGTTTAAAAAACACAAAAAACAGAGACAAACAAAGTAGAGACTTCCTTACGGCTATAATTATTTTTAGAATATTTGTTCCCAGTTTCGGGACATCACTTAAGTATTATTGTTGTTAATAGGTACAGTAAACGAATTGAATTCATTTTCCTTTTTAACCAACTTCAAAAATAAGTATGTATTATCTTCTCAAAAACCCAGTAGATACGTTTGCTATTGTAATTAATTTAGATTTAGAATAACAAAACTTGCTGTCTCTTTCTATGTTTTGTTTATCACTGGTAAATAATCACAAATGGGTTAAGGAGTAGAGGGGTGTTTCGCATTGCATTTTTTTATCTTTACCTTGTTAATTATAATTATTAAAGCTGGTATTGAACATTTCATTTACAAATGACATCAGCTTCCGCGCTTACTAACATCATTCAAACAAAGATAAAGATATTACCTAAAATCGTGCTTACTCTTTTTTTTAAAACAGAATCAGAAAATTAATTTGATCGTTGTTTCATTTAATTTTAATTAGGTAGTTGTACTAAGTCATAATCCGAAACTCGGGACATTAGCCCCGAAAAATTATTTTGTCGTAAGGTGTCTCCACTTTGTCTCTGTTCCTTTTTGTTCTTTAGGTATTTTAGCTCACCTTTTTCCGATCACTGCGGGCGTACCATGACGTCTTAAAACGTGAGTCTTCCGAGCGAGAAAAAGGGATGGAGCTATATAAGTGGGGTGTATAACTCTATCCCTCTTTCTCGCTCGGAAGACTCACGTTTTAACACCTCATGGTACGCCCGCTGATCATGATTTTTTCCCTTGATGCAAGTCTAGGGCAGAGACCACTGCTAGGTTTGCGGAATTCGTTCAAAAGAGATTTGTCAAGGTGACCGTTCTTTTCTTTGTACTATTAGTTTTTCATGAGAAATAAGTTCCGAGCTGAGCTTGTCAGGTAGTGAGCCCGCTTCCATTACTAGTTTTGATTTATTGTTACTAAAACCTAGAACTAAATTTCCCTAAGGAGGTCGGTATTTTTCTTTTATATTTCGATCTAGAATAGACTATAATATTATATAATAGCGCATGTCTTGGTTAAAAAGCCTAAGTGGCAATTGACAAAAAAATAGAACGACATCATCATCTGCCTAGCCTTTTCCCAACTATATTGGGGTCAGCTCCCAGTAAAACCGGATTCAGCTAAGAATACCAGTATTTTACGTGGAGCGGCTGCCTACCAGACCTCCACAAACCATTAACTGGGCAACACGGTAATTCTTGGCAAGATTGGAGTCAGAATTTCTTGCTTCTGACAATCCGTAATGACTGCCAAAGATCTATCTACAAATGACAGCCGTGACCACCGGCTTAGCGTGCTTATCGAAGCACGGAGGAGTCTCGATATATTAAGATGAACCCATCCATAGAGCAACCTTGGCAAGCGCAGCTTAACTTTAGAGATTGACCCGTTCTGCTGTTATTATTTATCCACGAACTCCTATACTTGCTGCCAAACAACATGAATTCCAATGATATGTATGCAAGTTCTAAGATTTGAAATCATACAACAGCATTTTACAGTTAAAAACATTTCTGTGGTACAGTTCCATGTTTATTTATTATCAGCTAGCTTCTGCCAAAGGTTTTGCTCACGCAAATGTAGTAAAAAGTAGCCTTTATGCTATTCCAGACTACAATCTATCTCTGTACTAAATTTCACCAAAATCCGTTCAACCGTTCTGTCGTGATTGAGTAACAAAACATCCAAATTTGCGCATTTTAAGTAGTAGTAAAATTTTCTTCTTTATGTCTAACTAGCAGCGCTGCGGATTCATCCGCATAGTTCCCGTTCCCGAGGGAATATGAGGTTCAAATATAGACTATGTTATTCGTTAATAATGTAGCTTTCCAATGGCGAAAGAATTTATAAAATCGGTTTATTGGTTTAGGCGTGAAAGCCTAACAAACAAACTCACATTTGTATTTATAATAAAACCGCGCCCCGCGGTTTTACCCGCGTAGTTCCCATTCCCATCGGAATATGGGGATAAAATATAGCCTATGTTACTCAGGGTGAATGTAGCTTGCTAAAGGTGAAAGAATTTTTGAAATCGGACTTGTAGCTTTTGAGTTTATTCGTTACATACAAAAATACAAATCTTTCCTTTTTATAATATTAGTATAGATTTTATAGTTTAAATATTCTACACTCAAAATAAAAGCTCTCATACTTTAAGCAAGAATACTTCCCAAAATACAACAAGTACAAGATTAAACATGCAAATTGTTTCATTCGAAACTTTTACCGTTTAAATGGAAAACCGCCCCTGAACATTAGGGTACCGTAATCTCCTTGCTTCAGCAAAAAAAAAGTTTTCAAAATCTTTGTTAAATAATCATGGGCAATACTTTTTGGTTCATTGAGTCGTAGAAATTGCCTAATAAAACAGTGATTATAAATTTAATATCTATTGATAAGACCACTTAGACTTAAGCAATGGAAATAAGCCCTTGAAATAAGAATAAAGTTTATTCGTTCATTGTTACATTAATAACCTTACAACTAAAACATAATTAAATTATCAGTAATTATATATTAGTATCTTGTGGACGTTGGGACCCAAACTAGGTAGAACCTATATCTAAATAAGTACATAGAAACCCTGAATCATTGAAATTCCAATCAAAATAGATTAGATTATAATCTCTAAGCTCTTGATACAATCCTTGATGACACTCAGAACTGTTTCATACTAATTAACATTCCAGTCTGTCACCGTCCACTTAAAATTATTATGAAACTATGAGATCATTTTAACTATGAGGTCACTGTCACTACCAAATTAGTAATTGCCTAGGCACATTACATTTTGTGATATTAAACCAACGACATGGTGGGGAGGCTCTAAATAAACTGCCATTTTTTCAGCGAATGCGATTATAGCATAAGCATAATTAGCCTTTTAACGTTCCCCCTGCTAGGACACAGGCCTCCTCTCTAGGAGAGGGAATGAGCCGTAATCCACCACGCGGGCCCAGTGCGGGTTGGTGAATGTCACATGTCTTCGAGTTTTTGGTTCTAAGACATACCGGTTTCCTCACGATGTTTTTCTTCACCGTTTTGTGAGCAGTGGTGATGAAATTAATTACACACAGAGCTCCTGGCTAGGTTTGAACCCGCGACCTACAATCCGTAAGCCGGGGCCGTTACCACTTGGCCACCACTGCTCAATGCGATTGTGAACTGTGCCAAAGAGAGAGTAACAAACATCCATCCATCCATACAAACTTTCACGTGAAATTTCGTCAACGTTTGTCAATTGCATACATATTTGATGCTTTGACAATCGGCTTCGCTACGCTAGTGATGGCAGAATATAATTTGCCTAAAGCCTCTGATTTCTGTTCAGCCTCAAAGATCTAAAACTGTAGCAGTCCTTGACCGTAGAAAAACTTGGGAATCAGTTAATTGTTATAAAGGAATGAAAAAACTGTAAACAAGTGTGCAGAAGCCAACTTATCCTTTCCAATTTGACCCACCTGTACTCTTTCCTGCAGATCGTAAGTTGGCCCTATGAGCTTCCACGGCTGAAGCTAGGGGGGGGAGGGCGGGGCATTGTGGGGCAATGCCCTACCTTGAAATCACAATACCTTACCTTAAAAATACCAAAAACTAAGATAAATTATTATAATCAAATTGCTTGTTTATATTTTGAGTTTAAAAAATAAATTGTAGCGATAAGTATCTAAACTTTTCTGAACGTACCACAGTTTATGATATTCCTTTCATATTATAACAATTCTTTGCTATGTATGGCATCTCATGTTCTGTCACAGATATTATTTGTCTACGTACGAATAGGTAGCTATTGATTTAGGAGCCCGTGCTTCGGAACAGATCAATTATAGTAATTTTATACTTCCGTCCTACCTGTAGCCAATACTGCCCAATTCGACTCTACCACAGCCCCGTGAGCTTCTCCAGGTCAACGAATGCTTCTAGGACCAGTCTAATCTGGTGCAGCTAAGTGCCATCATTTTACTTGGGAGTGACAGCCTATCTGACCTCCATAACCCACTAACGGCCGAACCCAATAACCGATCTATCGCATACTGGTGATAGAAAAACAAATGAAACAACAGAAAACCTATATCATTTTTCTGTTGTTTCATTTGTTTTTCTATCTCCAGTATGCGATAGATCGGTTATTGGGTTCGGCCGTAACTGGGTAACACGGTACCTCTTGGCGTGACTAGTGTCAGATTTTCTGGCTGCTGACAAACCGTATCCACTGTCAACACTTCTGCAGGCAGTGCAGTACTCAAATTCTTCTGAACTGCCAAAAAATAACATTTGCCACATTTATTCAACAGACACAAATCATACTTTACTAGACGTATCACTTGTTTTTATTTTATTTTTACCATCCACATATTTCTGTACAGTAATTGCTGCCATAATATAATTTGAATATAGTGCATGCTGTGTTAGCCTGTAAGTAATTATTACACTTATAAATGTATATCGTGTACTTTTAAATGAATTGTATTGTGTAAATAATTGTAGGCTAACCAATTAATAAATAAATAAATACTTATTAAGTGAAATACGTTAAACATTCATAGCCTTAAACCTTGTACGTAATAATTCGACCCTGTATCCCAAAGATAATGCCATAATCACAAAAGCTTAGCAGTTCAAAATGGCGACCGCACAAAATGGCCGACGGACGCAGGTGATGCCAACCTTACTTGACACCAATGGTTTAGGCACCCTTAATAATACCCATGAGATGAGGAGCTAAGCCGGTCCCCACATACCATTTGTCAAAGTAGGTTATACAAATCGAGTTTGTAAAGGAAATGGTTATGAAAACGGGTGTGTATTTGACGACGGACTTTTGGAATGATTACTTAGGCTTTGCGTCATTATTTTTACTGAAATTGTGGTGTGGTAATATCACTAGCTGCGGGCTGCGGTTCCGTCCGTTATTCTAACATAACAATACAATTTGATCAAACTCCTTTCAGTCGCTAAAGCACAAGAGAGTTTAAAAAAAAACGCAATAATGGCAGTAGTAGTAGTAGTAGTCTTTCAACTGAGGTACTCGTACGTCCATTGTGGTATTTAAGCCCCTCGAAGCCTTTCCACAACCATCAGTCCTGTGTTTCCCACATCCAACGAGTTCCTACGCCTATCACTAGAGGTTCTAGACGAAACGCCATTGCATCAGCAAAATAAATGCAACTGTCTAAATGCTAAAATATAATGTACAGCAGCGCCCCGCGGTTTTACCCGCGTAGTTCCCGTCCCCGTGGGAATATGGGGATAAAATATAGCCTATGTTACTCAGGGTGAATGTAGCTTTCTAATGGTGAAGGAATTTTTTAAATCGGTCCAGTAGTTTTTGAGCCTATTCATTACAACCAAACAAACAAAGTTTTCCTCTTTATAATATTAGTGTAGATTAGTCACGTGACATTTCTACAACAGCGTTTCACCTGATCAGTACTGATCACCAACTACCACTGCTACTCTAACACTGACAGAATGTCAGATGTCGAGAACCTTAGGTCCGTACACCCATTTTTTCTTGATGGGAAATCATCAAATGACTTCTCCTGCTCTGGGCGGAGCGGAAGGGAGTGTCCCTCTTACTCACTAAAACCCACAAGTGTTCCTTCAAGTGCCATTTGCGTTCCAGGGCCGCGGTGACTCTTTCAGACAAATTCAGCAACCCTAGCAGGCACTGAAGGTCTGTAAACCCTCCCACCTCTCCTTTGCTTAGGCACCTGCATACTTTCACTAAAAATAAACTAATCAATGGAGAAACAATTAAGTGCTTACCAACGCACCAAGTCTACAACAGCACCCCAGCTATCAATACCAAAACTGCACTTATAAAGAAATCCAAGTGCTCTCAGTACCGTTGAAGCGACCTCCATTTTGTATGCACTAGAGCTAAAGCTGACCGATTTCTATAAGACTTTGATTCGACGCAGTCACGCGAACTAATATAAAAGAAAGTTTGCACGTATTTAACATTAGCCACGGTATGCTACCGTTAGTTATGGGATTAACTGTAGTTAAAGTCTATCAGGGGTAATAGGGACAATATTAGCTTATAATGTTTTACCACCAAATATCCAGCTTTATTTTGGTTTGGAGATCTCCGCGAGGGAGGATCTGGGCGTAGCGGAAGGGAGTGTCAGACTCTCTCTGACTAAAACCCACCCGCGTTCTTCCAAATATTCTTGCGGGGTGCCAACTGAAAACCAGCGCTGGGTGTCTGACGCCCAGCATATGCTGAGATGGTAACCCTTTCGGTTCGGACACGCTCGGCGCATTCTGTACTTTTCTTCTCCTTTAATTTGTGCTTGTAACCGTTGTGCTGTGTCTGTCCTGAATAAAAGTGTGTCTATTCTATTCTATTATTTGCGTTCCAGGGCCACGGTAACTCTTTTGAACAATTCCAAAACCCTTGTAGGTAAACCAAGTCAATTATGCTGACATCTCTTTGAGACGTCCTTATCGAGACGGCCAGTCATCCAAAGACCCAGCCTACCTCTCTGTGAGAAGTATTGGCTGTTAGACAATATTATTCATCTTGATTTCCCCATCGAGCAGTGGGCCCGTGAATCACAAAATTCGTAAACGCGAGACAGGACCGCGGCGGACTACGTGGAATTGGAAAAACACTTAGATGTTTTCCTTAGTAATTGGAAACAAGTAATTGGTACAGAGAGCAGTCTTGGCCGAGTGGTAAAGGTTCCGACTTACGAATTGTAGGTTGCGAGTTCAAACCCAGCCAGGCGCATTACTTTGTGTAAATAATTTCATCACCACTGCTCTCAAAACGGTGAAGGAAAACATCGTGAGGAAACCGGCATGTCCTAGAACCAAACATTCGAAGACATGTGGCATTCACCAACCCGCACTGAGCCAACGTGGTGGATTACGGCCCATTCCCTCTCCTAGAGAGGAGGCCTGTGTCCCAGCAGTGGGAACATTAAATGGCTGATTATGATTATGAATTGGTACAGAATCGGGAACAATTTACGGAATAGACCAGCAGTGAATGACATGCATACAGTGATAACCATCTTCAGGTGCCAGAATTTAATAACTTTCATTCCTTCAAGTTGTATCTTTGGCATTGATCTTCTCGCTTTATAGCGACATCTTGCAGTAGGTAAGATAAGTCAAATACTAGGAAAGTAGTAAGACTTCTTTACTTTTGTTTTAAAGCTCAGCAAACACATGACAAAATCCTTAAACTTAAGCCACAACCCTCAGAACTTCACACAAACTCATCCCCCAAAATAAGCAAAACTTTGTCTTTAACTCCGCAAAAACAGGAAAAGTCTGGCTTATAAACAAAACTAAAAAAAGCACAGAGGCCATTAGAGTTCGTCACGACACTTACACCGACACTCGGAGAGCACTCTAGCGCTCTAGACACCGTAATATGACACTAAGAAAACTGACCTAATTCCTGAGGATGCGACTTGGATAAACGAGGAGAGAATTTCCGCCTCCATTTTGTGTTTTCGAGATTAAAGCGTGAAAGGGAAAAATATGTTCTGTGGGTTAAAAGACAGTTGAATACAAGCTCGTGGTCGGTCTGTGAAGGTCACTTGAGAGTTTTTGTAGTTACTTTTCATTGTTTTCGAGATATTAATGAAGAGGCTCGGGAATGACGCAGTTTTTGCTCGGAGAGGTCTGTTGATTAATGTTTTGGCAACAGTTTTAAGTTTCTTTTTTATTTGGATGCCTGAAAATTAAAAAATAAACTCTTGAGAACGAGGTTTTAATACCTTAAAAAGATGCGATAATTACATCCACCAAACCAGACACGGCTCGCATTTTTCTAACTGCGCAAAATGAAAACACATGGTACTATGATGTGCCCACTGAAAACCAGTACTGGGTATCTGACGATTTTTTTTTTCTAATTAGAAGCTATGTAGCGAAAATGTTTGTTTTTGCAAAATGTATCTTATTATAAATGCTTAACGTACAAATGGCATAACATTTAGTGAGAAGGTATCTTATATATAACATTCTCGTGTCACAATGTTAGTTACCATACTCCTCAGAAACGGCTTGACCGATTAGACCTACTGAATATGCATATAAAAATTTCATAAAAATTTTATGTGCATATTCAGTAGGTCTGAGAATCGGCTACTATCTATTTCTGATACCCCTAAGTGATAAGGGTTGTCCACTCCGAACATTTTTTTTTCTTTGTATATGGAAAAACAACGTTTGCTGGGTCAGCTAGTTTTTGTATAAAATATGGACTGGCAACCGCGCACCGGAAAATCTAACAGGAAGACTTGACCTGACGACCACGTGAATCCACTGAATGCAAGACGCATAGAACCAAGTACCAAGTAGATTTGGTGACACTTTGGGGAGACCTATGTTTATATCTAGCAATGGAATTCTTTCGGCTGCAATGATAATGTTTTTGTAAAGCCATCTTTCGACAACAAGTGCCAGAGTAAACCATAAAACATTCTGAGTAAAAGTCCATTTCGTTTGAAATAAGTTCACAACCTAGCTTCAACTAATAAAATACTAGCAGCGCCCCGTGGTTTCATCCGCGTAGTTTCCGTTCCCGTGAGAATACGGGGATAAAATATAGCCTATGTTACTCAAGGTGGATGTAGCTTTCTAATGGTGAAAGAATTTTTGAAATCGGTCTATTAGTTTTTGAGTTTATTCGTAACATACAAAAATACAAATTTTTCCTCTTTATAATAGTAGATGACCAAAACAAATCCCAAAAAACTGCCCACAACTAATCTGCAATTCAAATACGTAGGTATTCAGTAACAACTTTCGTTCATTAATCATATAATACGAAACCAGAAGTATCTAAAATTCCCACGAACTTTTTATCTAATCACTGAGTTTTTCTTCTTTTCTGGTTTGCGTGATTATCTCGCAATTTCTTGCTGAGACTTTTCTTTCACAACTTTTAGTGACATGGCTTGACTTTCACTAATCTAACATAGTTACTGAACAACAAACTAAAAGAAAACCGGCCAAGTGCGAGTTGGATTAGCGCACGAAGGGTTCCGTACCAGCATCTATAAAAATCATGTCACTTTTTTTCTGGATGGGAAAACATCAAATGACGTCTTCCGTTCTGGACGGAGCGGAAGAGCCTCTTACTGACTAAAACCCACCTGTGATCCTTCTAGTAGGTACCCTTTGCGTACCAGGGCCGCGGTGAATCTTTCAAACAAATTCCGCATTCCTAGCAGGCACTGACCCTATGGGGCCCTGCCTTCTTTGCTAACAGCTCTTTGAAGTTCTTCGTGGAAGACGATGCGTCGTCGACCCGGACCTGGTTGCTATTTAACGGCGAGCCACCCATAGCTCGCCGTCCTCAGGCTCGCGCATACAGTGGCCGGGAATCGCCCTGCGTTTCCCGACGCCCGGGGCGTTTTCTTCTGTTGTGGTGGCTGGAGCGTTAGGTTTCCCTCTCGCTCACGAGGTCTGCCTCCTCCTTTGCTAGCATTACTGCTTTGCAGAAGGAGGTAACCGCTTATGGGAGCCCCTCTTGAATATTTGTTGTATTTTAATTTAACTATCTATTTTATAATATAAGTGGTTTTAGTGTACAATAAAAAATTAAGTGAATATACAACGAAATATTCTGTGAAAATTTAAATTGTGCAATCATGAAAAGATGACAAGAGAAAAAGAAAAAATAAAATGATTAGTGATAATAGGCTTCACATCAAGTTACATCATGTTGATAAATAATTCGGATAAGCGGTTAGTAGCTGTGGTTAGTAGCATTTTAGTTGATGAGGTGGCATTCGTAAATATACCTAAAAGCTGGTCTAATCACGATATAGTGATTACACACATTATAGAGTTCATTATCACACTATAATGTTGAAAGGATTGTGAAAATATGTTATTCCAGTTTAAGATTCTGCATCTTCATCAATTCCCCTGCAAGGCTTAAGCCCTGTTACTTTAAGACGTTTTCAATCTATGGCTTAAAAAAAAAAAAAGAAACTAGTCCGTTCTACATCGTTCGACGTACATTTGTTGGGCGTGGAGGCCTATGTCCAGTAGCAACAACATATTGATTGGTACCCTTCGTTTCCAATCCGACGACCCGAAGGATTAGATACTTTATTTTTTTATTGGGCACAAAAAACATTCTTAAAAAAATGAAACGAAGCAAAATAGGGATGTTTCCTGAGTAAAAAATATATGATTATGTTTAGTCTGTCAGTTAGATTATAGAAAAATATTGGACACGTATTTTTTCCTTTATCAAATCTATAAAAACTAACGAAGATACAAAGCATCAAAGATCAGGAGCGGGGGCTTGTGACGTCACGGCTCGCTAAAAATTGTAGCGAGTAGTGACGTCATACGAGTTTTCAACGCACTGTATCGTCTTCATTTTTTGTTTACGTGAAAAAAGAAAAAATACGTGTCCAATATTTTTTGGAAATCTATCCGACGGACTAATTAGATTTTTTTAGTCAACTACCCTATTGCTGTTGAGAGACCTACTATTTTTTTTTTGTAAATAAAAATACGAATGAATTATTTCTAAAATTAACTGACATGCTTTTAAAGCATTCTTCTGTTTTAAATAGGTATAAATTCAAAATTGAATTTGGAATTCAAACAATAAGCCGAAATACCCACATAACATACGCTTCTTCAGAAAATAAAATGAGAGTTTGTACCTAGATTATCACAGACTAGCAGCGCCCCGCGGTTTTACGCGTAGTTCCCGTTCCCGTGGGAATATGGGGATAAAATATCCTATGCTATAATAGCCTATGTTAATAAGGTCCAGTAGTTTTTGAGTTTATTCGTTACATACTAAAATACAAATCTTTCCTCTTTATAATATTATATAGAAGTATAGATAAGTATAATAATTGATCGTGACAAGTGTGCTAGTCCGATAAATTATATAGGTAGAGCCATACATAAAAACTATATCAAACTAAATTAAATTCAAGTTTCAGCTCACTACGAACCACAAAAAGTTAAACTAGTGTAAAACAACGTTAATAATACCCGTTACAGATAGTCCAAATGACGTAAATATTGATGTTAGATAATTGAGTCCAGTTCCGACAGTGTTTGGACACGCTCGCCATGTGATGCTGAATAAATACACTGTATTGATTCTATTAATTGGAACTGAGTGCTGCTGTTACATTGGCCGGTAGTGGATTATTTCCTGGGTATGAAAATAGGACATTTTGTTATGCCTGTATTTCGCAAATGGTTTGGTTTGGGTGTAAACATTAGATTATTTTAAACCCATTGGTGTTAATTCTAATGCCCTTTGCCGTGGCCGCGGTGACTCTTTCGAAGAAAATTCGCAACCATTTTTAGGTTCCGTAGCCAAATGGCAAAAAACGGTACCCTTATGGATTCGTCATGTCTATTTGTCTGTCCGTCCGTATGTCACAGCCGTTTTACTCGGAGACTATTAAACCTACATATAAATTGATAGAACTTCACAGACACTTCCAACGAAAATTGGTTTGAACATCACAGCTTACAGGTATACTTTTAGAGATATGAGATTTTAACAGTGAACTACGGAACCCTTCACTATGCGTGGTCCGACACGCACTTGTTTTTTTTTTTGTTTTTTAATGGGAAATCATCTAAAGACTTCTTCAGCTCTGGATGGAACGGAGGGGAGTGTCGGACTCTTACTGACTAAAATCCATCCGTGTTCCTCCTAATGCGCGCTTCGCTGCAATCCATTTGTCAGCTTCAATGATTATTATAATTTATAATACATTTCCAAGCTATGCACATCCACACAACCATATCACTCCAAAATACCCCTTATCACACGATACTTTCCGTTGTATTTCAATCCTCACAACACAGGTAATATCACGAATCTCCTCCAAACTCCTCCACGTAGAGATTACGTAAATATGACGTACCTAGCTACGTAGAAACGTAGAGCTGTGTACGTGTTCGTACAGTAGACGTAGTTATTGCGGTCGGGAAGGCGCAATGAAAATTGCCGAGTAATAGAGTGGGGACGCGTCGATAGAGTGATATCGATACTGAGGAATTGATGTTTTGTTTTTTTTTTTTTTAGTTTGTAATCGAGACGTTTTCCGTAGTTTTACGTGATATGCGTGTAAACGTTTTGAAAGACTAGAAGGAAATGGTTTTTTTTTTTGTTTTGAAGCGACTTCGGAAGATGAGCAAGGTTTTTATTTATTTACACATATAGCGTCCTGTGTTTCTTTTATGTAGGTATTTTGTTGCCATTACAATATAATAAGGCCCAGTTCAAAGGGAAACAACGAGTGATTTTCTCTTTCGTTAGAAAACTTACCTATACTTACTTACGTTCAATTAAAATCTGTTCATTCTTTCATTAAAAATGGAAAGGGCTTGAAAGTTTGTATGAAACACTATGAAGAGTAACGCTCTTTAAAAAATAAATATGATGTAATCTATCTCTATATAACAATTGATTCAGTGGTTAAGACGTTCCCACGTCTGCAGCAAACAGTCAGAGTTACTTTCATATTTTTTTATAAATGTAACAAACTTAGCAACAGTTCAATCCCCTCACAGTCCACTCAGTTTATGCTCCCGTAAGACGAAACCTTGCCAAGTCGCTAGTCATACACTTGACTGAAAATGGCTGAAAATTCAGTAACACTGGCAGTTATGCATCTCACGTACAACTACAATACTTTGGTTCAGCTGCATGTTCCAGAAAAATCTGGAAACATTCCAACACCAAACTGGCTAAAAAACAAAATCGTCCACATTTATTTTTCTATTCGATTTTCAAATACGGTTATCAGAGGAACTCGTAGCTCTAAATAACAATAACTATTGGATTTTTCCTGATTTAAAAAAATATGATTCTATTTAGTCCGTCAGTTATATTATCGAAAAATATTGGACAGATATTTTTTGCTTTATCAAATTTTATAAAAAATTGACTAAAAAAGCATCAGAGATCAGGAGCGGGGGCTTGTGGCATCACGTCGTCGTAATAATTGTAGCACGTAGTGACGTCACACGATTTTTCAACGCACAGTAGTCTTCGTTTTTTGTTTACGTGAAGAAATAAAAAATAGGTGTCCTTTGTTTTTTGGAAATCTATAGTGACGGGCTAATTAGATTTTTTTAGTCAGCTATCCTATTGCATGGTTCGGTCTTCGATGTTAAGCAAGGCTTAAAGAGATCGCTCCGTGGATGAGTCACCTCCTTTATATACAACAACGGCAGATTCTAATAATTTTCAAGCAACGTTTGTATTCACATTTCAGTCGCAGTCTGTCAAAAATGTTTGAAAAATGTAGTTTTCTTGACAGATTGCGAATTGTAGAATTGTTCCCAGTTCTTCTCCGTGCATCGGCACGTTAAGTCGTTGTTTCGAGCAATAATTCATATATCTTTAACAGCCGTTACGGAAAGTCAAAAGCCTGATAATCTGACACCAGTCTTGCCAAAAGATATCGTTTTGTGTGGTCATAGGCAGTCTCTTCATCTATACTAATATTATGAAGAGGAAAGATTTGTTTGTACTGAATAAGTTCCGAAACTCTTCTACCGATTTTAACATTTAAAAAAAACTAAATGATCAGTGAATATCAGAGGCTTCCGTATTCCCACGGGAACGGGAACTGCGTGGGTGAATACGTGGGGCGCAGCTAAGAACCAACGAACACAACTAGAGAAAGTCTGAACATATTTATTCGATTTTCAAATACGGAATTAGGTCAGTCGTTCCTTTAATTAGTTCTAAAAATCGAGATCAGGTCATTCGTTCCTATTTTAAATCGTTCGTTCAATTTGCCTGTTTGTCCATTTTATTAGTGCTGTGAGAGAATCAGGTTTTCAGCTCAGTGGGACGTTGGAACTCGATAACTAATTGTCAGTGTGAGTGCTTCATTATGTATAGGGTGGCCAGACGTTATGTTATTTTGGGATAGGACCAGAATGCATTTATTTATTTAATCAAAATATGTATATTTGATTCTTTGTGATATGATAAATTACAGTTATAATGTACAGTGTATTAGTATAAAATAATATTTGAGTTTTTTTAATAGTTTTTTAGCTGACTTCGCCTGCGTCACATAAGAGAGAAAAAATGCCCGTTTTGCAACATTTTTCATTGATGCTCCGTTTCTATGGGTCATAGCGTGATGTTATATATAAGCTTATATATTATAATTTCATCTGTATAGAACAAATCTATATTAGATTCTTATTTTTACGTGATGCGTGCATGACTCAGACAGCGAGACGATTAGCATTCTATGAATTTTCTTACTAAACTTATGAATTCAATATCTTTTGATTTCGTGAGTTGATTTAGATAAAATAAAAGCTAGATAAAACTCTGGATAACACTTAATATTTCTGAGCATCTATATTTGGAATCTAATCAGTGGTTCTTGAGTGATGCTTCCACAGACATACAGACAAAAATGTTCTATGTCTTTTTTCTGATGTTTATCAGCTATTTTTATGTACAGACACAGCGGGTCTACGTTTTTACTATATGTATAGACTTTGCTCTTATGATTTATGTAACTGTTGTTTTGGTTGTTCTATTTTCTATTCTTGTTGTACCAAAATAAATGTTTTATCTATCTAAAGTAAATATCATTGCTCAAATCAAGAAATAGAGTGGGATCAATTGAAAAAAAACCGTTTATTTTGTCGCATAATTATGGAATATTTATTATTGTTTTTTTTTTTTCAAATCAAGTTTGCCTATTTCCATAAACACCGCGTGGCAAATAGGCACATCAACAATACAAACATAATTCACCTAAATAAACTTACTCAAGAAAACATAAGCAATAAAACTCTATGGCGACAGATAACACAATTTTAAGCAATTAGTTGGACTACGTGCCATGACGTATAAAAAAGCGAGATGAATTGTCTATTGCAACCATTATGTAGGGTTGCCAACAGAGAAAAGAAGAAGCATATCTAAATGTGTAGATATATCTGAGTCTGAAAAGGGTAACAGAAAAGTACAGTTATTTTTTTGATTCAAATGATTATCTAGATCTGGGCAGAGCGTGAGGGAGTATCAGACTCTTACTGTCTGAAACCCACAAGTGTTCCTTCAAATGTCCTTTGCGTTCCAGAGCCGCGGTAACTCTTACGAACAATAGGGATGTTTCCTGAGTAAAAAATATATGATTATGTTTAGTCCGTCTGTTAGATTATAGAAAAATATTGGACTCGTAATTTTTCCTTTATCAAATCTATAAAAACTGACGAAGATACAAAGCATCAAAGATCAGGAGTGGGGGCTTGTGATGTCACGGCTCGGTAAAAATTGTAGTGATTAGTGACGTCACACGAGTTTTCAACGCACTGTATCGTCTTCATTTTTTGTTTACGTGAAAAAAGAAAAAATACGTGTCCAATATTTTTTGGAAATCTATCTGACGGACTAATTATTTTTTTTTTTAGTCAACTACCCTATTCCACTTCCCTTACAAACAATCAACAAAAATAAATTAACAAACGTAATTGTTTTTGAAATAGTTGTATGACTAAACTGGGTCAAAATTAAAAAAGTTTTAGTACTCTTGTAAATTGATAAGTTCGCAAAATACAGTACAATACTCAGAAATAAAATACGATTGGCAACCCTTGGATTGGCCAATAACTCTCAAGCAATTTAAGCAAGCACCTGAACGAAATATATGTCATTTATACTTTACAATTTACAAATCTATTGTTTTGCAACAATTTGTAACTTTTAAATGTCATAGAAACGACGTTTTGCTTTTTTTAATGTTGAATGTTTTTAGCATTGGCTTATTTGTAGAATATCGGTTCTTCTTATTATTTACTTAGTATTATTATTATATCGTGACAGTCCTAATATTATTTAATATTATATAAATAAATATATTTTAAAGCTAAGAGTTTATTTGTTTGGTTGAACGCGTTAATCTTAGGAACTGCTGGATCGAATTGAATTTTTTTTGCCCGTTTATCGAAGATGGCTAAATGCTAGGATAGGATATACATTTATATCATAACGCTACGACCAATAGGAGCGGAGCACCAATGAAAATGTTACAAAAACAGGGCTTTTTTCTGTCTTATGTGCCACAGACGAATTTCCGTGGCTCAGCTAATTATAAATATGACTGTGACGATGGATGAAAGGGACGAACCAGACGACCTTACTCCAGGAAAGCAATAGAGAAACCAGCACGATTAGAAAATACAAAAATAGACCGCGTTCCGTATTCCGGCCCCGCCGACGAAGCCCATCGCGACGCCCCCGTCGCTGAGCTATTAGCGTTAAATCCCCTAAATAATAATAACTAGACCCAGCCTGTCCCTTGCTGCCCCTCTCAATGACCCCGTTAAGCCGAGGCCCATATCCCACAGGGGATGCCCTTAGCGAAGCGGTCATTTAGTTTTTAGTCGTTTTTAACCCTGGCTGGGGGCCTTAAATTCATTTGAGGCCACCACAGGATTGCCCGGTTAAGCAGTAACCAGCCTTAGTGTGCTGAACTGCGAGGGGATAATGTTTTTTTCTCTTTCACGCAGAGCTACTGCTTCATATTATTGGTTCACGAATAGTTGAAAACTTGGATTAACACAAGAATGCATGCAGTGACTTCGTGCGTCGGGTCCATCCCTAACATCGGCAGACCCATTCATGAAACAATTCGGCGAGTGCTTGATTTGGATGCTGGTTAGCGGGTTCAGATGTCGGATTATTTATAAAGATTTTGAATCTGAATCTGCTGGTTGGTGTCTAGGTTGAACATGGTTGGGGCTTTCTTGAAGGGATCTGTTTCCAAACATAATTTTTAACTTTTATTTATTTTTCCCCATTTTCTTTTTAATTCTTTATTGTACACCAAAACAACTTATATTATACAAGGCATAATAAAGTGAATGTACAAATGCGAGCTTAACTCAAAGTTGAGTTTTCTCCCAGCAATTAGAGCAAAAGCCTTTGAATGATAGAGACAGATCAGTATTGAGGGTAGGGTAGCTTTTGTTTTATTTATACCTATGTTGTAATAATGTCATGTGCGTCTGTTTGGGAGGAATTAATTAAACTATTTTTCTTTTTATTGTCTTTCTTTCTTGAATGCTTTTTATCCCAGAAGTAAGTTCCCTTGGGATAACTTCCGACTTCCGAGAAATCACTGCCAGAAGCTGAACTGGAAATAAATCAAAACTTATTGAGGTTTTAGAAGAACGTCTCAAAAACCTATACTCCTTCTGAAAGAACGCTTTATAAATGTATTTATACTAATATTATAAAGAGGAAAGATTTGCATTTTTGTATGTAAAGAATAAACTCAAAAACTACTGGACCGATTTCAAAAATTCTTTCACTATTAGAAAGCTACATTCACCCTGAGTAACATAGGCTATATTTTATCCCCGTATTCCCACGGGAACGGGAAGTACGCGGGTGAAACCGCGGGGCGCTGCTAGTAGAAAATAAATTCGTTTTAATAACTACCGCTGTGGCTTCACAAATCTCGCACGGAAACTTAAATAGTCGTAAACTACTCAAGTTTGCTGTTATTTCCCTCATACTTCTTTCTGTTTAACGTCTCGTTTGTTTTATTTTATATACCAACATTTTAATTGGATTTTTTACTGTACATTTAAAAGTCAAGGTTTTTTTATTTGAAACCCTCTGAATCATTTATTGTTTTGTCACGATATTTTTCAAGACACATGCATGCAACTCGTGCGGTTTTAAAATTGCATCAGAACGTGCGGTCGTGAAAGGTCGAATGCAGTGGTACATTTTATTTTATGTGTATTTTATTTTTGTTTGTTTGTATTGAATAGGCTTCGAAACCATTTACACCGAGTAACTTAGGCTAAATTTTATCCCCAAATTCCCACGGGAATGGGAACTATGCCATAGGAAGCGATCAATTGCAACCGAGCAGTAGCTTCTCACGTTCTTAAGTCCGCATGTAGGCCTGTGTCAGAAATATACATACATATATATTTAAATTGAATTTATAATATACGAACAGCAACATAAGACACCCTTTCCCGTGGGAATACGAGGATAAAATATATCCTATATTACTCGCTGATAATGAAGCTAAAAATGTTTAAAATCGGTCTGGTTGTTTCGGAGCTTATTCAGTACAAACACAAACAAAACTCTTCTCGTTATAATTTTAGTATATACATATTACTATGAAGCTTGTCACAAAATTAACTTGACCCAGTTCACGGTGATCATTTTTAACAAGCCAAATTGAGGCTTCAAAATATTTACATATATTTGTGTATGTTTTGAGCAAGGCTTTACTTAGGTATATATTTATATATTTCAGGCAAGAAATACCCATACAAACATATACCTAATATTTACATATTAGTAATATTTTGCATGCCTTCTTTTTATATAAATGAAATTCTTGTCAAACAATTAAAATGTTCATGCACGTACCTATGTTCAACCAAAAGTTAGAAATTCCCAGCAGCTCGTATCCAGTTAACATGCTTCTAATTAAAAGCAAATGTTTGAGTACTAACTAAAATTAAATTAACCTTCAGTTTGTAAACTACAAAAGTTATTCAAACCTCGTAGAAATTTCACAAAATGGCTGAAGTTTAACCAAATAATGTGGCTGCTACGGTTTTTGTTTTTTATATTTTTATTTCGTTTCGTTTTGGCTTTGTTTTAAAGTTCTTCTTCGATTTTTTATGACTATAAAAGAAAATTCCTGATAACCAACTTTTCCGCAGTTCCTGTATATATTTACATATTAAGTATTTATTATTATATTAAAATAACTCTTTCTGTTATAAATATTTTAAAATACGCGGTTTTTACTCTTGAACGTTTTCGGTGGACTCAACGTCGGCAGAACAAATTGTACTTACAACACTGCCTTTACTACACCTACTATTATGGGCAATCAACGAAATTGTACTCCAGTCTGTATTAAAACAATTATTATTACAGTTCCAAAGTCGGTCAATCATAAACGATAACTCAGTTTTCATTATTTTTGTGAAGTTAGTCACTATAACATCGAGCAGTAGGTACCTATTCTTTCATAAGAAACGTTATTCAAAATACTAACTCACGTGATCACAAAACTATCGCTTTTTTGTTTTAGTTTTTTCTATGAAAAGTTTAGCTTTCTCACAATTAGCCCCCGAAGTGGCCAAAAAAATCTATACAAAACCACCAAAAAAAAAGAAGCCTAATTAGTATTCACAAATTACGACATAACTATCCAAAATCAAACCCAAAAGACCACTACAAAATCCTACCATTTCACCCACACATGGTCAGCCTACTTTCCGATATGTCGTGCTCAGAATAACTGATGAGCTGCTGATTTGATGGCCACCTCCAGCCTGACATGTTTACTTTCCCATATTAAATGTACACAAATCGATTTTATTGGCGGCGAATAGCTTTAAAACTATTTTCGGTGCATCTGATGTTCGGCAGTTTAAATGGGGCGAAATGAAACAGATGGGGTATTTTGAGTTAACGAGTTTTTTTATGGTGTTAAGATTTTGTTGTGATAACTTTCGTGTCTTTGAATCTGTTGTGAAAATTTCAGAAATTGTAAAATGAAATCTACTTTAAAATTAAAAATTAGAAAGAAAACTTATAAATTAAAAGTCGATGAAAAGGTGGGATTTAGTCAAACGCAAGCCTATCAATAGATAATAAAACATAAATAAACTGTAAATACTTAAAAGGTAACAATAAGAAAGAGTTTATTTTTAAAACTAGCAGCGCCTCGCGGTTTCACCCGCGTAGTTCCCGTTCCCATGGGAATATGGGGATAAAATATAGCCTATAGCCTTCCTCGATAAATGGGCTATCTAACACTGAAAGATTTTTTCAAATCGGACCAGTAGTTCCTGAGATTAGCGCGTTCAAACAAACAAACAAACAAACTCTTCAGCTTTATAATATTAGTATAGATTGAAACGTAGCACACGTCGTTGTTTTCAATTGGTTGGGAATATAATACTTATCTCCGAGAGCTTAACCTCCAGATGACGAGCGTTTACAGTTAGGTTAGCCGAAGGCTCTGGAAAAGCCAATATCAGTCATTAAAAAGTTCAACCATGGCGCAGCTCAATTTACTTAACATAAGAATTTACATTTTGATCGAAAATACGAAATACGATGAAAATCGAATTCCAACGACACAAACGCAACCACACATAACCCGTAAATGGAAATAACGCCAAAACAAGTAAAAAAATAAGATACCATATTCATCACTAGGTTTAACATGTTCTTAGTAAACGGTCCTACCGACATCGATATCTAGGCGGGTTTTCTGCGCACTATCCGCCGCATCTATTGCTACCTATATTTTATCTATGATCTCCTATCTGTCCTGAGTAATAGATTGTAGTGGGAGGGGGGAAAGGGACATTGCCGTTTTTGCTTCGTCGGTCTCTCAGATGGGTCTCTGTTTATTTTGGGGCTAAT
The DNA here is from genome assembly GCA_905332915.2 of Hecatera dysodea. Lineage (NCBI taxonomy): Eukaryota > Metazoa > Arthropoda > Insecta > Lepidoptera > Noctuidae > Hecatera > Hecatera dysodea. Next base: position 12,075,269 of record HG995313.1, on the reverse strand, counting down.
TGGATATCTAGGGACGTAGGGGACATTGTGTTCTTGCGGTTTGATAAATATTTAAAAAAACTGGTACCTATTGCAAAGTTGTTAGGTATCTTTGCTTTAGGTATAGGTACCAGTTTTTGTAAATTGGATTTCTAGATTTTTATTGGATGTAGAACTTGGAAAGGTGCTATAGTGTTTTTAGTCGCTTCTCGGTTTCAAAAAGAAAATTACTTAGGAATAAATCAAGAAAAAATAGGAATATAAGTTGGAAATATTAAATACTAGTTTCCGCCCGCGGCTTCGCCCGCGCGAATGTCGAAAACTATCCCAAGGGAACATACTCCCGGGAGATAAAGTATCCAATTTGTTATTCCAGACTATAATCTACCTCTTTGTCAAGGTCTCGGAAGTCTTTCATCAAGATCCATTTAGTAGATTTTGCGTGAAAGAGTAACAAACATCCATCCATCCATACTTACATATCTTTCGCGTTTATAACATTAGTAGGTTTTTGTCAAACCGCAATCATAATACGCCTAATATTCCGGTATGACTCTAATCTATATTATGTATATATAAAAGCAAAACTATAACACCTACAAACATAAAATGTGGCAGGTAGGTTCCTTATAGGGCGTGAAAACGGAGGTGGAAATTGTTTTAACTAAATCTGCGCAGACGAATTTGCGGGCGAAGTGCTAGTATTATTAAAAACTAATCTCATTTCCTACTTGGATTCTTATTAAAGCACTACTAACATATACTGGCATAGTTAAAACTTCGAAACGAACTTCGAAACCGTTAACCATTTCCTCGAAAACTTTCATCTATACCGAACGCCAGATAAATGTGCAATAATGGTCATTGACCCACCTACATTTATTGACAACCTTAATTCTTAAAACAGAAATAATGAATTAATGCTATATTTAATCGACATCCATCGTGATCCTTTATATTTACTTGTAATGGAAAACGATTCATTTTTTTTAACCGACTTTCTTTTTTTGTTGGAAAGGGTATACCTACTTCCCAAATGGTCCCATGAAAATTTTATCGAAATCAACCAAGCGGTTTTCGAAAAATCTAAAAAAAATATGTACTTTGCCTACTTTGACGATCTCTTAGTTTACTCTGCAAAGGAGCTGTACGTTTTTTTTACACCAATGTGATTGGTTCGTTTAGGTGGGGAAGGGGAGTCAAAGTCAAAGTCAATTCATTTATTTCAACTAGACCATTAACGGCACTTTTGAACGTCAAAACATTTGAAAATAAAAATATAGTGACTCTAGTTGTCCATTCGCAAAAAGTAGATTCTTATGGAGAAGAACGGACAAGAAACTCCATAGTTACTCTTTTCAAATATGTATAAGTTTTACAATATTTTGTATACATTAGCCAATTGGTTATATGTGAGGACGATGCACCCGAATAAAACTAAGTACTATACTATTAGCAGGTACACCAAAGAAACAACAGCAGAGGTAAAATTAATAAATTTGCTAGTCAGGGACATAGTACTCACATATTTACAATTTTTTTAAATCCTTGTTTTAAGCTTGTTTTATACAATTACCAACAATGAATCAGTGTGTGTTAAATTAACTATAAAAGATCAGGGAGGGATCAAGGAGGGAGGGGGTGTAGGTACCACTAAAAAGTGAAAAATAAAAAAAAAATTACAAAAAAATACAACCGACTTTTACACAAAAAATCAAAAAAGTGCAAAATAACTTTAATTTCGGAAGTCGGTGTTCAAAAAACGAAAAAGCAACCACAAACACCGAGTTCCGAAATTAAAGTTATTTTGCACTTTTTTGATTTTTTGTGTAAAAGTCGGTTGTATTTTTTTGTAAAAAGTTTTTTTTTTGTCCAAGTACCTACGAAGAGATATCAAGGAAAGGGCAATGACCTTTATTGCACATTTATCTGGCGTTCGGTATAGCCACATCGCTCACGAATGATTAGTTTGCACGGAAGCTTACTTCAATATCGTGGTGGTTCACCGAAAACTGTTCCATCAAGGGACGGATTGGGCGGCTTATTTCACTGAGCAAATTTTTATCAGATAGTTATTAGGTTGCTAGGTCGTGATATTGATAGTGACTAAATGCGTGGTTAGATTTGAAATAGATGTTTTTATTTTGGTAAAATAACTCGAATGTTTATTGAATGCAAACCTTTGAAAACTAGTTAATCCAATTATTATTATTAACTAGCAGCGCCCCGCGGTTTCACCCGCTTAAGTTTCGATCCCGTGGGAATATCGGAGTAAAAATTATCTTTTATGTTAATCCTGGTTATAAACCATCTGTGTGCCAAATGTCATCTAAATACCATCAGTAGTTTTTGCGTGAAAGAGTAACAAACATACATCCATCCATACTTACAAACTTTCGCATTTTAATATTAGTAGAATTGAACTCATTTTCAAGGGGGTTATAAAATTATTGTTCTTTCATTAATTCTATTACGACAGCAAAATATCACTCGTATCTAAAGGCCTTTTTTTGGATGGGAAAACAAATGATTTCTCCCGCTCTAGGCGGAGCACAAGGAAGTATCAGACTCTTACGGACTAAAACCCACACGCATTCCTCCTAGTGCCCTTTGCATTCTAAGGCCGCGGTGACTCTTTCAAACAAATTCTGCAACGTATTCTTTGAGGCACGCGTGGATCACCCGGGCCTGGTTGTTATCGGACGACGAGCCACCCATAGCTCGTCATCTGCAGGCCCGTATCTAAGGGCTTGCGTTCAAACCTATGCGATATTCGATAACCGTAACAATAGATTTCACTCGGTTTTTCGCGGTATTCAGCGAGTGTGCCAGCAGCTCTGCTGGTCTTCAGAAACTATTTGACAAGTACACTGTATTAAAGCAATCTTCATGTTCCTCTTCGCTATTGTCACAATTTATTTGTGTTTGAATTTTCCTAAATACCCCCATTGGGACAGTGTGAATGTACACATTGACTCACTTTACCTAACAATAGGGTATTTTACTGTAAAAATCTAATTAGTCCGTCTGATAGATTTACAAAAAATATTGGACACGTATTTTTTCTTTTTTCACGTAAACAAAAAATGAAGACGATACAGTGCGTTGAAAACTCACGTGACGTCACTAAGTTGCTACAATTTTTACCAGCGACGTGACGTCACGTGAGTTTTCAACGCACTGTATCGTCTTCATTTTTTGTTTACGTGAAAAAAGAAAAATACGTGTCCAATATTTTTTGTAAATCTATCAGACGGACTAATTAGATTTTTACAGTAAAATACCCTATTTCACTAATGCCTAAAATCTATTTGCGAACTCTTTCTTCACCTTTCTCTACAGGCGCTAACAGTGATATCTCTTTGTTCCAGCTGCACTCGGAATACCGCAGCACGTACAAATGGCACGAGTACAAGGAGCAGCAGCAGGGCGTGGTGAAGCAGCCGGCTCCCACGCCCCCCTCCGCACTGCCCATACAGAGGGGTAAGTAGTAAACCAGCATCTATTCTATACAGCCATGAACTACAAGAGAATCTAGATAATCCAAGTGGTTTACCGAGGTGGTCTAGCAACCAGGCCCGAGTCGACGGCGCCTCGTGTTCCACGCGCGCCTCAAAGAGCCGTCAGCAAAGAAGACGGGGCCCCATAGGGTCAGTGCCTGCTAGGGTTGCGGAATTTGTTCGAAAGAGTCACCGCGGCCCTGGAACGCAAAGGGCACAAGAAGGAACACGGGTGGGTTTTAGTCAGTAAGAGTGACACTCTCTTCCGCTCCGCCCAGAGCGGGAGAAGTCATTTGATGATTTCCTATCCAAAAAAAAAGGCATGGAGAAGCAGCGTACTCCCACATTCAGAGGTCTGAGTCATACAATCTTTACAACTATGGCCAGAAGACAGCTTGTCTGAACTCTTTTTCAGAAGCACGAGAAAAGCTTAGGCCTAGCCTTTTTTGCACTGCCTATTTAGAAGAACTTAGACACTATAACCAGAACTATTCTGAACCGCTTCCAAGAAGCACGGAGCCTGCTTCTAAAGCCAATTTGCACTCGGATTAGAACCCACAGAGGGTCCGTACATCTATAGATGGGGCACAAACAGGCGGGTAGGCCAGGCAGACAGGCAATACCTAGCAGTTCTCAGGGTTTAGGAGTTAGGGGATATTATACTATACATAAAAAAGCACGCGCAGCCGTTGGTCCAATGCCTGATTAACTCGATTGATCATACAAGAAGAGAGAGCGCCACACACATTACCAGCTATGGTCATATTGCGTTGACCACTCCTAAATTTATTAGTTACAAATTTGAATCAAATAACTTGAACTTCTACCACTGTTTAGGTGTGGTCGATAAGAATGACAAGAAAGCAGAATAGTTAGTGAAGTTCATAAATTTGTAATGGTCTATAGAATAGGCCTTTATATATTACTTTTATTCGGACGAATGACGATCTACCATTTGTCATCCGTTGTAAATGGTGAATTAAAGCGTTTGGTTACTACAAGTCACATTGATCAATGATCCTTTGGATGAAACGTAATTTGATGAAAACCGTCCCTATTATAGCCGACTAGAAACTAAACTGACTTCCAAAAAAGGAGGAGGTTCTCAATTCGACTGTATTTTTTTTAAATGTTTGTTACCTGATAACTTTTTATTTGGTGTACCAATTTTGGTGATTCCTTTTATATTCGAAAGCTGGTGCTTGTCGTATGGTCCAATTTAAATTTATTGAGATCTGACGACTAGTATTTGAGTTAGGTATCTCTAATAATGCGTGGCTTAGTTTACGTTGACGACGTTCTCATCCCTCTTGTCGATGTAAAATGAAAAAAAAAATTGTGTACGATGGTTTGGAAGAGCATTTCTAGTTTGGTGAAGATCTGATGAAGAACAGAGACGATGGGAAAAGGAACGCTTCAATAAAAAAAAAATGTATTGTTGAATTGAACTGTTCGGGATTGCTGAAATCGCATGTTTGTTTATTGTTTACACCAAAGTGATTGGTACGTACAGGTGGGGAGGGGCGTATTCCACTAAAATGTGAAAAATAAAAAAGAAATACAAAAAGTGGGTTTTTTGTGTAGAAGTCGGTATTATTATTATTTTTGTTTTCTTTTTCTGTAGTCAAAACAAAGGTTCTCCAAATCACTGTCCGACTTTTGGAATAAATTGTAATCCTTTAGTCTCTATCCATTCATCATCTCAGCCTCCACTATTGTAATTAGGCCTCCCCCAAGGCCCGCAACATAGACCGATCTTGTGCGTCTCACAACCAGCGGATTTACCAGGTTATCCATCTTAGAGGAGGCCTTTCAACGATCCATCTTCCAGTACGCGATCGCCACTCCAGAGGCTTTAATTTCTTTACGACCGTTGCAACTTGTATCAGTGAACACTCAATAATTTTACTTCTTTGCTCCCAGGCCCGATGGAACCAGCAATGCCTCGTCGCAAAAAGTACCCCGGTGTGGCGTACAAGACGAACGAGCTGTTCGACCCCGCGCCCGCGGACGACATCCGACCCCAGCAGACGTCCGCTTTCGACCGGGCCAGGGTAAGATCCTCTGTTACGGCGCATGCTTTTGCGAATCCCGCGACCCCGGCCTACGGTCAAGTGACGGAACACCGTGGTGGTTTTAGCCGGTAAGAGTCCGGCACACCCCCCCGTCTTCCCCAGACGGGGGACAACCCAGGAGGATTTCACCACGTTAAAAAAAAGGGGTAGAACCTCTAGTATTCCGTGTTGGTTGGTTGGTCGACTGAAACGGGACAAAACCATTTCACTTCATAAACTCAACAGCCTTTTAGAAACTGGGACTAAACAAAATAAAGTCTACGATAGTGAAAAGTACCTGAAATAAACAGAAATCTGCAGCACTACCACTATTTCACCCAAACTAGAGATGGCGCTGCGGTATACTGTTGCAGGTTTGAATCAACATATGTAGATAATTTTTTGACCAATACAATAGGGTAGTTAACTACAAAAATTCTAATTAGTCCATCAGATAGATTTCCAAAAAATATTGGACACGTATTTTTTCTTTTTTCACGTAAACAAAAAATGAAGACGATACAGTGCGTTGAAAACTCGTGTGACGTCACTACTCGCTACAATTTTTACCGAGCCGTGACATCACAAGCCCCCACTCCTGATCTTGTATGCTTTGTATCTTCGTCAGTTTTTATAGATTTGATAAAGGAAAAAATACGTGTCCAATATTTTTCTATAATCTAACTGACGGACTAAACATAATCATATATTTTTTACTCAGGAAACATCCCTATTGTATGGACTTCAAAAGGGACCTTGACCTCTGAGTTTGTTTATGTATTTCTTCGCAGGGTAGTCAGCTAGGAAACACCGGCCTCATCTAGTTTTTATAACGGCCAAAAAATATTGACGTGTAAAAGTGTTTTTTACAAACTACTTACAAAATAAATATCATTTATCATTTACGCAATATCAACAAACGCTGCCATGGCACCACAGTTCTATCATATTGGGGCTGTCACCGTCACTGAGAGTTAATAAGCTGGAAATTCCTACACTTACTCTATAGTATCTGTACTTTAAATACTGCAGATACTATCATATTGACACTTACGTTTTAGGTATTTTATGCCTTTTATCCATTGTAACATCTCATTATGTTCACATGATTTATCTTTGACTTTTAGATTATCTTCACAGTTACATATTTTGACTTTTAGATTATCTTCACAGTTACATATACTGAAATTAATGAAGTGCTTGTAATCACCTTTTAATATTCTATTCTATTCTATTTTTTTTAATGGCAAACATGCCGATGTCGACAATTCTGCCAATGCCAATGTCAACTGTGCTATGGAAAGACGTGTGAGACCAAAGACAACAAATGAAGATTTTTTATAATTTTGGGGAATAAAACCTTGTTATTGAGTTTTAAAACATGTCGGCGCATCGCTAATACGCCGTATTTAAAGTCTGCTGTCAGCTGTCACCGATGACAGCTTCTACTGTTAGGTGACAGTTACGTCAAATGTCAGACGTCAGAATAAGAGTGACAGCCGTCACTCTAGCGGAGCGTCTGACGGGTGGGAGCACGGCGGCCATGTTGAAGAACACTTTTTGAACGAGAGCCGACCGTGCACCACGCGCTAGACGAATCGCTAATATTCTACGTCATCCTAGTGTGTAATGCGATTATCCTATGGAATTTGATTATTAATAGACTTTTGCTAGAATATAGAACAGTTATTTTATGAATCAAGCTTTGTGAACGCAAATTATAGTGATTTTGATAAAAACTCGAGTGTTCATTAAAATTTCGATTCCTTGCCCAAGTATCCGCGCCTGACTAACTATGGCGGACTCCGATGAAGGCCCTCCTGCGCCTATATCAGAAGTGGGATCCCACGGGCTGCGACCAGAAGAGACGAGATCATCGTTGGAAGACCATGGTGCCACAAAATTACTAAGCAACATGGAAGCACTACTCTCGCGAATGGTCTCAATGTCACAGATGCCTAGCACAAGTACAGCTGCCACCCAACTTTTGCAGTTCAACCCAGACGACAGTGATGCTGACATAGAAGGTTGGTGTAACGTTACCGAATTGATTGTGCAAAAAAAGTGTTTAGAAGGAGTCGAGCTACTTATGGCTCTCACAAGTGCACTAAAGGGTCGCGCAGCCTCTTGCATAACTAGACTAAATCTAACCGAGTTGACCTGGCCGTTAGTAAAACAGTCCTTACTGGCCAAGTTTTCAAAGCCGAAATTGCCGCAAGACCACTTTGATGATATATTGCGGTTCCAGATTGGAATAAAAGAAACTGCATCTGAATCTGCAATGCGGTTGTGGAATATGATTGAACGAATACCCAAGACTGACATGCCTGAAGAAGTAATTACTGGATTTGTGGTGTCTGTGCTCTGCCAAAAAGACGGTGTTATACGTCGTGAGCTGAATGCTCATCTCATCAGTAGTAGATCTCAATTGTTTCGGATTCTAGGCGGTATTTCTTTGAAGCGGCGCCTCGAATCAGAGATGCAAGAAATAGAAGTGAAGCGACCCCGTATGAGCGATACACGGTTCCCTGGAAAATGCCATTGGTGTGGATTATCTGGACACCGACAAGCTGATTGTAGGAAGAGACGTGAAAACGCCGGATCATCAGCACAAGCAGACGCCTCCAACTCTTCGCGTCTTGCTGATAGGACACCAGCTGTCACCTGCTACGTGTGCGGCAAGCAAGGGCATGTGGCGACAGTTTGCCCCGACAGAAAAACTGGTGGAGGCGCGGCAGTCAAGGAGGTCAACCTGTGTGGACAGCGCACCTCAAGGGGCATCCTGAATACTTCATCCGGTGAGCCCGTTTCGTTTTTGTTTGATAGTGGGTCGTCTTGTTCGCTCCTCAAAGAGAGTTTTTGCCGTAAATTTCCTGGTACTGTGTGCAATTCTCTTGTTTACCTAACTGGGATCGGAGGCGACGATGTTAGGTGTGACACTCAAATTTTAGACGAAGTAAAAGTAGGTGAAATAACTCAGACCTTACTTTTTCACGTAGTACCGGATTCTTGCCTATCGGAACCTGTCATAATAGGTAGGGATTTCTTAGAAAACGATATTGGCGTCCAAATAGATCAGGATCAGCTTAAATTCTTTTATAAGAAACAGTCTAATTCTTGTGAGTTGCAACCGAACAAAATAACTTCCGATTCAATTGACACTGATCTTGAAGGTGAAGATAGGGAATCTTTAGTGAAACTGCTCAACAAATATGCTCAATATTTCATAGAAGGAGTTCCAACTAGAAAGGTTAAAACTGGTATGTTAGAAATTAATCTAGTTGACCCGCACAAAATTGTTCAAAGATGTCCTTATAGATTAGCGCCACCAGAAAAGCAAATTGTAAGAGAAAAGATTCAAGAACTTTTAGCCGCCGGGATTATAAGAGAGAGTACTTCACCTTTCGCTAGTCCGATACTCCTAGTCAAGAAAAAGGATAATACAGATAGGATGTGCGTCGATTTTCGGGAACTTAACTCTAATACTCGACCCGAACACTATCCATTGCCGCGCATAGATGATCAAATAGACCAACTTACAGGTGCCCAATTCTTCACTTCCCTCGATATGGCCTCTGGTTTTCACCAAATTCCTATTCACCCTGATTCCGTACAGAAGACAGCATTTGTGACGCCAGAGGGCCAATATGAGTACTTAACCATGCCGTTCGGTTTGCGCAATTCCCCATCTGTATATCAGAGATGTATAACGAAAGCACTATGTCACCTTACGAATAAACCCCTGGTGTATATGGATGATATTCTCTGTCATTCTAAAAGCGTTCGCGAAGGCCTGGAGCAGTTACATGAAGTTCTGGGTGCGTTATCTGAGGCAGGATTTTCACTCAACTTAAAAAAATGCAAATTTCTTAAATCAAAAATTGATTATCTGGGATACTCGCTTCAAAGCGGTGAAGTGAGGCCCAACCTTCGTAAAATACAGGCCCTGGTAGATGCTCCACCCCCAAAAACAGCCACACAAGTCCGGCAATTTCTTGGTTTGGCCTCTTATTTCCGCAAGTTTATACCTGGTTTTAGTCACACAGTCGGCCCATTGTATCCACTAACGAAACTTAAGGGCCCCATCAAATGGACTGACAAATGCGAGGAAATACGCAGGGCAATTATTGGCACACTAACATCTGAACCAGTCTTAACCATTTTTGATCCCGAGCTGCCAGTCGAGTTACATACCGATGCCAGCTCCGAAGGCTATGGCGCAATCCTCATTCAAAAAAGAGATAATTTACCCCACGTTATAGAATATTTTAGCCAACGCACAAGTGATACAGAGTCCCGCTACCACTCATACGAACTGGAGACGCTGGCAGTCGTACGAGCGGTAGAACACTTTCGTCATTACCTCTACGGGCGACACTTCACGGTCTTCACTGATTGCAACTCGCTAAAAGCATCTAAGTCAAAAGTAGACCTGACACCACGTGTTCATCGCTGGTGGGCTATCCTTCAGGCATACGATTTTGAAATCGTATATCGTGAAGGCCGTGGAATGGAGCACGCAGACTATCTCTCTAGAAATCCCCAACCCGATACAAATTTAGCTTCCTCAACATCTTCTGTCAAAGGACGAAAAGATGTCAAATTCGTAGAACTGCATAAAGGTTGGCTCTCGGTAGAACAAAAAAGAGATTCTGAAGTGCAAGATCTGATATGTAAACATCATAATAATGATTTCCCCGAATCCGTAGCAGAAACGTATGACGTTAGAGACGGTATCTTGTATAGGAAAATTGCTCGGAACAAAATTGTATCATGGTTGCCCGTTGTCCCTCGCTCGTTGATTTGGACTTTAATTAGTCACATTCATAGCGAACTACAACACTTAGGATACGACAAAACGCTAGACAAAATTTATGAACAGTATTGGTTTCCCCAGATGTCCAAATGTGTTAAGAAATTTATAGAAAGCTGTATTATATGTAAGGCATCAAAAGGCCCTTCCGGAGCTCAAGCTGTTCAGCTCCACTCCATTCCAAAAGTGTCTTTGCCCTGGCACACCATTCACATTGATTTTACCGGTAAGCTTAGTGGCAAAAGCGACCGAAAAGAGTACTGCTCGGTAATTATCGACGCGTTTACAAAATACGTATTACTAGAACACACCTATTCATTAGATGCAACTTGTGCTGTGCAGGCCGTAAAAAGGGCAGTATCTCTTTTTGGTGCACCGAGACGTATAATTGCTGATCAAGGCCGTTGCTATGTAAGTGCAGAATTTAAAAATTTCTGCGCTGAGCATAAAATCGACTTGCACTTTATAGCAACTGGTTCTGCTAGGGCTAACGGACAAGTCGAGCGTATTATGCGAACGCTCAAGAGTCTTCTCACAATTGTTGAGAATGACCCTAACAAAACCTGGCGGGAAGAACTCGGCAATGTCCAGTTAGCGTTAAACAGCACTAAATCAACCGTAACTAAATACTCACCGACCGAGTTGATGATAGGAATTCGTGCACAATCATTAGGACTATCTAAAATAGGTATTTCCGATTATGAAGAGTCAAACCGTCTAGATTTAGAGTCTGTACGAGACGATGCTTCACAAAATATTCGGAAAGCAGCTGCAGCCGACGCTGAACGATTCAATAAAGGTCGAGCGATAATTAAACCATTCTCAGTAGGAGACTTCGTATTTATAAAAAGTAGCGAGCGAAATCAGACCAAGCTTGATAGGAAGTTCAAAGGGCCGTTCGTTATCACTGCGATTTTAGACAATGACCGCTATGAGCTTAAGACAGTTAGTGGTGTTGGTTCCAGACGTACTTACAAGTATGCACATGAGTATTTGCGCGCAGTACCTAAGGGACACGAGGGTTTATTAGAAGTAACTAGTAGTCTATTGAATGAAACGGAGGCTGAGACGGCGCCAGAAGAGGTACACGAGAGTACTAGTAGAGAAAGTACACACTCATTACATAACGATGACACCTTGACTCTCGAATCCAACACCGATACAGCTGGCTCAGATACTTTAACTGCGGGTTCTGATACTCTAAGTGTACTCTCGGATGACGAAACGTCCCAACTACACGAAGTAGAAGTCGAAATCCATAACAATTAGGTATGTACGAGACTTGTGTATTTTTTTTGTGTATCATGTGTGCCGGTGGACGGAATGTGCCGTCCGGTCCATGCCATACTGGCTGGTCGAAGGGACGCACACTTCCTGTCTAGTCCATTTTTTTTATTGATTGGTCGAAAGGACAGTGTCGTCCGGTCCATCCGCGATGGTCGCAGGGACACACCCGTCCGGTCCAAAACCTGTATTTGAGTGATTGGTCGAAAGGACAGTGTCGTCCGGTCCATCCGCGATGGTCGCAAGGACACACCCGTCCGGTCCAAAACTTGTATTTGAGTGATTGGTCGAAGGGACAGTGTAGTCCGGGCTACCCATTACATCAGGGTCAGTCGTAAGGACACACCCGTCCGGTCCAAGTTTATATGTAATTGAATGGTGATAGCAATGTCAAAGCCAACACTTATTCTGGTTGTCAGGTTGGACGAGCATATGTTTGAAGTTGCGTAACGTTGTTTCAGGATTGCATCCAGGTACGCCCGAGGACGGTCGCTAGTCAGTTTGGCCGTGTCGGCGCATCGCTAATACGCCGTATTTAAAGTCTGCTGTCAGCTGTCACCGATGACAGCTTCTACTGTTAGGTGACAGTTACGTCAAATGTCAGACGTCAGAATAAGAGTGACAGCCGTCACTCTAGCGGAGCGTCTGACGGGTGGGAGCACGGCGGCCATGTTGAAGAACACTTTTTGAACGAGAGCCGACCGTGCACCACGCGCTAGACGAATCGCTAATATTCTACGTCATCCTAGTGTGTAATGCGATTATCCTATGGAATTTGATTATTAATAGACTTTTGCTAGAATATAGAACAGTTATTTTATGAATCAAGCTTTGTGAACGCAAATTATAGTGATTTTGATAAAAACTCGAGTGTTCATTAAAATTTCGATTCCTTGCCCAAGTATCCGCGCCTGACTAACTATGGCGGACTCCGATGAAGGCCCTCCTGCGCCTATAAACAAGTTTTAATATTTTTGTTGTTTATTTTTATTGTTGTGACATTCACGTCAGAGTTTGTCAAGCTGTAACTTTTTTCTTTATGTAGGTAACTGCGCTATAGCTTTACTAAAAAGGTTTAACTTATTTTAAATACTAAAATTCACTTTATATTTGTTTTTAATAGATAAATATAAGATGTCTCCGTCGTAAACCATTGAAGGTAAAAAAAAACCTGGTTTACGCGATTATCTCGGTTTGACCAAAATACAGGATATGCATTGCCATGCAACATGACAATGCTGTCAGTCTTCTGTGCTCACTTCCAGTCGACAACTATGCGGATTTTTGTTTTGACATAATATGTAGGTAATTAGTTCAGTATTTCAAAGAAAAAAAGTGCCTGGATTCAGTAGTTTCGGGGATAAAGGGGGAATGGTAATTTTTCATCTAATTTCTAGAATATCTTCAAAACTACTTATTTTAAATATTATTAAAAATATAATTAATTTCCATAGAAAGAACCCTTTCATTTGATATGTTAAATATTTTGTTTTTTTTTTAGTCCTTCAAAAGAATCAGCAGAATTAGTTATGCAGATTCGGAGAAAGTTGGCTGTGACAGACAGACACACGGCTGAACCAAGGGTTCCGTTTTTTACGGATGTTCGGAACCCCATAAATTGTAGTACCACAAACAACCCATATTAATAGACTTTTATTTACAGAGCGCGCAGAGGAATGATACTGATCGCGCTGGTCGCCGCAGCAAGTCCGAGGGTCCTCGCCAGCCGCGCTGGACGGACACCGTGGAACCCAAGGTACTGTTACTGTCTCCATAAACACTCTCCATCACGTCACGGATATCACGAGATATAAGTTTTGAAACGTGCTTCATGACTCAAGGTGTATGTTTCGACTGACTGATCTTGACAGTTCAGACGTGTCTGTAAATGGTTTAATTGAGATAAGTTATTTGAGTTTTTGAAATACAAGTATTTGGTCCGTTAACTAACGGACTCAATAATATATTTCATATTATTACACACATATTATTATACATTTTTAATATATAAAAATATGGACTCATATATTTTTTTTTTTGATGGGAAATAATCAAATGTCCCCTCCCGCTCTGGGCGGAGCAGAAGGGAGTGTCAGACTTTTACTGACTAAAACCCACCCGTGTTCCTCTTGTGCCCTTTGCGTTCCAGGGCCGCGGTAACTCTTTCGAACAAATTCCGCAACCCTTGTCTTGTGTCTAGGTAAAAAGTGTACCATGGTGACGTCACGTGATATTTTAAAACACTGTCACGTCTTCATTTTTTGTTTAGGTAGGTACGTGATGACAATAAAAAAGATACTTGTCTAATTTTTTTTACTGAAATTGACATAGAACCCTGTCCTCGAAAAACGACTAAAAAGCTCAAAAAAAAAAAACACTTTTTAAGCAGCGTTTTGAGGTCGTTTTTTTTTATTTATTTATTTTGATATTGTTTCTTTACTCTATAACAGCTGTAAAACACCGCCCATAAATATGACCACGATATCTAGAACATCCTGTATAAACAAACTTTTTAGGCACCCACCTTATACTATGGACTTACAGCTAAAACTTGTCCTTAGCATACATTGTGCGCGTTTTATTTATTTACTAGTAGCGCCGGGCGGTTTCACCCGCGTAGTTCCCGTTCCCGTGGGAATACGGGAATAAAATATAGGCTATGTTACTCAAGGTGAATTTAGTTTTCTAATGGTGAAAGAATTTTTGAAATCGGTCCAGTATTTTTTGAGTTTATTCGTTACCTACATGCAAAAATAAAAAATTTTCCTGTTTATAATATTAGTATAGACTAGCGGCCTGCCTCGGCTTCGCACGAGTCTACATTTATTTATTATAATATAGCCTATATTACAAAGGGATTTTTGTTTTATAAAAACATTGCCCCACACTAGGATTTACAGCGTTCACAAACATGAAATTTCACATACACAAGACACCCAGACCCGGAACAATTATCTGTAGGCCATACAAATATTTGTTCCGTGCGGGAATGAACCCGCGACACGCAGCGCAGCAGCCCAACGCTCAACCACTGCGCCAACCGTGTCGTCAGTTATAGAGTGGCAGGCTTGTAGAGCTCAAACCGGATATAAATTTTCCGGACACAAAAGATGTCCGGTTTTTACCGCCCAGTCGTTCCCTAGACGCCCTCTAAACTAGGAAAAAACCGGAAAAACCTTACGCAGCTCCACCCAAGAGTCAAGAGAAGCTGCTTATCCATTCCATGCCAGCCATTAAGCCAACTGTATGCGTTACAGTAAAAGGCTTGATCGACCCTGATATAATTATACTAGCTGTCCGCACAACTTCGTTTGTGTCACATTTTTCATGACTGCTCCGCTCCTATTGGTTTTAGCGTGATGATATATAGCCTATAGCCTTCCTCGATAAATGGGCTTCTAACACTGAAAGATTTTTTCAAATCGGACCAGTAGTTCCTGAGATTAGCGCGTTCAAACAAACAAACAAACTCGTCAGCTTTATAATATTAGTATAGACTAGCTGCTGCCCGCGACTTCGTCCCCGTGGAATTCCCGATTTTAAAACATTCTTTATCGCTGCTCCGCTCCTATTGGCTTAAGCGTGATGTTATATAGCCTAAAGCCTTCCTCGATAAATGGTCTATTCAACCCAAAAAGAATTTTTCAATTCGAACCAGTAGTTCCTGAGATTAGCGCGTTTTCAAACAAACAAACAAACAAACTCTTCAGCTTTATAATATTAGTATAGATGTGGTTTATTAACCAAAAGAGAAGAAAGTTTTACAAAGTTAATAGCGTCGCGACAAAAGCGCGAGCGCGTTCCAAGTACAAGTATGAAGTTTGTTGTTGTGAAATTGTCGCCGTTGATTCGCGAATGTTGCCATCTTTTGGACGCGTTCATGATAGCTGCGTTCCGGCGTAGACACCAGCCGCTGTACCAACTATGTCGACATCTTGCATGTGTGCTCTCACTTATTTCTGCGCCGACCATACAATAAACTTATTATCTCAGTCGCTTGCGTGTACCAACGCAGTTATTATATTAGATTTCCTCACTGATCTATCTGGAGGAAAATATACAGTACGCCTCTACTAATAAAACGGAAATCACTTGATTAAACTAGCCTTTCACTAATTAAATGAGTTATGTACACTTATCAACAAGTGTCTGGAGACCAAACACGACTAACTGAATAGGGTAGTTAACTAAAAAAATCTGATTAGTCCGTCATATAGATTTCCAAAAAATATTGGAAACGTATTTTTTCTTTTTTCACATAAACAAAAAATGAAGACGATACAGTGCGTTGAAAACTCGTGTGACGTCACTACCCGCTACAATTTTTACCGGGCAGTGACGTCACACAATCCCACTCCTGATCTTTGATGCTTTTTATCTTCGTCAGTTTTTATAGATTTGATAAAGGAAAAAATACGTGTCCAATATTTTTCTATAATCTAACTGACAAATTAGAATCATATTTTTTTAATCAGGAAACATCCCTATTATCTTGGGTGAGGTTATTTAGTTTTCACTGCTGGTAACCTAAATGCTACAGTACTCTTTTCCAGATCCACCGAACTAACTCTTTCTTATAAAGATGGGTAGGTACTCATCAAATGACTTGTTCTGCTCTGGGCGAGTGGAAGGGAAGTATCAGACTCTTACTGACTAAAACCCATCTGTGATCCTTCTAGTGCCCTTCGCGTTCCAGGGCCGCGGTGACTCTTTCGAACAAATTCCGCAACCCTAGCAGGCCCCGTCTTCTTTGCTGACAGCTCTTTGACTCTTTGACTCGGCTCTTATTTAGGCGCTTTAAGTAGGTGTATTGAGGTCAATTTCCAGTCAAACCGGATTCAGCTGAATACCAGTATTTTTCGTAGAGCGGATGCCTACCAGGCGTCCACAACACATTAATTACAAGAAGCAAGAAGTACCGACTTCTTGGCAAGACTGGAGTCAGATTTTCTGGCTTCTGACAATCCGTAACGACTGCTCAACGAAAAACCAATTCATAGGCACATAGTTACACAAACATTATATTTACGAGAATAAATTCCAAACTGAACCATGACGTCACGCGTCATCATGAAAACCTGCAAACATTTTCACTGTTTACCAATCCCGATATAATCTTATCTAGCGTTATGTACATAAATGCATTATGTATTGTGCCGTGTAATCATTATATTTAGAAAGTTAAATCAGTACGATCACGGTTTTTGAATCGGTTAGCGCTTGTTAGAGTTTAGTTCTTGAGTGGTTAAATGATAAATGATAGTAGCCAGCCTTTCGGTGTTTTACAGGTTGCATTTTGGAGAGTGTGCGCAGGAACTGCATAACTTGATCCCGCCATCCCTTTTTTACCATCGGACGATCCGACGTACGGCGAGTATCCATCCATACGTTGTTGAAACTTCTACGGTCCGGACTAAGCGTTTTGCCTCGTCGTTTATACCGCGAACATCGAAGGATTGGAACAATTTGCCTGCGGCGGTCTTCCCGTCCGATTATAATCTGAATGTCTTCAAGGCAAGAGTGAATAGGCTCATAAACTAGTGCGCCTTACCATCAGAGATTGCATCGCTGCTTACCATCAGGTGGGATCGCAGTCAAGCACTAGTTTATAACAAGTTAAAAAAAAAAAAAAAAAAAAATTATTTTGTTAGTAGGTTAAACATAACACTTTTATACGTCCAATATTTCTTGTCATTTTAAGCTAGATGAAGCCGGTGTTTCCTAGCCGACTACCCTGAGAAGAAACACCGAAACAAACTCAGAGGTTAAAGTCTCTTTTAAAGGTTTGTTTGTCTCTATCGTGTTTTATTGTCAGTTGTTATCTCAATTCCGGTGAAGCTCGACTAATGTGAAATAATACCGGTAGTTAACCTTTTTCAATAAGGTAGTTGACTAAGAGCAGATTTTTCAACACTAAAGAATAAAAATGGCGGTTTGATATATTTCACATACAAAACCTGTCAAACCGCCATTTTTATTCCTCGAATAAAAATTAAACAATTAAAAAAATGGTCCTAAAAATTCTAATTAGTCCGTCAGATATATTTCCAAAAAATATTGGATACCCTTCTTTTTCTTTTTTTGCATTAATAAAAAACAAAGACGATACAGTGTGTTGAATACTCGTGTGACATCTCTACTCGCTACATTTTTCACCACGTCGTGACGTCAGAAGCCCCCACTCCTGATCTTTGATGCTTTTTATCTTAAATTTGAAAATGAAAATAATATATCTAGTTTTAATTTCCGCGAATATTAGTGGGGGGCATTAAAACTAGATATATTATTTTCATTTTCAAATTTAAAATGGATTTCTGCAAAGTAACGCCTGACTCAATCAATTTTGCTTTTTATCTTGTTTATTTTTTATAGATTTCATAAAGCAAAAAATACGTGTCCAATATTTTTCGATAATCTAACTGACGGACTAATTAGAATCATATTTTTTATTCAGGAAACTCTCCTATTACTGATTGAAAGTTACTGTATTTCTGATAATTGGTTGTGTTTTTAGTAACTTGTTATATCTAACTTATGTATGTAAATATAGGTACTTGCAAAAGACTGTAGCCTATAACCAAACATCATCAAAATCGGTTTTGTGATTTATCGCGTGAAACCATAAAAAACAAAAAAACTCAATTACGCATTTTTAATACCTATTAGTTAGGATGTCTGACCACTGTCGCATATTTGTTTTCATTAATCGATTCATAGTCACATCAGTTACTGTTTTGAAAAACAAAAACTACATCGTCCTTAACATTCATATGTGTAACTTAACTAACTTCTTACTTACGTAACTTCTTAAGCATTTTATATAACACGGTCTTTACCTTCCTATATGTAGATTGATAGTAAAAACGAACTTTCCAAATATCTAAAACCCAGAAAATAACCGATCGATCAGCCTTTCCAATAAACTTATTAATTAATAAGTAGGTACCTATAATTCATTAGGCATGAAACAGGTTCAAACGTCAGCCATAGCTCACAGCTGACACTTCATTTAGTATTTCAGGTTATACAAGAGGGAATTGGGTCAATTCAGCATTAAATATAGTGGCGATTTAATAATCTATTAGCATGGCATGCAGATTTGAGCCCTGCGGGCGTACCATGAGGTGTTAAAACGTGAGTCTTCCGAGCGAGAAAGAGGGATAGAGTTATACACCCTATATAGCTCCATCCCTTTTTCTCGCTCGGAAAACTCGCGTTTTAAGACGTCATGGTACGCCCGCTGTACGCAATTAACATTTTATACTTAATCAACGTCTAGAAAATTACCTAGGCCAGGTAGTAACCAAGCATTACAAGAAGCTCCGCCCATGCGGCTCAATTTTAATGTAGAAGTTGTTGTAAGAAGAAAAATTGTGCGTTGGGCCACAAGAAGGTTATTTACCTGATAACAATTCGGTCTTTTACCAATTTCTTCTTCTATCTGCTCTTCTTCCAGTTCGCCCAAAATGTTTCTCTCTTTCATTTCCCTCTTTTTCCTGTCACCGTATCACTACATAGTATAAAACCCCCCCTATATCCCCTGTATCCCTATATAGGGACAGAGAAAGCGACTTTTTATGCTTTAATCTTTAAAACTGCGCAACGGATTTTGATGCGGTTTTTTAATAGATAGAGTGATTGAAGAGGAAGGTATAAATGTATAATACATGCATATTATAGTAGAGGAAACATTAGTATCTACATTGCACCCATGTGAAGCCGGGGCGCGTCGCTAGTATTATTTATTTATTTATTGGCCTATCTACAATTGTTACACTGTTTATCTTAATAATACAAGCAATATTATACAAGCATAGTGTACAATATGATGCGATAGACACAGCATGCAAAAAACAAAATTATAACAATAATAAAATTACAATAATAGTGCAGAAATAACACTTAACAACAACTTAACAACAAGTTTTAGAGAAAAAGGTAAAAAAAAGTCAGTGTAGTGGTTAGTTTTGAAGGATTTGGCGCTTGAATTTTTGAAGTGATGTGGATAAGATATCTATTGATTCATCGCAATTATTAATAAGCCTGCAGAGTCTGGGGATGGGGGAGTTGGATCCTGTTACAGTTTTTCGGAATGGGGGACGTAAAAGCTTTATAGGGTGACGCGGATAGTTGTAGGGTATGTTAAAATTAAACTTACTTAACAACTGGGGGCAGTCTATTTTACTATGAAGTATTTTAAAAAGAAAAATTAAATCAATATTATCTCTTCGTTTTTCGAGTGAAGTCATGCTAAATTTTTGAAGACGTTTTGTATAGCTCCGTATTTTTTTGCTTAATCCCGCAGAATAGGCAAGATGGTTTAAGAATCTTTTCTGGATCCTCTCTAACCTAAGACTATGTGTTGCATAGTGGGGACGCCATACAACCGCGCAGTATTCCAATACAGTACGAACGAGACAGTTAAAAAGATAAATCTTAGTTTTGGGCTTGCGAAAACATTTAGCATTACGTAATACAAAACCGAGTGTCTTTGAAGCTTTTTTAATAATGTTGTCCATGTGGGGAACAAAAGTTAATTTACGATCAAGAAGGACTCCCAAATCTCTGATCACATCAACTTTACTGAGGTATGTGCCATTCATACTATAATAACTAATAATAACTAGCTATATTAATAGCTTTTGCCTGCTACTTCGAGTTCAAGTATTACTTTCGTAAAACAAGCCTATAATCGTCTCCGGGATCCCATTTATCTTTGTGTCAATACTCATCAAAATCAGTTCATGAAAGTGTAACAAACAAGCTCTCTTTCACATTGATAATATTCGTTAGGTTGGATTTCCTGTCCAATATTTATGCATCATCATCCTAACACAATAAGTCCATTAAAATCATCTTTTACGGCTTAGCCGTATCAACTGCCAGGGTTGTAAAATTGATCGAAAGATTGACCGCGGCTCTGGGACGCAAGGAGCATTAGGAGGAACACGGGTGGGTTTTATTCAATAAGAGTCTGACACTCCCTGCCGCTCCGCCTAGAGCGGGAGAAATCATTTTATCCTTCCCCTCCAGTAAAAGAGCCGTTAACCAAACAAACAGACACGTAAATATACCCATTCTCACATTATTACAACCAATTCGTACCTACAGATTTCACGGTCACCCTTGCTTTCTTTTAGAAAGAAAACAAGTTCTTATCTTATCAATCTGTCAGTGAGGATAATCTCCTGTGTCAAGACAATATTACAGTGTTATCAGTGGTCATCGTAATGGCTGATCGGATTTATCCTAAACAACGGTTGTTTTCGTGATAAACATCTTTTTTATTAAACGGAGGAGGTTTTCCAAAAAAGGAGGAGGTTCTCAAGTCTACTTTCTTTTTGAGTGAGATCTGACGACTGGTATTTGAGTTGGATATTAATACCATATTACATATATTTTCATTTTTTATATGACAAATACGGCTACAGACGTTTTACCAATATGGAGCAGTCTACGCCTTTCGGTGGCGTGAGTGTGTTCTTTTGATGCATAAACACTGTGTATGTGTGTGTTGGAATCGTCGCTACAACAGACTCGAAATAAGTTTGCAGGCAAATTTAGAGATAGTGAATTACAGAAAACGTTGACAGGTGATCTGTCCCGTCTAACGGCCGAACCCAATAACCGATCTATCACATACTGGAGATAGAAAAACAAATGAAACAACAGAAAACCTATATAATTTTTCTGTTGTTTCATTTGTTTTTCTATCTCCAGTATGTGATAGATCAGTTATTGGGTTCGGCCGTAAGGCGGCAGGAACGGCGACACGCGTTCTAGCGGTAACGCGAGCGGCTACAGCAACCGCAATTTTCGCGCAAGTGTGTTGCCGAACTCGTCCTACCACGCTTCGAAGCCTTGCTGAAAAGAGGGGAGCGCATCTCGTATAAACTCACTCAGGTGCTGACCGGGCATGGTTGGTTCGGTGAGTAAGTGAATTTGATTGGGCGTGAGGCCACGGCAATTGCCATCATTGTGGAGGTGACCTGGATTCTACGCAGCACTCAATCGAGGAGTGTCCTGCGTGGACCTCTGAGCGGTGGGTGCTGATCATCAAGATTGTGCGAGACCTGACTCTGCCAGCGATAGTGAGGGCTGTTGAAATGTACGTATGCTATTTATTAGGAGAGAGCGCGAGCGCAATAATACGACCGTCTGTTGTTTGCTTCGTTTATTACGGACTCCCAAAAATGGTGGCGCGCGGGAAGGCGCGGTGTAAACTCCGCGCGCATAACATCAGCTGTCCTAGCAGATAATCAAAACTGGGGGAAATGGCCGGAATATGTGATACCGTGACGCAAAATATTAGGAGAACGTTCTTAAGGTTGTAGCTTTTAGCAAACGCAGACTCCGTCAGTCAATTCCCCTTATTAACTGCACGCCTACACGAACTGAAAGTTTCCCAAACACATCGATCGATACGTATCACATCATTCACATCCTTACAAAGTAAATAAATTTATTCGAACTTATAAATATCTGCAATACTAGCGGTATTACAGATATGTAACCAATGCTCAGTAATGAAACCGATATCCCCATACTTCGTAGGTCTCTTAATTCCGTGCTCGTTAGCTGCGGTAAACGCTTGGCACTCAAAGCAGTCATATTCTGTACTTGGGGCATGCCCAAGAGACGACCAAAGAGACTTTTTTGGCACGGATACCCGTTCGTATGAGTTTGTCCGAATATAAAGTTCGACATGTGGAACGCGACTGTCCGTAATTGAGTTTTTTTTTTTATCTAAGTGCAAAGGATACTGAACTATTCATTGATTTTATTTCTCTTCTATAAGTCGACTAGCAGAGCAGTAGTTCCGTTCACGTGAGAATACGGGGATAAAATATAGCCTATGTTACTTGCTAATATTGTAGTTTTCCATAGGTGAACAAATCGGTCCAGTAGTTTAGTAGCTTATTCGGTAAAAACAAACAAACAAAATAATCTTTCCTCTTTATATAAGTACGTCGTCGTCGTATGTCGGAAATTATTACTAGGGAACATAATCCCGGGATAAAAAGTATCCTATGTGTTGTTTCAGACTATGATCTACATACATATATCTGTGCCAAATTTCATCAAGATCCATTCAGTAGTTTTTGCGTGAAAGAGTAACAAACATCCGTCCGTTTTTTTTAGGAGCTCGTGGCTAAATTATATCAGCCGCACGGGTCGATCTTCGAGGTTAAGCAACGCTTGCTGAGATTGGTCTGTGGATGGATGACCATCTTAACATAGTGAGACTTCTCCATACCTCGGAAAGCACGTTTAAGCCGTTGATCCCCGCTGTCATTTTCTACCACAGATCGATGGCAGTCGTTACGGATTGTCAGAAGCCAGAAAATCTGACACCAGTCTTGCCAAGAAGAGTACCGTGTTCCCCAGTTAATGGGTTGTGGACATCTGTTATGCAGCCGCTTCACATAAAATACTGGTATTCAGCTAAATCCGGTATGACTGGGAGCCGACCCCAATATAGTTGGGAAAAGGCTAGGCAGATGATGATGAGTCCATTTTTCACCAGGTGATCCACCTGCTTATTTGCTAACCAGTACACTAAAATTAAGTAATAAATACTAAACAAATCCGTTCCGGTAAGCGACCGAGTTTATCTCGTAAATGAAAACAACCGTGAAGGCACTTAATTATAAAATAATTAGTTTATCAATCATAAGCAGCGTCCGGCTAACGTAGAGATAGCAATCAGGAGTTATCATCAATCAATCAACATGCACGCTGAGAGCATAGTTGTTATTAATTAAAACGAGATGTTCCTCTAGCTACGATTAAGTTGACCGGAATAAGGAACTTCCGGATAAAATATTCATTTGTCCGATACTAAACTTATACTATCTTTTATGAGGCAAAACTAAAAAATCGGCATAATAGGGATGTTTCCTGAGTAAAAAATATATGATTATGTTTAGTCCGTCAGTTAGACTATAGAAAAATATTGGACACGTATTTTTTCCTTTATCAAATCTATAAAAACTGACGAAGATACAAAGCATCAAAGATTCAGAGTGGGGACCTGTGACGTCACGGCTCGGTAAAAATTGTAGCGAGTAATGACGTCACACGAGTTTTCAACGCACTATATCGTCTTCATTTACAAAAATACGTGTCCAATATTTTTTGGAAATCTATCCGACGGACTAATTAATTTTTTTTAGTTAACTACCCTATTGTGTGTGTTAGCTTTTTTTAGCTGTAATTATTAATTTGGAGCTCTTTATATTGGTTCTACAAATAAACCAATAGTTACTATGCGTTTGTTTATGGAATCGTTTTCAAAAAGCATCATCATTATCAACCGTCGCTCATCTATACTATATAATATTATAACGAGGTAAAGTTTGTGGGTTTGTGTGGTTGTTAGAGTAATCTCTCCAAAGAAGACGGGGCCGCATAGGGTCAGTGCCTGCTAGGGTTGCGGAATTTGTTTGAAAGAGTCACCGTGGCCCTGGAACGCAAAGGGCACTTAGAGGGATCACGGGTGGGTTTTCGTCAGTTAGAGTCCAACACTCCCTTCCGCTCCGCCCAGAGTGAAAGAAGTCAATGATAATTTCCCATCCATTAAAAAAATTACAATGAATAAATTTTGAAAATTCTTTTACCAATAGAAAGCCACACTATTAAACATATTTTGTACTCGTATTCCTACGGGACTCGAACTACGCGGGTAAAACCGCGGGGCGCTGCTAGTGAATCTAAAAAAAAGCTGATTTGGAAAATATTACTACACCTAATACTTTGTTTTTAAACTTAAAATTACAAGTAAAACCAAAGTTATTGTTATACAAAATAACTAGAAAAAGAAGTGGCAACAAAACTTTTAAGAGACCGTCAATTTATCATTATCGCATATTAAATCGCAAGAGGAGCTCGTGGCTAAACAATAGCAGCCGCATGGATCGATCTCCAAGGTTAAGCAACGCTTGCCGAGGTTGGTCTGTGTATGGGTGACCATCTTACCGAATTTCCTCCATACCACGAAAAACACGCTAAGCCGTTGGTCTCGGTTGTCATTTGTAGATCTTTAGTGGTCGTTACGGATTGTCAGCATCAGTAAATTAGACTCCAAACTTGACAAGAACTAACGTGTTACCCAGTCAATGTGTTGTGAAACTCTGTTAGAGTGCTTCACGTAAAATACTAGTATTCAGCTGAACCTGATTAGACTGGGAGCCGACCCCAAAGGCTAGACAGAATGATGATACCAAAGTCTATTCTATGTCTACGTCTAGCCTTAGTTACCTGATAATAAAGCATTATTATTATCATAAAGTGCCTCATTTGCCTAGCCTTTTCCCAACAATATTGGGTTCGGCTTCCAAACTAGATTCAGCTGAATACCAGAATTTAACATGGAGCGGCTGCCTACCAGAACTCCACAACCCATTAACTGGGGAACACTATACTTCTTGGCAAGACTGGAGTCTGTCACTTTATTATCATAAAGATTCAAGAGTCAAAGCATTTATTCCAATTAAACCCTGTACAGGCACTTTTGAATTGTCAAGTCGAAAGAGGTGAAGCTATCTGCACGTTCCAAAGCGTAGATCTCTATGGAGAAGAACGTGCAAGAAACTCCACGGACACTCTTTTAAATCATGTTCTGTATTACATAACATTGGTTACATCCTTGGTCGCTTCTATATGTGAGGACAACGCAAAGAAAAAAAAGGAAACTATAAAAACAATTCAAAGTATAAAGATTAAAACAAGTCGGTGGCATTTAAGAGGTGACCAGTCTCAACCGACGGCGCCCGTTCACAAACATGACGCGTGTATTAGCACCATTTAGCTCAACCATTTTGAAGGGAACCGAATGAAAAACCGAAAAAAAAAGTCCAAAGATATTAAATACTTTTCTAATTTACCATACTGTTTGCAGGCGACCACCGCGCTAGGGGACGTGATAGCAGCCAAGGAGCCGGAGATAGTCAGCACGGAGTACAGGAACCAGTTTGCGTGGCCCAAGGACACCACAGACGCGCCCCGGAAGAGCATCTCTATGGGGGCCCTGAAGAAAGCTGCTGTCGCTGAAGGTAAGACCATCACCACAACACCACTAGTTGTTATTTGTGATGCTGTAGTGGAACAAGTTCACTTGGCCCAAGGAAACCACAGACGTGCTCCGGAAGAGCATGTATATGAGGGCCTTGAAGAAAGCCGCTGTGCTATAAAGCAAGACTCTTCTTCAGTAGAGGTTCCAGCGGGCGTACCATGACGTCTTAAAACGTGAGTCTTCCGAGCGAGAAAAAGGGATGGAGCTATATAGGTTG
This sequence comes from Hecatera dysodea, assembly GCA_905332915.2. Classification (NCBI taxonomy): domain Eukaryota; kingdom Metazoa; phylum Arthropoda; class Insecta; order Lepidoptera; family Noctuidae; genus Hecatera; species Hecatera dysodea. The sequence goes on along the minus strand of HG995313.1, from coordinate 12,049,348 downwards.
TATAACTCTATCCCTCTTTCTCGCTCGGAAGACTCACGTTTTAACACCTCATGGTACGCCCGCTGGGCATGCAGTAGTGGAACCAATTTGCATGGCCCAAGGACACCGATGCATACGTATGACACCTAATGTTGCAGAAAAACAACAACCCGCTTTAATTTATCTAGTAGTACAGAAATCGAGACATACATAAATGCCGACAGGTTATAGTTATCGTAGAAAGGTGTTGTCAAAGAACTTTATACTTTAGCGATAAGCACAGTGATGCCAAAACTCTATGCGCAAATGAGAGCTTGTATTTTTTTTTCTCCTGTGGACATTTTCTTGTAGATCAGGATGTCTGCCTGACCCAATAACTTCACAGACCTATAATTGATAACAATCTGGAAAGAATACAGAAATAGATACGTAAAATCGGAAATATTTCATGCATCCAAGAATTAAAATGATGTCATTCGTACCACGCGGGTGGTGGACAATAACATGATCCCTTTCAGAACTAAGAACAGCCTGTAATTAGTGCATACGTCACACCATCAGAAATAAAGTTCTAAGCAATGCAGTATACGCAGCATTGTCGTCAAAAACTTAATCAATCACACTTACTGGAAGTAGGGTTGAGTCTAAACCTCTTTTTACTTCATTCCTTATAAGTCTATAATGTACAGGCATTTCAACTGTTAAACTGATCTTTACTTCAAACATCATTGTTTTTGTCTATCAATATGTATGTATACAAAACTCTTCCGTTACAAGTTTCTGACAGACAAAGCGGTACGCGCAGAAAATGAATATTTGGCATGCACCTTCCTTGGAGAGTATAGGCGAGCACGAAGAGAATCCTCTCTTAATTATAATAATTCCTACTGGAACGCGAATATGCGTGTAAGTCATAATTATTGTGAGATGAGGATTTTCTGGAGCAGTGGTGGCCGAGTGGTAACGGCCCCGACTTACGAATTGTAGGTCGCAGGTTTTAACCCAGCCAGGCGCATTACTTTGTGTAATTAATTTCATCACCACTGCTCTCACAACGGTGAAGGAAAACATCGTGACGAAACCTACATGTCCTAGAACCAAAAATTCGAAGACATGTGACATTCACCAACCCGCACTGGGCCCTCGTGGTGGATTACGGCCCATTCCCTCTCCTAGAGAGGAGGCCTGTGTCCCAGCAGTGGGAACGTTAAAAGGCTGATTATGATTATGATGTTATGAGGATTTTCTTAATCTGTACTTCCAGAGGTTTAGGAGTGGAACGAAATGCAATTCAACATGATTTTGTACACCAAAAATCTCGCTTTCAAAGCACTCACAAAAATACCTCCACTAACTAGTTTTCTGAGCTTCCAGTCCTTATAATAATTGCACCTCTTGAAACTAACGCAGTAGCTCTATCCTCGGAACTCCTGAGTTATTCAGATTAGTTCCACAACTCTGAACAATGGCTGTTGGAAAATGCATTATTTATTAGTCGAAGCTCGTTCCCATAAAATATTTGGGTATTATTCAAATTTCTCAGACTGCTGCCGAGAATGGTACTTGAGTATAAAATAAATAGCAATACGAATGGTGGTATGTTGTTATTGCTATTAAGCTGAGGAGCCGTGATTAATTCTAGTTTTTGTTTCTGGAATAGTAGCGAAATGGTTTTTTTTTTATTTGAGATGGGTTTGTTCTTGAATCCAGTCAGAGGTGACTGAGATAAAGTTAACGATGGAATGAGCTCACCTGTTCATTCTAACTTTTAGATTAAGGTTGAATACGTTCGGAAACACAGACGCAGACAGAGAGTTCCACTCCTTTGCTGTGCGCATTATTAAAGACGATTGATTGACTAGTTATAGTAAATGAGGTGGTGATGTTGCACTATCTTCGAATATTTCCGAAGATATATGTTATAATGTTTGTGATGTTGATTATTGGCATGCATTTAACCACAATCTCACAGTGGCGTACACAGATGATGATCGGGTTGACGATGTAGTATGCCTGACTAAAAAACTAGAAATAACTATTGATTTAAAGACGTCTGTAGTTACGCACAATCAAATTAATAAAATGAAAATGAAGGCACAATATTGAGGAGGTTATTAATAAAAACCATATTTATTTTACATGTTCCACATATCAAATTATGCTTCACATCTTGTCAAGCTTACTTACTTACTGAGTGAATAAATATAACATACTAGTAGAAAGAATTTAATTTGGAATCATCGATACGACAAAAAAAGAAGACCCATATACAACAAAAAAAATCATGATTGAAGATATTTACTAGTATGGTAAAAATAGTGAATTTACAAGAAACCAGGCATTCTCTTGGATCAAAGCTCTAGCAAAAAATCGCGTTTAAAAAAGAAACCTACCAAACTCAGATAATAGATTACAAAATTCTATCAGGCCGTGAAATAAGTTGACAAAAACGGACATTTTGTTTTTTCATTCGACGAGTTCCGCTCACAAATGGAGCCCAATGTCAAAGACCTGAGATAATGCAACTCTTGCGCCGTTTTAAGAGATTGTTTGAACGAGGTCATTCAAACGAGAATTTGCATTTGCAATATACATAGGTACAGACAGATTTGCTGCCATTTTTAGGTCACTTTGGTCTGATGAAAGCTCGGATAAAAGGCTGACAGCTGAATGACTTTTTATTTTGTACGAAAATTATGTGGATTACAAAGTTAAACACGAAAGTTCTACTAGTTAACTACTTATTAGTAGAACCTTCGTGTTTAACTTTGTAACCTACTAGTATATCATCATAATCATCGCTAGTATTAAATACTACTATTTAATACTAGTGATGATTATGGTAATTTACTTAACAAATGATTAAATGACTTAAGACTTATTAAGATAGAATATAGATTATTTCTTTCTCAGGGATAAGAATACCGGCAAAGTTAGAAGCATAACCTACTGAATGAACGAGTATCGTCACTCGTAAAGGCAGGTCAAACAAAACAACATAAAAGAGTTAAATAATGAAAACAATAAATTAAACAAAAGACTCGAAGAACAACGGACAATAAAAGGACAAACTGCTAACCAAATTAACAGCAGACTGCCCAATAGAATGAACAAATAATTACTTCAACAGAAGTAAACGACACCGTAAAATTTTAATTGTAACGTTGTTTCCCTTTGAATGCCCGTTCAAGTGTACTGAAATGAATATAAAACAAGTATTGCTCAGTAAAGTGATATAATAGCAACTTTTATTCAGTTGAACAACTCTGCTCCTTCGCGAACTCTTCGTTCAAAACTCTGGAGCTACAGAAATCAAATTCTACTTCTGAAGATTAGTCATATGGCTTTGAGATCGCAAGTTTCTGTAGTTGAATTATTAGGTACTTCTAAACTTTTCTAATCCTATTAAAGCTTTCTACGTGTACCTTATTAAGAAAATGAATTGATTATTTTTATGTTTGTGATTTTTCTTGTCATCGTAATTTTTATTGAGTTTTTTTTTTTTATCACGTAGACTTAAAAAGCTTTGAAGGCAATATGATTAATTACCTTATTTTTCCATATAATTATTTTTTTGTTTCTTTAATATAAAGTAGGCCATGATCACGTTTTACTCTTGCCTTAAGCAATTACAGTAGGGCCTCGTTTATCCGGAGAGGCAAAAACAAGACCCTTTCCGGATTATCGAGGCGTCCGGATTATAGTATGCCATATTTAATGGTAAGATTCAAGATTCAAAGATTCAAATTATGCATCATGAGCTACTTGAACCGCTCTTTTCTGTGATGTCAGTACATTTTCAACTCTTTGCAACACTAAGATTTCTCGTATTAATCCCTTCATCCGAAAATTTCCAGGGTTAGTAGAAGCAGAACCGCTCATGAACCATGTGGATGGCGATCATGATGACCACAAGCGGTACATCGAAGATTATCTTTGGAATGGACAGAAGCCTGGCGTCCAGAGGTGGGTGTTGAACTATAACTACTGTGTAACTTGTATAGATTCGTCTACTGTTAGTCGTTGGTTTACCTCGATGATAGAATGATTTAGTCGGAACTTTTGGAAAGGATGATAATGGGATTAGAAGTGTTGATTTAATTTAATTGTTAATGCGAACATAATTCAAAGTTTGTACATCCTCTCAAGCTGTTTCATTTTCTGATTCGAACTTAATCCGAAATAAACCAACTTCAACTTACAACTAGACGAATATATTAGTATAACATTAACTTTCGAAATGTTTCTACTGAATTTGCATTTACTACGAAATTCTGTGAAATATTTCCACTTTTACAAGCTTTAGCTTTTCACAATTCCATAATGACCAAAGCTTCCCATATCTTCTAGTCTACTTATAGATTGTTTCATATTTTATTATTTTTATTATATTTAATATTATTATCAGCATGCTTCTTAACTTGACACTCAACAGTAAAGTCATTGAGAAACAGTCTATAATCATCTACTATGACGATTTGATCATTGTCACAAAAATGCTTTGCTTTCGCTAAAGCAGCAGCTTCTTAGCAAATTGAGTCATTACCAAGAACATGGAAATTATTGAGTTTCGAAATAACAACTTCACCAGAAACATTCAAACACTGAAATCAAATTGACACACTTAAAAACCTGTTTCGTTAAAATCCGTGAGAATCCGGACATGTACACTCAACACAATAGTTTTATATAATACTTTATTATATCAACCATTAGATCTTGTACATATCTTTTATTAATATAAAAATGTAAATGAAATAATCCCAAAACTTTTTCAGGTGAAGACAATTTTTGATATATTTATTTTTCTAAAATTGCTATAGCTTTCAAATTTCTATGTGTTTAGCTTTGTGTAACTAACCTGGTTATGGAGGAAACTTTTTCTAACAATTTTCTCATCTTAATAGCGACTTTACTAACATGGGCTCTATCATCACCTACAATATATACAATTGCCTCTGTGTTTCAACTCTCTTTATCAACTGTACTATCTACACAAACACCACACTTTACCTTAATAATACACACGAATTCCGTAATAATGTCATTAAAATCTTTAAGCTTACATAAACAAAATTTTGTAATAATGAAATTTGTATTTAACTTCCTCTTTCTGGCTAAGCTTAAAAAAAAACCTAAAAGCTTCAGCAAAAGAAAAATTTGCGTCTGTAATTCAAACTAAATTACCGTTTTCTTTATCATTACTAGAAAGCCCAATAATGTAATCAATTGTGTCTTTTGCACACTGAGACAGACGAGAGTTTCCTTCACGGCCGTGTTCTGCCCCCAATTATTTACTCAAAGCCTTTCAAAGCAGAACAAAGTCTAAATTTCGTTTTTGATATTTGCTTAACATAACTCCTCACGGTGGCGGTGTCTAGGCCGAGTAGATTTAGTTCAACAACAACTAACATTAGTACGGAATGACAGCTAGATTTTTTAATTACTCAATGTGTCCTGCACTTTTGTCGATGTGAACGTTCATGATAATGTTTTATTAGAACCTGTATGTCGATGTATCACCACACTTGAACACTGGAGTTAGTTTGTGAGAGGGCACGGGGCGGCAGCCCGCACTCTGTCGGTCCTTCTAGACTCTTCTAGGTTTCGGCATCCTAACCTCACCATTGCGAGCTTGACAATTATTTGAAGCATGTCTGTACTACTAACCCGGCTCGGCGCGAGTCGTTTCTGTTGCCACATCATCATCACAGACAACAACACCAGGCGTCTAAGACTTAAATGGAATTTTCCAGAAAATCGACGTTCCGTAACGCGCTATCGGCCCTCATATCCAACGGGGAGGATCGTTCCAAAGATAATAGGAAACGTTACAAAAGCGAGTACAAAAAGAAATTTAGACCGTTCTCTCAATACGTGTACGAGGCGTCTAAAGGGACATTTACGAAATGCAGGGGGAAAGGGAAGGCCAATGAGGAGGCGAGCGAGAGGATGCTGGGGGACGCGGGGCAAGGGGTGTCGGGGACGAGCGCGGGGGTGCGCGCGGTCGCGGGTGGGGTATCGGGCGCGGGGGCCGGAGACGTGGGCGAGGACAGCGCCACCACGCTGCGTGCGGCTGGCCTGCAGCCGCTGGGCCTGGCCCAGGGCGACTCCTGGTACCGAGAGGTGCTGGACCTGCGCAAGCGCGCCGGCGAGTACAAGGTCTGCGCCTGACACATACTAATGTTATACCTGAGAATAGGTCCCGAGATAAAATGAAACAAAATTCGATTGGAATAATGAACACAGAACAGAGAAGTTTTCATTCGAGCCGGAAACCGCACTTCAGGTTTGATGCAAACAAACGTACGTACATACAAATAAAACCTTTTACGGTAACTTAAGTTTAACCAAATAAATAAATAACTACGTAAAATAAATCACCTCTAAAATTTCTCTGTCCTATGCTCCCAAAAAAACTTTTCTATAAAAACAACCTTTTAAACTTAGTCCTAATTAAACTAGGTAGGTCAATCAGTTCAGTTACCATGAAATTCAGACACATTCGTATCAAATGCTTTACCATGATCATGCTTGGTATTCAATATTGGCAATATTTCGACAGTACCGCGGCTGGGGGACAGAAATGGCGCCAGAACACATCACTCAGCTTTACAATAAGCAGATCGAACTCTGGTACCAAGTGTCCCGCCGATCCTCGCTGTCGGCCTTATCACTAGCTTCCACAAATCACAAGTAAGTGATGCACTAAGCGATTGGCTCTAACAGATCGAAGGACCAGTTCTAAAGAATTTCGTGGGACCAGGATATTTATGATTATAGGGTCTCGATTACGATAGGTTTGTTTATAGATTTCATCTGAAGTAAAGGCAGTTTGGCAGGTCTTTTAATATCTTTATTAATCTAAATTCATAAAAGAGATATTATAGACCGCTATGCATTGTAAATAGGCAGGTATTGTATTAGATTTTTTGAGAATAATTTGGCTTGATGTAAAAAATTGGTCCAGAACACATAAGCTTCAGTTATTTGCATATTCTGGTCCTTCGAGCCGGATGAATCAATCAGCTTTTATCTAATCATAAGTATATTTAGTGGCAATAAGGCTGATGCAATCAAAGAATGGCTTGAATGGCGAACGGAAGCCATGGTATACCATGCTAATCGTAGCGTAGATATCATCAGCCTTTTTAGTTTTATTTTAGAGAGGTGAGTGGGGAGTTCGATATGGGCCAAAGGGCTGGTAAGTGGAAAAAAGATGGTTATATAATTTCGGAAAGTTTGGACTTCCAAAAATGTTACTCGTGGTATCAAATTAGTCATTGCACAAGCAATTGTGAATATTGCACAGCAACAGCGATATAAGTTAAACAGGATATCTACAAGTAAAAATAATAGGGAACCATAACTATGCATCCAACTGTCCGTCAATTCCTCTTCTCAAATCACAGTGTTTCCTTTTCAGGGCATTGCCTCGTGACGAGAAGGATGGAAAGGAATCCAAGGGCCACTCTCCGAAGAAGTTCAGGTCGTTCAGGTCGGCGCCCCACCAGTCGATCCACGCGAAACTTCAAGAGACGAAGGCGCTGGAACGCTCGCCTCATAAGACCTCGCCCCAGAAGCAGAGGAAGAAGCTGCAAGGACATAGCTTCGATGAAGGTGCTACCCAGGATGGTAAGTTTGAAAATAAGTAATAATAATTTTATTTCTCATAGGCCTTTTTTTCTGGATGAGAAATCATCGAAAGACTTCTCCCACCCGTTATCCTTCTAGTGCCCTTTCGAACAAATTCCGAAACCCTAGCAGGCACTGACCCTATGGGGGTCCCGTCGACCCGTCTTCTTTACTGACAACTCTTTGAGGCGCGCGTGGAACACGACGTGCCATTGACTTGGGCCTGGTTGCTATCGGACGCCGAGTCATCCATATCTCGCCGTCCGTAGGCCCGCGCCTACGGTGGCTCCGCACAAACAGGGCAGACCTCAACCGTGTCCTCCGGGCGATACAAACAGGGTGCATTCAGTGGGAGGACACGTCCGGGTGTCAAACCCGTCACGAAACAGCCATATCCGGCGAGCACCTGCGTCAGGTTGAAGGTGAGGACGCCGTGGCGTCTCTCTAATCACTCCACAAAGAGGGGACTTATCGCCGCAACGGTGGAGTGCCCAGCGATGGATTGCAACAGTCATTTTTCACATAGGCCTACATGGGAACTTATAAAATGTCAAAAGTTAGGCACGGTTCGAATTGATCGTTTCCTATGGAGAAGAACCGGCTAGAAACTCTGCGATTATCCCATTCCTGTGCATTTTTTTTTATTTCTCTTAATAACGACCTTGTCAATTATTGAGCAAGCAATCACTGAAATTACCCTCATTATCACCACTTCAATTGCAATTTTTCAGGTGCGAAGACAGGAGACAACGCGGCCTTCAGGTCTCCCCGGCGACGGCCCCGCTCAGCCGACCCGGCGCCCGCTGCAGCGCACATCAAACTGCTAGCCAATGGGCATGAGCCACACCCGGCGCCCATTAAACCTACCGGTAAGAAAATATTGCTGCTTCTGCCTACCTCCATCAAGTCCCTAACATAAACCTCTACAGACAACTAGAGGATCCCTTAAAGCTACAAGCTAAACCTTACCTTTCGTATCATCAACAAATACGTTTAACTCGATGGCGTACTAATGATTTGTCGTGGTTATTATGGTTTATCGATCTCTAAAAGCTGCTTGTGACTTTCAATTAATGTAAAAATAAAGTCAAAGACTAAGCTGGCATATGTTTATGTTTTCAAAACCGTGCGACATATTGTGTGGAATCTGATGAAACCCGTGATCAATATCTAATCAATGCTAGATAAAAATAAACCTGATTAATAAAATTCATGCTTTCTACTATGAAGGCTAGCACAGTCTTATGGTAAAGGCTTAAATTAAAGACCAGCAAGTAGTTTAGACCAGTAAATGCAAATAAAAAATGGACGCATTACTTCAAGGAATCTAAGCGCGAATCGTGACCCAAAAATCCAAACAAACTCACACATCGAAACCTCGTCTCCAATTCGCCGAACCACACCAACAACATTATTGCTGCACAGTTAAAAGTTGACCTTATTTCCCAAGTATTTGGGTTTAAATTACCATGTAACGAATAGGCTGTGTAACTAAATACGTGAGCGGCGCAATCGGTAAGCCCCGCCTTTCGCGGCGCAATGTGCTTTGGTTCATTTTTTTGAGTTAGGAATGCGTCCATGTTTTAATTGCCGATGCATAAGTTTACGAACTCTTAACAAGCAAATGCTCGACGATGTACATACATCATAATTTTGATGATATAAAATATAAGTCTTCATTGTTTTTAATAGAAATAGATAAAAACTCTCTCATTATTTAACTCTCTCATTTTTAGACTTTTGTTTCTAACCAAAAGATAGAACTAAGCTAGTAATACTTTGTGCGATGCTCATCGTACTAAGCTAAAATAAGTAGTAATAACCTTTCTGTTTCTATTTTCTACTAGATTCCGTGTCTAGAAATCTAGATATTATAACCAGCTAATCGATGTGTGTACTAATCTGTTGTAATCCTGCCTGATGCCTGTCCCCTTCCTGTGTGGCTAACTTGTGAGAATTTGGCTCTAAACGTGTAAAACAATATTAAAATATGATTTTAATCAATTAATTTTGCTTCTGTAAGAAATGAACAAAAAGCCGAACCGGTGAATATACCATTGGAAGCTAATGGCAAAATGAAAAAGCAATTCATGGAAACGTTTTGTTTCTTTATTATTATGTAATGTCAAACATGGAGTTATGTTTTTCTATGAATAAAACTAAGAGCCGATTCTCTCCAGCCAAAACAATAGTAGCAAAGAAAAACTTTCTTCTGTAGGTTTGCAGTTGAATAGAGGAAGTAGTAATAGAGTTAGGTCGACATCAAGGGGAGGACGCTCGCCGTCAGCGCCGAGCAAAACTGGGGCAACTGGGGCCACGGGGGCAACGGGAACAACTGGGGCTTCTGGGGCAACAGGGGCAAATGGGATTCCAGGCCGGGGCCGCCGCAGTCGAAGCGTGTCCAAAGTTGGCATAAAGTTGGGTGCGTAACTATACAGGTGACAGTTAAGTTGCGTCGACGCTCTATGTTCTAAAATGATGCTTATAGCCCGTGGTGCTTCTGTCTTGGTCTGTTACGATTGGCTATATTCTGTTTGGCCTACTGTGGCTTTGAGAATTGATGTTTTGACTGTTTTTGCTGTCTCTTTCTTAATTAAAAAGTGGTTTTATTAGATGTTTTGTATTTTTGTAAATATGTATGTTTAATTTGAATCTTATTTTGATTGGTAAAGAGATAGTAAAGGCATTAATTGGAAACTTAAAGAATATCAGTTTAAAACATAATCCTACCTAATTTGTGGGGTCACAAACAGCACGTCATCACTATCCCCTTTGCCCAGCTCTAAAGTTCAACATTTCGCCCCAACGGACAAGCCGTTGGGGCGAAATGGCAATTACTGACCCGAAATGCCCCACATTTCAGGAATATGTTTTAAACTTGGAATTTGGATTGAAGCTTCCGTGTTTTCTGTGAGCTTTATTTGGTATGTTAATCGGTTAGTGCGTCAACGCAACGTCTGATCACTGGAGAACGCATTGGCACCGATAATAGGAATGGCTTGACACGTCACCAGGTGTGGTTGTATGTCCGTATCGTCCGTGTGATCACCCTGCACACCCACCAGTAGCTTTACAAGTTTACGATTTAGATTCAGCAACAATATTAGCTCTGCAAAATTAATATCTATTCCAAGCCTTGCAACATAATTTTAGGGCAATTAAGGCATATAAAAGGGTTATTCTTATTAAATCAAGCAAAAGGTATGAATAAAGTAAAATAATTAATTTAGTTAAGGGAATTTGAGGCAAGATAGTTTCATATGGTATGTAAGTTGGGACAAATCGGTCCCAAAGGACTGCACTATTTGGGGTAAATTGGATCCCAACTTATTTTTCGTAGTAGGAATATCTACAAAATCAAGCCTTTGTACCTTTTTAAACTTTAACGTTTTAATGTTTAAAATAAAAATCTTAGTTACAAAAATAGTTAGTTTTGGAATAATTTAGAGCAAAATATTAAAATTTTCTGTGATTGTCCTTTTAGTGTGGTGTGATTAGATGTGCATTTCACAAAAACCTAGTATTCTTGTTTGACAATATTTTAATTTGCATGCGATGTGTACATTAATTTAGATTCAGCTGATTGGCAACTTTCTGGATGTTTGTTAGAATAGTTTTTGTACCTTCTCTTCATACAAAATAATATGTGTATACAGATTTAAACTTTATTTTTATTTATTTAAAATATTATGTTCAAATTGCTTACTTTTAAATACCTTACGTATTTAGATAAGGATATATAATGATTAAAATTAAAATACAACATCATTTTTAGACAAGACATTCCAGAAAAGAAAAGCTGAGTTAATATTTCGACCCATTTCCATTCGACTGTTTGCCGCCATTGGTGCCTGGAAAAAAGTCGTAAAATTTAGCTAAACGGGCAGAAATTTAACACCCAAAAGTCAATAATGTCGGCACAGTAATATTTGCAGTCTGGCCCCCTATAGTCTTATTCCGCAATAATAAAAATAAAATAATATGGACCAGAAGCTATCCATTCAAAGCGCTAAGCCGTTGGTCGCGGCTGTCATTTGTAGATATTTGGCAGTCGTGACAGATTATATTATCAGAAGCCAGAAAATCTAAACTCCAGTCTTGTCAAGAAGTACCGTGTTACCCAGTTAATGGGTAGTGAGGTCTAGTAGACAGCCGCTCCATGTAAAATACTGGTATTCAGCTGAATCCAGTTTGACTGGAAGCCAACCCTAATATAGTTGAGAAAAGGCTAGACAGATGATGATGAACATTGACCAGAAAAATAAAATATAATTATGTAATTATTTATAAGTACTATATCATAAAAGTAGGTAAATACCGTAGTTATAGCTACCCAACCATCCTTTCCTTTCCCAAAGAATGAACCACTCCATATAATCTTACCAACACTGAATAACCTAATTTACTTTTCCACCAGTTTCTGAATTGAGAATTCGAAATTTAGTGCTTGTCAAGCTCTTCGTAGCATGAGAATTTGTTATTCGTTTCATTAAAGTAGAGTTTGACAAGACGTTACTTCAAATGTTCAATTCGGAGACCGTGGATTTAAGGTGTCATGTAAGATATCAAATTAATTTATTAGGTACATTTAAATGTTATAACTGCATTGGTTTAAAAAACACTTGGTTCTATGTACTATGGTATGTATCGTTACAGAGGTCAAAGTATGTAAGTCCTTATTTTTTACAATATTTTTGATGGAAGCTATCGCTTTTAGCTACTTTTTTCTTGAAAAGTAAACTAAAGTTATTTAGTATCCGTCGCTTTACATGTTTAAATACCTTTCATAGTGCTCTTTTATCATTTTACTTCCAACAAAAAGGGGCAATTTGATTCCTACCTGCTCGTATGATGGGGTAAAACAGAATTTTCTGATTTCCATCTGCAAATTATTGTAGCTCGCGTTAAAAAGCGTGCCGCACAGTCGCTGTCAGGCGTCGTCCTAAAGAATGCAATAATCACGGGAATACGCGATCGTTGCTTTAATTTGTTAATTATTTTTTTACTTAATATGTTTTAGAATATACTTTCGTTTTTTTTAACCGACTTCTAAAAAAGGAGGAGGTTCTCAATTCGGATGTCTGTGTTTTTTTTTTTTTTTTTTTTTATTGTTTTTTCGCGCATAACTCCGTCGCTTGCCAACCGATTTGAAAAATTCTTTTTTTGTTGGAAAGGGTATACTTCCCAAATGGTCCCATGAAAATTTTTTTGAAATCGAACAAGCGGTTTTTGAAAAATCAACAAAAATCTAAAAAAAATATCTACATTGTCTACATTGACGACCTTTTAGTTTACTCTGCATTGGAGCAGTGCGTTTTTTTACACTAATGTAATTGGTTCGTTTAGGTGGGGGGAGGGGAGGGGGTGTAGGTATACCTAAAAAGTGAAAAAAAAAAAATTTTACAAAAAAATACAACCGGCTTCTCCACAAAAAATCAAAAAAGTACAAAATAACTTTAATTTCGGAAGTCGGTGTTCAAAAAATGAAAAAGGAACCACAAACACCGAGTTCAGAAATTAAAGTTATTTTGTACTTTTTTGATTTTTTGTGGAGAAGTCGGTTGTATTTTTTAGTAAAATTTTTTATTTTATTTTTTTTTCTTTAATTTAATGTTTCACATGGTCTTCTTCTCTTGTTCTTCCTACACACTGTTGTCTATATTTCTCCTTTCGCAGATCTGCTGGAAGAAATTTCATTAAAATAAGGAGTTCCTTTTTTACTATTGATAGGCACGAGTTTGACCACTATCTCACCTGATAGTAAGCGATGATGTGGTCGAAGATGATGCACGCTTGCCTAGGAGTAACCTCTACATCTTTCCAACTCATAATTATAATGTTATGTATTACTGATTTTCCGTGTGCACATAAATAATAAAATAAATAAATAAGCCCTCGGCGCGAAGATACGATTCAGGTATGCCGCATAAATTAACGCTAAAATCGCGTTTTCGTTTTCATAAGTGAGGTCGATTAATAGGAACGACCTTAACTCATTTTCAAACACAGCCTCACAAATCTAAAGTTGATAGAATAGTTTTTTTCCTACATTTTGACTAAATACATACAATATAGGTAGCCAAAAATGTGTTAAAAAAATTAGAACGAAACTAAAAAATAAATAGAAGACTGATAAAAAAAAACTAACCCAACTCCTGAAAATAATTTAAGCAGAATGGCGTAAGGCAAACAACAGGGAGTACAAAATCCCCTAAATCTTCTGTGCGACGCGTTCACCACCCCAAGCATCTGTAACGATACATATCACCTTCCACACGCCATCAAAAACTTTAACCAACCTAACTTTCCAGACGACGACATTCCTAACCACCGCAGCGCTTCGGTAGCCAAGGATCACTTCTTCGACGACTCTCCCGTGGTGAAGTCTCCCCCTGAGCCGACCAGGGTCAAGTCCCCGGAGCAAATGAACATGAGGTCTCCCGACCCTGTCAACTGGACCGTGCCCCTGGACACAGGGAAGACGTTCACTGTCACCCAGAATGTTAAAAGCGGTGAGTGTAGGACTCTACTCAGATTGGGCGGGAAATGTAGTTAGGTTAAATAGGAGTTAAGATGGTGGAACTGATTTTACGAAGGTTTTCGAACGTTCTGCCAAAGTTGTATAATTTTCGTTTGAAGTTTTTAAATGTTCTGAGGATATTTTGAGATTTTTATGAAGGAAATAAGTATCAGGCTTCTGTAATTCATGGTTCAATTTAGTTTGAAGGTGGTAGCATCGTTGAAAAAAAATCGTTGATACTGAAGTGACTGATGGGATGGAATAATAAGATGCTGTTCCAATAAAACTCAATTCCCTTCGTAAGATTAGTTTCACTTTTGATTGTACAAAGGAGTATCTTTTTCTCTTTGTAGGTTATTTTACATTCGACCTACTTATGGTGATGGTGTTGCCATGTAAAAAATCGCACTTTTATTTCGTTTCTATCAACTTTTCATGAATAAGATACTCTTCGAATGAACAGTATTCTATACTTACTTAAATATAAGATCATTGACTTGTTATAATATTGTAGGTAAGCTCTAGGAAATAATTTTGAAGATCAATATAAGCCATCACACTATCATGTCACAACACTGGTAGCAAGAGAAGGAATCATGATCATTCAATCATTTTGAAGTGTGACCACCCTAGTACGGAACTAGTAGAGCTTGCAACACTGACACAACTGAACACAATGAAATCATGTGCATTGATACGAAATAGAGAGAAACACTCATTAAATTCTGATCATTGAACATTTCACATCTTTTGTTCGTACACAACAAGTGTTTTATTTAATTACTGTTCTAAATCCAATGAAAATGACAAAAGCAACTTTCAATAGACAAAATAAACAAAAAAAAGTGTAACTGTCAGTTTCCGTGGACATAGAACGTAACGTTAGTTCACTTCATCCGACCATACAACTCGCTCACCATTTCAGATGAGAGCATTAAGCGCCCTAGCTCTGAGTTTAAGGGTGGCTCCGTTGCCGAAGAAGCCACCGTGAAGCCGGCAGGTACGACGAACACAGCCACCGCCTAGACCATCGGCCATACACCCTTTAATGAGTGTGACAGACCATGCGACAGTGAACTCTATCCACTAACAAATAGAGCTCACTATCACATAAGCACGACACACGATCGACACCAGAAAAAAATATATAATCTGTTTTATATTATATCTATTGAATAGTTCATGATTAAATTGTGTTACTCCAATAATTGAGATGCTTTTA
Source organism: Hecatera dysodea (assembly GCA_905332915.2). Taxonomy (NCBI): domain Eukaryota; kingdom Metazoa; phylum Arthropoda; class Insecta; order Lepidoptera; family Noctuidae; genus Hecatera; species Hecatera dysodea. Next base: position 12,033,992 of record HG995313.1, on the reverse strand, counting down.
TTTATTTTGACCGTACTCCGCTGAGGCGTCGACCACGTATGTATTCACTTGTCTGTGTGTGTCTGTTTCGATGTTTGCGTACACTGTCACTGTATGGCACCTGAATTCTTATTGTTTTCCCATGTCATTATAATCGTTCACTTTTGCATGCTGCCTGTCCTTCTGTCTATGGGAAACTTTCGGTGTATGCTTCCATTTCATGAGAGTAGCCTGTTAGACTCATGTGGCCTATTGTCAGTTACAACGTTATTGAGCTAGTTATTAGGATATGTAGGTCTTATGAAGTTTAATATATATGTATATTCTTATAAACATTAATATTGTTACTGCATATTCATGAAGATTTTTAATAAAAAGAATTGTTTGCATGTCTTCTTCGTATATAAGAAATTAGTTGAGCTATTTATTAGCGTTTAAAAGTTTAGAAAAGCAATACGCATGATCTCTTGTTAGGGTACTCAAATACTAGACGGGAGCATGTATGGGTGGAGTAAGAGTCCACAAAACAAGTGGAAAGTATTTCTAAAATACCTAATAAATTAGGTATTATATTGCTGTCCCTTAAGGAAATGTAGGTGAGTAAAAGAAATAGATGCCAAAAGTAAAAGTTGAGCACCCTACAATAACAGGCTAGGAGACATCTCAACCTGTCAATCTTTCATCCTCCTTTCTAAAACTATTAATGAATGCCACTTTTGCCTTATGATTTTCATAATTAACTGCTTTTATGTCAATTGGATGAAAGGGTAATGAAAGATACCTTGTATGTGCTTAATTGGTGTACAATGGGAGTTTCAAAATGTAAAAAGAATACTAACGAACTTGAATTAACTAACAAATAATTAATTATTAACAAAAACATTCAATTTCCAGTAAAAACAACTTATCTAAAACAAAAAAAAAATCATTTGCAACTCTCAAAAACCTTTGTCACAAGGGCAAAACTCTAAAAAATATTTAAACTGTTCCAGAAATCGCTCCAATTCATCATCAGCAAATGTCGCCAATACGTTCTCTGAAAAAGAGCGAATCACCCACAAGCCTGAGCAAGCGCACAGACAAGACCCCCACCACCCCAATAAGCCTCACCCCTATTGATGAGACTAAAGCCCTGGATATGAACAAAGTTAACGGAATAAATGGAATGAATGGCGTTAACGGCGTCAACGGCGTGAACAGCAATGATATTACCCCGGAAACTCCAACCCAAGATCCTATCCAAGAGAAGGAACTGATTAAGAAGTCAACTGAAGCTACCCAGATAGCTCCCGGAGTGGTTGACACCAATGTGGTGAATGAAACTCCTAACACTGGCGGTCTGACCGCCTCGGAGATTTTAGATAGAGCTCGTACAAGGTTCGATAAGTTCTGGGGCAAGAAGGAAGAGGACAACGTTTAGTCGTTGCGAAGTTAGATTCACTTTTCACTGGTGATTGTGGCTAAATGGAATATTAATAAATGTTAACGTTTAGTTGTATCACAGGTTAAAATAATTGCTCCTTAGTATTCAATAAAATAAGTGTCATGATACAAATAAATGTTAAATAAAACATGAAAGCTTTAAACTTAACGATCTTAGCTAGCTAATTTTAATTCCATTAGTCACAGTTCGCAGTTAGAAAAGTTGAAAATCAATAAACGTAGGGAAAAATTAAACGCAGTGTTTAAAACCGAATAAAAATATGAAAAAAAGCTTCGCTTTATAACGACGACTGTAATAATATGTATTTACTATTATTTTGATATTTATCATCATAATAAAATCACTGTCTATTTAATAGGAGTGTGGTGGCTTGTGATAGTAGTAATGATGATGACTAGTTATTTAATTATTGTATTTATATATTATTGTCATTTATTTAATTAATTTATTGTATTTATAAAGACGTATAACAGATTTTCAATTTCAATATTTTTAGGATAAGACCCAAAATAATCTTGTTGAAACTTAAAACTTGGTACACTATTTCTTTCCGATTTGCTGTCCTGTTTTACTTAATGTATTTTAATGAAATTGTTAAAATGTAGGTAAATATTATTAATTAACGTTAAACTTTAGTACATATTACCTGAGATTATTTTATAAAGATGTTTTGTTTTTACAGCTTTACATGCGAAGCTTAGCCCCAGTGTGTATACATTATATTTTATGTTTGTTAAACATTCCAAACGAGATATGTTACGTTCTACTGGTTCAACGTTCAATGTTTCGTTCGAAAATAAAAAAGGAATATTTTTGTCAAGTACACTACAGTTAATTTCATTTCTATTGAAAAGGAATGCAATTAATAAGATTTCTTAATAAAAATACAGTAAACAAGGGCAAAGTATACATAACATAATTGAAAGCCGTCCATGTAGTGTTTATTGGCGAAAATTATTTTAGTTGTCAATACAGTTTTCGAAATAAGATTCTGAACGCATCTCAAATCAAATTTAGCCAATCACAGCGCTTATCAAACATGTCATTAAATTTTGGCGGTAAACTAAGTTAAAAAATAAATAAAATATTTAGTGAATTATTTTAATAAAGTTTTAAATGAAATGGAAATATCCCGAAAATCGTGCCGTTTATGTCTAACAGAGACCGAATTCAACGTGTCTCTGTACGGTACTTACGGCCGAAGAACAAACATGTTGGACAAAATCCTAGTTTGTCTTAAAATAGTGATCGAAGAGGCCGATTTTCTGAACACGATCTGCTATAGATGTGCCGAAAACGTTGAAAGGTATTACGATTTTGTTATGTTTATAAAGAAGTCACAGACGAAACTGATCGAACCTCAGCGTAAAGTAGAAAATACAGTCAATCGTCGCCTAATTGCGTCGTACGTACGCGAACAAGTCTATGACGCAGACTACACATTCTCATTCCTTGACAACGAAGAGAAAAAAGAACCAAAATCATCTAGTCCGTTCTTTTCATATTTTTCACCGCCAAACATGTTAGTAAAACGTTCTCAGGAAGAGCCTGTGTGGAAAACGCCAAAACCACGGAGGGAGGAAGTAGAAAAACATGAATTGACACAAAATGACAAGCTGAAAAGACAATATAGGCCTGAGAGGCCCCGGCATCATTCCAGAGACTTGTTTGAGTCACAATCTCAAGATGTAGAGGAAACCGACCTTAAGCCTTTAGACTGGAAACTAACTCCAGATGATAACATAATCAAACGAGTCAGGGACAAATGTTTTGGACGATCCGATTATTAAAGTTTATGTTTTAACCTATATTACACTTTAAATTCCACCAATATAAGGTTGATTTTTATATGTAGCATATAGAAACTTGCATTTGAATGTTATTATAGTATTTCATTAGAAGCCTATGTTATTAGGTTTTATATAAAGAATAAATTCCAATTGTATGGCTTCACATCCTGTCGTAACTATTTTTACATTAAAAATATAATATTGACAGTGAGAAGCCAAATATTTACAGATTGGCTAACATTCTTAGGAAGTTTTTAAATTAACCAAAACTTACTATTACGGCATAAAGCTAAAATTGATTTTAAAACTTAACAATATGGAGGTTCCTGGAATAATGATTGTTTTTGATAGCTATAAAATAGTTGAAAAACATAAAAATAGTTCCTCATACATTTTAAGTTGTTCTGCTTATTTCAAAGAGGGGATGATGTAATGAGACCTAAGTAACTTATGTAATACCTGCAGAAAAAGCAATGCAGTTCAAATAAACTAACAAAATAATATGGTCGTTGGAGGAGAAGTTGCATTGGTCAGGAATAATATGACGGGATTGTCCAGTCATTGAATGAATTATCTGGTACTTACACTTATATCTGTTTTGCTTGTTGCATATCTATACTGTATCATTTCCCTTCGATTGCTCCATCTGCCTTGCTCAGCAAAAGATATCTTAAATACCTTTTGCCTCGACTTCAGATAGTGGATCCTCTCTTAATGCTCCTCAAGGAACTTACCTGCCAAATTTCAGCTTTTTATGACCGGTTTAAGCTGTGCGTTGTTTGTCAAACAGTAATAGAAGAGTTTTATATGTGTATATTGATTGATATTTATAATGTAATTTTATAATCAAAGTGTAATATAGGTTCTCTAGTTTTATTATTTAACAATGTCATTGTTGTGTTTGTTATTTTAATTTATTAGAATTTTTAAACATTAATGATTGAATGTATTTTAATTAAATAATGATTTCAGGGAAATTCCGTAGAAACAGGGTACTTGTAGGTGTTGCTTTTGTTAACCGACTTGTAAAAAGGAGGATTTGTTCTATATGGGCTTATTTGTTATGCTAATTTATTGTTGATTTTCTTCTTGTTTAGTATTTCTTGGTCTGAGTGTTGATAAATTATCTATTAACATGACATATAACTATCCGGAAAATGATTTATAATGTTCAATAGACTTTTTACATACAAACTTAAGTGGGGACTGTTGTCAGTCTGGATTCTAGGTCTTAATTCAGCCTTCACCCAATTTAAGACATAAGGGTGAATTTCAACAAGTGATTTTTATATGTCATTTCGGTGGGATTTTTTAATTTCAATGCTATCTACATATTTTTAGTGACAAATAAAACTTTAGCCTATTTTATAACATTGTGCGTGAGTGGACATCAAATTTCATCAAAACTTACATAAATATTTAAGGATGAATTTTTAAGAGTCCACTGAAATGAAAAGTGTCTACCGAAATGATAAAAATGACCACCGAAATGATAAACTGTGCACCGGAATGAAATAAATCCACCGATATGATACAGCTAAGAACAACCGTGCCGGGCAGCCAGGGTTCCGTACTTTGTTAGGTTTGATTTCCACAAATTTTAGATAAACACTGAGACAGGACAGTAGACAGTTATTTTAATATCATCATTAATATATAGATATTACAATTACTATTACATATATCATTCTTTGAGGTTACAATAACCTCAAAGAATGATATTATTGTAATATTTATTATGATATGAATGAATTGTTTCTTCACTTAAATAACCTTTGGTAATTTTTTTCAGGTTGTTGTTGTGTGAAAATGTTGGAAAACTTTATCGTAAATGCTGGTAACCATAAATAAATATTTTTGTTTGTTTATGAACTAATACTAATTTACTTGATATATTTTCAAAAGAGTGAACGAAGCGCGATAAGAAAGCTTAAAGTTTCTGATTAATATGATGGCTGCATTTGTAAGTTATGCCATTAATAGTAATACATAATGTGTACCCGTTGCACTAAGAGAAAAATGCTAGGTATAATTTAGTTAAATTGGTAACGAAACGAGAATAGTGTTTCTACAGGTATATAAGTAAAACTTCTAAAATTAAATCAACTCTTATATTTTATACTGGGAGCTACTACCCGATAATATCACCGTGGACTCGACAATATATTGTCATCAGCTTGACCGACTCCGTACAGAAATCAACAAAAAGCGCCGTGAACAAACAAAGATATACCTACTTCCTTCACGACAACGCTCGGCCGCACATAGCCAAAGTCGTTCGTCAGAGCTATTGGATTTTGAATGGGAGCTACTGCCACATCCACCTTACTCTCCCGATCTAGCGCCAACGGATTTTCATTTGTTACGCTCTCTCAGTAATCATATACAGGATAAAAAAAATTGATGATAGAGCACAGTTAACAGATTTCCTCGAAAGCTTTTTTGCCTCACGGCTCCCAAGTTTTTACGCTGAGGGTATCCATGCTTTACCTAATCGCTGGAAATGGGTTGTAGATAACAACGGTGCCTACTATAAAGACAAGTAATTGTAAATTTAAAATTGTTTTGTTTATTTGCAACGCTCATTACTTTCCTACCAATCCAATATATACATGTAGGTACTAGCTACATAGAAATATGTGTATATTATATATCTTTAATCTTAAACACAAATATTACACAACAAATACACCCGAATAATCTAATCTACACTTACTTACATTACAAAACTATGACTTTATATTTGATAAAGGATCTCTAAAACTTTATGGTTTTATCATTTCGGAGATACATTTCATTCCGGTGGACTGTGACACCGAAATGAAACTATTTTTGTCCCCATGTTACTGAAATGATAAACTTACTTTTTTGGCGGAAAAACCGCAAGCTTTGGGACCGCTGCGTTCGCGCCGAGAGCTTGAGCCGGACTGATCCGAAGTGAGGAAAGGTGAGAGGGGCGTAACAACGCAATGTTGACATGGATAATCTACTAAAACTTACTGTCCTCTGAAATGATAACTTTTTTCCAGACAAAAGTTGACTGCCTGTCAAATCCATGATAAAGAAGATATACAAACAAAAATAGTTTTATTTGATCGAATATATTATAATTTAATGATAAGAGAATTGATTTAAATCCATATTATGAATCTATTGGCAGGGGAAGGTATTTTATGAGCGGAATTGGGTTCAGGACAGGCCACCGTGATGATAAAATAACACTTTGTAATTTTTTTTTTGGTATATTAGAGGGTAGAAATCAATGATTTTTTTTGCCAAGGTAGAGAAGTACTTACGGTGTTGAGAAAAAATATATAAAATAAAAAACCAGCACATTGCACTACCGTTCTCAGGTTTGCCGTGTATTTTTTTTGCTTGCGCAATTCACCCATAAACACTACTTCAGCAAAATTATGATTGCTTACTATAAGACATTTATCAAACTAGATGTGCTAACACCATGAAAGAAATGCCTATAGATTTGAAAGCTCATGCAAAAATGTAAGGATTTGTATGAAATTATTGTGAGCATCTTTTTTTAAGAAATGTACTCAATTGTGTAGAATGATATAAAGTAAAAAGTAATATTTATAATTTAGTTCCTATCGAAGTCCATTCTCGCATCCTTCCATAAAATATTAATCATTTGTTCAGACGAAAATGTCATTATTTTGTAAAGCTTTTTGCTCCTGAATGTAAAGATAAGTACTTTGATAATATTTATGCTGTATACGTGTGTGTTTCTTGAAGAACAAAATATTTGGAGGAAGTTGTGTTTATATAATTCCAACATAGCATTGTATAAGTGAAATGTTAAACAGTGAACTAAGTGCTCATTCCTCTGATTCCTCCATCTTCTAACTATAGCTTAAAATCTTCTATCTAGCATAGCTGGGCTTGCTTATAAACACACAACCAGTGAACGCAAATAAAACATGGAAGCATTACTTCAAGGGATCTAAGCGCTAATCGTGACCTTAAAATCCAAACAAACTCACACATCGAAACCTCGTCGCTGATTCGCCGAACCACACCAACAACATTATTGCTAATACGATGCACAGTTAAAATTGACCTTATTTCCCAAGTATTTGGGTTTAAATTACCATGTAACGAATAGGCCGTGTAACTAATCACGTGAGCGGCGCAATCGGTACCGCGGCGCAATGTGCTTTGGGTCATTTTTTTTTAGTTATGAATGCTTCCATGTTTTATTTGCGTTCACTGCACACAACAAGTTCCTTTACACCTAATGATCAAAGGGGGATAAGCAAAGATGTAGAAACTATTTCTAATAACAGTAATAGTTCCACTAAGAACCTAAAAGGAAACGGTCCGCAATATTTAACAGCAATTGAAGTTATTTTCAAAATTCAAAGTACTTAACTAAACATTCGGATATACCACTAAAAATGTACTGTAATCTAGAACTGTATGTACCATAAGTGTAATAAATGTAACGGTCATAATATCCTAAATCGATTTTGTTAATAGATACCTACCAAATAATTTTATGGTCCCAATTGTTGATCAGTTTTAGAAGTTGTTTTTATGTAAGTTCCTATAAATGTCTATTTGTTTTCGCACAAAATGTTTTATTTTCATCTGTGGTGTATGAGTAAAGCCCTGCCCAGTAAGGATCTAGTAATAAATACTCCCTCAATAGCCGATAATAATAATTACAAAATTTTTAGCTTTGCTACGGGTTTATAATAGCGTGTGTTAATTTTCAGTTGTTAACATCAAAATGGACACCTAAATAAAAATTTGAAAATGTTTTTGCGTTTTATTTATGAGGTAAACCTACAAGAAACCTATGAATAAATGTAGGTACTCAGCCATCGCACCTACCCACTCTGTAATAAAGAAACTAACACAAATAGACATGAATTCTGAAATCATACCAATACTTTTTACGCAGTCTTAGCACATGAGTAAACAAACGGAACAGAGACCAAGCTTCCTAAGAACGTGCAAAATTGTTACCTATTTTGGTAGGGTTGTCACAATGGGTTGTGACAAATTAAACAAAACATTTTGTTAAATAGTTTTATTATTCAGTATGATAGAATACTTTACAAATTACTTACTCAAATAATTTTCTTTTTATAATTTTAGTTTTTGAATAACTTATTGTTTCTTTTAATGGTGTGGTAAATAATATTACATGATACTAACCGTTAAAGAGTTCCTTCGTATGGAGACAATTCTGGCTGCAACAGCAGTTCATGATAATAATCGTTCTAAACTATCAAAATGAACACACATAATTCCTACCTTCCTACTACATACCAACCCACTCACATACCTACAAATGTTTAATAAAAGCTTGTAATAACAATAAAAAGGTAAAACACACCGTGTAGTAGATACTACTCTCTTCTTATTTAAAATGATCATACAATAAGATACTTGAAAAAATAATAGTCAAATTTGTACTTACCTATTGTGAAAGTTAGAGAAAGTTAAAGTATGATATATTTTTACTTTTTCTAGTATTATTGTACAAACAGTACAATAAACAACCATTATTAATAATTAAATACCCCGTTTTTACATTAAAATATTCAAACATGCAACCAACAAAACAAACAAAGTGCGTCGCGCTGACCCTTCGATTTTCCACTGGCTGTGCCAGCGTAAACTGGTTTTTTCCAGTCTCGCTGTGTACGCGACAAGCGGCCAGTGGACACGCACACATGCCCCGCGTACTTGTAGAAGTGCAACCGATTCGCGCGGTTGTTCGAAGCTTTATCTCTGTTCCGTTTATCTACTCATGTGGTCTTAGTGCGGTTGCAATTTTCGCTTTTCCAAAATAAATCCAACTTACCTATTTATAGGCTTTCTGTCGTAAATAGACATAGAGAAGGTTATATTGTCTTTGTAAATAGACCAGTGGCCGTATTACGAAGTGCCAATGCTATCATGATTCGTGTGAGGGAAAGAGATAGTGCTATTCGTCTTGTGTAACTCCGTCTCTCTCTGACACAGAAAACATGATGGATTTAAGACGTCATAATAGGTCGCCTGGATTTTATATCATCGCCCAAGCTACACATGGACCTAGAGTGTTTCATAGTTTGTATACAAGGAACATATAAATGAAAATTTCTGGTTGCGCTGCAGTTAATTTAATTTCTTGATCGCATCTATCGGTTATTTTTTCTGACTGAGCACGTTTTGTCTCCTATCCTTGTCCCGCACGCCTCTTTCTGCAAAGTGTGAGCGAGAGGGGAAGAAGGAAGCCAAAACTTAGATATTCGTTCGCCGCCATCGCATCGACACGCGATTGTGAATCCTCGCGCAAATTATTCGTATTTTCGGGAAAACTTTCTACTTCGTTTCGTGAAACTGCACGGTTGAAGATAAGACTCTAAATCTTGTTTTGAGTGGAAATTCAAAAGGACAGTGCTAAGGATTGTCGCTGCTGCAGCTCCTGTTACGGCCACGCCACGCGGGCCTCCACCACACAGTAGAGGAAAGCAGGTTAGTGCTCTTTTTGACCCTAGAACTGTCTTTCTACCTAATTTCCAATCAAGGCAGTTCAATATTTTCCCTTGTTTTCATACGTGTGTCAGTCATTTTCTCATAACGCAGATACAATCCACATTTATCGCCCCGCACCACCAGTATGTTTTGGTCCTAACGAACCGGATTTTACCGAATTTCGCATTGACACTTAGAAATATTTCCCTCCTACTTTCGTGTAGTGGCTAGGCTACCTTATTTCAATCCCCGCAACGCAATTATCGTATTCGTATAATAAGAATCGAATCTTATTATATTTCGCTTCAATTTCTCATTTTTATTATCTACCCACATTCTTGACTTGATAAGTTGCCACAAACCGCACCGCATCTTTTAAAATATAAGTAGGTACATATCGCTATTCGTTGGACGCAAAACAGACTTAAAACCGAGTAAATACGTTTAAACCTTCAGGTAGATATCATTCGGATAACTCATTCAGTTGAAGTAACTTCAAACAAATGTTTGTGAAAACTCTTACCTAATATTATTTTTTTGCACACCGTACCCATGCGACAGAGACTTCATCGACGTCAGGTCCATTCTTTTAGTAAACGGGTTATAGATTACGCATAAATAGGTAGATTAATTCTTTTGCCTAAGTTCGTGAGCTATCTGCTCTCCGTATCGATTTCTTTAATATATTACCCTTTTATCGTTTCGCATTGTTTGTTTGTTAGCTTGTCGTCATGTCAGACGAGAATAAGTTGTCACTTTTGCTCGCGAAAAGAGACCTTATGTTCTCACGCATACAGTCTATCGCAGATAAATCGAGGGATCTTTCTTGTGAGCATTTAAGAGAGACTTTCCTAAATGAATTAGAGACTGTTGATAAATTACGCACCGACTTCGAATCGGTATTGGATCAAATTAACTCGGTCGAGTTAAATTTGAATCCTAAATATATTGTTAGTTACCAAGCGCTTAGTTCGTTCGACGATCTTTACGGTCGTATAAAAACGCGCGGCAAAATCAGTTTCTATTGAACCTCGGCCAGAACACCGCCAGTGCGACAGGCCTAGGTTACCGCCGATCCAATTGCCTGAGTTTAAGACATGGCCATTATTCTACTCGGCCTTCAAAAATACCGTCCATGAGAACATTTCGAAAACTTTTTTCCGTATCAAACTTGGATAGACCATAATCTCTCGAAGTCATTCCAAGAAATTCCGCCGGATCTTGGAGACGCTCATCTTCGGCCGGGGCTCGTGGCATTTTGCCAGCCCTGCCACCCTATAGTTACGCCACTGCGACTGCCCCATATCAAAGTGGGGGTTGGACGTCGGCGAAAGAATATAGCGGGCGGGCGGATTCAGTCAGAGTGTGATAGAATGACGTGGCTTAGAGCACGAGGGTCGTAGAAGTATTTCTATAATAAAGTTTAGGTAAATAAGTCTTAAACTATAATACTATGCTCTACTACATAATGTCTAACAGGTGGGGCTGCGCATACTGAGGGTTTTCACGGCATCCGGTACCCGCATTTAGACTCCTATCCGGTCCGTTGTGCGTAATTGGTTATACTGCTGATGCTAGATTGGCAAAGTTAGCCAAGACGGGGGGCTCTGGCTAACTAGCTCCGACCAGAAACTCATAAGCTACCTGGGGGCTTCACGGAGCCCTCACTGTTCCGAGGACTTGTGCACGTTGAGGAACCACGGCCACGCATTCTCTACTGTACTTTGCTGTTTTTATTTTTATTTGTATATTCTATTGTCCCTGTTAATTTTATAGATTTTGTGTGTTTATTTTGTTTGGTTAATTTGTTTTAGTTTTGTTCTTTACTAAGTTTTTATTAATTGCAAAGGTTTTAGTTGATATTTCTGGTCTGGATATGTCTTTTCAATAAATTGTTAGTAAGTACAGTTTTATAAATAAATAAAATTCATTTAATTCGGGTAACTAGGCCCATAGAAGTCAATTTACATATGATTTCACAATTAATAAATGGCACTTTATAAATTAAATTAAATTAATTATAAAATAAAATAATAATAAAGTACAACTGTTTAAATGTCACACAAGTATTAATAACGCCGGCTAAACGGCCTAGTCTGAACATGCCTGCTGCAGCAATGCAACATGTAGGGGCAGTCCAGCCTGTCAGCAATCATCGCCAAGACTGTGTTGGAGCTGGCCCGTACTCTGCGTACCAGAGAGATGCTCCGCCTGCGCATAGTCGCGTGGAAACAGGCGGAGCATCAAAAACTAAAAAAAAACTAAAAAACTACTTTTAAGTTTATAGGTAATATGTAATACGTTTTGATTTATTATTGTGTCCTTTCTATCGCAATAGGTTAAGACAAACCTGTAATGATAGTTTGGTGGTTTAAATAAATAATTAATAATTGTATAGGTATTGTCTGGTTTTTGAAGGCATCATAGTACCTACCCTAGGCAGATTGGCTCTCATTGCCAGGTTGCTATCTTCAGTGTTAGTACAAAAACGCGTAATAATTTCTTGTAGGATGTACGAATTGTTGTGAAGCGGTCTCGTCCGCCTGGCGACCGTGTGCTAATAGCTCTGTGGAAGAGCCTCCTCAGCTTGTATCTGCTTATTTCTAGTTCTGGACCCCCTCGAGAGATAAAATTGGAATATCATACTCGTACTTTATTGAAAACTAGCTGCTGGCCGCGACTTCGTCCCCGTGGAATCCCCGATTTTAAAACATTCTTATTCAACCCAAAAATAATTTTTCAATTCGAACCAGTAGTTCCTGAGATTAGCGCGTTCAAACAAACAAACTCTTCAGCTTTATAATATTAGTATAGATTGATCTGGCGCCTATCCTATCATGTCAATACTCTTTAGTATAACGACTAATAAAAGTTTTAAATTCAAACAAAAAATAAGAACAGTTAAATCCATGACTTTATTTCATTATTCATTCAATTCATACACATTATCGTTACACTAGAGAAAATATTTCCTCACTAAACATATTTCTCGTTTATTTATAAATCACATTTAACATTTTTTAACGCTAAGTTTACATTTAAACTATTACTGAAGTACAATTTATTTTGTATGGCAGACTACACAACACATGAAGATTAATAATGTGAAAGTATACTATCGCGCGACATACAAGCGACAAATCAGTCGCCCGTGTGTTGCGACCCTTATATGAACACGCCTCTTGCTTTATCTGTTAAAATCCCGAGCAAAGCTGATCATGCATGCTCAATTACACAATATAGATTGCTTTCATACAATCAATTAAGAAATAATTATGATATAATGAAATAACATAGTTTTCAAAGTGGTCCCGAAAGCAATTTATACATACATACAATAAGCTCAAAAAGAATCTACAGAAAATTCATTGTTACATTTTGGTCTTCATTCTAAAAAATAGTTGCCATAATAATAATTGCTCATAGCGCGTGAAAATTAACGTTTTTATGGGTAATCATATTTCCACCCTGTGTTACCATGCACAAAAAAACTAAATTTAGACTTAGTATACAAAAATAATAACCGATGAGTATTACAAAACAATATTTTTTTAAATGATAACGAAATTAGTCTCAAACAATGTCCAAAAAGTATTTTTATAACGATTTTACACAAAATTGTCCTTACTATCAATATTGATTGGTTTTAAATTGATAAAAGGTTAGTTTGCTTCAGAACTTATACATTTTAGAGCATTAGTTTATAGTTGGGATAGGCAAATAAACCGGTTCTACACAATATTTATACTGTCATAAAATTCGTCTAATATATTTTTAGCGTCTATTACAACTAAACTATAAACTAATACTGTGTAAACCAAAACCGAACATTCTCTAAACATATTCGTTGTGGTGTTTCTGTTAAGCTGTTAGTCTGAAAACTTCATGAAACATGAATCGACCACTTATTCATTCTTGCAAACGTACAAGAAATAGATAAGTCGTCCATTCATAAACATCAAATTAAATTATTATGATATCTACAATCATACTTTTTTTACATTAACTGAAATAAGTTGTTTTATTTCTATATTCAACATTGATTTTCCGACGGAATGTTTTATTTTTTAATTAATTTATAAAACAATGATTTAATACATTTAGTAAATTTAAATTATAGCTTCACATTGCTTTTAAAATTATCTTATTCAACCAAAAACAGATGTTATTTTTATAACCATGCATTTAACAATATACATAAACTCCTGAATATTTACGTATCATTTTGACAACAGAATATTATTTAACTCTTTAACAAAACTTTTCATCTTTCGGAAGACAGTTACTGAGACCTCCATTTATGTTCTTAAAAGTTGTAAATAAATGATTTTATTAGTGTTTATTAGTAGTCACTTTTTGTTGCGAAATTACCCAGTTTGTAACAAGTAATAGCGGGTGAGCTTATGAACCACGCACCATCGACTATTCAGCAAATATCTCCAAGCTTCAACATCAGTATAATTTTTGTATTACCAAAATCTGTCAAATATAGCCTATGAGGAAGCAGTGTATTGAATTTTGATTTGCCCTAAAAATTGATTGACCAGACTAGATAAATAAAACCATACTACCGGCTAAAACGGGATGTAAAGAATTGTAGGGGTTACGTTATTTTTATATTGTTTGCAGCAAGTAATAACACCAATTTTTATTCTTTCTTTTTTTAATGAATGTTTTGTAACCAGAAACCATTAATATAGTATTTAAGTAAAAACAAAAATTTAGTTTTCATTCAACCCTCCATTTGTACCTCTGTCTTAATTGCGTCTCTATTTAAAGTGTTATTTATCAACTGTATCTGTTCAAGTGTATTGACCGATATTCTTAGCCTGTTATGCGATTTGCACTTATTTTCTAGGGGCTTTAGTACTATTAATACTATTCCTGACAAAAGTCTAGTCTCGGGGTTGCTAATTATCTTAATATATATAAGTATAATTTTATGCGTGTGTCACCGACTTTTGACCATTTTTCATGTGTGTTTGAGTAGGTAACTCTATGGTTTGGACTAATATATAAACGGAAACTAAATGGTAATAGAATCGGTTCTCTAAATTCTTATGAAAAGTCAACAATCCGAGCAGAACAATATCTGTCAGGGCCGCTAGATTAATATCAATATATATACAGGGTTATTTGTAAAACACCAACAACCTCTTAAGAGGTCATTGTACCCATCATTATGAACAATTGGACCAAACCTGAAATCGCGAAAAAAGAAATCAGCTGTCCCCATTTTGATCAGTTATACGAACAGAACGTAACGAACAGCTGATTTTTTTTCGCGTTAGGTTTTTTCCCATAGTAAAAGTTGTTCATAATGATGAGTACAATGACCTCTTAAGAGGATGTTAGTGTTTTACAAATAAACCTGTATAGAACTCCTCCGTTACTGAGTGATTGTGTGACTGACTGACAGACAACGCACAGTCGAAACTAATGGTTGTAGAAAACTGAAATTTGGCATGTAGGTTCCTTGAAGTGTAGGGAGCCACTAAGATGAATTACCCGAAATTCCTACGATGGAATATGCTCGTACAAAGTCACGGCCAAAAGTTAGTCGTTTTTTTACAATAAATGTTACAAACTGAGTAAGGTCACAAGGTTTAAGTCACAGAGGCTCTTTCTATGGCACTAACTTAGTGGAATGTTGCCTAACTTTGAAGATAAGCAATTGCTTATTGAGTAAGCAGAATTCGATTAGTTATTTAGTTTCAAGTGAAAATGTTGATGAAACATTAAAATAGTATTATTATACACATATAAGTAAAAAACAAAAACGCAAAAACCCACCCGATGTCTCTTATGGTGTACACAAATATGGATTACTAGCAGCGCCCCGCGGTTTCACCCGCATAAGTTTCGATCCCGAGGGATTAAATAGAATCCTGATTATAAACCATCTGTGTGCCAAATTTCATGATAATCCGTTCAGTAGTTTTTGCGTGAAAGAGTAAAAAACATCCATCCATACTTACAAACTTTCACGTTTATAATATTAGTAGGATCTAGTTTTCTGAAGTTTAGAACAGTCTCTTAACCTCAGTTTTCGGAAAGAAAGAATGAACGCGTCACAAATTAAAGCAAAATAATTCAACCAATCACAACAGCTGACGCGAATTTGACAGTTAGACATTAATTTTTTGTTCCAAAAATTATACGTTCTTCTTTCTACAAAGGATATTATAATTAATAAACAATATTACTTTAACTATGTGTATTCCTGTAGGAACGGGAACTACACGAGTGAAACCAAGAGACTTTGCTAGTGATTTTATATAGTAGACCACAAAAGACGCGAAAAATACAAAACTAAAACCGGGTTAAAAAAAATATTGCATGAAAACTATTGAGAAAGCATTTTATCAAATATATCACATACGTCACAAGTCTTGTTCAGACACGTCGAACACTAAATATATCGCTTGCAAGTAAAAAGGGGACAGGCAGACGTGGTAGTGAACGTTAGAAATGCATTTAGTGTATACAAAGATGACGATTTGAAAATGAGATCTAGATTTTCATGCATTGCAAATATTGACTACCGTTACTGTTATATATGATAAAGACTGTTCGTCAGTCTGTCCTCCATCTTAAAAGAAACATTAATATAAATTATTTACAAAAGAAAAGCGACTATCAGAGTCAAACCGTTGAACAGGACAAAAATAAAGCCTTAAAAAAAATACAACACTACAAGCTAAAACTAAACTAAAAAATGAGATTTAATAAAAAGTTACACAAGAAAATATGATAATAACATCAGTGCGCGAACAAACTCCATGTTTTAAAAATAGAATTAGTTAATTAAATAAAAAATGTTTTTTTTTTAGTTTTTACCAAACGCCTCAACATTGTAATACTGAAAAGCGACATTTATAAATTAAATCGCGGCAAAGATTCGTGCTGGCAACACTTTGGGGGACGCTTTGAAAGTCAGAAGAAAATATCTGACATCAGTTTTGCCAAGAGATAACTTACTACCCTTGGAGTGCTGAGTTCATATAGCCAGAAAACACTGATATCGACAAACTGGGGAGCCGACCCCATCATAATTGAAGATCGATCGAGTCCATATATTTCTCAGCTAACTAATATTTTTTTCTCAACCATCCCCCAAAAAAACTACCAACACGAGAAATTATCTAATTCTTTTTATTTTACTAACACTATGAACAGTCTAAATGAAGCTTACACCTTTTTACAATAGTTTATTAATTTAGTTTTTATTTTTTTCAATCACAACACTGAACGCCGGTTTGATACACTTATGAATGATAATTCTTTAGTAACGTCAAGCCTTTTTTGATCAAACGCCTTCTCCCGCTCTGGGGGAGCGTCAGACTGTTACTGACTAAACCCCATCCGTGTTCCTCCTAGTGCCCGCCGCGATCCAGAGCCGCGGTCACTCTTACGAACAAATTCCGCAACCCGTGCAGACACAACCCATCTGCTATGCTGACATATCTTTAAGTAGTAATATCGGTAAGTATATGTATATATCATGTACATATACATCTTTATTTTTGTTGATGTCTACAATACAGACCAGCATGTTGACATTCAAAACTCGGTACCAGAATCTAACTATACCCCATTCACGATAAGATTAGACTTTGAAATACATCTTTTTTACAGTTGGTGGCATGATACATGGTAGGTGCAGTAAGTAGTTGGTATTATAATCAAGTTTTTGCTTTTAATGCCATCCTTATGCCTATGGAATAGAAGTAAAAATCGGTTGAACGGACTGTAAACAATTTTGTTCCAATGTCTAATCTTATTGTGAATGGAGTATAGTTAACATGGCTTTTTTTTTTCAGTGAAAACCTGAATAATTATTCTTTAGCCGATCCCGTCATTTTGTTTAGGACGCTTAGGAGAGGTTTTTCGACCAACAGACATGACTTTTACTGAGAGATAATTATTTAACCTTCATAAGTGTTGGTAGTTGAACGAATCTGACACATTTTTGTTTATCATTATACTAATTACGTTTAAGTAAGGCAGAGAAACGAGACTTTAGAAGGAACAAACCGAAAAATGATTCAAATTTTCAAAGTCTATGCATACTTTTCATATAAAATTATTACAGTATCAATAATGAAAATTGGTCAAGTGTAATTATTCAAGAGTAGAAAAATACTTTGAAAATTGAAAACAATAATGGTTTCAACAAAACCGGAAATCATTAAAAAGCCCCATATCCTATGCCTATGAATTATTTATCTGATAAATCTATGTACACAGTTAAAGAAAAATGTCGAACTACCGTCAAACCGGCGCATAAACACGAACGATCACAAAACACATAGTAAACACATAACCCTTCTTTAGCCTACTTCTCACTACTCTTGCGACTTAATTATCTGCTTACCTCCCTTAAGCAGCCAAGATGATCATAAGAGCTGTTTTTGATATACAGTCGTTTATTTTTTACACAGTGAGTGCATTAAAATTAAGACTTCTGATGTAATTTTAACAATTTTTTTTATCCGTAAGCATAAAGCCTAGATAAAAACTCCATTTAATTTTAATACACACTCTGTATATTCACAATCAAGCAAAGCTGAACACATCTAAGAATACGATAGATGACGCTAAAATATCCCCCACCCATCTAAATCACCACCTCAGTAAAGTTACTTAACATCATGACTTAAAAGCTTAATTTGACGTCGAACAAGTGTCCATCTTCTATCTAACTTGCACTTTGTAGATTGCCATAAGTCTAGTGCGTTTTGTTCTTGACGGCGAACTAACAGATATATATGTTTGTTTCACTCACACTTATGTTCATTTAAAGTTCACAATTCCGCGTAAGAACAGTCAGAAATATGTGTATATCACTCGCACTAGTAAAGGTTACGTATGTGTGCGTTACTTCTCTCCGGACGAGGAGCTCGAAGCCCGGCCGCGTCCCTTCTTACCGCGCTTGTCGTCTGTGGACTCTTTCTCCGAGGGTTTCTCTTGAGGTGACGGCTCTTGTTTGACTGGCTGTGTCGGCTGTGGGGGCAGGTTAGCGCTCTGAAAGTTGGTGAGAGAATATTGGTTAGTTGAAAACATACTGTATCGAAAGATAGAAGATAGAAATTCAAAAAAAACATCCCACGCAACGGACGGGAGACCAGAGAGACGAACCGAAGTCGGAGCGGCATCCATCGTTGTCAAACTCCATTAGCGTCCAAAGGGCTCGTACACATAGACACGATACGACGAGGCACAACGCTACGACGCGGCATCGCTTCACAATGCGACGTAGTTTCGTGGGAATCTACGACGAGCAAGCGATACGACATAGCAACGTATCATGATTTCGTCGTGTGGTCTGTCGCAGTAAATCTCGAATATGGACCGCACTAAATGTGTTCCTGATATTAAACAGATATGCAGAAGATACTGGATACATCCATTGATTCCTATTATGAATAACGAGTGTAATTTTAAAAAGAAATATAACACCATGAAAATAAATCCAGTAAAAAGTTTTTGACTAGGTTAATGGATATTGCGAGAAATTACAGCAGAGGCAGGACCCCTGTTGAATCTCTGGAGAAGCTACATCGCGTCGCTTGCTCGTCGTATCGTGTTTATGTGTACGAGCCCAAAGACTGATATACACCCTCGTCGGAGGGCGACACTGCGTCGTCGAAGGGCGCTGCGTTCTATTGCGTCACTCGCATTTTTTGTTAGGCACGTTGAAATCGTAGCGTTGTTGTAACGCAGTGGACCGGCGTCACACAAACGACGACAATGGTCTTGGATTGGAAGCCGGCCCCAACATAGTAGTCTGTTAGTTGTGTGTTTAGTCCAGGGGCTCAAGTCTGCTATTTTTATAAATTTGTTATTCCAACACGATCCCACTGTTATTTTGCTAAAAGTTCATAATCTGCTAAACTCATAATGGTCGGTCATTGGTCTGTCAATGGTCTCGTGATAATTTTTGATAAACGAGCTATTAAAAGTAATGACTGCACAATGACGTTCTAATGGTAGGTCACTGATCAAAGGAACTGTCAAAATTTTAGCAGATTACCGCATACGTTTGTCATTCAGTTGTCATTATGTACGAGATTACCATTTTTGCCATTTCTTTCAATGGAGTGTCAGTGGTTGACCACTGGAAAGACATAGTGACGCTTTTTTATTAGTAGATTACCAAACTTGTCAAAATCGACTATTATGAGATCAATGATAGACTATTCTCACACTATTGTAATAGCAGACTTGGGGCCCAGGCAGATTCGTTGACTTACCTTCTTCTTGGCGTGTTTGTCGGCCTTCTTGCTGGCTCTGTGCTCGTCGTCATCCCGGTCGCGCGTGCCCTTGCGGCCCATCACGCCCAGCAGCTTGCTCACCATGCTGTTCTTGCTGCGACCCTCGGATTCTAGTGGTTCTGGTGACTGTGGAAAATGAAGAAGGTCATTATTAATAACTGTAACAGTTGACACTGGCTCCTCACTGACTTTTTGAACCTCTATAAGTAAGTTTGCTCTTGATTTAGCTTAGCCAAATAGTAGGTAAATAAAAGGTGAATTAAATACAAAAAGGCTTCTTCAAAATTTGGATACTGACAAGCAGATTCAAAATTCAAGCTGTCTATAGAAAAATTGAATAAAGTTTACTCAATATTTAAACTGATCATGTGGTTATTTTTTTATGATGGCTGAAATTAGTCATCTTTGTGAGTGTGTACGTATATATTATTATTTTTCCCAAATCAATAGCTAAGGTGAACGACATTGTAGACTATACTTATTTTTTCGTCGTAAAGGTGCTGATTTTCAGCCCTAATAATAATCATAAACATTTATTTCAGACTAGGTTCATATGTTCGTAACAATATACTTAATAAAAAAAAAATATCTACACTACCATATGAAGACGCACGACAGCCCCAACAGTACCCTGAGCGCATTGTTGTATTGGACACGTAGGTCACTGTATACTAGACTATTGGGTTTATTTCATCTACAGTATTCTTTCTTGCTTAGCCTACCTTAATTGTGTCAACAGACTCCTGCTTCTTAAGCTCAGTCCTCTTCACAGACTCGCTCCTCTTAGCTTCCTGCTTCTCCTGTTTCTTCTCTTTCTCCAATTTCTTATCTTTCTCCTGCTTCTCCACTTTTTTGATAGACCCAGTCCTTTCCATAGCCTTTTCCTTTGCTTTATCTTCTTTCAAAGCAGCAGAATAGTTCCTCTCTTCAATTTTTTCAGGGAAAGAATCTTGTTTTTTAATTTCTGGTTTTTCCTGTTTCGATTTCTGTTTGTCTTTCGACTTCAAGTCTTCGTCCTTGAGGCTCGAGTCCGACTTCTTTCTGGCTTTCTGTGCGACTTCTACGGTGGGTTGCTCTTGGACTGGTGGTTGCTTTTTGGCCTTCTCTTCGATTATTATGCTTGTGTCTGTACTTGCTCGACTGTCATCTGTAGAAAAGGGGAGATTTAAAATTATTTTACAGTATAAATGACGCTTGCAATACTCTTTCAGTTAAGAAAAGAGCTTGCATAAGGCATTAACGGCCGAACCCAATAACTTATCTATCACATACTGGAGATAGCAAAACAAATGAAACAATATAAAAATTATACAGGTTTTCTGTTGTTTCATTTGTTTTTCTCCAGTATGTGATAGATAGGTTATTGGGTTGGGCTGTAAAGAAATTTTTATAAATAAAAACATTAGTATTAGCGAATCTAGACAACGATACCATAACATCGTCTAGTAACACTTTGGTTTTATAAAAAAAAAATGCCTCTACACAACATACGAAGCAGCAGATGATCATGTTATATCAAATTTGTTTATTGGCAGTAGGTTTTACCTTGTTTTTATTCTAATTACTATTAATAGTATCGCGGTTGACCACAATCTTATCTCATTTAAGGCTGGCGTGGTTGACGATGGAACAAGCTTGCCTATTACTAACCTATTTGGTCTTGAATTGAATAGGTACCAAAATCTGAGGTCTGGGATCTATTAGCTAACAGGGATGTTACCTGAGTAAAAAATATATGATTATGTTTAATCCGTCAATTAGATTATAGAAAAATATTGGACACGTATTTTTTCCTTTAACAAATCTATAAAAACTGACGAAGCTAAAAAGCATCATAGATCAGGAGTGGGAGCGTGTGACGTCACGGCCCGGTAAAAAATGTAGCGAGTAGTGACGTCACACGAGTTTTTTACGCACTGTATCGTCTTCATGTTTTGTTTATGTGAAAAAAGAAAAAATACGTGTCCAAATTTTTTTGGAAATCTATCAGACGGACTAATCAGATATTTTAGTTAACTGGGTCGTTCTTCTTTTTTTGCGACAATGGGCAGTCTCTCACCTCATTTTGTGTTTCATTAGAGTATGAATTATTATGTTTTTATTGTTTGAATTTACATCCTCATCGCTTTATACATTTTAATATTAAGTAATCTTTACCTTTCTCTAACCAATATTTTATTTGCGTCTGTTAAAATTTCATTAAATACCGTGACAGAGTAGTAATTCATAATGATATCCTACTTAAAGAGGACCACTCTGTCACTTTGTTTTCTCGACAATCACCATAAAATAAACAACATTATGGGCATGAAAACAAAGATTCAATAATCCAAATGAAAACTACATGCATACGAAAAGAAATATCTAACACTGAAATACAATATTGTCACTTGAAAAACTCGATAAACTGAGAAACACCAATTCATTGTCGATAAAAAAGAAAAACGACCCAACTACCGTACTCCTCTAAGCAACAAGCATTACTTACCCAAATAAAGGTCTCTGGAGGTGTCGAGATGGGACAGGTCGGCCGACGTGTCCATGAACGACTCGTCCGACAGCGACAGCGACGCGAAGGACGTGGACGTGTCCAGTGCCGACTTGTCCAGCCGCGTCTTGGGCGAGGACGTGAAGATCGCTGGGGTGGATTGCTTGGCTGTAGTCCTGATCGGGGTGGGGTCATTAATATTGGGTAGGGGTTGTTAAGCTGATCTCAAATTGTCAAAAACGCTTTAGAAATGTTACTGCCGCCGATTTAGAGTTAACATAGAAATTCCAAATTAAATGGTCTGATAACCAATAAATAAATGTCAAATCGGTACAAAATTAGCCATACTTGAAGAACCTCAAATCTCAGAAGTTGAAGCAGAAGTTGGTAATTCGAAGTGAATAAATAAGTGTTGTCGACATTTTGAGATACAATAAATATACAATTAATTAATTTTCTAAAAGCTTTGGAAACTGAAAATATAAGCCAACAATAGCAGCACTATCGAAATATTGAATTATATTTTGAAAATTAATAATGTAATCGTTATGTTTCAAAATATAATTTAACTACTTTATTATTAACTAGCAGCTGCCCGCAGCTTCACCCGCGTGAATGTCGGAAATTATCCTAAAAAAAAGGTATCCTGTGTTACTTCTAGTACCTCCCAGAATACGTGTACAAAGTTTCATGATGATTCGTCAAGTAGTTTTTGCGTGAAAGCGTAACAAACATCCACGCTTTCACATTTATAATATTAGTAAGGATTACTACATGATAATGTGTATTTTCTTAACAAAGGCAGTCTTAGGCGTCGTCCTATTGCAAAACAATTTTTTGAGCGTACACGATCGTCGCATTGTTCGGCAAAACCGGAAAGCACACTTTCATGATGCGCTCTTTTTGCCATTTATTTATACCTTATGTACAACAGTGGTACATAGGCGGGCATAATGCAACAAGGCATTCTCTACCAGCCAACCTTTAGGTTTAAAATACTACAACAAATAAATAAAGTTCAAAATATAAAAGTGCACAAAGTGACAAATTATTTTTTATTAAACACGTATTTTTCATTTTGATGTCTTAGTACAAAAAAAAAATAAAGTTATCGTTAATGAAAGATATATACTTTGAAACTGACTTTATGGTTACTCGCCGCGCGCCAGAGCGCATGGCTAAACTAACCTCCTAACAGCCGTGCGGTCGTGCACAGGTATTTACGTGGGTTACGATGTACGTACTGATCACCGATTGTGTCAGCTTCTATCTAGACTTTTTAAGTTTAGGCCATGATCTGAAATTATTTGAAGAGTAATTCCAATTTTCTTTTCATACTGTCCATCTCCGGCGGCTGTCATTGTGTTGTGTTGTGTGTATTGTGTTTGTGTTCTTTTGAACTGTTAAAATCTGTCTGTTCTGTCACCAAACTAGTTAAGAGGTACAGGATGATTCCAAGCTGGCGTACCTGTTGGGCAAGTTCCTGGCGTGGTGCGTGGGCGAGTCCTTCTCCTCGGCGATGCGCGGCAGCGGCGCGGGCGCGTCGTCCTGCTTGTCGGGCGGCGGCGGCGGCGTGGGCGGCGCGGGGGCGGCGCCGCGCCACACCACGCCGCGCCGCGCGCCCCCGGGGCTGGCGCCCGCCCCCCCCGCCCCGCCCGCGCAGCACAGGGGCGAGATCGAGCACTTGGACTCGGCCGAGCGCGGGTGCAGTCTGTGGACGTGACAATGCTATTTTAGAGATAGTTTACTTTTAAAATCGAACGTTACTCATTGTGTCACTCTATATAATGTTTTCTTTATCTTTTCTGTAAATATGGGGTAAATATTCTAGTCTAACAATAGACTCAACATCAAATATATTCTTGTAATATTTTTTTGTTAATTGAATGTCTAGAAAGGACATAGCAGTTTTATTTTTACCAACGTATTGGTTCTCTTTTTGCGTATCCCCTGCATAAGAAACTCGTATATATATATATATAAAAACAAAATATTAAATTGAACTGACATGAAAACAAAAATGACCACATAAATGAAAAGCATGAGATTACCGCAGACATTCAAAGCACATAAAATATACATACAAAAGCATACAAACAGTTAATAAAGATACAATATACAAATCTTAAAAAAAAAAAAACAAACAAAAGTTGAACTAAACTCAACTTACTTACCTCATTTTTTCTGTTTTTTGTACCAAACGCAGGAGATAAAACACAGAAAAACTTTAAACAAAGGAAACTGGGCAAAGTCAACACAATCATCAATTTACTTTTAATTACAAATTTCTTAACATTACCGGATTAAAAAGTCTATACTTAGTCTTAAAAAATGTCATGCACATAAATCTTCATAAAAGTCTCTAAAACAGATTTTTGGTTGTTTCTTCGTTTTTTCACCGATTTCCGAAACTTTTGATTTTGACTTTGATCTTCACCAAAAATTGAAATACTAAGATGCTCTTCCAAACCATAGTGTATAATTTTATTTTTTGATAATACATCGATAAGAGTAAATGAGAACATCATTAATGTAGGCAAAGCCACGCTTTATTAGGGATAACTCAAATACTAGTCAGTCAGATGGGTGATGAGTGATGGGTGGGCGGGTGATGGGCTCTTACTGACTAAAACCCATCCGTGTACCTCCAGATGCCCTTTGCGTTCCAGAGCCGCGTTGACTCTTTCGATTTTTTTTTCGTTTTTTTCAAGAGTTCAAGAGATTTGCAAATAAGACTCGTTATAATTTATTACCCAGTCTCCTTTTTTCTTAAGATATCTTACCTATGACAAGAATACCCAACTCAACAGTAACAGCAACGTGCAAAGTTTAGACGCAACTAATAGCCCATCAGTGGCATTCATATTAACTTACTGGCTTCAGAAGATTTTGGAACTCCTCACGGTGTATTCAAGTCCTTATTCTTGGAAAAAAAGGAGCTCGTCGCTAAATAATTACTGCCGCACGGGTCGATGGTATGTGGATGGGGGACCATCTTAACGTACCGAGGCTCTTTGGTACCTTCCAGCCTTACCTGTCGGGTGATAGGGCTCTCCGCAGCAGCGGCGAGGCAGGGTCCCTGCGCGGCCAGGCGCGCCGCCCGCCCGGCCCGCCGCCCGCCTCGCGCACCGCCAGGGGCGACGGACTGCGCGCCTCGCAGCGGCTAGCAATGGTTGGTTAGTGTGTGGTGACATCCTTACCTGTCGGGTGATAGGGCTCTCCGCAGCAGCGGCGAGGCAGGGTCCCTGCGCGGCCAGGCGCGCCGCCCGCCCGGCCCGCCGCCCGCCTCGCGCACCGCCAGGGGCGACGGACTGCGCGCCTCGCAGCGGCTAGCAATGGTTGGTTAGTGTGTGGTGACATCCTTACCTGTCGGGTGATAGGGCTCTCCGCAGCAGCGGCGAGGCAGGGTCCCTGCGCGGCCAGGCGCGCCGCCCGCCCGGCCCGCCGCCCGCCTCGCGCACCGCCAGGGGCGACGGACTGCGCGCCTCGCAGCGGCTAGCAATGGTTGGTTAGTGTGTGGTGACATCCTTACCTGTCGGGTGATAGGGCTCTCCGCAGCAGCGGCGAGGCAGGGTCCCTGCGCGGCCAGGCGCGCCGCCCGCCCGGCCCGCCGCCCGCCTCGCGCACCGCCAGGGGCGACGGACTGCGCGCCTCGCAGCGGCTAGCAATGGTTGGTTAGTTTGTGGTCAGTGAGTATGGCGCGTTCGTGGGTGGTTATACATGCTTACAAGTACGTCGTTTTGATGTTGGGGCTTATAAGAGTTGCACACGAATCATTCATTATTATCAATGTATCTATTTTAACCTTTTTGCACAAAAGACTATCCAAGTAAAGGGTGGTGAAGAGATAACATGGCAAGTGCAATGGTGCATTGTTGTCAAATGCAAGGAGTCATTTTATAAGACGTTCGTCAATGGGGACGAATGATGCCTCACTCGTCGGTTCATCAGTCAGGAATAAGTTTTAAAACAAAAAAAAAGTATAATGATTTAACTATTTCATTTCTATTTATTCCCTCTGTGAATTATGGTACAGATGTTTTGTCTCACGAGCGCGGGTGCGCCATACTTGTGTGGTTAAATGTACATGCACATTGTCTTTGTTTGCGTGCGCTCGGGAGCGCACAGTTTTGTCCGAGTCGCCGGCTAAGTCAGTAGTATCATCCAGTTCGCTCCAAAATTATTCAACTAGTACCGTCAGCATACAAGGTACGAGTAAACGAAGAAAAGTTGTTCGCAGTGAGATAAGGCAAATTAATGTTTATGTTTGATATGTATTGAGTTAGTTTATTAATAAAACTAGCGACCCACCCCGGCTTCGCACGAGTGCAATGTAGATACTAATGTTTCCTCTACTATAATATGCATGTATTATACATATAAACCTTCCTCTTCAATCACTCTATACTCTATCTCTCAAAAAAAAAAGACCGCATCAAAATCCGCTGCGTAGTTTTAAAGGTTTAAGCATATACAAAGTTGAGCAGGACGATTTTCATTCCTTTAAGCCACCTAAAAAGTATCATGTTCTTTACCCGTATACAAAAAATCAATCAAATCCAACGAATACTTTAGCTACAGGAAATTATTTTTCTTTTTCTTATTTTTCAACATGCTGTAGATCTGAGTCCGTAATAATAGGTAAACATTGTAAGGTCAAGGACCTGTGCAAAACGGTAGGTACGATAGGCACGATTTGTTGCGAACGCGCAACTTGGTGATTTGCTGTTCTCCGACTAAAGTACCTACCTACGTCCCGCACCGCAACTGCCCGCTGCACCCCGCACCGCGCCGCGTAATAGATCAGTGACTTTTCGTAGATAAAGCGTGTTTACTTTTTATGCAGTTGATTTTGATATTTATTTTGTTTGAAAATTGCAATTGTTAAATTTTCCATTAACTACTAATTTTTATGTTTTAAAATGTTTCAATGGACTAGTACTGTGCTCGTTTTAATTTAATGTCGTCAGTCCAGATCCACATTGTATAAGGACAGAGAAAGCGACTTTGTTTTATACTATGTATTGATGTTAAACGTGATTTTAATAATCTATTGTGTATTTTAGGGTCGTCAAATAATTGCAAATGTTTATAATTTTCTCAAAGGAGAATATGAATTCACTGAATTGCATCGAGAACCAAATTGTGATGTATCACAATTGCGTAATATTACAAAGCACACTGCATCAGCGGCGAGAGTTTGTGAACGAACAGTGCAGAAAATATTAAAAGAAGAACGAGACATGTCTAATGAAAGAGATGTAGCTAGCACATCTTCGAAATTCATTTCACCAATGAAAAACCGAAGAAAGAGAAAATACAGTAGACATTGATGGATTTACAGCTCATGTTATTCGGAGCACAATACAAGATTTTTATATCGTACACAAACAAATTCCAACATTGGCGAAACTCAGGTCAGTCCTAAATGAAAACATTGGATTCAATGGATAGCTACGTTACGTAAGTTACTAAATAAATTGGGCTACAAGTGGCGTAAAACCGATAATTTTAGTAGAACGGCATGATATCCAGATGTGGAGATTGAAATATTAAAAAAAAAAATATCCGAATACCGTTCTTAAGGCTGACCGGTCTATAATGACGAAAGTTAACGTATTAAGAGCGTTCATCCGTAAAAACCACGCTGGAGTCAAAATTGATGATTTCCGACGGACAATAAAACGATAATCTATTTAATTCGTAGATAAGATATTGACGTCAAATTATTGAGGATTTCATAATCTAGTGCTTGGCTGAAAAATATTTTCAAATGATCGTAAAGTTTTCTCATTAGAACAGTTTTTACTCAATCCCTTTTTAAAACTAGCGGTCGATGGTCTACGCAAATGCTAGATAATAGTAAAACCATAAACGACAAACTTATAGAAATATTACTATTAAAAAAACAATAACATTTACTAGTGCTTGGCTGAAAAAAAAACGTAATTATTGTAAGTTTTTATACAAGAAAAGTATACTCAAAAGTGTCATTTTTAGCCACTTTTCGAGTTTTTAAACGTGTTACTTTAGGATGAAATCAAAGGTATTTTTGTTGTTTTTTAGACCTAGTAAATGAAGACATTTACGATCTAAAACATGGTACATTTTTTTTTTTAATAACTTCTATGTTAATTTTACTATAAATTATTTAGTACTACTATATAATCAACGCGGAATCGCACCAGCGCTCAGTGCCGGCCGAGGCCTTTCAGAGGTTGGACGTGTGTCGCTCCCGTTGCCGCGTGCTGCGTAAAATTGTATTTTAGTTTGTCGAGTTTTTAGAGCGACTAGGACGAATTGATACTTTTTGTTTATTTTTTTTTAACGAAACAAAACTTTGATGATTACATATTTTAAAGTAATGGAGTTCAAATCATGAAAGAAGATAACTCTTTTTATGTATGATTTCATTTTTTTTTTCGATAATTATGGGTAGCAATAGGCGCTATACGGGGCAAAAAGGAAAAGTTACGGAAATTTGGCCAAGGCTAATGAAGCTAAAAAGTACGTTACCGAGGAACCACTTTTAATGTCGTAGCTGGTTATAGCCAATAGGGATGTTTCCTGAGTAAAAAATATATGATTATGTTTAGTCCGTCAGTTAGATTATAGAAAAATATTGGACACGTATTTTTTCCTTTATCAAATCTATAAAAACTGACGAAGATACAAAGCATCAAAGATCAGGAGTGGGGGCTTGTGATGTCACGGCTCGGTAAAAATTGTAGCGAGTAGTGATGTCACACGAGTTTTCAACGCACTGTATCGTCTTCATTTTTTGTTTACGTGAAAAAAGAAAAAATACGTGTCCAATATTTTTTGGAGATCTATCCGACGGACTAATTAGATTTTTTTAGTCAACTACCCTATTCGCATTTTTCTTACACGGGGATTTTAATAACCGATAAAAAATAGAAGGTCACATTCTTCAATATTAGGACATTAATAAAAAATATATATTTGTATACATACATAATTTAAACATACAAATATTTCCTCTTTATAATATTACTGTAGATTGCAAAATAAAGCTTTGATGCTGACGGGGCCATTATTTCGGTGATGGTCACGACACTAATTGTTATACGAAACAAGTTGCGCTGTACTGAAACTAGTTTTGTGAAATTAATTATTTCTTCTTATTCTATTATTCTTTCTAAACCATACAAAAACTGCAAGTCAATGCGGGTATGTCACAAGAGAATGATACCGAAGAATCACAGCTACCGCAAGAGTTGATAAAGAATTGGAAATACTGGAATCGCAATCAGAAATAATAAATGTGACAAATGAATGCGATCTTTAGGTATAATTATCCACTATTATTATTTATTTAAAAAAATACAATTCTTTCAATGTAATATGTGCAATTCTAAATTCGAACTGAGTAGTCACGATGAAACACTAAAAATAAACTAATTAATTATGCCATAATTTCAGGAATTGGCCTAACAAATTTGAATGAAGTTGTTACATCGATGGACTTACTGTTATGTCATTATTCACTTATAGTAAATGTCATGATAAAGTTGCTGAAATGTGGAAAAATTCCGCTGAAGAAAGTATGTTTGCATCAGCTCAGGAGGAAACAGCTGCTACTCGATTACAAGGTGACACTCGTGACATTCCGATGATATCAGCGGAAGCAGACAGTTGATGGAGCAAACGCTCATATAAAAACCAGTATAATGCATTGTCCGTGTGTTGCAGCTATTATAGGACATCACACAGGAAAAGTTCTCTACATTGGGGTCCGGAATAAGTATTCTGGAATTTGTGCCCGCGCAAATAAAAAGGAACAACAGCCCGCTCCTCACAAATGTTCTAAAAATCACGTTCATCATCTAGTATGGAACCAACAATACTGGTAGAAGGATTCAAGTCCTCCGTAGAAACTCGGAAATTAAATATAATACATTGATTGCTGATGGTGATGCCAGCATATCCCGGCGTTCTAATTCAAAAAATTTAATGTACCAACCATCTCCTCCGCAATTGCAACTGAAAAAAATTATTGCTTAAAACTTATACATCTATTCCTCTGTCGGAGCGTAAATTGTTGACTTCTGAACTATTGATTCGGCTGAGAACAGCAGTAAGATTTTCGGTACGGTACTGGCAAACACAAACTTTAACCGAATCAGAAAATAATATAAAAATACTGAGAGATATTCTGAACAGCGCCAAACACATCCTTGAAGATCAGAGTGAATGTGACTTGTGCTACTGCACCAAAGAGAGAAAAAAGAAACAAACCAAACTCTCGAAGCCAAAACATTGATGTTAAAACTGCAACGCAATATCTGGCAGCTGGCTTATATTTCTCGAAGTCTGCCCCACGATTTTACCAAAAACCATGCAGAGCAGTTCAACACCATAGTAGCAAAGACTGTAGGTGGGAATCGCATAATTCCCTAAAAGATTCATATTCCGTCCGTTGTTATGCCGCTTGGTTAGTTTAAACACAGATAAACCTCAAACTACCCTTTATAAATGTGCCTAACAGAAAAGTCCAGGTCAATCCCTGAAACATTTAGAGCAAAACCGTTTTTCTATAAATCAAAATCTGAAACGCAAAATACCTCGCCGAAAAATAAACTTTAGCACAGGGCTCCTGAACAAAGTCAATTACGCAAATGCATGTCAAACGCCTGTCATGAACCCAGACAATTTCAAGCAGGCACATGTAGTTTTCCTTGAAAATTTAAAAACACTGACCTTAAAACGGCATTTCATTGAAAGGGATACAGTTCTTCAGGCTGTGAGTGCCTAGTGACTCGAGCTGAGAAGAAGTATTTTAACTGCTTCCAATTTTGCCAAAATTTGTAAACAACGCCCGAATTTGAATTCAGCACTACTCGTTAAATCTATTTTATATGGATATTTAAAATAGATTTAACGAGCGAACGAACTGAATTTCCAATAAAAGGTGTAAAAATTTACAAAGTTTTGTAAAGAATTTCAATTTTGTAAAGCAAAATGATTCCTCGTTTAACAAAATTTTATTATGTATGCGTTCCTCCCGAAATAATTGATCCCAGAAATAGCCGATCAATGCAATTGAGGGAAACTATTTTATGATTTATACAGCTTTTTTATCATAAATGATTTAGGTACTAAATATAACATGATAAATCTTTATTTAATTACCCACCTACTCATCCTAACCATAAAATGAAAAAAGCTATCAACAATCCACTAGAACTAATTACCAACACTTAAGTAGGTACAATTATTAATATTATTTTTCTCCAAAATAACTAGATTTCGTCTGTAGAGGATTTCATATATGAAAAGGTGTAAAGGCAAAATAATATTTCAAATATAATTATTTATTAATCATAAATCTACAAATCATCAGAATAACAATAATTTGTATTTAACTTCCAGTTTAATTTTTCTATAACAATACATTATTATTGCTCTAAAGCTAACGGATCAAAGTTGGTTAGTCGAAGTACAAAGAGAGCGCACGCGGCTAGTCTACGCACACAGTTACCCACGCTTCTGTGTGAGTGAAATTTGCGAACTATTTACCTAAACCTGACGTGCCGCGCTAGGCATGAACGCTCTTAACAACACACGTCCAAAATAATACCTGGGCTCAAAAAGGCAAACCATCTCCATTTACCAAAAACTTAGTACTGTAGCCCTGAGTGTGGGGGAAGGGATAGTGCTATTCGTCTTGTGTAACTCCGTCTCTCTCTGACACAGGAATCATGATGGATTTAAGACGTCATATTAGGGCTGCAAGTACTTGTTTTATTTTAGTACACGCTGGAACCGATGCTGGATTTATTGATAACGCTTGTTTAGTTTATGAAGCTAATTCCACAGTTGGAGACCATTGAAACATGAGTTATGAAAACTACGTAAAATGGCTGAATGAAAAATCGCTGCCAATAACAGATCGTTCCGTTATAACCAGTGGTCGGAATAGGTAGATTGATTTGGGGTCAGTAACCTGAAACGTAGATGTTAATATGGACATGCCTCCGAGATTCTGGAATCTTAGTTTTCCGGAATATCAAAATTGTTATGATCATGTTGAATAATATGTAGGATGATGACATATCATCACTCGCTATTTCACGTAGCTACGCCCGCGTGCATTTCGAAAAAGTAGAGTTATTGTTATTCCCACCATATTAATAAAATGTTTTATTAGCTTTTTAAATAGAAATTTATTTCATAAGAGTATGTAGTGGTTTAAAAATCCATACAGTCAAAAATATTCATTAAAGCCCGTGAACACTGAAATGAAATCCCGAGAAAAAGTCTTATCCATATTATGATTTCTATGACAGTTCGTGATACAAGTACATAAAATCAATCTACCTATTCCGACCACTGGTTATAACACTTGATAACGCATCCTACCACAACACACGTGCTGAGAAATTGCCATAGTCTGCCTCTGAAGAGGACTCCAGTTATAATTCTGATTGAAATAATATTTTATTCAAAATCAGTGTCAAAATAAATATGTACCTGATTAAAAAATTAAAAAATAATTAAGATTTATTACAAAAGCTTTTATTTTCTTTGTTTTTTTTTTCATTTTGCAATTACCAGTTTTGATAACAAGAACTAATTTAAAACCTTTGTTATTATAAATTGTTATTATTTTGTTCATCAATAATGAATGAGTTTGCTAACGCTACTTGTAGTTACGCACACAAGCGCGCGTGTGTTACGTACGCGCTACAACTGCAACTATGGCTCACCCGCGCTCGTGAGATAAAAGAACTGTATATTTATAAATCTCTTGTTATAACTTAAGGGAGAAATAAAATGATAAAATTGCAGATGGGGTTTTCTGACAACCATACATTTTTGGAGTTCTGTATTTAAGTTCAGTGATAAATATCTGTTGTATTTTTGTCACTCATGCGCGTACATAGATCATAGACAAACACATATGTACATACACAATATGATAATGACATTTATTTCCCATGAAAGCATGGTACATGAAAATTATGCCTATGTGTAGATTTAGAAAAAATAAAGAAGTACTTTAGTCAGTTAATCGATGTGGATAGCTTTAGTATTTACTTCTACAAGATTTTAAATCAGATTGCCAATTCTAGCAATTTTAAAGCAACATTCGCGTGTCAGTCAAATTGAGGTGTTTTTGAGTCATTGCGACTGAGATAAGAATGTGCACGTGGCTTAAGAACAAGTAGAATTGGTCCGCGTTCATTATAATAACGTAAGAGAACATTATTTTCTGCTTCAACAATTCATAGCTATTTTCCATCATTATCTTATTATGAGGTGTACAATAAAGTATATAATATATAAATAATTATCTGATTGATCTTGCTCCTTACCTAGTGGGCGAGGCGGGCTGCGGCTGCGGCGAGGGCGAAGGAGTCCTAGCGAGCGGCGACAGCGGCATGTGCTGCAGCGAGGCGCGCCGGACTTCGCCCCCCGAGCCTACTGCGCCGCCGGCCACCAGCTTGTGTTTAAGCCCGTGCAGGGATGATGGGCTGGGGGGTAAGTGTTACTCGTGTTATGAACAGTGGGTAACATGTTACTTTCAAACCGTTGACTTCCTATAGGCCTATAATCTATTCGCAAAGTTTTTTTTTTTTATTTTTACTCAGTAGTTTCGCTGATAGCCAGTTCATATGGTAATTTTTACACGACTACCCTAAAAAAGTAATGGTGACTTGGTGGATTCCCAATCCCTAAATGTGACGATTCTAAAACAACAAAAAAGAGTAAAAATTGCCCATAAATATAAAATAATTAATATAATCTCTTTATTTATACCGAACGCCAGATAAATGTGCAATAACGGTCATTGACCCATCTACATTTATTGACAACCTTAATTCTTAAAACAGAAATAATGAAATTAATGCTATATTGAATCGACATCCATCGTGATCCTTTATATTTACTAGTAATGGAAAACGATTCATTTTTTTTGTCCATGTACCTACGAAGAGACATCAAGGAAAGGGTAATGACCTTTATTGCACACTAGCTTCTGTCCGCGACTTCGTCCCCGTGGAATCCCCGATTTTAAAACATTATTTATCGCTGCTCCGCACCTATTGGCTTAAGCGTGATGATATATAGCCTAAAGCCTTCCTCGATAAATGGTCTATTTAACCCAAAAAGAATTTTTCAATTCGAACCAGTAGTTCCTGAGATTAGCGCGTTCAAACAAACAAACAAACTCTTCAGCTTTATAATATTAGTATAGATAAAGATTTATCTGGCGTTCGGTATAGCTATACACACAAGTGTACGTTGTATTAGGTCATGAAACGGGTAAAAGTAGTTAGAGAGTTACCGCTGGTAGTGCGTGGTGGTGGTGCTGTGCAGCGGACTGTCGGCGGCCGGCGACGCGGGCGCAGGCGACGGCGACGACGCGCACTCGCCCGACGACACCATCTGAACACACAGATTATAATATAGTTAACTGTACAAACGAATATTATAACTTATTCAACTATGTACTACGTGGTTTTTATATAGAACTAAATAGTATTGACGAAGCAGATAGCTTGAAAGACCACCTTTTTTTTCTGTATGGGATATCATCAAATGTCTTCTTTCGCTCTGGGCGGAGCGGAAGGGAGTGTCAGAGTCTTACTGACTAAAACCCACATATTTGTTCGAAAGAGTCATCATGGCGCTGAAACGCAAAGGGCACTAAGAGGATCACGGGTGGGTTTTAGTCAGTAACAGTCTGACACTGCCTTCCAATGTGCTCAAAGCGGGAGAAGTCATTTAATGATTTCACATACGGAAAAAAAAATGATAAGGCGGCATATGCAGTGTTCACCAGCAGTGATGTATTGTTGATACACACGCGTTTGACCATACCTTCTTCTAACAAAAAGCGATGATGTGGTCGACGATGGAGCACGCTTGTCTATAAGTAACGCCTTAACAACTCATGAGGTTGTAGTTATCAGGAAACATAGAGATGAATGATAATGATGAGGTTACCTGGTGCATCTCCTGCGACGCCCTCTTGGTGGAGATCCTGCGGAACAGCGAGCAGCGGCGCCGGGGGCGTGGACGCGGCGGAGCGGTGGCGCGCCGCCCGCACCACGCGCGTCGCCGCCCTCCCGCCTGCACGGAACACACGCATTTGTTTAAATAATAATAATAATCTTTAATAATAATCTTTATTACACTGATGATAGGAGGTTACATAATAACAGTAACAAAATACGTTTATATGACCAGAACAAAAAGCACAAAAAAAAATTTGTAGGTTCATAATATTTTCTGCAGAACCGGCAATAAGGATGCTGCCTGAGTAAAAAATATATGATTATGTTTAGTCCGTCAGGTTAGATTATAGAAAAATATTGGACACGTATTTTTTCCTTTATCAAATCTATAAAAACTGACGAAGATACAAAGCATCAAAGATCAGGAGATGGGGCCTGTGACGTCACAGCCCGTTAAAAATTGTAGCGAGTAGTAACATCACACGAGTTTTCATCGCACTGTATCGTCTTCATTTTTTGTTTATGTGAAAAAAGAAAAAATACGTGTCCAATATTTTTTGGAAATCTGACGGACTAATCAGATTTTTTTAGTCAACTACCCTAATCTGGTGCTTTGGCAAATATCTTTCTTAACACATTAAAAACTGGACTATTAACGTACTATGTTTACGAATTTAAAGTAATAATTCATACCTGAATTGTGGTCTGATCCAGCGGAGTCGCTCGCAATGTGGCGTGAGGAGCGGCCAGCAGTAATCTCAACACCTGTACAATTACAAATAAAATCAATAATTCAATATCAAGGGAATTTTACTGTTCGCCCACTTCACTGACGCCTTGGATGACGTCTTAGTAAGTGAAGAAAAAGAAGCAAAGGGAACAAAAAAAAATGTTTACGTTATAATTTTATAGTAATTCAAGGGAAAGCGCAATCATCATCATCTGCCTAGCGCTTTCCCAACTATATTGGGGTCGGCTCCCAGTCATACCGGATTCAGCTGAATACCAGTATTTTAAGTGGAGCGGCTGCCTACCAGACCTTCACAACCCGTCAAACAGGTAACACGGTTATTCTTAAGTGGGAAGGGGGCAATACAAGGGGGCATCATTATGTAAAATGGACCTCAGATAAGATACTGATAATCTAGCAATAGGCATTAATATTGTTAAAAGTATTTTTGGCAATATTGCCCTGGGGCCCAAGTCTGCTATTCTTATAAATTTGTCATTCCAACCCGATCCCATTCTCATTTGCTAAAAGTTCGTAATCTGCTAAAGTCATAGTGGTCGATCATTGGTCTGTCAATGGTCTCGTAATACTTTTTGATAACCGAGCTATTAAAAGCAATGAATGCACAATGACGTTCTAATGGTAGGTCACTGATCAAAGGATCTGTTAAAATTTTAGCAGATTACTGCATACGTCTGTAATTCATTTTGTCATTGTGTACGATATTACCATTTATGCCATTTCTTTCAATGGAGTGTCAGTGATTGCCCATTGGAAATTAATAACGACGCTTTTATATTAGCAGATTACCAAACTTGTCAAAATCAACCATTATGAAATCAATGATAGACCATTCTGACAATATTGTGATAGCAGACTTGAGGCCCAGGTTATAAGGCACATTTTAGATAGTGTCAACAACAAGAGGGAGAGGTCCCAAGAGTATCAGACCTGCGTGTGCAGCAGGCCCTGCACGGACTCGCCGTTGAGCTGCGTGATGAGGTCTCCGGCGCGCAGCCCCGCCGCCCACGCCGCGCCCTGCTCGTTCACCGCCTGCCACACAAACGTTCAATTACTTTACTGCTGTTGCTATGTTTGTATGTTTTATTGCTATGCCAGAACATTATTGGTCTACAGACAATGCTGCTGTAGATTGCACAGACTGAAAAATAAAAACAATTATATTTAAATTATGCTTCAGACACTTTCAGTTCAAAAAAAAAGGAGGTTCTCAATTCAAATGTTTTTTTTTTTATGTTATTGTTTTTTTAGTGTTTCTTCAACGCGCGTATCTCAGAAACTACTGGTTCGAATTGAAAAAATCTTTTAATGTTGGATTGCCCATTTTTTGTTTTTGCGTTAAGTTTTGCTTCTGATTCTAGTCTGGGACTGAGGAGACAGAGACTAAGTCAAATGGCTTACCCAGAAGAAACCTATTCACTCTAACTTTGAAGAGATTAGGGTTGAATGCGTTCGGAAATCAAGTAGAGAATACAACTCCTTTGCTGTGCAAAGTCATTGTTAGAAACCAGTTTGTTGATTTAAGTTTGTGTTGTAGTTGTCGTACTCACCGAGACCAGATGATGCATGGTATAGTAGTCGGTGTCGCCGTAGTACACGCGCACCGTGTGGATGGTGAAGCCGAAGCCCGCACCACTGTGGGCGGCTTGGACGACTGGACCAGTCTGTGCAGGTTGTCGTACTCACCGAGACCAGGTGATGCATGGTATAGTAGTCGGTGTCGCCGTAGTACACGCGCACCGTGTGGATGGTGAAGCCGAAGCCCGCACCACTGTGGGCGGCTTGGACGACTGGACCAGTCTGTGCAGGTTGTCGTACTCACCGAGACCAGGTGATGCATGGTATAGTAGTCGGTGTCGCCGTAGTACACGCGCACCGTGTGGATGGTGAAGCCGAAGCCCGCACCACTGTGGGCGGCTTGGACGACTGGACCAGTCTGTGCAGGTTGTCGTACTCACCGAGACCAGGTGATGCATGGTGTAGTAGTCGGTGTCGCCGTAGTACACGCGCACCGTGTGGATGGTGAAGCCGAAGCCCGCACCACTGTGGGCGGCTTGGACGACTGGACCAGTCTGTGCAGGTTGTCGTACTCACCGAGACCAGGTGATGCATGGTATAGTAGTCGGTGTCGCCGTAGTACACGCGCACCGTGTGGATGGTGAAGCCGAAGCCCGTACCACTGTGGGCGGCTTGGACGACTGGACCAGTCTGTGCAGGTTGTCGTACTCACCGAGACCAGGTGATGCATGGTATAGTAGTCGGTGTCGCCGTAGTACACGCGCACCGTGTGGATGGTGAAGCCGAAGCCCGCACCACTGTGGGCGGCTTGGACGACTGGACCAGTCTGTGCAGGTTGTCGTACTCACCGAGACCAGGTGATGCATGGTATAGTAGTCGGTGTCGCCGTAGTACACGCGCACCGTGTGGATGAGAGATGGTGAAGCCGAAGCCCGCACCACTGTGGGCGGCTTGGACGACTGGACCAGTCTGTGCAGGTTGTCGTACTCACCGAGACCAGGTGATGCATGGTGTAGTAGTCGGTGTCGCCGTAGTACACGCGCACCGTGTGGATGGTGAAGCCGAAGCCCGCACCACTGTGGGCGGCTTGGACGACTGGACCAGTCTGTGCAGGTTGTCGTACTCACCGAGACCAGGTGATGCATGGTGTAGTAGTCGGTGTCGCCGTAGTACACGCGCACCGTGTGGATGGTGAAGCCGAAGCCCGCACCACTGTGGGCGGCTTGGACGTCTGGACCAGTCTGTGCAGGTTGTCGTACTCACCGAGACCAGGTGATGCATGGTATAGTAGTCGGTGTCGCCGTAGTACACGCGCACCGTGTGGATGGTGAAGCCGAAGCCCGCACCACTGTGGGCGGCTTGGACGACTGGACCAGTCTGTGCAGGTTGTTGTACTCACCGAGACCAGGTGATGCATGGTGTAGTAGTCGGTGTCGCCGTAGTACACGCGCACCGTGTGGATGGTGAAGCCGAAGCCCGCACCACTGTGGGCGGCTTGGACGACTGGACCAGTCTGTGCAGGTTGTCGTACTCACCGAGACCAGGTGATGCATGGTGTAGTAGTCGGTGTCGCCGTAGTACACGCGCACCGTGTGGATGGTGAAGCCGAAGCCCGCACCACTGTGGGCGGCTTGGACGACTGGACCAGTCTGTGCAGGTTGTTGTACTCACCGAGACCAGGTGATGCATGGTGTAGTAGTCGGTGTCGCCGTAGTACACGCGCACCGTGTGGATGGTGAAGCCGAAGCCCGCACCACTGTGGGCGGCTTGGACGACTGGACCAGTCTGTGCAGGTTGTCGTACTCACCGAGACCAGGTGATGCATGGTATAGTAGTCGGTGTCGCCGTAGTACACGCGCACCGTGTGGATGGTGAAGCCGAAGCCCGCACCACTGTGGGCGGCTTGGACGACTGGACCAGTCTGTGCAGGTTGTCGTACTCACCGAGACCAGATGATGCATGGTGTAGTAGTCGGTGTCGCCGTAGTACACGCGCACCGTGTGGATGGTGAAGCCGAAGCCCGCACCACTGTGGGCGGCTTGGACGACTGGACCAGTCTGTGCAGGTTGTCGTACTCACCGAGACCAGATGATGCATGGTGTAGTAGTCGGTGTCGCCGTAGTACACGCGCACCGTGTGGATGGTGAAGCCGAAGCCGCGCGGCCCGCGCCGCACTACTATGGGCGGCTTCGACGACTGGATCAGTCTGTGCATATTTTTGGTGCTATGAGTATTTTATATGAACAGTATAAACATACAAAAATATATAGGTTATAACTGTCTCCGGAAAGTTGTAAACGCTGTAAGATAGTAAAATTATAAACGCATATTTTTCTAATAAGATACGGACATATTGGAAACTATGAAATAGAGATGTTTCTTGAGGAATAAAAATATGACTCTATTTAGTCCGTCAGTTAGTTTATCGAAAAATATTGGACACGTATTTTTTGCTCTATCAAATTTATAAAAATTGACGAAGATAAAAAGCTTCAAAGATCATGAGTGGGCTTGTAACGTCACGGCGCGGCGTGGTAAAAATCGTAGCACGAAGTGACGTCACACCAGTTTTCAACGCACTGTATCGTCTTCTTTTTTTGTTTACGTGAAAAAAGAAAAAATACCTGTCTAATATTTTTTGGAAATCTATCTGACGGACTAATTAGATTTTTTAGTCAAGTAAATTAAAATAAACGATTTTTTTAAATCGAGATATTATAATCTAATAAAAATTTATTACAATCTTACGGAGCCTGCAATTTTCCGTTGTTATATCCAAATATGAAGAAATACAGATGAGAAGAGATTGAATAAGTAATGCCGAAGCTAAGGATAGATGCTTGTTAGTAAGCGACACTACAATTAATTTTGTCCTTACATTTATTTCTTCGATTTATGTTTGTAATTAAATTTATATCTTCGGTGAAAAAAGTCCAACTGTAAACCATATTGATGTCAAAGTTTCCACTTCTGATTAATTATTTTCTGTACCCGACATTATACAGCGTGTAAGGGACATCGGCGCACAAACTTTCTGTACCCGGTTATTATACAGCGTGTAAGGGATATCAACGCATAAGCTTTCTGTACCCGGCAGATTATACAGCGTGTAAGGGATGTCAACGCATAAGCTTTCTGTACCCGACATATTATACAGCGTGTAAGGGACATCGGCGCACAAACTTTCTGTACCCGGTTATTATACGGCGTGTAAGGGATATCAACGCACAAACTTTCTGTACCCGGCAGATTATACAGCGTGTAAGGGACATCGGCGCACAAACTTTCTGTACCCGTCATATTATACAGCGTGTAAGGGACATCGGCGCACAAACGGATAACAGGGGTCCAGGACATGATTCTGTCAAATTTTGGTTAGTGGCATTAGGTGTAGCCTTTTCGCGAAGTTTGAGTTACGATGTCCCTAACAACCTGTATAGGGTGACACCGGTATATACAGGGTATTCCAGCGTGGTCCTATTTAAGGATGGAGTTTTGTAGCTGCTACATAGTAAAGAAACATTATCAAAATAAAACAAAAAAAAAATTAAGGCGTGGTCACACGCGAGTCTATGGTAAATAAAATATATTGAGGGTATACATACGAGTGCGTGGGCAGCGCGAAGGGCGAGGGCGGGTCGCGGCACGGGGACGAGTCGCGCGACGAGTTCGTGGACGACGTGTTGCCCGCGCACGGCGAGCCCGCGCACACGCTCAGCGAGCTGTCGTCTGCTGCGGACACACCCAGACATCAGTTCACCGCAAACATTATACTACTACTCGATACTGGATATACAATACAACACAATAACAGTTCGTGGACGACGTGTTGCCCGCGCACGGCGAGCCCGCGCACACGCTCAGCGAGCTGTCGTCTGCTGCGGACACACCCAGACATCAGTTCACCGCAAACATTATACTACTACTCGATACTGGATATACAATACAACACAATAACAGTTCGTGGACGACGTGTTGCCCGCGCACGGCGAGCCCGCGCACACGCTCAGCGAGCTGTCGTCTGCTGCGGACACACCCAGACATCAGTTCACCGCAAACATTATACTACTACTCGATACTGGATATACAATACAACACAATAACAGTTCGTGGACGACGTGTTGCCCGCGCACGGCGAGCCCGCGCACACGCTCAGCGAGCTGTCGTCTGCTGCGGACACACCCAGACATCAGTTCACCGCAAACATTATACTACTACTCGATACTGGATATACAATACAACACAATAACAGTTCGTGGACGACGTGTTGCCCGCGCACGGCGAGCCCGCGCACACGCTCAGCGAGCTGTCGTCTGCTGCGGACACACCCAGACATCAGTTCACCGCAAACATTATACTACTACTCGATACTGGATATACAATACAACACAATAACAGTTCGTGGACGACGTGTTGCCCGCGCACGGCGAGCCCGCGCACACGCTCAGCGAGCTGTCGTCTGCTGCGGACACACCCAGACATCAGTTCACCGCAAACATTATACTACTACTCGATACTGGATATACAATACAACACAATAACAGTTCGTGGACGACGTGTTGCCCGCGCACGGCGAGCCCGCGCACACGCTCAGCGAGCTGTCGTCTGCTGCGGACACACCCAGACATCAGTTCACCGCAAACATTATACTACTACTCGATACTGGATATACAATACAACACAATAACAGTTCGTGGACGACGTGTTGCCCGCGCACGGCGAGCCCGCGCACACGCTCAGCGAGCTGTCGTCTGCTGCGGACACACCCAGACATCAGTTCACCGCAAACATTATACTACTACTCGATACTGGATATACAATACAACACAATAACAGTTCGTGGACGACGTGTTGCCCGCGCACGGCGAGCCCGCGCACACGCTCAGCGAGCTGTCGTCTGCTGCGGACACACCCAGACATCAGTTCACCGCAAACATTATACTACTACTCGATACTGGATATACAATACAACACAATAACAGTTCGTGGACGACGTGTTGCCCGCGCACGGCGAGCCCGCGCACACGCTCAGCGAGCTGTCGTCTGCTGCGGACACACCCAGACATCAGTTCACCGCAAACATTATACTACTACTCGATACTGGATATACAATACAACACAATAACAGTTCGTGGACGACGTGTTGCCCGCGCACGGCGAGCCCGCGCACACGCTCAGCGAGCTGTCGTCTGCTGCGGACACACCCAGACATCAGTTCACCGCAAACATTATACTACTACTCGATACTGGATATACAATACAACACAATAACAGTTCGTGGACGACGTGTTGCCCGCGCACGGCGAGCCCGCGCACACGCTCAGCGAGCTGTCGTCTGCTGCGGACACACCCAGACATCAGTTCACCGCAAACATTATACTACTACTCGATACTGGATATACAATACAACACAATAACAGTTCGTGGACGACGTGTTGCCCGCGCACGGCGAGCCCGCGCACACGCTCAGCGAGCTGTCGTCTGCTGCGGACACACCCAGACATCAGTTCACCGCAAACATTATACTACTACTCGATACTGGATATACAATACAACACAATAACAGTTCGTGGACGACGTGTTGCCCGCGCACGGCGAGCCCGCGCACACGCTCAGCGAGCTGTCGTCTGCTGCGGACACACCCAGACATCAGTTCACCGCAAACATTATACTACTACTCGATACTGGATATACAATACAACACAATAACAGTTCGTGGACGACGTGTTGCCCGCGCACGGCGAGCCCGCGCACACGCTCAGCGAGCTGTCGTCTGCTGCGGACACACCCAGACATCAGTTCACCGCAAACATTATACTACTACTCGATACTGGATATACAATACAACACAATAACAGTTCGTGG
This sequence comes from Hecatera dysodea, assembly GCA_905332915.2. Taxonomy (NCBI): domain Eukaryota; kingdom Metazoa; phylum Arthropoda; class Insecta; order Lepidoptera; family Noctuidae; genus Hecatera; species Hecatera dysodea. The sequence goes on along the minus strand of HG995313.1, from coordinate 11,990,408 downwards.
ACGACGTGTTGCCCGCGCACGGCGAGCCCGCGCACACGCTCAGCGAGCTGTCGTCTGCTGCGGACACACCCAGACATCAGTTCACCGCAAACATTATACTACTACTCGATACTGGATATACAATACAACACAATAACAGTTCGTGGACGACGTGTTGCCCGCGCACGGCGAGCCCGCGCACACGCTCAGCGAGCTGTCGTCTGCTGCGGACACACCCAGACATCAGTTCACCGCAAACATTATACTACTACTCGATACTGGATATACAATACAACACAATAACAGTTCGTGGACGACGTGTTGCCCGCGCACGGCGAGCCCGCGCACACGCTCAGCGAGCTGTCGTCTGCTGCGGACACACCCAGACATCAGTTCACCGCAAACATTATACTACTACTCGATACTGGATATACAATACAACACAATAACAGTTCGTGGACGACGTGTTGCCCGCGCACGGCGAGCCCGCGCACACGCTCAGCGAGCTGTCGTCTGCTGCGGACACACCCAGACATCAGTTCACCGCAAACATTATACTACTACTCGATACTGGATATACAATACAACACAATAACAGTTCGTGGACGACGTGTTGCCCGCGCACGGCGAGCCCGCGCACACGCTCAGCGAGCTGTCGTCTGCTGCGGACACACCCAGACATCAGTTCACCGCAAACATTATACTACTACTCGATACTGGATATACAATACAACACAATAACAGTTCGTGGACGACGTGTTGCCCGCGCACGGCGAGCCCGCGCACACGCTCAGCGAGCTGTCGTCTGCTGCGGACACACCCAGACATCAGTTCACCGCAAACATTATACTACTACTCGATACTGGATATACAATACAACACAATAACAGTTCGTGGACGACGTGTTGCCCGCGCACGGCGAGCCCGCGCACACGCTCAGCGAGCTGTCGTCTGCTGCGGACACACCCAGACATCAGTTCACCGCAAACATTATACTACTACTCGATACTGGATATACAATACAACACAATAACAGTTCGTGGACGACGTGTTGCCCGCGCACGGCGAGCCCGCGCACACGCTCAGCGAGCTGTCGTCTGCTGCGGACACACCCAGACATCAGTTCACCGCAAACATTATACTACTACTCGATACTGGATATACAATACAACACAATAACAGTTCGTGGACGACGTGTTGCCCGCGCACGGCGAGCCCGCGCACACGCTCAGCGAGCTGTCGTCTGCTGCGGACACACCCAGACATCAGTTCACCGCAAACATTATACTACTACTCGATACTGGATATACAATACAACACAATAACAGTTCGTGGACGACGTGTTGCCCGCGCACGGCGAGCCCGCGCACACGCTCAGCGAGCTGTCGTCTGCTGCGGACACACCCAGACATCAGTTCACCGCAAACATTATACTACTACTCGATACTGGATATACAATACAACACAATAACAGTTCGTGGACGACGTGTTGCCCGCGCACGGCGAGCCCGCGCACACGCTCAGCGAGCTGTCGTCTGCTGCGGACACACCCAGACATCAGTTCACCGCAAACATTATACTACTACTCGATACTGGATATACAATACAACACAATAACAGTTCGTGGACGACGTGTTGCCCGCGCACGGCGAGCCCGCGCACACGCTCAGCGAGCTGTCGTCTGCTGCGGACACACCCAGACATCAGTTCACCGCAAACATTATACTACTACTCGATACTGGATATACAATACAACACAATAACAGTTCGTGGACGACGTGTTGCCCGCGCACGGCGAGCCCGCGCACACGCTCAGCGAGCTGTCGTCTGCTGCGGACACACCCAGACATCAGTTCACCGCAAACATTATACTACTACTCGATACTGGATATACAATACAACACAATAACAGTTCGTGGACGACGTGTTGCCCGCGCACGGCGAGCCCGCGCACACGCTCAGCGAGCTGTCGTCTGCTGCGGACACACCCAGACATCAGTTCACCGCAAACATTATACTACTACTCGATACTGGATATACAATACAACACAATAACAGTTCGTGGACGACGTGTTGCCCGCGCACGGCGAGCCCGCGCACACGCTCAGCGAGCTGTCGTCTGCTGCGGACACACCCAGACATCAGTTCACCGCAAACATTATACTACTACTCGATACTGGATATACAATACAACACAATAACAGTTCGTGGACGACGTGTTGCCCGCGCACGGCGAGCCCGCGCACACGCTCAGCGAGCTGTCGTCTGCTGCGGACACACCCAGACATCAGTTCACCGCAAACATTATACTACTACTCGATACTGGATATACAATACAACACAATAACAGTTCGTGGACGACGTGTTGCCCGCGCACGGCGAGCCCGCGCACACGCTCAGCGAGCTGTCGTCTGCTGCGGACACACCCAGACATCAGTTCACCGCAAACATTATACTACTACTCGATACTGGATATACAATACAACACAATAACAGTTCGTGGACGACGTGTTGCCCGCGCACGGCGAGCCCGCGCACGCGCTCAGCGAGCTGTCGTCTGCTGCGGACACACCCAGACATCAGTTCACCGCAAACCTTATACTACTACTCGATACTGGATATACAATAAAACAAAAAAAAATCTAAATCGGTTCATCCGTTCGGTAGCTACGATGCCACATACAAACAATCACAGACACACGTCAAATCTATAACACCCTGTCGTTTTGTCGTTGAGGTTTAAAAATGGAAAAAAAAAATCGTCACAGACATAAACAAAAGCAACAGACACAGGGAACAAATTAGAATGTAGTAATTCTGTCGGTCTGTTACGCTTTCACACCAAAGCCGCTGAACTGAGAATAAATTGGCATGCAAGTAGACCAAATTCTGAAATAGGACATAAGACACTTTCTACCCCGGGAGTATGCTCCCAGCGATAATTTCACGCAGGCGGAGCCATGGGTGACAGTTAGTATAACATAAACACGATACGATCAAATTGTGCTGAACGTATAAGGCATTAAAAAACAACTGCGAAATTTTTTATAGTATTGTCATATGTTTATAGTGTTGAATCATCCTAGCTGCAGTAGTGCCGGCAGTGTACCTGGGTGTATGACCAGCGACAGGCCCGACGTGCTGGCGGAGCGCCGCATGGACTTGGCGACGATGGCGGAGGGCCGGGCCTTGTCCGCCGCCCGGTCCGCCCTGTCCGCCCTGTCCGCCTTGTCGGGCCGGTCCAGGCTCACGCTCTTGTGATCCTCCTTCTTCGATATGTCGGAGCTGGGAATCAAATAGAAACAATTTTACAAATTATATAAAATAGCAGCGCAATAGATATATAACATCACGCTACGACTGTTAGGAGCAGAGCGTCAACAACAAATGTTCGCAAAAATGGTTTTTTTTTTCTCTTTCTATCTCTTATGTGACGCAGACGAAGTTGCGCGAGGAACCTAGTATGTTGATAAACTAGCAGCGCCCCGAGGTTTTACCCGTCTAGTCCGTTCCCGTGGGAATATGGGGATAAAATATAGCCTATGTTACACAGGGTGAATGTAGCTTTCTAATGGTGAAATAATTTTTGAAATCGGTTTAGTAGTTTTTGAGTTTATTCGTTACATACAAAAATATAAAAATACAAATCTTCCCCTCTTTACAATATTAGTATAGATATAGACAAGCAAATCCCCGGCTTCTCATGGATAGCAGAGCTAATTTTGTGTTTTAATAAGTTTTTTTTTATTGTCATTTGACTTTAATTTTATAGCATGGTGCAAATTTGTATTGTAAATTGAACGATTATTTACAGTTGATGGCTGGCCAAAAATAAAATAAATCTAAATAGGTATATACATATACCTCAAAAGTGACCGACTAACTGACATAGTGATCTATCAACGCACAGCCCAAACCACTGAACGGATCGGGCTGAAATTTGGCATGCAGGTAGATGTTATGACGTAGGCATCCGCTAAGACAGGATTTTGATTAATTCTACCCCAAGAGGATAAAATAGGGGATGAAACTTTGTATGAAACTTTGTCAATTTTAAACCGATCGGGCTGAGCGTTTCAAAATCGGGGGTAAAGTAACTATTCCACGCGGACGAAGTCGCGGGCAGAAGCTAGTTAGTAAATAAAGCTCCCGTCGGCATGAATTTTTGCGACATCGTCAACAAACATCGTCATATTTTAGACAAACAAAACCTTAATAAATTATATACACCTAAACTATCCTTATAAATCACCCCGACCATTTGTGTAAACAGTTTCAAAATCTATTCAGTCGTTTTTGAGTTTATTATGTACAAATTGACAGCGAAATGCAGCGGAGTGACTTTGAGTTACAATTTAGGATGATAGTGATAAGCAAAAGTTTGTGAAATAGTATTCTTTACTATAGTCAGCCTATATATCACTCACTTAGATTAGAATGAAAGGGATCTAACTAGAAAATTGAAATTTTTGGCAAATGAGCCTAACATTTTTTAAAGAGATAGGGAAGATGCAATTACAGAATTCATGTTTTTTTTTATTGAAATGATAAAATAGTATAAAGAATGCAATGTTTTTACTGTAGTTAATATTGTTTTTTAATAACTATTACGAATTAATATAAAGTGAAACGGAACGTAAACAATCAGCGTCTAGTGACGTCACTGGTGTTATGACAGTGAAAAGACGAACTTAAATTTTAATACATGATAGTTCATGCAATTTTGGCAATACATTAAAGCGTAGAAAGCAAGATGAAAATATTGCATGTTCCCTATTCTTGCTTAAAGTACCTTTCCCAGTAATATTTCGGAATCTTTTTCATCGCTTTTAGAGTATGTTTTTTACATTCAGTTTATAGCAAAATTATAAGTAACAGGAATTTTGAGTTAAGCCACTTTCATTCTGAGAATGCAAAATGTCCAAATGCTGGAGCACACTATGAATGGGAATGAGGCGTAACCCTCCCTGCCGGCTCAGTGTGGGATAGCTGATGACACATATCTTCGAATTCTTTTATCCTAGGACAATCTTAAAGATATTTTACTTATCTGGATAGAGAGCAGTATCATTGCAAGCAACTGTTATTTATAGATGGTCGAGACTTCATTTTTGATGGAACCCGTAATGACATATGGCGACTAGCCGCCTGTGTATTTTTTGTGAGTAAAATATACTAGATACACATCTGCTTAAGGCATCAGCAGCCCTATTATGACGTCTTAAATCCATCAGAGTTCCTGTGTCAGAGAGAGACGGAGTTACACAAGACGAATAGCACTATCCCTTTCCCTCACACGAATCATGATAGCATTGGCACTTCGTAGTACAGCCACAGGTCGGTCTACTTAGACCGGCTTGATATCATGTTATGGTATTATCATACTCACAGTCTCGGCACAAGCGCCATCGAAGTGACCGGCATGGGTGGATGTGCCGCCAGCAAGCTCACCGCATGCGGGTGCGGGCCCGCATGCGAGCTGTGCGTCGTGTGCACTAGAGGATGCGTGTGGATGGAGTGCTGGTGGTGCGGGCGGAGCGCGGCGCGACGTCTCGCTGCGGGAGACACGTCGTCGCTGTCTGTTTGAGAGGACTCTGCTGTTGATGTGCTGCCAATCATCTGGAATACGAGAAAAGTTTTGTAAAGGAATTGTTCTTGTTCGCTTTTGTAGAAGGTTCTTTCACAGATTTGAGTCCTGTGGAGATTACAGGCTGATTCAATAAGTCTGCTGTTTGTAAAGAGATAATAACAGGTCGATTATATTATGCTTAATACATTAAGTTGACCCTCGATTCCAGAAAAGTTGACTATCTTCATTAACCATACAAAAATGAAGCCGTGCGACGCAATTGTTCCATCGACACGGATACATTGACAACACAGCATTTTTTTTTTTCGTTGTGACAACAAACACAAAATAAAAAGTATGAAGATGATCAAGTTATATCTTGACAATATTATACCAAAAAATCAAGCAATATTCCTTGTCTATTATCTAGACGACAATTACTTAACATAGTACGACTTAACATAGTACACCAATGAACGGTCACAACAATATGTATGTATATTCGCTTAATCATCTGCCTTTTCCCAACTACATTAGGGTGGGCTCCCATTGAAGCCGGATTCAGCTGAATACCAGTATTTTACGTGAAGCGGCTCCACAACCCATTAACTGGGGAACACGGTACTTCTTGGCAAGACTGGCGTCAGATTTTCTGGCTTCTGACAATCCGTAACGACTGCCAAAGATCTACAAATGACAGCCGGGACCAACGGCTTAACGTGCTTTCCGAGACACGGAGAAGTCTCGTTATGTTAAGACGGTCACCCATCCACAGAGCAACCTCGGCAAGCGTTGCTTAACCTAGAAGATCGACCCGTGCGGCTGTTATAATTTAGCCACGAGCTCCTCAATATGTATGTTTGCTTGAGTTAAACAAATAGGTAGGTCCACATACCGGGCACTTGGGGTGGTGGTGCGGCGCGGTGGGCGTGGTGGGCGGGCCCGCGCTGTCGGGCGTGCCGGGCCAGCTGTCCGTGCTCTGTAGGCCAACAACCGCCAGTCAACACACAGCAAGCTATAGGGGCCTACTCAACTACGTCATGACAACCGGATCCTCGATTTCATTGATGACGACCAAAGGTGGGCGACATTTTTCAAGCAACTAGTTGTTTTACTGTTTCAGCGTTGATATTGACGTTCCAAAATTGTTACACCACTTTTTCGCACAATGAAAACGAAGACTAGATGATGGTGAACGATTAGAAAGTGACAATTTATGAATGGTGCATACTTTTTTTACTTGTATAGTGGGATTTAATGAAATAACTTTTTTTTAATTTGATTAAATTCCCACTTTTAATTATGTTCAAGTATGCATTTGCATTATATAAATATAATGCTTTGTGTAATGAAAATAGTATGGATTAATTCTAGTAGAAAGAGATGTGCTATTGAAATGTTTTATACAAGTTAATATCTTTATACCAATATTCCAGGTTCCATTGTTTCCAATTCCCGATTGAAAATCAGAAAAATGCTTTAAGCAATATATCTTACACAAGCATTTTACGCGCTACGAATTCCCAAAATTGAACAATTCCATTAAGAAAACGCGCGAATATAATCACTATTTTCAACTAAAACCCCCCTTATTTTCATAAAAAAATCCTGGAATATTTTTAACATATTATGAAATAATGAAGAAACATTATTTGCAAAAAAAAATGAAGAAAAAAAACGTTGCCCAAAAAAAGTTGAAAATTAGTTCTGAATTTGTAACTAGATGGCGTTGGCGTCGAGTTAGAAGTCGCTATGGTTTCGTTACCGCGGCTTGTATAGGTGTCTGGCGAAGCATTTTCTCGACCTGCCCACAAAAGCTGGACATAGGCCTCTTCTATTAATATTTTTGATAGCGAAAAACGTTGTTTCTGCAACGACTCGCTTATAAATTACATTAATGTTGACTTTAACGAGAATTCCGATGAAAGGGAATTTTAGTAATGGTGAAAATTAAGTAATAATTTTCTAAATGGAATATTTGGTTTTGATATGATCACTTTTTCTCCAAATTGGGATTTGGGAAAAAAGTTTCGCTTTCTAACTTTCTAAGCATTAAAATGAATATTGATTCTTTTTCCCTTTTTGTACGAATATTGTGCACCCATATGTAAACGGGCCAATATAAGATGATATAATTCATAAGTGATAACAATCGGACCATTTTAATAAGGAATTGAGTCTATTCGGAATTTTGTCAGTTCTCGCAAAATCAAATACTGATTCCAGTTCTGTGTAATTCTGAAAATAACTATATTGATAGAAAGATATGGTGAATAGAAATAGGCTAGTACATATTTTCAAAGCAAAATAACATAAATCAATGAGAAATAAGTTTTATAGAGTCTACATATGATATCTAGTAGAATTCTATGCCATTGGGAAAAGCTCACATTTACTGAATACCTTGATATGGTGTCCCGACTCTTGTATTGATAAACGGACACGACTTTTAGCATATTGAATATTTCTTCCAGACATAGGCCTCAATGCAAGCAGCATCCACTTCATTATTGCTGGGAAATGGCCAGACAGAATAATACTACGAAGTACTTACCTTCATGATATTCTGAAGTCCCCGTGAGTTGACAACAATAATGGTGGTTCCAGCAGTCGTGAGGGTTATCAAGCTAGGAGTGGAGTGCTCACCCTGGAGTCGTGCTCGAGACAGGAGTGGTGGTAGTGGCGGCGCCACTGCGGCGAGGTGCTGGAGAAGGCGGCGAACAGCCCCGCGTCGTCCGCCGCGTCGCCCTCGCGCGCCTCGCCGCCCTCGCGCGCCTCGTCCGGCTCCACCTCGCTGTGGTTGTAGCGCTCGCAGCGGGCTGCCGCATGTCAAGCTAGGAGTGGAGTGCTCACCCTGGAGTCGTGCTCGAGACAGGAGTGGTGGTAGTGGCGGCGCCACTGCGGCGAGGTGCTGGAGAAGGCGGCGAACAGCCCCGCGTCGTCCGCCGCGTCGCCCTCGCGCGCCTCGCCGCCCTCGCGCGCCTCGTCCGGCTCCACCTCGCTGTGGTTGTAGCGCTCGCAGCGGGCTGCCGCATGTCAAGCTAGGAGTGGAGTGCTCACCCTGGAGTCGTGCTCGAGACAGGAGTGGTGGTAGTGGCGGCGCCACTGCGGCGAGGTGCTGGAGAAGGCGGCGAACAGCCCCGCGTCGTCCGCCGCGTCGCCCTCGCGCGCCTCGCCGCCCTCGCGCGCCTCGTCCGGCTCCACCTCGCTGTGGTTGTAGCGCTCGCAGCGGGCTGCCGCATGTCAAGCTAGGAGTGGAGTGCTCACCCTGGAGTCGTGCTCGAGACAGGAGTGGTGGTAGTGGCGGCGCCACTGCGGCGAGGTGCTGGAGAAGGCGGCGAACAGCCCCGCGTCGTCCGCCGCGTCGCCCTCGCGCGCCTCGCCGCCCTCGCGCGCCTCGTCCGGCTCCACCTCGCTGTGGTTGTAGCGCTCGCAGCGGGCTGCCGCATGTCAAGCTAGGAGTGGAGTGCTCACCCTGGAGTCGTGCTCGAGACAGGAGTGGTGGTAGTGGCGGCGCCACTGCGGCGAGGTGCTGGAGAAGGCGGCGAACAGCCCCGCGTCGTCCGCCGCGTCGCCCTCGCGCGCCTCGCCGCCCTCGCGCGCCTCGTCCGGCTCCACCTCGCTGTGGTTGTAGCGCTCGCAGCGGGCTGCCGCATGTCAAGCTAGGAGTGGAGTGCTCACCCTGGAGTCGTGCTCGAGACAGGAGTGGTGGTAGTGGCGGCGCCACTGCGGCGAGGTGCTGGAGAAGGCGGCGAACAGCCCCGCGTCGTCCGCCGCGTCGCCCTCGCGCGCCTCGCCGCCCTCGCGCGCCTCGTCCGGCTCCACCTCGCTGTGGTTGTAGCGCTCGCAGCGGGCTGCCGCATGTCAAGCTAGGAGTGGAGTGCTCACCCTGGAGTCGTGCTCGAGACAGGAGTGGTGGTAGTGGCGGCGCCACTGCGGCGAGGTGCTGGAGAAGGCGGCGAACAGCCCCGCGTCGTCCGCCGCGTCGCCCTCGCGCGCCTCGCCGCCCTCGCGCGCCTCGTCCGGCTCCACCTCGCTGTGGTTGTAGCGCTCGCAGCGGGCTGCCGCATGTCAAGCTAGGAGTGGAGTGCTCACCCTGGAGTCGTGCTCGAGACAGGAGTGGTGGTAGTGGCGGCGCCACTGCGGCGAGGTGCTGGAGAAGGCGGCGAACAGCCCCGCGTCGTCCGCCGCGTCGCCCTCGCGCGCCTCGCCGCCCTCGCGCGCCTCGTCCGGCTCCACCTCGCTGTGGTTGTAGCGCTCGCAGCGGGCTGCCGCATGTCAAGCTAGGAGTGGAGTGCTCACCCTGGAGTCGTGCTCGAGACAGGAGTGGTGGTAGTGGCGGCGCCACTGCGGCGAGGTGCTGGAGAAGGCGGCGAACAGCCCCGCGTCGTCCGCCGCGTCGCCCTCGCGCGCCTCGCCGCCCTCGCGCGCCTCGTCCGGCTCCACCTCGCTGTGGTTGTAGCGCTCGCAGCGGGCTGCCGCATGTCAAGCTAGGAGTGGAGTGCTCACCCTGGAGTCGTGCTCGAGACAGGAGTGGTGGTAGTGGCGGCGCCACTGCGGCGAGGTGCTGGAGAAGGCGGCGAACAGCCCCGCGTCGTCCGCCGCGTCGCCCTCGCGCGCCTCGCCGCCCTCGCGCGCCTCGTCCGGCTCCACCTCGCTGTGGTTGTAGCGCTCGCAGCGGGCTGCCGCATGTCAAGCTAGGAGTGGAGTGCTCACCCTGGAGTCGTGCTCGAGACAGGAGTGGTGGTAGTGGCGGCGCCACTGCGGCGAGGTGCTGGAGAAGGCGGCGAACAGCCCCGCGTCGTCCGCCGCGTCGCCCTCGCGCGCCTCGCCGCCCTCGCGCGCCTCGTCCGGCTCCACCTCGCTGTGGTTGTAGCGCTCGCAGCGGGCTGCCGCATGTCAAGCTAGGAGTGGAGTGCTCACCCTGGAGTCGTGCTCGAGACAGGAGTGGTGGTAGTGGCGGCGCCACTGCGGCGAGGTGCTGGAGAAGGCGGCGAACAGCCCCGCGTCGTCCGCCGCGTCGCCCTCGCGCGCCTCGCCGCCCTCGCGCGCCTCGTCCGGCTCCACCTCGCTGTGGTTGTAGCGCTCGCAGCGGGCTGCCGCATGTCAAGCTAGGAGTGGAGTGCTCACCCTGGAGTCGTGCTCGAGACAGGAGTGGTGGTAGTGGCGGCGCCACTGCGGCGAGGTGCTGGAGAAGGCGGCGAACAGCCCCGCGTCGTCCGCCGCGTCGCCCTCGCGCGCCTCGCCGCCCTCGCGCGCCTCGTCCGGCTCCACCTCGCTGTGGTTGTAGCGCTCGCAGCGGGCTGCCGCATGTCAAGCTAGGAGTGGAGTGCTCACCCTGGAGTCGTGCTCGAGACAGGAGTGGTGGTAGTGGCGGCGCCACTGCGGCGAGGTGCTGGAGAAGGCGGCGAACAGCCCCGCGTCGTCCGCCGCGTCGCCCTCGCGCGCCTCGCCGCCCTCGCGCGCCTCGTCCGGCTCCACCTCGCTGTGGTTGTAGCGCTCGCAGCGGGCTGCCGCATGTCAAGCTAGGAGTGGAGTGCTCACCCTGGAGTCGTGCTCGAGACAGGAGTGGTGGTAGTGGCGGCGCCACTGCGGCGAGGTGCTGGAGAAGGCGGCGAACAGCCCCGCGTCGTCCGCCGCGTCGCCCTCGCGCGCCTCGCCGCCCTCGCGCGCCTCGTCCGGCTCCACCTCGCTGTGGTTGTAGCGCTCGCAGCGGGCTGCCGCATGTCAAGCTAGGAGTGGAGTGCTCACCCTGGAGTCGTGCTCGAGACAGGAGTGGTGGTAGTGGCGGCGCCACTGCGGCGAGGTGCTGGAGAAGGCGGCGAACAGCCCCGCGTCGTCCGCCGCGTCGCCCTCGCGCGCCTCGCCGCCCTCGCGCGCCTCGTCCGGCTCCACCTCGCTGTGGTTGTAGCGCTCGCAGCGGGCTGCCGCATGTCAAGCTAGGAGTGGAGTGCTCACCCTGGAGTCGTGCTCGAGACAGGAGTGGTGGTAGTGGCGGCGCCACTGCGGCGAGGTGCTGGAGAAGGCGGCGAACAGCCCCGCGTCGTCCGCCGCGTCGCCCTCGCGCGCCTCGCCGCCCTCGCGCGCCTCGTCCGGCTCCACCTCGCTGTGGTTGTAGCGCTCGCAGCGGGCTGCCGCATGTCAAGCTAGGAGTGGAGTGCTCACCCTGGAGTCGTGCTCGAGACAGGAGTGGTGGTAGTGGCGGCGCCACTGCGGCGAGGTGCTGGAGAAGGCGGCGAACAGCCCCGCGTCGTCCGCCGCGTCGCCCTCGCGCGCCTCGCCGCCCTCGCGCGCCTCGTCCGGCTCCACCTCGCTGTGGTTGTAGCGCTCGCAGCGGGCTGCCGCATGTCAAGCTAGGAGTGGAGTGCTCACCCTGGAGTCGTGCTCGAGACAGGAGTGGTGGTAGTGGCGGCGCCACTGCGGCGAGGTGCTGGAGAAGGCGGCGAACAGCCCCGCGTCGTCCGCCGCGTCGCCCTCGCGCGCCTCGCCGCCCTCGCGCGCCTCGTCCGGCTCCACCTCGCTGTGGTTGTAGCGCTCGCAGCGGGCTGCCGCATGTCAAGCTAGGAGTGGAGTGCTCACCCTGGAGTCGTGCTCGAGACAGGAGTGGTGGTAGTGGCGGCGCCACTGCGGCGAGGTGCTGGAGAAGGCGGCGAACAGCCCCGCGTCGTCCGCCGCGTCGCCCTCGCGCGCCTCGCCGCCCTCGCGCGCCTCGTCCGGCTCCACCTCGCTGTGGTTGTAGCGCTCGCAGCGGGCTGCCGCATGTCAAGCTAGGAGTGGAGTGCTCACCCTGGAGTCGTGCTCGAGACAGGAGTGGTGGTAGTGGCGGCGCCACTGCGGCGAGGTGCTGGAGAAGGCGGCGAACAGCCCCGCGTCGTCCGCCGCGTCGCCCTCGCGCGCCTCGCCGCCCTCGCGCGCCTCGTCCGGCTCCACCTCGCTGTGGTTGTAGCGCTCGCAGCGGGCTGCCGCATGTCAAGCTTTACTGACACTTGCTTCCACACTTATACACAGGGAGCTCATACCAAACATGAGACTCGGTATCGGTATGCTCTGATTCAATGTATATGACCAAAGGTGGACGTCTTTCTGTTGAAACGCTATGATGGATGTGTGATATGTGCACAGACAGGAAAAATTCGGACTTTTTACACGACTGCCCAAAAAGAGTGTTGTTTCCAGAGCTCATGTATGTATGTATGTTTATGAGTTTTTTTATTCCACCATAACTTCTAAACGGCTTAACCGATATCAATGTATGTGGTATCGGTAGAAGATTTGGGTTCTCCCGGGTAACAGGCTGGAGAACATTTTAAAAAATAAAAAGGGAGAGCCATGGTTTATAATAATAACAATGAAAATATTTTATTATCATGAAAATTAGGTTACATATACCGTATGGTCTAAAGCTTGCTCAGTACATATAAAAAAGTAAGAAATAAAATTACTTTCAGGGGCCTCTAAAAAACTATTCAAAGGAAACGTCCCCCGACTTCAATGAAAATATTATTATCTATATTGTTTTTTTATTTTTTAGTTCACTTTAATTTTCTTTTTTTTGCGTCTAAGAAGTGAAATGGTCCATTAATAATAATAATAATAATAATAAACATTTTATTTCAGACTAAGGTCCATATTTTTGTTAGTATTTTACAGTACAGTATTACAGTCAGTCAATATTATTGAACAGATCCTAAACTTTTTGTTCTTGGCAAAAAGAAAAAGAAAGTATGATGCCCTACAAATAATATTAAGGTAAAGATTAGTACATAGCACTTACTATCAAAGTAGCTGGTATCCTCATCATTATCAAGCTGCGGGATGAACTCTGCTTTCCGCCTCAACAGATTGTTCCAATCCAGACCGCAGAAGTATACGTGATCCTGTAATATGTTATAAAAATAATTATTTATTTATTTTATTTGGCATTTCAACAATGAGTACGCTATTACAATACAAGAAAGTATTCCAGACTTAAGTTGAAGTGCCTCATCACATAAAGAAGAGCACTACATGCACTTCACTTTACGCACAAAACGCCATTGGAAAAAACAATAATGAAAAATTACAGTGAACAATTTAAAAACTAGAAATAAGGAGGATATACAGTAACAGTTAACAACAATCATTTTGTGAAACACTATTTAAGGTTCTTTATAAAGTAGGTACCGATGTAAGAAATAAATCAATGTCTTCATCGTGTTTTTTCATAGACAGCATATATTCTGGAAAGTGAGCAATGCTGCCTTAAATTGGTATTGCTTTTTGGCGTGATAAACAGCCATCCATTTTTTTTGTGTGTGTTACCTCATAACTTTGTACTGGGTGTACCGATTTTGATTCTTTTTATATTCGAAAGCTGGTGCTTGTCGTGTAGTCCCATTTGATTGAGATCTGACGACTAGTATTTGAGTTATTCCTAATAATGCGTGGCTTAGTTTACACTGATGACGTTCACATTCCCTCTTGTCGATTAAAATGAAAAAATAAAATCTTATACGATGGTTTGGAAGAGCATCTTAGTATTTCAACGTGGTCCTTTCCTAGTTTGGTAAAGATCTGATGAAGGACAAAGATGATAGAAACTCTTCAATAAATGATAGCATCTTTCGGGATTGCTGAAATCGCATGTTTGTTTATTGTTTACACCAATGTGATTGGTACGTTTTGGTGGAGAGGGTTATAACACTAAAAAATGAAAAAAAAAAAAAATTAAGTAACTTTAATTTCGGAACTCGGTGTTTTTGGTTGCTCTTTCGTTTTTTGAACAATGACTTCCGAAATTAAAGTTATTTTGTATTTTTTGGTTTTTTAATGTAGAAGTCGGTTGTATTTTTTTTTTAATATTTTACAGCGAGAGGTAGGCCAAAGAAACGATGGATGGATTGTGTGAGGAGTGATATGGAAGAAAAAGGAGTTAGTGATAGCGTGACGGCTGACAGGACAGAATGGAAGAAAAAAACATGTTGCGCTCACCCCAAGTAACATGGGATAAGGGCAGGAAGATGATAAGTGAGAAGCTCTTTTACCTTGACTTGATGCGTGCCACCAGTACCCAGTCTGTCTCTCGGGTTCCGCGCGAGCAGCTCTGTGATGATAGCCCTCGCTTCCACCGCGATAGGGAAGTCTTCCTCTGATGGCCATTCGATGTCATCTGAAAAAATAACAGTTTTGTGTTAAAATCTAAATATTGTTGCGCGCCAGAATTAAGTTAGGATGATAGCGGCATTCGGTACCACTAGCGCCATCTAGTATCGAGTAGCAGAACTAGTGAAGTCAAGGACCTTCGAGATTTATCTATGCTAGAATTCTCGGACCTTAGTCGGTCGCGACCGATATGTACGCGAACTTTCTGGAGTTCTACTCGGTGCCCTATATAAGTCCGGCACATGTGCCGACCGAGTCAGTATTGGAATTGCGATACAAGTGATAACTTCGAGAGCGATCTTCGACTGCGAACTCAAGTGATTAATAGTGCGATTGTGTTTTGTGATTAGTGAGTTTATAGTGTAATTAGTGTGGTGTAAATTAAAGTGTCATCTTTGTTTATTTAATCGGCTGATTTTAATTGTAACGAACCCGAAGCTCGTAACAATTGGTGTCAGAAGAGTGGATTTAAAAGATGCCGATTCTACCGAAGGACGACACTGAGGGTATCCGTACCCGTAGTCAACGCCAGCAAGAGACGGACCAGAGGCGTTTTGGAGGTGCAACGCCGCAGACGACGGAGAGACAGTTGCCAACCATGGAGGCCGGCTTGTCCGCAGTAGCTCCAGCATCATCATCAGCACCAGACTTTGCTGCTCTGATGATGATGCTGCAGGAGCAGACTCGCCGCCAGGAGGAACAGGCCCGTCGCCAGGAAGAGCAGGCCCGTCGTTTAGAAGAGCAGCTGCAGCGTGACAAGGAGGAGCAGGCCCGCCGTCAGGAAGAACAGGCCCGTCGTCAGGAGGAACAGGCTCGTCGGTTGGAAGAACAGCTGCAGCGTGACAAGGAGGAACAGGCCCGCCGCCAGGAGGAACAGACCCGTCGGTTGGAAGAACAGCTCCAACGTGACAAGGAGGAGCAGGCGCGCCGCCAAGAAGAACAGATGTTCCTCATGAAGGATCTGCATGCCACTTTCGGCAAAGAAATTAAGGTTGTAAAGGAAAAGGTGGTTCAGCACGAGAATCGCCTGACGGAAGCTGAATCACGAATCGACCAAATTAATCATCGGGTTGACAACGTGATAGTTGACGTGAGGAAAACGCTGGACAACCTTAAAATAGGAGATGGAATCGCAACCTCTGTAGCTACTACACCTTCTCTACGTGGATTCAAAGTGCCGCCGTTCGATGGAACATCTTCCTGGTCGGCATACAAAAAGCAATTTGACGCTGTTATGAAGGCGAACGGGTGGAGTAAGGACCAGGCCATGACTGCTCTCACCCTAGGCCTCCGCGACCAGGCTCTCACTATCCTGGAAGCCCTCGGTAACGAGGTGACTTACGAGCAGCTGATTGAGGCACTGGAAGCAAGGTATGGCGACGCTCATCTGGAACACGTGTTTCGGGCGCAGCTAAAGGATCGCGTGCAACGCAGCGGTGAAAACCTGCAGCAGTGGGCCCTTGAGGTGGAGAAGCTTGTTAGAAAAGCATACCAGTCTGTACCTGCGCTCATTCAAGGGAACCTGGTGCAGGCATTCATTGACGGCATCCGCGACCTTGAAGTTAGAGCTGCCGTGAGGCTCGGGCACCACGAGAAACTTAAAGACGCGTTGGCCCATGCACTAGAGGTGGAAGCTGTGCGGCAAGATCATCGTTCCCATCGCGTCAGGGAGGTTGCAGCGGCTACTGTTCGCGACGGGTTTAAAGGATACAGCCCTAGATGTTATGGCTGTGGGGAAAGGGGCCACCTACGGTCCAGTTGCCCTAAGCGAACTGTAGATAGGGAAGATAGTCGATCTCCAGAGGGTAGGGCGGTTAACAGCACCGCCCAGCAACTGCAGGGAAACGAGTAAAAGCCAGGGCTGCGGGGCGGGTGCTGGCTGATGTTCAGAGAGCCCCAAGGATTTCGATCTCACAAACCCATGACGGGAACAGCCTAATCATCAAGGGCGAGGTCAACGTAACGCCATGTAAGCTGACAATAGACACTGGAGCCTCACGCACGGTTGTCAGTTCCCAACTAGTAAGTCGGTTCCTTGGGGACTCCGCATACAACCGAGACCGCATAAATTTGGTGACGGCCACCGGTCAGCGCATACCCGTCCGCGGAGAGAAAGAGATGGAGTTGAAGCTAGGAAACAGGATCTATCTTCACAATGTTATCGTGGCTGATATAATGGACGATTGCATCCTGGGCCTAGACTTTATGAGGAAGAATTGTTGTGAGATCGACGTTAAGCAAGGAGTTTTGAAATGTGGACAAGAGGAACTTTTCATGAAAGGGGCATTACCAGGAAATGTGTACAGCCTAAAGAAGATTGTTCTTCCGCCGAGATCCGAAACGATTGTGCCGGTTAGTCTTCCTCGGAATTCTGGGCAGACTCATCGTTGTGTGCTTGTGGAAAGGGTAGACAATGACCTTCCTTGGAAAGTGGCCCGAACTTTGGTTAGAGCCACTGACATTTCGGGGGTACGTGTGCTGAACGTTTGTGATAAGGAACAGATGATAGAAAAAGGCACGCTGATTGGTACTTGCGAGGAAGTGGATTGGTTGCGTCGGTGCCAAAATCTATCGACTGGGAACCTCAGCAAGGACGCCCAAACGAAAGTGACCACACTTTTAGATGACTGTCGCAGCGTTCTGTCTCAAAACGAAATGGTCATGGCGAAGAGAATGTTACTGAAGTATGCCAATGTTTTCTCTTCAAATGATGCTGACATCGGGAAGACTGATTTAGTTCAACACAAGATAAACACAGGAGAAGAGTTGCCTATCCGTCAACGACCAAGGAGATTGCCGGTAGCGCGTGAAAAGGAAGTGGAAAGCATGATTGAGGGAATGGTTAAGGATGGTGTCATAGAACCTTCATCAAGTCCATGGTGTTCACCTGTAGTGCTGGTAAGAAAGAAGGACGGCACCATGCGGTTTTGTGTTGACTATCGTCGTCTGAACGACGTTACGAAGAAGGACAGCTATCCGTTGCCAAGAATCGATGACACGCTGGACATGCTTACTGAAGTAAAGTGGTTTAGCACGCTGGACCTAAAAAGTGGCTACTGGCAGGTTCAAATTGATCCTAAGGACAAGGAGAAAACGGCATTCTCGACAGGAAAGGGTCTGTGGCAATTTAAGGTTATGCCATTTGGACTGTGCAACGCTCCGGCAACGTTTGAAAGGTTGATGGAACTAGTACTAACGGGGTTAATTGGCGATGCTTGTCTGGTCTATTTAGATGACATCATCATCGTAGGCCGTACGTTTGATGAACATCTGCAAAACCTGGAACTCGTGCTCATGAAGATCCAGAGTGCAAACCTCAAGTTAAGTCCAAAGAAGTGTTCATTTTTCAAACGGCAAGTTAGCTTTTTGGGATACGTAGTGTCGGAAGAAGGTATCCGCACTGATCCAGAGAAAATCGCCGCTGTCAAGGATTGGCCAATTCCTAAAGATAAGACGCAGGTCAGAGCATTTTTGGGTTTGTGCTCCTACTATCGGCGATTTGTCAAGAACTTTGCTGACATAGCGAAACCCCTGCACAAGCTAACCGAGGAGAAGCGTCATTTCTGCTGGGATGAGAGTTGCGACATTGCATTCCAGGAGCTCAAGGAACGTCTGTGCAAAACACCTATTTTGGGGTATCCTGATACCGGCAAGGAATTTATAGTTGACACAGATGCAAGCGACATAGGACTTGGCGGTGTGTTATCTCAACGGAATGGCGATCAAGAGGTTGTGATAGCGTACTTCAGCAAATCTCTGTCGAAGCCAGAAAGGAATTATTGTGTCACGCGACGGGAATTACTTGCTGTGGTCAAGTCATTGCAGCATTTTAGCAAATATCTGCTGGGAAGGAAATTCCACTTACGAACTGACCATGCTGCGCTGAAATGGCTATTGCAATTCAAAAATCCAGAAGGACAAGTTGCGAGATGGATTGAACTACTTCAGGAATACGACTTTGTAATTGAACATCGCAGCGGGAAATCTCATGGCAACGCAGATGCATTATCAAGAAGACCTTGCCCTGAAGACTGCAAGCATTGTACTCGGCAAGAGGGTAAAGAAGTCGTACCTGTGATGATGATCAAGACAGACCTTAGTAACGAGTGGAAGGAAAACTTAGAACGTGCACAGCAGGATGATTTGAACATTAAGCCGATTCTGGAGTGGATGAAGGCCAGTGCTCAGAAGCCTACGTGGAGTGATGTCTCAGCGATGAGTTCAATCACAAAAAGCTATTGGGCCCAATGGGACAGTTTAGTGATTCAGGATGGAGTCCTGTGCCGTAAATGGGAAAATGCTCGCGGAGACAGCTGTCATTTGCAAATGGTTGTCCCTAAAGCTAAAGTACCGGATGTTCTACAGCTGTACCATGATGGTTGTTCAGGAGGCCATATGGGAGTTAAACGAACTCTACTGAAGATACGGGAACGGTTTTACTGGGTCCACTGTCGTGACGATGTTGAGGACTGGTGTCGCAAGTGTACAAGTTGTGCGGCTGTAAAAGGACCTCAGACTCGTAGCAGAGGTGCATTGAAATTGTACAATGTTGGTGCACCATGGGAAAGGATAGCGCTAGACGTTGCGGGACCGTTTCCGGAAAGTGAAAGTGGTAACAAGTATTTCATGGTGGTTATGGATTATTTCACTAAGTGGCCGGAAGTCTTCGCCATTCCAAACCAAGAAGCTTCAACAGTTGCGGATAAACTAGTTCATGAAGTCTTCTGTCGTTTTGGAGTACCCTTAGAGATTCACAGCGATCAAGGAAGGAATTTTGAGTCCCAAATATTTCAGGAAACTTGCCGAGTTATGGGTACTCATAAAACGAGGACAACTTCTTACCACCCACAATCGGATGGAATGGTGGAACGATTTAATCAGACATTGGAGAGATATCTGGCCAAAGTTGTGGAAAACCGGCAACGAGATTGGGACAAGCACATACAACCGTTTTTGCTGTCATACCGAAGTGCTGTTCATGAAAGCACGTCAGTGACACCAGCTTTCGCAAACTTTGGAAGAGAATTGCGGCTACCTGCAGACCTGATCACCGGAATACCACCTGATGCCCCACGCAGTATAACCGATTATGCGAATGACTTGCGGAACAAAATGAACGACATTCATGAGCATGTCAGACAATCGGGCCAGCAAATGTCTGAAAAGATGAAAACCCGCTATGACCGCAAAATGAACAATAAAGGGTTCGAGGAAGGTTCACTAGTGTGGTTGCACAATCCAGTTCGCAGCAAAGGGAAATCTCCTAAACTTCAAGCTAAATGGGACGGACCGTACCGGATTGTGACGAAGATCAATGACGTGACCTACCGTATACAGAAAGGTACAAGAAGCGCTCCTAAGATCGTCCATGTTGATCGACTGGCGCGTTATTATGGCGCTGATTATGCTCGGGACGAGCATGTCTTAGGAGGGGGCAGTGTTGCGCGCCAGAATTAAGTTAGGATGATAGCGGCATTCGGTACCACTAGCGCCATCTAGTATCGAGTAGCAGAACTAGTGAAGTCAAGGACCTTCGAGATTTATCTATGCTAGAATTCTCGGACCTTAGTCGGTCGCGACCGATATGTACGCGAACTTTCTGGAGTTCTACTCGGTGCCCTATATAAGTCCGGCACATGTGCCGACCGAGTCAGTATTGGAATTGCGATACAAGTGATAACTTCGAGAGCGATCTTCGACTGCGAACTCAAGTGATTAATAGTGCGATTGTGTTTTGTGATTAGTGAGTTTATAGTGTAATTAGTGTGGTGTAAATTAAAGTGTCATCTTTGTTTATTTAATCGGCTGATTTTAATTGTAACGAACCCGAAGCTCGTAACAATATATATAACTCAAGAGTGACTGACTGACATAGTGATCTATCAACGCACAGCCCAAACCACTGAACGGATCGGGCTGAAACTTGGCATGCAGGTAGATGTTATGACGTAGGCATCCGCTAAGAAAGGATTTTGATTAATTCTACTCCCAAGGGGATAAAATAAGGCATAAAAGTTTGTATGAAAATTTGTCAATTTTAAACCGATCGGGCTGAGAGTTTCAAAATCGGGGGTAAAGTAACTATTCCACGCGGACGAAGTCGCGGGCAGAAGCTAGTTTCATATAAATAATCCGAGTGGCCTGCACGGATTGGAGAAAAAAGTGTTGTTCATCCGGCGACAAGGTGGGCAGACGACATTGTTGTCACCGCGTGTAGGACCTGGAGGAAGGTGGCACAGGAGCGTGTGGGGTTGGCTCGAGTAAAGTGTGGCTCGGCAGTGCTGTGGATGCTACCCAGTGGTCTCGAACCTACCGATTTTTAAGTATTTCTACCGATATAGGGTCTGTTCTACCGAAAAATCGGTAGGTTCGAGACCATATGAATCCGTGGTTATAAGCTATGGATGAAACTTGATCGGCTGCATGACTGGACGAAGTTGTTTTTTTTTTACTAGAAAAAATAAACGTACAGTTCAAGGCATAAAATGGTAATGGACTTTAGGTATTCATAGTTTTATGCTTTGAGCGAAGATCTAAATAAAAAAATATATGAGTTGTATAGAATCAAAAACAGCAATCTGATAATTTTAGTTATTAACTATTAATTTAATTCAAATTAAATCTATTTAAATCTTAAAAAAAAAAAATTCTAAATTCTAAAACATACGTAATTATAAAAACACATTAAAAATGCTGTTTGTAATAATGAAATTACATGAAATTACTTTTCCTAATTACTAACTGCTGTTTTTAATTCTATACGACTCATATATATATATATATTCGGTCACCATTGACAGTATGTGCGAACAGCTCCTCAGGTGTGTCTCCGAAGAAGGGCACACAGCCCACGAGGAACTCGTACAGAATGATGCCCATAGACCACCAGTCCACTGGCTTGCCGTAACCCTGCAATCAATAAATTATTTTGTTAATAAAACGTACTACTATACGGCTTTGGGCTAGTAAATTTATCTATTGTATGTATGTATCATTTTTTCCTAAACTATTATTTTCTTTATGTATTTTTATATATTTCACTTTAATATGTGTTTCGTTAGTGTATCCGTGGCATAATTTGTATAATAGTAATCTGTACAGGACCTATCAGAATACCAGCGCTGTGATTTTTTTTTTTAAATAGCGCAGCATATGCTGAGATAGGAACAAACTGATAGATAATTCTATCAACAACTTTTGTTATTTTTCTAGTTGTTTTTTTTTTTGTTTGTTTTGTGCGGGACCCAAATAAATATTTTTCTTTTTTTCCAATTATTTAACCCCCTACAAAAAGATGGCTACTATAAGTTTGTTACTGCAAATTGATTATTTATTTATTTAAACTTTATGTACAATTGTGGTATATTGGCGGACTTAATGCAACGAGGTATTCTCTATCAGTCAACCTTTGGGTTAAAAAGACAACACTGTGGTAGATGTACAAAAAAGAAACAAAACTAAAAAAGAAGATTTTTTTTTTCGGAAATTGAATATACATAGTATATACTCGTATAATACTAATAAAATACACTTATGGTAAAATAATAACCTAATAATCAATATATTTATGTGATCATACCCTACTGAATTTATTATTTATACTGACATTATAAAGGTGAAAGATTTTATTGTTTTGAATAGGCTCCGAAACTACAGAACCGATTTGAAAAAATCTTTCACTGTTACACACTAAGCTACACTATCCCCGGGTAACATAGGCTATATTTTATCCCCATATTCCTTCGGGAACGGGAACTATGCGGGTGAAACCGCGGGGTGCTGCTAGTGAAAAATAATAAGAACTGGTAGTTAGTCTCTGACCTGCCTGAGTATGACCTCCGGCGCGATGTACTCGGGAGTGCCGCACACCTGCTTGTCCGAGAACTGGCGCGCCTCCCTGTCCGCGTACTCTTCGTACAAGTTCGTCGCCACTGGACAATATTTCACATTCATTAATGGGTCGTTCTTCTTTTTTGCGACAATGAATTGGTGTTTCTCAGTTTTTCGATGTTTTTTTTTTTTTTAAACGTTGCGCATACTAGGAATGTCTCCTGTGTCGTAGGTACGTTTACAAATTTACAATGTCACATACACAAACAGCCAGACCCGGAACAACTATCTGTAGGTCATACAAATATTTGTTCCGTGCGGGAATCGAACCCCTGACACGTAGCGCAGCAGCCAATCGCTCAACCACTGCGCCAACCGTGTCGTCAAGTTTTCAAGTGATAATATTTTGATTTCAGTGTTAGATACTTCCTTTCGTATGCATATAGTTTTCATTTGGATCATTGAATCTTTGTTTTCATGCCCATAATGTTGTTTATTTTATGGTGACTGTCGTGAAAACAGACAGAGTGGTCCTTTTTGGATAGGACATAACTGTGAATTACTACTCTGTCACGGTATTTAATGAAAAATTAACACACGCTAAAAAAAGATTGGTTACAGAAAGGTAAAGATTACTTAGTATTAAAAGGTATAAAGCGATGAGGATGTAAATTCAAACAATAAAAACATAATAATTCATACTCCAATGTAACACAAAATAAGGTGAGAGACTGACCATTGTCGCAAAAAAAGAAGAACGACCCAAATACATTCTTAATTTTCACAATCTTTTCTCAAACATACACAAACAGCCAGACCCGGAACAACTATCTGTAGGCCATACAAATATTTGTTCCGTGCGGGAATCGAACCCACAACACGCAGCGCTGCAGGCGATCAATCGCTCAACCACTGCGCCAACCATGTCGTCACTGCGCCAACCATGTCGTCAATAGTTTGATTATGGATAGCTACCCTGAACTAGTTTTTCAAGATCTAAATATACAATTTCTTCGTTCATGTTGTTATATGGCAAGCCAAAGGCTGTGCTATCATTGTTCATTCTCTTCAAACTTTCTCAGTTTTAAGCTAGTGCTGTGATAAATGATATTTATTTTGTAAGTAGGTTAAAAATAACACTTTTACAAGTCCAATATTTTTTGGTATATTATATCCCCATATTCCCACGCGAACGGGAACTACGCGGATGAAACCGCGGAGTGATGCTAGTACGGTATATAAAAGAAAATCTCAATAATAAAAGTTTCGTTCATATCCACCCCGTTTTACGGTAGTGATTAATAAAATTACTTACACGACATGAGTCCCATTTTACTGAGTCCGAAATCCGTTAGCTTTATGTGACCGGTGGCCGTGATCAGTAAACTGAAAAAAATACATAACAATTTTAGTACACGATCTCATATTATTTTAATTACGGCGGCTTTACAATTGGCTACTCAGTGCAGTTGACACAACTATATTTAATCCCGGATAAATAGATGGTTGTGGTTGTAGCATGGACCACGGAAACAGAGCAGATAAAAGACTTACTGGTTAACTGATGAACTCTTGACTCTAGTCTAGGTCACAGGTGACAGAGACAAAGTCGGTCGGAATGAGCTTACCCAGAAGAAGCCTGTTCACTGTAACTTTGAAGAATTTAGAGTTGAATGCGTTCGGAAACACAGACGCAGGCAGAGAGTTCCACTCCTTTGCTGTGCGCATTCTAAAAGACGATTGAAAACGCTTGGTGCGAATTGGTGGAATAGCTACAAGGTAGGGATGGTCTAGATGTCCTATGGTAGAAGGGAGCCGGTGGGATGAGGACGTGGAGTTCATGGGCACGCTCGCCGATGTACAATCTGTAGAAGACTGATTTGGTCATATTTGTCCCAATATCAGCCCCGTAGAGTGAGGTGAGCTAGTTACTAGACTGCTTTGTTCATATTTGTCCAAATATCAGCCCCGTAGAGTGAGGTGAGCTAGTTACTAGACTGCTTTGGTCATATTTGTCCCAATATCAGCCCCGTAGAGTGAGGTGAGCTAGTTACTAGACTGCTTTGGTCATATTTGTCCCAATATCAGCCCCGTAGAGTGAGGTGAGCTAGTTACTAGACTGCTTTGGTCATATTCAGTCCCAATATCAGCCCCGTAGAGTGAGGTGAGCTAGTTACTAGACTGCTTTGGTCATATTTGTCCCAATATCAGTCCCGTAGAGTGAGGTGAGCTAGATACTAGACTGCTTTGGTCATATTTGTCCCAATATCAGCCCCGTAGAGTGAGGAGAGCTAGTTACTAGACTGCTTTGGTCATATTCAGTCCCAATATCAGCCCCGTAGTGAGGTGAGCTAGTTACTAGACTGCTTTGGTCATATTTGTCCCAATATCAGCCCCGTAGAGTGAGGTGAGCTAGATACTAGACTGCTTTGGTCATATTTGTCCCAATATCAGCCCCGTAGAGTGAGGTGAGCTAGTTACTAGACTGCTTTGGTCATATTTGTCCCAATATCAGCCCCGTAGAGTGAGGTGCGCTAGTTACTAGACTGCTTTGGTCATATTTGTCCCAATATCAGCCCCGTAGAGTGAGGAGAGCTAGTTACTAGACTGCTTTGGTCATATTTGTCCCAATATCAGCCCCGTAGAGTGAGGAGAGCTAGTTACTTGTCGGGCTTGAGGTCCCTGTGCACGATGCCGTAGGAGTGCAGGTACTCCACGGCCAGCACGGCCTCGGCGAAGTAGTGGCGCGCCATGTCGGGCGGCAGCGGGCCGGCGCGCAGCAGCGTGGCGCAGTCGCCGCCCTCCACGAACTCCAGCACGAAGCACAGGTGCCGCTTGGTCTCGAACGAGCAGTACATCGTCACCTGGAACAGTCAGCGGAAGAGTGCGCTGCTCTATTTTATGAAGTTGGGAGAACATATTTAGCTAAGTTTAGGGTGTTTTCTTTCAACAGAAGAAGACGCCCCGGGCGTCGGGAAACGCAGGGCGACTCCCGGCCACCTACTGCGCGGGCTGCGGATGGCGAGCTATGGGGGGCTCGCCTCCGATAGTAACCAGGCCCGAGTCGACGGCGCGTCGTGTTCCACGCGCGCCTCAAAGAGCCGTCAGCAACGTAGACGGGGCCCCATAGGGTCAGTGCCTGCTAGAGTTGCGGAACTTGTTCGAATGAGTCACCGCGGCCCTGGAACGCAAAGGGCACAAGAAGGGTCACGGGTGGGTTTTAGTCAGTAAGAGTCTGCCACACCCTTCCGCTCCGCCCAGAGCGGGAGAAGTCATTTGATGATTTCCCATCCAGAAAAAAAAAGCGTGTTTTCTTTAGTCTGTCGTACTTCATATAAAATTTGGTCCTGGGAAAAGTAGGGATTACTCTGTAAAAACTCTTTTACAGGTATTAAGATTAAGAAATCGGAAAAGTACGCCAGAATTTATTGTCTTAGACGTAATAGTTATGGGTAGAACACGATATTTTTTTACCTTCTTTGAGTGTTTTACTAGTGAATAATTCATTATATTTTCAAAAAATGGTAGTCAAAATATTGTCTTTGTTTAAAAAATTATATAGACAAAAAAACTATATCTCGCAGAGAGAAGGCCTGTGCCCCAGTTGCGGCAATGATATTGATTGATTATATGGTTCAGCTTACAAAAAAAAAAATGGGTTCTGTTTACTTATGGTATCCAAAATCTCTTGCATGTTTAGTTGGGATTAAGTTCTACAATACTTTTGACTATTGTTGTTCGAGTTTTTTGCTACTTGCCGTATGCTGATTCCACGGTAAGTAACAATTTGGAAATTGGCAGAAACCAAACTGCAGGAATACATTCAACTGTCAAATTCAAGTCGATAAAACATTGCCAAACCCTCGACTAACTACAAATACGATTACAAATACAATATTTCACAGTACATAAACTCAAGAACAAAACAATCTTACAGAAAGTTACGGTAATCATTTAAAATTCGATCAACATTTGTGTAATAATGTGCGATTTCTCGTTTATTGACCACGAACCGGTATAAGCGTCGCGGCCATGATAAGCTGTGCGGTGTGACGTCACACATGACTTGGGTCACGATAACCTGTGCAAGCAGTCTAGAGTTCTGAACTGTCTATTTCATCAGCCGTGTGCCAGACGAGATTCGTTCTAAAATCTATAATCTATAATAATATTATAAAGCTCAAGAGTTTGTTTGTTTGTTTGTTTGAACGCGCTAATCTCAGGAACTACTGGTTCGAATTGAAAAATTCTTTTTGGGTTGAATAGACCATTTATCGAGGAAGGCTTTAGGCTATATATCATCACGCTTAAGACAATAGGAGCGGAGCAGCGATAAAGAATGTTTTAAAATCGGGGATTCCACGGGGACGAAGTCGCGGGCAGCAGCTAGTGTTTTAATAAAAATGTTTGGAATTATACATGTATATACTTACTTAGCAAGTCTTATTTGTTCAAATTAGGCTGAGAGAGCGCATATGTTGCCGCCCATCACTGTTCTGACTAAAGGCTTAGGTCGATGAAAACACCAATTTTGTGTGACTGACAGATAAAAATATCCCTGACTGAATATGACTGATATATATATGTGACTGATAGATATATTGAATATGCTTCAATTTTGCTACTATTTTTATTATTGTTTGACTTGTTCTGTGCTCCGTGTTTTTATAAATTTTATTATGTTACTGTCATTGAAAGTATAGTCAGATTCAAATGTTCCTGTCTATGTACATTCGTGTAATTTAATTTGTAGCCCTTACCGATTAAGGAGAGGATGTTAAAGTTTAGTATCAAATAACCGCACTGGCTACATACTGGCATGAAAAAATAGTGCTTTGTTCAAATATGACTTATATGATTGTCATTCACTTTTTTCCTTCTTGTACATATACAATAAACTTTCTTCTATCCATAAAATAATTGTATAAATAATAGACATTTGTCAATACTTCCTAGTGTTTCAGCTGGGAAGAAGAAGTGGCGCAACAAATTCCCAAGCTAAGTATCGATTCTATTGCGGAATTAGTTTGGAAGAGTGACCGCGGCCCAGAATCGCGGCGGGCGCTAGGGGGAACGCGGGTGGGTTTTAGTTAGTAATAGTCTGACACTGCCTTCCAATGTGTCCAGAGTGGGACAAGTCATCTGATGATTTCCCATCCAGAAAAAAAAAAGGTGTCGGAGACCGGAACACAAAATTTGAATCAACCCCTAAATCCAAGTATGAAAAAACAGTAATTGCATCTAGAATGCGCAGTAAGAATATTGATAACATCTCTGCATAGATAAATAGTGTTGACTGCAGAATTTAAAAAGCAATTAGGTTCAACTATACTAATATTATAAAAAGGAAAGATTTGATTGTTTCTTTGTATTGAATAGGCTCCGAAACTACTGAACCGATTTGCAAAATTTTTTCACTGTTGGGAAGCTACACTATCCCCGGGTGACATATAGGCTATATTTTATCTCCATATTCCCACGGGAAAGGGAACTATGCGGGTGAAACCGCGGGGCGCTGCTAGTGTACTAATATCCCTATATTCCCACGGGAACGGAAACTATGCGGGTGAAACCGCGGGGCGCTGCTAGTGTAATAATAATTAAAGTCTGAACTCACCACAAAAGGATTGTCAGCAAAGCTAAGAATGTCTCTCTCGGCGAACGCTTGCTCCACTTGATTCCTTAGTATCAGGTTATTTTTACTTATTTTCTTCATAGCGTACCTGCAAATCAAATTCATCAAATAAAAATAAGTTTGTACCGAATAAGCTCCGAAACTATTGGATCGATTTTAACTAGTTATTCATCCAATACAAAGACACATTACATACAGTATCAACGGGTAACATAGGCTATATTTTATCCCCGTATTCCGACGGGAACGGGTACTATGCGGGTGAAACTGTGGAGCGCTGATAGTAATAATGTTACAAAGAGGAAACATTTTTGTTTGTTTGAACCGAATAAGCTCCGAAATTACTGGATCGATTCTAAGCAATTTTCACCAATGGACTATAAAATATCTTGAGAGATTGTAGAATCACGATTGCGATGCAAAACAATTTATCGAGAATTTACAATCTCTCAAGATATTTTATAATCTTACAAAGTTTTCCATTTTCCGCTGACATAATATATACCTTTAGTTCCACCAGTTAGGTTCGGTTAGGCTTACGGCCGAACCCAATAACCGATCTATCGCATACTGGAGAAAGAAAAACAAATGAAACAACAGAAAACCTATACAATTTTTCTGTTGTTTCATTTGTTTTTCTATCTCTGTCAGTCGTTAGTTACCTGGTCCTGGTCTGCTTATGCTTGACGAGGTAGACAGCGCCGTAGGCCCCGTTGGAGATGAGCTTGATGACCTGGTAGTCGTTCTCCGACGGCGGCGCGCTGCTGGAGCCGCAGCCGCCCGGCGACTGCCGCCCGCGGCTTCTGTAAAACACACTACTTATTGGACTTGTACAAGCACTTACAAACATAGCCAAATTCGTGGTACGAGAGGTCACATAGTATAATAATCAGCCTTTTAATGTTCCCACTGCTGGGACACAGGCCGCAGGCACAGGCTGCACTGCAGGAAATGGGCCGTAATCAACCACGCGGCCCCAGTGCGGTTTGGTGAATGCCACAATTTCACACGAAGCGACAACCAACAACAACTAACAATATTACGACGTTTGCAATTTTCCGATGACTGTATAATATATTTTTTGTCCTTTCTTTTTTAGACTTCTCCCAGGAATCCAAGATACACTTTGTATTCTGGTTACTTTAACCACTTTGATAGATGACCATAATTTCAAATTTCGCCCTGAATGAGACCATGTCAAAAATGCAGCCAGTGATTCGGGTCACTGAGCTCACAAAAACAATCGTTATAAAGATTCGTAGTTACTTGGAAGGCGAAGTATTCTGTGGCAATGGAGGAGGTGGAGGAGCTTGCAGCTCCGCCAGGGGGTCGCGCGACAAGCCCAGCTTGTGGATTATGTACTGAGGGATGTCCGTCGTTATACCCTGCAATATAACGTCCATATTAGTCAAGCACATTTTGTTGCACGAATGAACTCATACAGAAGTTTCATAGATGTCAGCAAAAGTACGGGCGACGGATCTTGGCGAGTCTGAACATGAGCGCATGTACATTCGTGAAGAAAACTGTTATTGACAATATTTTTTTTTGTAATACATTTTTAAATAAACTTTCCTAATCTTCTCTTTCCTTCCTTTTACTACGACCAATACAAATAAAATAAAAATCAAAACACTTTGTGACAGAAAGCTATAAAATAGCCAATAAAGTTAAAGATTCGATAATAATTAATAATAATAGTAACCGACTGTGCTCAAGACAGAGATAGCGACAAGAACACGTCACTGATGCTGTGTAACGAGTGACTGGGAAATATGAACTCGTAACGAGTAGGTTTTGCATAGAAAACAAAAAGGGATGTCTAATATGCGTACTTGTGGGTGTTGTTTAATCGATTGAAATTAATTACTTTAAAACTTCTAGACTATCATTACAGGTTTAGAAACCTAATGCGATAGCCGAGGCTACTTATAATATTAACTATTTTAAATAACACTACTTATTACTAATAATTACAAACAGCCACACAATACAATGATAAAAAATTAACTTAAGTATGTTTACAGTAAACAATTAAAAAAAAGAAACAATAAAAATAAGATTACACTAATAAAAACCTAAAAAGTAGGTTTGTAACCTAGTATGGTTTTAATATACATACAGTTAATAAATAAGTTGAATCAAGGCTTTTAACCGAGAAAATATTATTTAATTTCTAATGGGCAAATTCTTTAACTAACGTCTAAATTCAGTATATTAGTCAATTTCTCTCGTATTTTATTTTAAATAACCAAAAATCTATGAATTCAAAATAAAACAAATCGATTGCGTATTTATAGTGTTTACGTAAGTCGCGTCTCTAGCCTAGACTACCACCCATTTAGTTCCTACAAAAGGTTACTGCGCAACCTTGTGGGTGTAGTTTGGTCTCGCCAAGATCCATCAGCCGTATTGTACCTCTTGAAGTACCGATCATGACCAACCTATAAAATGCCAGTTCTGAAACTAACCTGCTGATGTTTGGCATGCCCCTCCGCAGCCTCCAGCAGTCTGTAGAACCGCTCGGGATCGAACTCCAGACACTCCAGCAGGCGAGCGGGCCGGGCCATCGCGAGAATCAGTCGCGTCACTAATGGTGCCACCTGGTTTCCTGCTTCCGCTGACTTTTCTCTTGTCTGTGGACAGCAATTAATTGAATTATGATCTTTAATAATTAATGGTAATGAAATGTTAAGTCATAAGTGCTATTTCCATTTGACATTATTATTATTTTTGCATTTAATTTATTTTACTATTGAAGTTAATGTTGTTTGACATGCTTGTTCCATTTGTACTATATGACATTTTTTCCGTTTGACATAACTAAGTATTATTTTTTTATTTTATTTTTTTAATATGTCATGCCAATGTTTAATTTATTTAATTTGAAATTTAATGTTATTTGCATGCCCATGTGACGGTAGAATATGGAGGACTTAATATAAATCAAACACCTGTAAAAATACCCATGTTTGCAAATTAATAAATGATTATGATTATGAATGAATCGATGAAATTAATGGTAAAACGGTATTGGTCTGAATTCCTTTGGCCTACAACTGTTCATTTGAATTGCGTTTCCTGATAGCTTCAACCTAAAGGTATTTTAAGAGTGAATAAGATACTACTAGGCAAGCGTGCCCCATCGTCGAACACACATCCACACACACTCACAAACCAAACTCATTAGTATGCGTACAACTAAGGAGTGGGATTCCTTACCGGAATTTATTTTTTCTGTTAGCAACAACCTGAAGAAATTTAAATCCAAGAGTAAACGGATTACTTCTAGACTAATGTGCCCAGCAACCAACCAGTCAACATTAAAAAAAATTAAAAAAAAATCTGCGGAATACATTACCTCAGCCAGCAGCCTATCCAAGCTGTCAGCCATGTCGTAGAAGTAGGTGCTGGTGACCTGCTTGGACTCCGACTTATGCAGGCAGTCCCGAGCCATCTCGAGCACCTGCGGACATTCACATCAAACCTGCATAGTGACGTCACTTATGACACCCTACAAACCATAACGACACTTACTCCCTCACGTTGAAACTATAGGGAACGTGCACGGCATAGACTACCTATGCCATCTAGTGTTGCAAATCTGAAACTTTTACGTTGTAAATATTTGACCTGTACTGCCACCTATACTTCCTGCATCCTCCGTTTAGGGGAACGTGCACGAAGTAAACTGTGCCATCTAGCGTTGCTAATTTGAAACTTATCAAGTAAAATATACTTGACATTGACGCGTCTTTGCTGCCACTTATAGTTTCTGCACGTTCCCTACAAGTACTATATCAGTGACATTATTGCATCAAGCTCGGTACTACTTCTGGCCACTTATGTTATATTTAGTTCATCTTTCAAAATATTGTAAAAGTACCGGAGGTGCGATATAAAGGAAATAGGCAGCTCATAATATATGTTGAAATCTTGATCATTCAATTAATGATTGTGAAGCTGTGAAGTGCAGGAGGAGGCAGACCGCGCGTGGGAGAGGGAAACCTCACGCTCCAGCCGCCACAACAGAAGAAACGGGAAACGCAGGGCGATTCCCGGCCACCTACTGCGCGAGCCTGCGGATGGCAAGCTATGGGTGCCGTCCGAGCTCGCCGTCCGATAGCAACCAGGCGCGGGTCGACGGTGCGTCGTGTTCCACGCGCGCCTCACAGAGCTGTGAGCACAGAAGACCCTATGGGGCTCCGCCCATAGGGTCAATGCCTGCTAGGGTACAGGAATTTATTCGAAAGGGTCACCGGGGCCCTGGAACGCGGCCGGCACTAGGAGGAACACAGTAAGAGTCTGACACTTCCTTCCGCTCCGCCCAGAGCGGAAGAAGTCATTTGATGATTTCCCATTCAGGTAAAAAAGGCTGAGCGGAAGAAGTCATTTGATGATTTCCCATTCAGGTAAAAAAGGCTATGTATAGTGCTCTTGTTACCTGTCTCTGAACAAATCTCTCGATGGGTGGTCGGTCTGGCTTCTTATCTAACTCCAACACTTCGTCTATTAAGCCTCGTAACCTGAAAATTACAAAACAATTGTTTAATTTCAAAACGAGATGTTTTCTTGTGCAATTTTAATAAGATAATTAGGAGTATTTCGTCATCGAACTGCTTTAGGCAAATGAGTCAGATAAATTTGAACTTCTGAGGAATTTTGCTTGACCCTTCTGTAGGAAAAACCGGTAGATAGTGTATTGCACAATAATAAACAAAAATCGAATAATTTTTATTGCTTTCGTGAATGACTCACTTGCTTAGGTCAGGGGTCAACATATCCACGGCGATATCGCGTGTGAGAGTCCTGGCGGAGGAAGCGGTGTCCCGGGGTGGGGTGATGTTGGCGGTGTCCTTGGACATATCCAACACCTTCAACACCCTGCCCTGGAGTTGTATTCGGGAGGCACTGCGCTATCATCGAGTGCCTCCCTACCTCCGCCGCGTAGTTGGGGCTTATTTAGCGGAGAGGTGTGTCACCTATCTGGGACGTGATGGCAGACACCAGCGCCCCATGTCGTGCGGCGTTCCACAGGGTTCGGTCTTGGG
Source organism: Hecatera dysodea (assembly GCA_905332915.2). Classification (NCBI taxonomy): domain Eukaryota; kingdom Metazoa; phylum Arthropoda; class Insecta; order Lepidoptera; family Noctuidae; genus Hecatera; species Hecatera dysodea. Next base: position 11,957,203 of record HG995313.1, on the reverse strand, counting down.
CCCGCCCCTGTGGAACATCGGGTACGACTGGGTGCTGAGGGGCGAGCTCCAGCCGGGAGTGGACCTGACGTGCTACGCTGACGACACGCTGGTCACTGCCCGGGGGAGCTCGTACAGGGAGGCAGCGTTGCTGGCGACGGCTGCGGTCTCACAGGTGGTGAGCCGCATACGTCGCCTCGGCTTGGAGGTGGCCCTCAACAAGTCGGAGGCCATAGCTTTTCATGGCCCCCGGCGGGCACCGCCGCCGGGATCACACATCGTGGTCGGGGGGGTCCGAATCGCTGTCGAGTCCACCATGAAGTACCTGGGATTGGTGCTCGACAGCCGGTGGGATTTCGGCCCCCACTTCCGGCGGCTGGCGCCCAAGTTGTTGGGTGCGGCTGGGGCGTTGTCAACGCTGCTTCCCAATCTGGGGGACCCGAGCACCGCCTGCAGGCGGTTGTACGTGGGGATCGTGCGATCGATGGCCCTTTACGGGGCCCCGATCTGGGCGGCTGACCTGACGGCCAGCACTATCACTGTTCTGCGGAGGCCGCAGAGGGTGATGGCCGTCAGAGTCATCAGGGGTTATCGCACGATCTCCTACGAGGCGGCTTGCGCACTGGCCGGATCTCCGCCATGGGACCTGGAGGCGAAGGTTCTCGCGTCACTGTATCGGTGGCGCGAGGACGCGCTGGCGCGCGGCGAGCGACTGATGCAGCGACACATCGAGCTGCGTCGGTCGCAGCTGCGCGAGGTCCTGGTGGCGGAATGGCGGGACAGACTTTCACGCCCTTCCGCCGGCCTCGTCACTATCGAGGCCATCCGGCCAGTGCTCGACCTTTGGCTCGGGAGAAGGCACGGCTCCCTGACGTTTCGTGCGACACAGGTCCTTTCGGGGCATGGCTGCTTCGGGAAGTTCCTGTGTCGCATAGGCAGGGAGCCGGACACTCGGTGTCACCACTGCGTCGACTGTCGGGAGGACACGGCGCGGCATACGCTGGCAGAGTGTGCCGCTTGGGAGGAGCCGCGCCGTGACCTCATCTCTGTGGTGGGCAGTGACCTCTCGCTACCGGCCGTAGTCCAATCTATGGTCGGCGGCGAGGAGTCCTGGGACGCGGTGGTCTCCTTCTGCGAAACAGTTATCTCGCAGAAGGAGGCTGCGGAAAGGGAAAGAGAGATCTCGACCTCTGACCCCGCCCGCAGCAGGCGCACCGGGCGTCGGAGGAGGGCGTATGCTGCCCTCTTCCGGCCCCCCTAACTGGGTCCAGGGGCGGCGGACTTGGGGACGTCTGTCGCCCCCCATTCATCTGGACCCGAGGTGGCGGCGCGAGGTGTTCCCGTGCGCCCCTCTCTGAAGTCACGGAGGGTGTTTAACACCTCACTCCCTCCGTAGACGCGAGGTGGCCCGCAGAGGCGGGCCGGCACCAGCCGGGGATTACGGATGTGGTATACGTTCCCGCGATCCCCGGCGTAGGTGAGAGATGGAACACCGGGGTGGTTTTAGTCAGTAAGAGTCTGACAGACCCCTCCGCCCGCCCCAGGGTGGAGGACATCCATGAGGATTTCCCCCCGTTAAAAAAAAAAAAAAAAAAAGGGGTCAACATATCGGACAAACATTCATTGTGTAAATGCTTGATTTTGTTTAATTTATCCGCTTACTCATCTATACACATTTGAAATAAAATCGTAGTATTGCCGCGTCTGTACATTGATTATTATTGCATCAAAATAAAAAAGAAACGTTAAGAAAAAGACATAGAATACAAAATGCAATTTTTGTCTGATTATCTGTATGTTTGTGGAAGCATCACGCAGAAACCGCTGATTGGATTTGAAATATAGGTACCTAATTAAAAATATTAAGTGAATAAAACCGCATCAAAATCCGTTGCGTAGTTTTAAAGATCTAAGCATACATAGGGACAGACAGACGAGACGGCGGGTTGCGAATTTGGTTTATACTATGTAGTGATACTTTTCGGTAAAGTGAATAGATAAAAAGGAGCTCGTGGCTAAATTATAACAGCCGCACGGGTCGATCTTCAGGGTTAAGTAACGCTTGCCGAGGTTGGCCTGTGGATGGGTGACCATCTTAACATAACGAGACTCCGCCGTGTTTCGGAAAGCACGGTAAGCCGTTGGTCCCGGCTGTCATTTGGAGATCTTTGGCAGTCGTTACGGATTGTCAGAAGCCAGAAAATCTGACACCAGTCTTGCCAAGAAGTACCGTGGTCCCCAGTTAATGAGTTGTGGAGGTCTGGTAGGCAGCCGCTTCATGTAAAATACTGGTATTCAGCTGAATCCGGCTTGACTGGGAGCCGACCCCAATGTAGTTGGGAAAAGGCTAGGCAGATGATGAATAGATAATAATTAATATTATTTTTCATGCATAATCCCTATTAAGATATACAGCTCAATGTAGAATCATCAGCTTCTGTCATCTGCATGATGGAGGCTGAACCGAACATATGAAGGGTCTACTACAATAACTATAAATGTCCTTGTTATCTCGTTTTGAGATCATTGCGTTTCAATTGTATTAATGGGAACAGGAAAGTCGTGAGTCGTATGAACATAATACATTATTGGTTACAGTACATTTTTATTATTGGTATTATATTGTTCCTTTACTCAAGCTTTATAAAGAAATAAGTAAAAAAAAAATTCGAGTTAGTTAGAACTAGCAGCGCCCCGAGGTTTTACCCGTCCCCGTTCCCGTGAGAATATGGGGATAAAATATAGTCTATATTACTCAGGGTGAATGTAGCTTTCTAATGGTTAAAGAATTTTTGAAATCGGTCCAGTAGTTTTTGAGTTTATTCGTTACATACAAAAACATAAAAATACAAATCTTTCCTCTTTATAACATTAGTATAGATATAGAAAACCAGGACTTTATTGTAGGTCCTTTTATCTAACATAAGCGTGCACTGTCTAAAATATCGGGATTTTAAATTTATAAGTAATACTGCTAAGTTTGCTAACGAAAATACCAACTACAGATATCCAGTGGCTGAATGACGTGCTTACTAAGATTTTTTACAAAAATGGCCTTTTTTTTGCTGATAATGTAGGTATACATATAAGTTGGAATATTTATTAAGTGTCCCGATACATTTTACCTTACGGCATGCAACATATTAGGTTTGAATTACATAGTAATATGGATGATTATTATTAGCCATAGTCAAATTTAATAGGTAGCTACAGATCAGATTAAAACAAATAATAATAATAATAACAATCAAAATAATCAATGAATTAAATATAAATTTCTGGCAAATCATACAATGAAGAATATGTCGTAATGTTAAAGAGCTTAATGTCAAACACTTGAATGTTCAATGGACTTTCATCATTATTGCAATGGACCCTTCATTTATGATACATACTTGTCATCCATGGCTTTCTGCGCCGCCGGGAACCTGGCCGCGAAGAGAGCCGACATGGCGGAGACTGCGTCATCTCTTGAACCGGACCCGCCGCTTGATCCGCCGCCGCCGCCTCCGGTGCGGGATGGTGAACTGGGGGCACAATAGGGTAGTTGACTAAAAAAATCTGATTAGTCCGTCTGATAGATTTCCAAAAAATATTGGACACGTATTTTTCTTTTTTCACATAAACCAAAAATGAAGACGATACAGTGTGTAAAAAGCTCGTGTGACGTCACTCCTCGCTACAATTTTTACCGGGCCGTGACGTCACACGCTCCCACTCCTGAACTTTGATGCTTATTATCTTCGTCAGTTTTTATAGATTTGATAAAAGAAAAAATACGTGTCCAATATTTTTCTATAATCTAACTGACGGACTAAACATAATCATATATTTTTTACTCAGGCAACATCCCTATTAGGGATTGTTGAAAAATAACTTAGAAAAATCAAAAATATATGTAAGCATAATCAGCCTTTTAACGTTCCCTCTTCTGGAACACAGGCCTTCTCTTTAGGAGGGGGAATGCGCCGTAATCCACCACGCTGGCCCAGTGACCAGTTTAATCAAAATGTGAAAACAGTTTTTTACTAATCAGCAACTTGACCAATGTAATAGAAAGCTGTTCACAATAGCATATACACGGATCATCAAAATTATGACAAAGCTGTGAGTTCTAGAATCATGATACTGAATTATCATATCGAATCCACCGTTTTTAAAATAAACTATTGTTACTTTGAAAAAAACAATGACACTACAAAAATACCGGCCAGTTGGACTCACGCAAGAAGGGTTCCGTACCATTTATCTATAAAAACGGCAAGTAAATAATGTCTGTTGTATGGGAGTCCCCCTTAAATATTTGTTTTATTTTATTTATTTAGAAAAGTACTGCCACATCACAAACATTTAACATTGAATATTACATAATATTTAATTTATGGCCTGATGCATGTGACAATAATGGCGTACATAACATTGGCAATTTCATTTTTCTTTTTTTTATTTTCATGTAATTGTTTATTTTTAAAGTCAATACATAACTAAATATTCTGTGAATACTTCAAGCATCTACCTGTTGCTGTTATCAATATCGAGCAAAAAAAAAACCACGATTTTGTATGCGAGCCATTTAATTTTGTTTATAGTATGTGTTGTTAAAGTGGGAACAGAAATACATCATCTGTGAAAATTTCAACTAACTATTTATTTATTTAACTTCTTGCTTTTTTTAACTATCATGGTTTAAGAGATACAGCCTGGTGACAGACGGAGAACGGAGTCCTAGTAATATGGCCCCGTTTTATCTTTAAGGTAGGGAACCCAAATAAAAAGCAACTGTACCAATGCAGCGCTTTGCTCCGAAGATTGTTTTTGAAACCCTGATACATTTCGAAGAGTCCAAATATCCCACCATATAACTCCAGTCCAGATTTATTCACAAAATGACGAGAGGAACGTTTAATGGACCATAATTATTCAATACACACCCAAGAGCTTACATCACTTGCATTCACTATTGCACACAATCCAGTTGCCAAGATTCCTAACATTCACCGCGGTTTATAGAAACTATCAACTATAACTCCCATTTAGCTTTTGCCAGTCCTCTAGTGGACTTAGGCGACTTAGTCTGACACTCCCTTCCGCTCCGCCCAGAGCGGGAGAAGTCATTTGATGATTTCCCAGCCAGAAAAAAAGGAGGTTCCATGATCCGTACAGATAGTATGTGAGGACCCACTATAAGATTCGCAACAGATCCAGCTTTAGAGCCTGATCGACCATAACTATTCAATACACAACCACTGAACTTGCATCATTTGCACAGTAAACAATACAGTTGCCAAGATTCCTAACATTCGCTGCGGTCGCCACTGACTCATGTGCCCCGTGTAATGTCACACGCTTGATAAATTATTTCGTTCTACTGGCATGCCGCGTTATGTCGTTAAGGGTAACCGGTGAGGCAGCGTGGAGTTTTAAATGTAGTGAAATATATTTTTGTCAATATTTTTTATCTCGACCATTCACGAGAAAGCTACCAAAGCATTCCGTCATGCGATGACGACCTCTCGCGTCCGGCCCTGGTTCTATCCATTTTCCGGAGCGAGGAGGCATGGGAAGCGGTCGCCTCTTTTTGCGAAGCAGTAATGCGGTCCGTCTCCTCCTTCGCTAGAAGGAGGAGACGGACCGCATGCGGGAGAGGGAAACCGAAAAAGAAAAAAGAAGCAGATGCCCCGGGCATCAGGAAACGCAGGGCGCTTCCCCTGCGCTGCTGATCGCCCTACGTTTCCCGGCCATCGTAGGCGCAGGCCTGCGGAAGCTATGGGTGGCTCGCCGTCCGATTGCAACCAGGCCCGGGTCGACGGCGCGTCGTATTCCACTCGCGCCTTAAAGAGCAGAAGACGGGGCCCCATAGGGTCAGTGCTGCCTGCTCAGTTGCTAGATGAAAAAGAGTATTTACCTCAAACTTCGACTGCGTACGCGTCTCGCCGGACTCTGTGGTGAGGGCGCTCGTGCCGCTGTGTTCCCGCTGCCGCCGCTGTCTGACAACGACGCCCAGTTGTTCATTCCGCTGCCTTGTGAAGAGCTGCAAGGATACGGTTAAAACAAAACAATGTTGGAATATGTACGATCACTTCATCGGCTCCGGTTCGACCGGCTTAATCAGCCCGATGTAAAATCCTGGCTATGGCTTGAACTTTGTTGGCAGTACTTAAGCTTTCGAAGCAAAAGGGGAATTCATTAGCTTTAGCGGTAAGGTGGTAGTTACTTTGAAGGCACTCGTCGACAAAGATCTGGATAACTGCTAAGCCACATCGAGGCCTCCGAATTAACGTATAAGTTTGTCTATTAAGAGAATCAAGTCTCGTTTTTTTTTTCAGTAAGCCTACATATCTCTACATTATCGTCTGAAGTGTTCAGGTAAACTATGAAAGCACTCTCATTACTCTGACAAAAACATATAAGTAGTTAGGATTGAAAGACGAACTTATCAGTAAAAAAATTGTTTCCCCATACATACTGAAAATCTAAGTTTGTATTCGCAAAAAAATGTTTTTTATGTTAAGACTTTTCCTTTAGTTATGCTGGAAGACCGCACGGTCTTGCCAAATTTCATGATTCTAGGTCAACGGGAAGTACTCTATAGCTTTTGATTTACTTACGATTAAGTAGTACAATATGTCGCAAAACATTATGCATAAATAGCCGTATCTTTTTATTGCGTTGAATTAGAAGCTTAATATTTTTAGAGCTCCAAGGTACCATCGACCTACGTATTTGACATTAATTTCAACATAACACCTTCACGCTTTCCTGAGAAATGTAGCCGTGACAGACCGATAGACGGACAACGAAGTGATTCTATAAGCGTTCCGTTTTTTTTCATTTTGAACGTAACCCTAAAAGCAGCGAAAGTCGAATCAAGAAATCAACTTTGCGCAATTTTACGTTGCCAGACTGTTTGAGGTTAAAAATGTAGTCCATTTATGAGCTATGAAGAGCTAAAGCCTTCGTTGCTACCGTGTGAAAAAGGTACGACACAAATTTCCATTCCTCTTACATAATGAAACTTTTCTTCTTACACCAGAGCTTTTACCAAGTGTTCTGTGCATCCTCTCCTTCCATTACATCCGCCTTCATCATATACTTACTTCAACGAGTTCTGGTGCTGATGGCAGTGAGGACATGGCGCTCTCGGCGGCTCGCACACCGCCTGCACTGCGAGGAGCCTCTCCTGGGATGAGCATTGTGACTGCAACAAGATTATATAGCACATTAACTAGATATTCATCATAGAAGCGCGACTGTGGATGCCAAGAAGATCCCGAAACGATAATTTCGTTCTAAAAACATTTTTAAGCACAGAATATCCCACAGCTAGTTTAAAAGCGAGCCATCGAAACCACGTAACCCTTAATGATTCCTACATTAGGCCAATACCAGAAAATAAAATCAAAAGCAAAATTTACTCGACCTTTAAGCAGTTTTTTTTTTCGGTTCAAAACAGGTAAGATTCAGAAACGCTCTCTGGAGTTGATATCGAGGGTTTTGCTAGACTGTAGATTGCCCAGGAACGAACATGCTATCTTTAAGCTAAACTGGACTTAGCCCCAAGTCAACCATACCGGCAAGGGAGTAAGGAACTTGGCCTGGACGCACCCACATCATACGAGGACTTAATACGGTCAAAGGTGACAAACAACAGTGCGTGTACAAATACACAATTCTAGGCCATTGGGAATTGAAGGCGTGACAGTATAGTCTATGTTATTTGACACACCTAAACAAATTGTCCCATGGTGACAATAAAACTAATTAAAATATTGCCATCCCTATATATGTACTTTAAACAGGTGCTTTAAGCCACTAAATCCAATAAGGTTCCAGAAGATCATCCGATTATTACTCTGGTCTCCAGCAGAATATCTGCAGAATACTCCTCATCGTTCATAATTCCAGCCGGGAGCCGTCTATTGAAAGACAAAGGCCTCCCCATGCGTAGCCACAATTACTGGCGTTTTTCAGCTGGATGCGAGAGCGCCCTGTCTTAATTGGGTTCTTCTACGACATCAACGAAGTGGCAATGGTTTGGGCCACCCAAATCTAAAATTAGAGCGGTAACGCTCTGCATCTGATCCGAATCCGTGAAAATACGGATATGAAAATTCGGATATTGCTTTTCGCACTGAATACGACTCGAATTCGTGTAACTACGGATCAAGAGTCTAAAAAACTCGGACCACATTACACTAATCCGATCTCTGACCCAACCCAAACTATTCAGCGGCCATCTTTGGATATATCCGATTTGAATCCGAAGTAATGCGCAACAGTTTATACAAACAGTACAACGGATACGTCGGTCAGTCAATATTTCTTCCGAATCGGAGACTCATAGATGACGGAGAGAAATCTGATGACGGAAGCCGGATCTAACGCGTTAACTACCATACAAATAGTTATATGACTACTTCGGAACATATTTTCACGGAATCGAATCGAATGCAGTGCGTAACTATTATTGTCGTGCCAGCAACACGAAGAAGAAGGATAAAGATGGAATTTATTTATTTATTTTATTGAGGTCAACCAACAATTGTTTACATCAGTACATAATTAGATTTAAAACAGAATTCAATTGCGGGTGCAACAATTAATTATAGGTTAACACCGCTAGCACAAAAACAGTGGTAAAACTATAAATAATTAAAAGACAACAAATTCATTAAAATGGAATGAGGAGATGCCTCGATATAGTATTCCAAAAGGTGTTCCTAAGCTTGGAGATTGTAATGTAAAGAGATTTTCTTCACTACCCTTGTCACCAGATATCTGATTAATGATGGAACATTTCCCGACGGTTACCAGTTAAAATGACGACATAACAACCGTTTCACATAACACACAACAAATTCAACATGTCGTAAAGCTGGTACCGCCATCAAATCACAAGTTGGTAAACAAAACGCAGGTTGGTTACATTCGTATGCACTAGTATGTATGCGCAAGAGTTTCCTCGTCCGCACTGTGAATAGTAACGGATCAATTTGGCTGGCTTTGGACACGATCATCTTGAGACAATGGTTTTGTTTTTTTTTTTTATTTATATTCTTTATAAATATTTGTTGTAGGTTGGTTTACACCTGTTGACTTTGAAATGATGTTGTAACTTTGGGATTCTACAGCTTGTATTGTGATGTGATGAGCTGTTCTGTATGTAGACTTTTTTTGAGACTGGGAAATCATCAAAATTAAATTAGTCACTTGATGATGTCTAGGCTAAACCGCGGACAGACAGACACAGATTATTAATATTAGATAGACTTCTACAATAATTCTATTCGTATCTTCGTCACAAAATATCTCATTACAGTATTGGCACCTGAGAGGCCTTATCATTTATTATTTTATTTTTTTGTAAAGGATTCTAATAAAAAGAGATCAGATATCACAAATCAAACTGACGTTGTTTCGTTCTAATATACGTGGTGTTTACGCGTTGTATTTACGGGCCCATCATACTATTTTTCTCACTGACTGATTGTCATTTTTTTTTTGTAATAAAACTGTGCCAGCCATCAATGAAATCTCCGAAAATGTTCTATACATATCTCAGATATTAATAGACATTCCATAAGATAAACACAGATTTATCGATCAACAACACATCACAAACTTCTTGGATATGTTTCAAATTGTGTTTGAATGTATGTGTTAAACTGATAATGAACTTTAGTCCGCTAAGATTAAGGTTTTGATTGCGTTAATAAGATATTGTTTTGGCAACATATATTCACCTGATGATATTTTATATTTATTCTAGTTCATTTAAAGTGTGTTAATATTAGTTCTGTCAACCAATAAGAGTTAACACCATTTTTTTTACGGCTTTGGCCTGTGGTCCAAATGTTTAATTACAGTTTCCTAAAACATATACCTACCTGGAGCAGAAAATAGTTATTAAATTTGCTCTCTACTCTCGATAGCATTATAAAATACTGGCTTAACAATGCCTTCCACAAACACTGCAGCACTAATTAAAAAAAAAGAACTATTTTAAATTTTATTTATTTGTTGTACACCTACCACAGTGTAGTCTTTTTAGCCCAAAGGTTGACTGTTACAAGAAGCCTTGTTGCATTAAGTCCGCCCATGTACCACTATTGTACATACAGTTTAAATAAATTATAAGGTTATCCCATCCAAATTCAATAGTTTCCAATACATCCGTGTCTTATAAAGAAAAAATTGTTTACAATTTCACGCGATATTTTACAATCTTACAGTGTTCGCAATTTTGCAGTGACATATATATCAGAGGGAATATTAGAAATTCTTTTGAAGAACGACATGCCCGTTAAAATGTTCATAGAGCATTTGGGACCCAACTTCATCATTGTCCTACCCTCGGCCCAGTGGTTGGGCCATCATCACTCTGGGTGGACCCCCTTACTGACTAAAACCCACCCGCTCTCCTTCATATTATGTACCTTATGTTCCAGAGCCACGGTAACTCTCTCGAACAATTCCTCAACATTCCAAGATACTTGGTATCCTTGCAAAACGTTCACATCTTCTATTATCCCCTATCAAACGTCACACTATCATTCGCTCCCTTTTCATTGAAAAATAATACTTAGTTGGAATTTTATTCAATACTAGCAGTGCTTCGCGGTTTCGAGTAGTTCCCGTGGGAATATGGGGATAAAATATAGCCTACGTCACCCGGGGATAGCATAGCTTCCCAACAGTGAATGAATTTTTCAAATCAGTCAAATAGTTTCAGAGCCTATTCAATGCAAACAAACCAAAAAAACAATCAATTCTTTCCTCTTTATTATATCACTAGCAGCGCCCCGCGGTTTTACCCGCGTAGTTCCCGTTCCCGTGGGAATACGGGGATAAAATATAGCCTATCTTACTCAGGGTGAATGTAGCTTTCTAATGGTGAAAGAATTTTTGAAATCGGTTCAGTAGTTTTTGAGTTTATTCGTTACATACAAAAATACAAATCTTTCCTCTTTATAATATTATACAGTGTGAAATTTTAATGGTTGTTTTCCCGAAGCGAAATGAGTTTGTATCGGTAATACAATCGATTTATATATATAAAAAATATTAGACTCCATAAATGGCAGATTAACAATTGTGATAAACAAAACTCGAAAGCGATTTGAACCAACAGTAGTGCATCGCGCGATATGTAGGTACGCGGCGGCACGTGCGTCTTTATGTAGGTATCTACCTACGTTATGTCTAGTGCATTACTATTGATTCTCGCTCTTTCGAGTTTATGAACAATTTTTTAATGATTTGAAAAAAAAAACATTTAATTTTTTTTAGTTTAACTTTGTTTTTCGATAGTACTACTGATGGGTAATCGTCCTGCCGCGGGAAAACAACCATTAAGATTTCACACTGTATAGTGTAGATAAGTGTAGATGTTACTTTTAAGCAAGCATACTACATCGTCAACCACATCACAAATGGTGTTATTTGCTGACGATACGTCCTTAATTTTTAAGATAAATAGACGTTCTGCAAATCTTGACGAAGTAAATGACTCCCTACAGCAGGTCCAAAATTGGTTTACTACTAATAATTTAGTATTAAATGAGAAAAAAACCAAATGTATTAGATTTGTTTTACCGAATGTTAAAAGTAGTATTGAGGAAATAGTATTGAATAAAGAGAAACTAGAATTCGTCGAAAGCACAGTTTTCCTGGGGATAACGTTCGACTCAAGGCTACAATGGGGACCTCATTTAGCATCACTTGCAGGACGGCTAAGTTCAGCAGCATATGGGTAAGGACCAAATTTTTGACGTAATCGCACAACGGAAATCACAACGGAATGTGTCACAATGGAAAATAAATGTAGCACAATAAAATTATTAGGGTGTGTGTAAATAGTCGTAAAATTTTAGGTAGGTAAGTGGAATAAATAAAAAACATTATACTTCGAGAAATATTTAATAAGTACTTAGTAAAATCCATAAAAATTAAATTACAAAACCAAAACATAGAATCCAAAACAGTTTGGTAAAACAATAACAACCTTGCAGGTCTGTATTACTTACTAACATCATATTTTATTCTTTGACTTTTAAAAATTCAATAGATTATGTCGAATTTTAAAATTTAAATGATCTATGTAGCATCAAGAAGGTAAAATACCGTGTTCTCGTTATAAACGGCACAGGATGACACGGTTTTTAATGGGTTGGAGTCCCAAATATCTGCACTATCTCCTTGTGGTGGTGCAGTATGCATAACCATTTCTCCACACTAAAAAAAGGAAAAAAAAATCAAGTAATATACAAGTGTTGTTTTGCATCCTCGTCATATTTCAGGAGGTTGTCATGAAAGACATAAATAATCAATTTTACTAGAATGCAAAACAACATCTTGTAGAGACAGGCATACCAAACAAACCTACTAAAACACGCTCTAAGGCTTTGGCTTAAACAGTTAAAACAATTTACAAATATTTAAACAATAATCTAAATATTTAGGAATCGTTTAATAACTAGGTAACTATTGAGATTAGAATGAATGTAAACACAGCTTTATAAATTTCTCTTGTGACACGTCGCACAATTTCGTGTCACAAATCGCACAACGGAATGAAAATTATTCACGACCTAACCATAAAGATGCAACAGTTCACAAATATAACCATTAATCGAACATTTCTGCATTCCTTTTAACAATAAAGTTATAGGGGATTCATAAACATATCATCATTTTCTGGAAAAATGTAAAAATATTACAATTTTACTCACCTAAAGTCAGGAAATCTTAACGACACGCGCTGACGACACAAACACAATCTCAAATGACAGTAAAAAAGCAAGGCGGTTTGTATCCGAAATTTTGGATTTTTTTGAAGCCAATGTTGCCGTACTAAATAATCAAGAAACATCCACACACGTTTATTGGTTTCGAAATTATAGTGTCGCACAACAGGAGTATTACAACGGAAACAATTTTGGGATGTATGTAAAATAATTTGTAAAAATTAAAACAACAATGGTTATTGTGGTATTATTTATAAAAACGGTTACTGGTGTTTATAAGGCTTTAATAATATTAAACTATAAATGCTAGCTTACGTTGAAAAAAAAATAGCCGCAAAATATTCTTAGGTAGTCAAGCAAGGACATGCGTATTTTACATAGCGCAAAAGTCACCGAGCTTGGTAATATATATTATTTTGAAGAAATTAAGCTTCTAGTATAATTACTTAATGAATGAAACTGTTTATAACATATTAAAATATTATTAGAAAATGTCCAAAATTATTTTAAGGCATGTATTGTACGCAATATTTTGTCACTTATGAGTCGGACACCACAGCGTGTCTGTATCCGTCAAAAATTTGGTCCTGACCCATATGCTGTCAGAAAAATCCGTCAACTTACTAATGTAGATACCGCGAGACTGGTCTATTTTAGTTACTTTCATAGTGTCATGTCTTACGGTATTTTGCTATGGGGACGGGCTGCAGACATAGAGTCTATTTTTATTCTGCAGAAAAGAGCACATAGAGCCATTTACAATCTCCGCTGGCGCGATTCTCTAAGGGAACTGTTTAAGGAAATTAACATCATGACGGTACCTTGTCAATACATATATGAAAACATTATGTATGTTCGGAAAAATCTTCATATTTTTAATAAGATCAGCGACAGGCATAATGTTAAAACTAGAAATAGAAACAAATTAGATCAACCTAGGTTTAGATTGGCTAAAGTACACACTTCTTTTATGGGGTATTGCGTAAAATTTTATAACAAAATACCAGTCGATATCCTTCAATTAAATGAGAGAAAATTTAAAACATGCATAAAACGCACACTATGTAGGCAAGCATATTATAAACTGGAAGATTATATCCTTGATAAAAATGCTTGGCTAAATGCCGGTCCTGCTCCACAGCCTCAACCACTTGGGTAAACAAGTCAGGATTTTTTATTTGGAAGAGATGCTCGCCCTTTTTTTTTTGTCTCATTTATTTATTCTTTTTTTTATAATTTTATTTTGAGAATAAATAATTTCTCTTTTTTACTTGTATTTGCTTGGTCATTGTGAACCATAGTTTTTTATAATGTAGAAGCAGTTTATTTTCAAATATTGTAAATGTGAGTACCATGGAGCCATTTACAGGTTATAGTTTATTTTGTGACTTGAACTAAAATGGCAGTTGAGAGTATGTCATGCTCGCTCAAATGTCTCGCTGATGGTGGCGCGTGTGTCGGATCATTCGGTTCCCTTCAAAATGGTTGAGCTAAATGGTGCCGATACACGCGTCATGTTCGTGAACGGGCGCCGTCGGTTGAGACTGGTCACCTCTTAACTGCCACTGACTTGTTTTAATCTTTATACTTTGAATTGTTTTATAGTTTCCTTTTTTTTTTCTCTGCATTGTCCTCACACATAGAAGCACCAAGGATGTAACCAAAGTTATGTAATACAGAACATGATTTAAAAGAGTGTCCGTGGAGTTTCTTGCACGTTCTTCTCCATAGAGATCTACGCTTTGGAACGTGCAGATAGCTTCACCTCTTTCGACTTGACAATTCAAAAGTGCCTGTAAAGGGTTTATTTGAAATAAATGCTTTGAATCTTGAATCTTGAATCATCATCGCCTTCCATCAGGCAAGATTGTAATCAAATGCAAGCCTACCTGTGTAATGGAAAAAGTCCTTACGCGACAGCCCTTCTCTTGATGTGTTCAAGAGGAAAGTTTAAGAGCATTTCCTTTCACTATGACATAATATTCGTGGATATGTATACAGTGTGAAATCTTAATGGTTGTTTTCCCGCGGCAGGACGATTACCCATCAGTAGTACTATCGAAACACAAAGTTAAACTAAAAAAACAAATGTTTTTTTTTTTCAAATCATTAAAAAAGTGTTCATAAACTCGAAAGAGCGAGAATCAATAGTAGTGCACTAGACATAAAGTAGGTAGATACCTACATGAGACGCACGTACCGCCGCGTACCTACATATCGCGCGATGCACTACTGTTGGTTCAAGTCGCTTTCGAGTTTTGTTTATCACAATTGTTAATCTGCCATTTATGGAGTCTAATATTTTTTATATATATAAATCGATTGTATTACCGATACAAACTCATTTCGCTTCGGGAAAACAACCATTAAAATTTCACACTGTATATATGTTAATATTATATGTATTTATATATGTGTGTAGGTATGTCTATGTATGGTTGCGGAATTTGTTCGAAAGAGTCGCCGCGGCCCTGGAACGCAAAGGGCACAACAAGGATCACGGGTGGGTTTTAGTCAGTAAAAGTCTGACACTCCCTTCCGCTCCACCCAGAGCGGGAATGATGGGAAATCATCAAATGACCCCCATTTGATGATTTCCCATAAAAAAAGGTATGTCTATGTATGTATGATAAAATATGTTGTATTGTAAAGCTTTGTGCACTGGATCCTACCGTCTATGCTGATCTTTCAAAGGTTTGCTGGGAGAAAACTCAACTTTGAGTTAAGCTCGCCTTTGTACATTCACTTTATTATGTCTGATATAAGTTGTTTTTTTTTTGGTGTATACAATAAAGAATTAAGAAGATCATGGACGTAGAAACTTCATCAACTGCATACTATACTAATGTATAGAAGCCTAAATGACTTTACAATATTATCCCTTCATTTCAAGGAACCCTATGTTACGCTACGCTACCCGCTCCACTCATTTAGCCGTCTAATGAAGTAGAAAAGCTGTAAGGGGCTTCTCGCACTGACCACCCTTCTATAACCCAATAGCAGCGCCCCGCGGTTTCACCTGCGTAGTTCCCGATCCCGTGATAATGTAGCTTTCCATTCGTGAATAAATGGTTAAAATCGGTCCAGTAGTTTCGACGCTTATTCGGTACAAACAAACAAACGAAAAAATATTTCGTCTTTATAATATTAGTATAGATTCATAAAGCAAATGAAGGAGACGGTATCTTGTCAAGGTCACTACAAAGAGTAGATACTGTACAATAGGGAATTCTCGTATTTTTAACCAACTACCAAAAAAGGAGGAGGTTCTCAAGTCGACTGTTTTCTTTTGTGTTTGTGTTACCTGATAACTTTTTACTGATAATTATTTTTATATTCGAAATCTGGCGCTTGTCGTGTGTATTTTTGACTTTAGTGAGATCTGACGACTAGTATTTGGCTCATCATATGAGTCAGACAATATAACTTAATCCTGTACCCACAAATATTAATTAGATTGTATTTAGTAAAATACCCAATTGTGGCATCGAGAATAATTAATTAAGTATGTCATTATATTTTGAGATTTTTTTTCTACTCAGCTCATTGGCCAGTTTTCAGCTACGATTACGAGCCAAATCTAAGTAAATGCAGCGTTTTATGATGAGCGAGTGTTATGATGGGGTCCTATTTCGTCTTCATCATTATTATTGTTGTAAGGCGTTTCTTAGATAACATCCAGTCACATCTGTTCGCCCCAAAATAATAAGCAAAGCCCAAATCACAATGATGGGACAGAAATAATAAATCTCCTAAGAAAAATATCTATTTGTCTTTCATTAGAGAAAGCAAAGAAAACACATAAGAATGCCTCTTTTCTGGCAATTTCACGGAATTGTTTTGCAAACACGAATTAGTTGGCACATGTCACAGAATAGATGGGGACAGAAGGTCGATTCTATATAACGAAGGGAACAGGTGTAGGTACCTACTCATGTTGCGGAATTTGTTCGAAAGAGTCACCGCGGCCCTGGAACGCAAAGGGCACAAGAAGGATCACGGGTGGGTTTTAGTCAGTAAGGGTCTGACACTCCCTTCCGCTCCGCCCAGAGTGGGAGAAGTCATTTGATGATTTCCCATCCAAAAAAAAGGTACCTACTAATAGACGTGTGCGTACTAAATGATCCTCCTGAACCAAATTAGCGAACAGTGCATAAGAAGTGTGTTAGTAAACACAGGCGAACTCTCTGTTCCGTCAGGTTCTCTCATAATTCCATGGAACGTCAATCTGACACGGCCGGGGATAGATCAAGCGTAGAATCAACAGGGAATGGAACCCAGGACTTAGCATAATATAGCTTAAACAGCCTTTTATTGTTCCCACTGCTCGGACACAGGCCTCCTCCATCCCCTACGCGGGCCCAGTGCGGGTTGGTGAATGTCACATGTTTTCGAAAAAACCCAGAATCTCTCACTCAGCAACAGCGCTTGCAATCAAGAGACCACTGCGGCGGTTACACGCATACTACTGCAATCAAAACCTTTGGCAAAACAAATCCCAAACTCCTTAATCGCGAGAGCATTTACGGCACGGCTACTACCCTTTATGTCACATTCCCGATTCGTCAACTCGCTGTACGTAAATTAAGTCTACGTATGCGTGCGTTTTCGCTCGTTGAATTGACTTAGCCTTCTACACCTGTCTACTCTACGCCACATGTGGATGTTCTATTCTATGTGTCACTGTGTCGACTTCGGTAATTAGTTTCAGAGTAGAACGACAATGATTCATTGTTCACGGAATCGGTGCATATGTTACTGATATTATGTAGAACATTTAATAGTCATTTATGTCAGCATATTGTGTGGAAACCGGTAGTCATGGAATGAGCATGTGTGTGGAGGAATGATCAAAGCAACTTAACTCGTGAGATACGTTTTCAAAGAAAGAAAGTGAATGGCATAGGAGGAAGACCAAAGAGACGGCGAAGGATTGTTTTAGAACTGAATACTCTTTATTATGTACACCATCTACGTTACAGAAAATGTAGATGAAGAAAACATTACATAGGGTGACACAACGGCATAGGGTTAACAATGTTAACGTGCTTTCCGAGGCACGGAGGAAACTCGGTATGTTAAGATGGTCACCCATCCACAGACCAACCTTGGCAAGCGTTGCTTAACCTAGAAGATTGACTCTTGCGGCTGTTATTCTTTAGCCACGAGCCCCTCATGGGGAAACATGCACTTAAATAAATTATGAAATATTATACACTTACTGATAGACTAGAGCTTCCTGGAGTGGTCCCGTAGCCCGATGACGGAAGCGACGCCACCGACCACCTGCGACCATCGCTGTGCACAAACAAACATACATTAGTCTCAGAAGAGAGAGAGAGATGATGGATGAAATGGATGAATACTCTTGAAGACAACTCCGATGATAAGTACGTAGCGATCATCTGCCTGGGCTTTACCCAACTATGGCGGCTTCCTACTAGACCAGACCCAATTAACTGGGTAACACCGTTCTTCTTGGCAAGGCTGGTGTCAGATTTTCTGGCTTTTGACAAAAGCTCTGACAATAACGTCAAATGTCTCCTGCGCAGTCATATTAATAATGGACTTGTGTATTTTGTGTGTAAATTAATAATGACGAAGCATTTGTTACGCATGAAATTAGCTAATTAAGTCCTCGTATGGTAGATATAATTAATTAATTAATTTCAGCTCCAATGTTCCCTTGAACATGGCTAATATCAATTAGTTATTAGCTGAACCGTTGTTCAGTTATTAATAACTAATTGATATTAGCCATGAGAAGCTAGATTAGGACTCATCATTATCTGCCTAGCCTTTTCCCAACCATATTGGGGTCGGCTTCCAGTCAAACCGGATTCAGCTGAATATCAGTACTTTCCGTGGAGCGGCTGCCTACCAGACCTTCACAACCCATTAAGTGGGTAACACGGAACTTCTTGGCAAGACTGAAGTCAGATTTTCTGACTTCTGAAAATCTGACAAAAATCTACAAATGACAGCCGGGACTAACGGCTGAACGTGCTCTCCAAGGCATAGAGGAGTCGGTTGTGGAATTTGTTCGAAAGAGTCACCGCGGCCCTGGAACGCAAAGGGCACTAGAAGAATCACGGGTGGGTTTTTGTCAGTGCGGGTTGGTGAATGTCACATGTCTTCGAATTTTTAGTTCTAGGACATGCCGGTTTCCTCATGATGTTTTCCTTCACCGTTTTGAGAGCAGTGGTGATGAAATTAATTACACAAAGTAATGCGCCTGGCTGGGATTGCACCCGCGACTTACGATTCGTAAGTTGAGGCCATTACCACTCGGCCGGCACTCGGACTTCCATGAAGTTCTATAAAAAATGACGGTGCAAAAAGTCTGTGTAGACTAATGTCATTGTGTTAGTCTTTTTTTTTATTCAGAGTATAGTGCATACAGACCAAAGCTTTTATCGTGTGGACGCACTATAAGCCTGATGAACGGAAAGGTATTTAGCTGTGACTCTTGCAGGAGATCACATAGAAGTAAGGACACCTTCATATAGTTTAATATGCTTATGGGTTGAACACTAAGGACAAAAGCTAGGTTCACATCACTGTCTCTGTGTGCGTCGTGATTTCAATCAAAGGAATCTTCTTAAGCCTACTTCCATAAACTTCTATAGAATTTTGTCAGTGTGATAGAATATTTTTGTTCGGAGTTCAAATTCTGTGCAGACATTGAACTACATATTACCACAACAAGTTTTATAGCTAAATCAACTGCGACAGATGGCGCCACAACACGACACAACACAATTATATGACCTCCTCTAGTGCGAATTTTTAAACATACTCTTTTGAAACTTGAAATGTATTAGCGCTGTCTATAGACAACGACAGCAAAACCTTTTTTAACATAACACCAGCATTGTACACTTACGTTTTGACTTTGAAGATTGATATAAGTGGACATTTACGTAAACGCGATCGAGAACCTTTAAATACCATGATCATCCTTACAAGATGCTGTGTTGAATAAAGCAACGAACTTCTTAAAGAGCACTTGCTTACGATCTTAAAGAGCACAGTTGCTGTCGTATTCGTGCATCTTTAAAGAGTCAAAAACGTATGTATTGTTGAGCGAATGAAAGGAACATAATATCGGTTATTTCTTCTTCAAACACGGTTCTTAGAACGGCTCGTAAAAAGGGGCCAGTTAAGTGGGCATTCACTTCAAGGTCGTTACTTTAACCATTAAGGCTACACACGCGACGGAAGCTTAAAAAATGGAGTAACTTCTTCCGTTTTCCCAACATTTTCCTTCACTGCTCTGCTCCTATTGATTGTAGCGTGATGAAAAGTATACTATAACCTGCCCAGGAGTATGAAGAATAATTGCACCAAGTTTCGTTAAAATCGGTCGAGTAGTTTTTGTTTCTATAAAGAACATACAGACAGACAGACAGACAGACAGACAGACAGACAGAAAGACAGACAGACAGACAAAAATTTTACTGATTGCATTTTTGGCACCAGTATCGATCACTAATCACCCCCTGATAGTTATTTTGAAAATATATTCCATGTACAGAATTGACCTCTCTACAGATTTATTATAAGTATAGATTAAACCTTATGAACAGTTACGATTCTTGTTAAGACACAGATTAAACATACTGTTCCTTTGTGTACTTATTTGATATTGTTTTTTTTTTGGGATCTGTCAAGAATCAAGTTCGGTAATCTAACAGTTAATTGGAATTGCCAATACTTTCAATAAACTGTCAATTTTTGACGTAGGTACAAAATGTTTTATATTTTGCTTATGTTTGTTTTTTTTTTTCGTCTGCTCATATGTGTCTGATATTGTAAGGCCTCAATGCGAGTTTTTGTACGTACACGATCCCGTTAGCGTAAACGTTCCCATGTGTCTATTTGCATAGAAGAAAAAAGAGCTTTGCCGATATCCAGCGCTTACAGTTTCAATACAAACGTTTACGTTAACCCAACCGAGTACGTCTAGAAACTCACATGTACACTTTCGGCCAGAACTCAATATATAGGTCGAAATAATTCGTTCGTGTGCCCACAATTCGTCGTTATATGATTGTAGCGACGACGCTGATGCGAGTTCTGAGAGAGCCAGAAACTGGATTTTAGGCCCCGAAAGGCAATATAATATTACATACTTTATAAGGTGTACAATAAAGTATATAATATTCTATTGCCTTTGCTTGCCGTCAGCAAAGAAGACGGGGCCGGGCTCCGTCTTCCCCGTCAGGCACTGACCCTATGGGGCCACGGGGGCCCCATAGGGTCAGTGCCTGCTATGGTTGCGGAGATTTGTGCGAAAGAGTCACCGCGGCCCTGGAACGCAAAGGGCACTAGAAGGATCACGGGTGGGTTTTAGGCAGTAAGAGTCTGACACAAATTCAATCAAGTAATTTTTTTTTAAATGTGGAAGATGACCGTTTACCTAAACACTGTTTTTATGAAAATGACACACACGTCTCGTATATTACAGGTGATGAAACTTCTTAATGATAACATGACGCTAATGATTGAAGTAAATGAAAGAATATGTACAGTACACAACAAATATATACTTACATATCCTTAGTTCTAATTCGGTTAGACATGTAGGCAATACAATAGAGACATTAGACAATTCTGTTACTCATTTAGATTTGTATTAATGATATGATGAAAGACAATCTACAGGAACAGGACTAGACCCAGTTTCTAGAATGAACGAAAAAGCACCTAACGCTAGCTGCTGTGATTGGTTGGATTAATTATTAACAGCCAATCGTATCACTTAATTCGTGACGCGTCGTTATTTTCTTTCGAGAAACTGGGGATAGCTGACATCACAGTGACATTTGTCACAAACTCTGAACGGTAATATGTGACAAAATTCATTATGTCTTTTCACAGTCAGCTCAAAAGTCTTCTGCAGATAGATAGTCTTTATTATACGAATGCAAAAATGTATTAGAACTGATTCTGATCTTAAGACTGATTCTGATGAAAGCTGGAATGAAAATCGATCATTGCAGTTCATTTTAGGACTTTCCCTTTTGCCTAAAAGACCCATCAGGACAAACGGTTTTAAAACCGTGGATATAATAAATGATTCTAAAAAATAGTACTTATTCAAGGAGCGTTCGAGAAAATAATAATAAAAGGAAAATAGTGAAAGGTTAATTACTGAAACTGATGAATTAATTCATATAGTTGAAAATATAACTGATGATCTTAAGTTCCCGAATGTAAAAGTATGTAAAAACACTGTGATTGCTATCGTACATGCAAAAATGATACTAACGGAGGATGCGCTAAAAGCCTAGAGCCTACTTAAAATTCTGAGTTGATGCAGAAAATAATAATGAAAATTTGACGTGATAAAGGTAAAATGGGTACTACTGATCCTATATCGAAATAACCTGAGCCAGAAGTTTGTCCAACGTTGCCGTACATGAAACAGAATAGTTTACAGAAAAGAGAAAGCACACATACATAGATATATTTGCAGCATCTAGCTGTAATTGAGTTACAAGTTCTGTCAGATCAACAGTTACGTCAGTTACGTTTTGTATTTCTTAGGTCCTTCCCTGTTCACAGGAAGATTGATCAGTTTTTGTCATTGGAGATTGACTTTGAAGACTTCCAGATCGAAAATTAAAGAAAGCCAAGCCTCCACTGGCTCATTCCGGCTCCGGTGCCTAATGTAGCAGCAAACGATATAGTAATGTTTCACTTCGTAAGAGAGCCACATAATTGCAGTATCCATGACGAAAACATTCCCCCAGGAACACAGAAGGAAGGCTTTGTAAGGACCAATTCCCAAAGGTGCAACAAGATTGTGGTCGACCAATGGCATTGACAGTTCTATTGACGTATTAATATCATCATAATACCAGTTTGAAAAGAGAATCGGAGCTATACGTATGACTGATAGCGCCATCTCTTATCGGACTGGAATCATACTGGCATTATGACTTTATAACACGGTTCCTTAAGATTTATCCACAGAGTTCACACAATACAAGTCCGTGTCCCGGCGTGTGTGAACGATCACATCAGGACCAAGGCCAAGACCAAGGCTACAAGAACAAGAGTGGAATTCCTCCCAGATACTCACAGCTCCTTCCCCCGTTTGACGCTGGATGACAGAAGGGCGTGGTGCAGTGGGTGTGGATGGTGCACGTGAGGCCAGCGTGGCCCCTCGGCTGGTGACAGTGGCCCAGTGCCCGGGGAACTGCAGCGGCCTGACCCGACCTGGAGAGAAAGAGACAGAATATATGCATTAAGAATGATAGTAACTGATGTTTGCCACGTCCTATAAAGGGGTTTCGTTAGGTCTAGTGATATCAGAGGGTCTGACGCTGACCCTCGTTTCATAATACAGCGTGTTCCAGAAGCACGAGGTCATATTTATGGGTAATATTGGGTTAAGCTAATATAGATTAAGAAAACAATAGTAAATCAAAACACAGGACTTCTTTTTTTCAAAAAAATTCGGACTTCAAATCCCGACTGCAAAATTCCTAAGAAATCACTTTTTTCATGCAGTTTAAATGCCCCCAACTGTAACAAACTGCTTGAAAAGTTATTACTTAGTTCGAAACTTTTTAATCGGTTAGCTGTTATTATTTAGCGACGAGCTCCTCGAGTTTAATATGTAGTTAGTTGTCTAAAATGTTTAGAAAAAAATCACCCATGAATACCGAATACCGAATGTTCGGCGAGGTTCTTGGCCGAAGCGCCCAACATTCGGCAGCCGAATATTCGGCCACACTTAGTACTTTCCACGGGCGGCGTTTAAAGTTAAATACTGTCGTATTTAACTATATATATCTGGTTATCACAATTCCACGCCAAAACTGCTGAACCGATTTAAATGAAATTTGGTAAACGGATACATTAGAAAGGACATGAGCTATCATTTACGCCGATATTTACGACGAAGTCGCGGGAAACAGCTAGTAATAAATAAAATGCTATTGGGCATTCGGCCCAATACCGAAAAAAGTGGTCGAATAGTCGAGTACCGAATAGTTGCAGAGTATTCGCGGTATCTCTAATGAATATCACAACAACAACAACAGTTTTCATCAGGATCAGGTAAAACTGTTTTAACGAGCCAACAAAAATATCTCGTACTAGCAATGTTGTCAACACGGAAGCGGTCAACTGTAATTCCACCTACTTGGCTATTACCCAAAAATATTCGTTAATGATACATTAACAACCTATCAACCATATAATCGATACTTTTATGTTTTTTTTTTATATCATCACGTGTGTACATAACGGGGCTACCATAAAGGCAAGCCTTGATCTCCAGAAGAAATATAAACAGAAGTTTCATTTCTTTCAAGACCTAATAAAATGTCGTAGATGAAGTTTTACAGTCACAATGATCATTAGTAATGACAGTTTTTGAACCATGATAAATCACAAAAAAAAATAAGCTGATTTTCATAACTCTCATGGTAAAAGATAAGGTTTAAATCACTATGGACTGGACCTAAATTTTCTGCGTATGTGTAAGTTGATCAAAATTCCCTGTATCACGTTCCAAGTGGGCCTTCTATACAAATTTTAGGACGGCACGAAAAAAAATATGAAAGTTTTTTGCTATTTATCACATAAAACATCTATCCAGTACCTATCAGTACGGGTACGGACAAACTAGTTTCGTCTATGAGTACAATGGCCTTTAGATAGACCGCGAAGTGATCCATCTTTGTAGTCAACCTAGCAAGAACCAAGATTTTTTTAGACAAAACTTTGCTGTACATAGGTATGCGTAGGAAGAAATGATCGTGAATATACACTACTAACTATTTAGTGTATAAAGGCAAAATCTTGCCTTTATCCCACTTTATTCGAGGTCGATGCAACAAGTCTAAGTCATTTGTTTCCAGAGCGAGGAAGCGGTCACGCTTTACGAAGCAATAATACTAAAGAAGGAGAAGGCAGAGGGAAACCTCACATCCTAGCCGCCGCAACAGAAGAAGACGGGGCGTCTCGGCTATCTATATCGCGGGTCTGCGGTTGGCAAGCTATGGGTGGCTCGCCGTCCGATAACAACCAGGCCCGCGTCGAAGGCGCGTCGTGTTCCACACGCGCCTCAAAGAGTTGTTAGCAAAGAAGACCCCATAGGGTCAGTGCCTGCTAGGGTTGCAGAGTTTGCACGAAAGACTCAACGCGGCCTTGGAACTCAAAGGGCACTAGGAGGAACACGGGTGGGTTTTAGTCAGTTAAGAGTCTGACATTCCCTTCCGCTCCGTCCAGAGCGGAAGAAGTAATTTGGAGATTTCCCATCCAGAAAAAAAAGATATCTCTCCTGATGGTAAGCGATGATGTCGACGATGAAGCACGCTTGCCCAGTAGTAACCTATTAATTTGTTGAGTTCAAGGATCCCAGGTTGTAGCTATCAGGAAACAGCCTCCGGCAGGGAATTCCACTGCTTAGCTGTACGCACAATGAACGTACATAATTATATCAAAAATGTTTTGTGTTTTATTATATAGTCCTCATTTCAGTATCCACCCCTACTTAAACATATCGTCTTAGCCATTTTAACACAAACCATTGAGTGAATCTGTTGCTCCTCGAAAAATAACACTAAAAATTGAATTCCACAAATTGGTAGCTTTCAAGTTTTTTATTTACTTTTTAACAAACAGAAACTTGAAAAGGTCACTTTGTGAAACGAAATGAAATCACAACATAACCGCAAACTTTGCAAGAGGAGGTCGGGGAGAGATGTAACAGTTCAAAGAGAATGTTTTAAAATAACAACCGACTTATTTAGTTCAAAAGATATAACATCTTTGTTGGTTGAAACTTTGAGAGTTGTTCTAGCATTGTTATTTTATTCAGCTTGGTTTTATTGTTTGAAAACTTGACATAATCATGTAGGTAGATAATGCTGAAAGATGCAGAAAACAAAGGATTTATAACAGTTAAGATAAATCATAACAAATATTATCAATTTAAATTGTTTGTTAGTTTGTGATAGGTTTATCTCTGGAAGTAATGTCCCGATTACGAAAGTACTTTCACTGATAGGAAGCAACACTATCGCCGAGATCCATAAACTAGTTCTCCTGAAAAAGTGCCGTGGGAAAACTAGTTTATTGCAAACTCAAAGACTATCTTCGTTTCCTGTAGAATTCATTCAAATTTGGACCCTTCGATAGCTTCATCTTGGATATTCACATCCTAGGTTAAAACTGGGCCTTGTCAGTGTAACGAAATTGTTCGAAAGAGTTACCGCGACCCTGAAATGCAAGGGATACTTAGAGGAACACGGTTTTTGTTCAGTAACATTCTGAGGCTCCCATTCGCTCCCTCTAGGGAGCGGGGGTAGGAGTCATTTGATGATTTTCCATAAATAAAGGTTAAAGCTAGTAAATAATAGTTGTATTGGCTTTTTGGTGTAATGGTTTCATTCCACGGTCAATCTAATCTTAAATGTTCTTCAAGGTTCTCTTTGTTCGAATTCACGGATCGTGATTACAGCAAGAAGGCCATGGTACTCATGATTAGTTCCTATATCCATGGTGTTATATTTTTTTGTCATACTAAGGAAGCCGTTCTTCGAGAAGTTTTTAAATTTTATTCTTCATCCAATAGGTTGTGAAGATTCTAATGATTGACGAGCAAGAGTTTTGTTTGTTTTTGCGTTTAACAAAGAATAAGTTTGAATTGCATATTGGTAACCATGATTACCAACCAACCCGCACTGGGCCCGCGTGGTGGATTACGGCCCATTCGCTCTCCTAGAGAGGAGGCCTGAGTCCCAGCAGTGGGAACATTAAAAGGCTAATTATGCTCATGCTAACCACGATGATCCTTCTGTCCCAATTATGAATTCTATCGAAAATATGTATGAACATATTTTCGATAGAATTCATAATTACCTTTCATAATTAGGGTATATATGAATTTACCCTTCGTATTTTCACGGTTGGAATGAGAAATCCAGCGTGACGTTAAGGAAATTCCGACCACCGTATCACAACTATATTCCCGTAAACAAAGATATCATTCATTTATTAATCTCTTTTTAATTAAGATCAACATTTAATTAAACGCTCTTTGATATTCGAGAAGATTCTCAGTAACCTTTTAACCGAGATGCATACAGATTGTAAATTAAAGTCCACCTTTAATATCTCTACGTTATCGATCATCCCACAAACCGCCATCTTCGTTTATCGAGATCTTTCTAATTAGTGGTACCGGAAATAGGTAACGAGTCTCGAGATAAAGCAATTAATAACTAACTTATCTCTTAGTAAACATACATTATGTATCTGTTTACATAACAGCTGTGCGCTACCTCGCGATAGGTAATCTTAATTAATCCGAAGACGTTATTTATAACGTTACCTTAAGGTAATCAATATTAAGAACTTCAATAGACTGAAAGGTATACTTTATGTAGTATCAAAAGCATCATCATAATCTTTCTCTTCGTGTTACTTGGAGTTAGCTAACGTTGGAGTTAACGCAACAGTATGCTTCCCTGCTAACATCATCAGTTTCCTGGTCTTTGAGCACGAGTTTTTCCTCTGTACCTCTGTTTTTGTCAATCGTCAGGCCATGATTCACTCACACTCATCCCAATGAAACTTTTTTGTATGATTTATTGATAGGCTCTCGTTTGACAACTATCTCACCTGATAATAAGCGATGATGTAGTCAGCGATGGAGTACGCTTGTCTAGAAGTAACCTATTCACCCTCAGACTCCCAGGTAATAAGCATCGAGAAGGCATGGGAAGCCTCCTTCTGCGAAAGAGAAGCTAGTGAAGGAGCAGGACGCGTGAGGGAGATCGAAAAATCATAACCCAGCCACCACAACAGAAGAAGAGGCGGAAGCCGGGTTTCGGGAGTCGCAGAGCGATTTCTGGTCACCACAGGTGCGTGTCTGCGGATGGCGAGCTATGGGTTGCCTTCCGATAACAACGAGGCGCGGATCGACAGGTCGACGGTCGGGGAAGTCATTTAATGATTTCCCACCCAGCAAAAAGAAAAAAACATCAGGAAACAGTATCTACGAGTAAAAATTTAAATAAAGGTGCTTAACCTTTCCGTTCCACGACTCGATTTCCTATTCAAGTCACACACATCGTCTCAAAAAGAAAACGGGAAGTTTTCCTCAACAACAGTCTAACAAAGATCTAAGCCTACCTACAATAACTAAGCCTTTCAAAACAATGTGACTTTAAAAGAGCCTTTATTTATAGAAGTATAAGCGACATTCGTAGTTCAAGCGGTACTACTAATGTTGCGGATTTTTTTGGAAAGAGTCACCGTGGCCTTGGAACGCGGGTGGGTTTTAGTTAGTACTAGCGACCCGCCCCGGCTTCGCACGGGTGCAATGCTGATACTATATCACTAATCTACTATATTATACATATAAACCTTCCTCTTGGATCATTATATCTATTAAAAAAAAACGCATCAAAATCCGTTGCGTGGTTTTAAAGATCTAAGCATACATAGGGACAGACAGCGGGAAGCGATTTTGTTTTATACTATGTAGTGAAGAGTCTGACACTCCCCTCCACTCCGCCTAGAGCGGGAGCAGTAATTTCATGATTTCCCATCCAGAAAAAAAAGTGGTACTACTGATTAAAGTTGACCGTACGTATGATTTTTTGCTCAAAGCTTCACCTTGACAGATCTTTAACTCCATGAGTCACCTCAAAGCATGGCCATAACAGTTCGCTACGGGCATTTGTTATTGTTTTTATGAACAAACTCGTTCTGTTTGTTTTTTTTTTTTTTGTTACTTAACTAAGGATTTAATGTCTAGGTAGAATATTATATGATAATATGCTAAACGAGTGACTTATAAATTGTCTGATTATGTCAGATGTTCTACGGTAGTGGATAATATGATATGCTGTTTGAATTTAAATGTTAATTTTATGACATTTATCTATGCTCATCATCATAGTATCAGACCGTTACATCTACGCTTATGAGTGTACAAATAAATACTCCTCATTCTATTCGTTATAACTTCAACATAATTTACAGTTAAAAACGAATTACTTAGGTCCTTCGTATTTGTAACGATGACACGAATAAACAAATAGGCATCAATCAATTAAAAAGAAAAACTATCAGACGGAAAGCATGTCCATATATCCCCATTCCACCCACTAAAAAGCGCATCTATCAGAATCTATCACTCTAATAAATAACAAAAAAGAAGAAACTAACTCTCAACTACAAAACATAAACAAACCGGTCTTAAAAACTCGCCATCTTCAATCAATAATGACCAAATGGAAAAGTTTTAGAGATAAGACCGACACACAAACAGATAGACAATGGATGTCATTCTGCTAGGGTTGAATATATGTAAAGAAAACCATGTCGCTCGTATATAGAGTCGGCTAGGAAACACCGGCTTCATCTGGCTTAAAATTACAAGAAATATTGGACGTGTAAAAGTGTTATGTTTAACCTACTTACAAAATAAATATCATTTATAATTAATAGACCACCGCTTTTTCGTAAGTTTATATTTGTCGCGTAAACGATAAAACTTACAAGATTTTAAAACTTCATTTTAAGGATATTATGGAAGCCAAATAATGTAATGTTTTTGTTAAGTAATAATATAGAATACTTGAAGTAAAGGCTATAATTTTTTTTTATTTTTTTTTTTTACAGAGAAACTCAATTACGTCTTTATTTAATTACCTGTTGAAGAATACAAATATCATTATACATATACATATATACATTGAAAACTAACCAATCTTGAATGCATACAAAAGCTGTACTGGTTATAAAATTCTTGGTTTTAAGTTAAACATTGAACGGTCTATAAATCTGGAGTTGCTGAGCTGAATCCAATTAAAAGGTTCGTTAGGGAGAATTTTAACGTACTTAATTGGGTGAAAAATACTAATATTCATCTGTGTTCGGGTAGAATGGAAGCCGACCTTAATAAGGCGCTCTAGATAAAGTGGCATTCATAATTTCCATCACTATCGAAAAGTCAAAATATAAGGGATTGATTTATTTGTGTGCAACTAGTAGCGCCCCGCGATTTTACCCGCTTAGCTACCGATCCTGTGGGAATACGGGGATTAAATATAATCTATTGTTACGAGCTTCGGGTTCGTTACAATTAAAATCAGCCGATTAAATAAACAAAGATGACACTTTAATTTACACCACACTAATTACACTATAAACTCACTAATCACAAAACACAATCGCACTATTAATCACTTGAGTTCGCAGTCGAAGATCACTCTCGAAGTTATCACTTGTATCGCAATTCCAATACTGACTCGGTCGGTTTTTTTTTTTTTTTTTTTTTTTTTTGGAATGGACCACTCGCAGTTCAGCACACTAAGGCTGGTTACTGCTCAACCGGACAATCCTGTGGTGGCCTCAAATGAATTTAAGGCCCCCAGCCAGGGCTAAAAACTACTAAAAGCTAAATGACCGCTTCGCTAAGGGCATCCCCTGTGGGATACGGGCCTCGGCTTAACGGGGTCATTGAGAGGGGCAGCAAGGGACAGGCTGGGTCAATTATTATTATTTAGGGGATTTAACGCTAATGGCTCAGCGTCGCGGGCTGGCTCGTTAGGCAAAAGTCGGGGAGGGATGTTACTGGGGCGTCGCGATGGGCCTCGTCGGCGAGGCCGGAATACGGAACGCGGTCTGTTTTTGTTTTTTCTAATCGTACTGGTTTCCCTATTACTCTCTTGTAGTAAGGTGATGGGGTCGTCGGGTTCGACTAGGGAGTGCCGTGGACGGCGAATCCTACTAATCTTGGAGGGAGTGTACCGGGCGGCCGATACAATGAGAGGGTTCTGATGGGATTCGGCGGACTCAATGAAACGCTTGTTAAGGCGCTTCATGAATTGTTTAATAGTTGGAATGCGGAGGTCGACATGGAGTCGATCGTTTCTAACGAACCACGGGGCACCCGTGGCCTTCCGCAGAAATCGGTTTTGGATTACTTGCAACCTATGGATCCGGTACGACTTTGTGTGCGCAAAAGTAGCACACGCATAAGTCATAATCGGGCGTATACACGTTATATAAATGCGCAACTTGCATTTAAGGGAAAGCTTGCTGCGTGCATTCAGCATGGGGTGGAGCCTACCGAGAGCGAAAGCGGCGCGATTACGCACCGTCTTTATGTGCTCACCGAAAGTAAGCTTTCGGTCAAGGATTACACCTAAGTATTTGGCTTGCTTCACCCAAGGGATCGGCTTGCCAAACATGGTGATCGGACTGGTGACTCGGTCGGCACATGTGCCGGCCTTATATAGGGCGCCGAGTAGAACTCCAGAAAGTTCGCGTACATATCGGTCGCGACCGACCAAGGTCCGAGAATTCTAGCATAGAAAAATCTCGAAGGTCCCCGACTTCAATAGTTCTGCTACGCGATACTAGATGGCGCTAGTGGTACCGAATGCCGCTATCATCCTAACTTAATTCTGGCGCGCAACACTGCCCCCTCGTAAGACATGCTCGTCCCGAGCATTATCAGTGCCATAATAACGCGCCAGTCGATCAACATGAACGATCTTAGGAGCGCTTCTTGTACCTTTCTGTATACGGTAGGTCACGTCATTGATCTTCGTCACAATCCGGTACGGTCCGTCCCATTTAGCTTGAAGCTTAGGAGATTTCCCTTTGCTGCGAACTGGATTATGCAACCACACTAGTGAACCTTCCTCGAACACTTTATTGTTCATTTTGCGGTCATAGCGGGTTTTCATCTTTTCAGACATTTAATGACCCGATTGTCTGACGTGCTCATGAATGTCGTTCATTTTGTTCCGCAAGTCATTCGCATAATCGGTTATACTGCGTGGAGCATCAGGTGGTATTCCGGTAATCAGGTCTGCAGGTAGCCGCAATTCTCTTCCAAAGTTTGCGAAAGCTGGTGTCACTGACGTGCTTTCATGAACAGCACTTCGGTATGACAGCAAAAACGGTTGTATGTGCTTGTCCCAATCTCGTTGCCGGTTTTCCACAACTTTGGCCAGATATCTCTCCAATGTCTGATTAAATCGTTCCACCATTCCATCCGATTGTGGGTGGTAAGAAGTTGTCCTTGTTTTATGAGTACCCATAACTCGGCAAGTTTCTTGGAATATTTGGGACTCAAAATTCCTTCCTTGATCGCTGTGAATCTCCAAAGGTACTCCAAAACGACAGAAGACTTCATGAACTAGTTTATCCGCAACTGTTGAAGCTTCTTGGTTTGGAATGGCGAAGACTTCCGGCCACTTAGTGAAGTAATCCATAACAACCATGAAATACTTGTTACCACTTTCACTCTCCGGAAAAGGTCCCGCAACGTCTAAGGCTATCCTTTCCCATGGTGCACCAACATTGTACAATTTCAATGCACCTCTGCTACGAGTCTGAGGTCCTTTTACAGCAGCACAACTTGTACATTTGCGACACCAGTCCTCGACGTCGTCACGACAGTGGACCCAGTAAAATCGTTCCCGTATCTTCAGTAGAGTCCGTTTAACTCCCATATGGCCTCCTGAACAACCATTATGGTACAGCTGTAGAACATCCGGTACTTTAGCTTTAGGGACAACCATTTGCAAATGACAGCTGTCTCCCCGAGCATTTTCCCATTTACGGCACAGGACTCCATCCTGAATCACT
Source organism: Hecatera dysodea (assembly GCA_905332915.2). Taxonomy (NCBI): domain Eukaryota; kingdom Metazoa; phylum Arthropoda; class Insecta; order Lepidoptera; family Noctuidae; genus Hecatera; species Hecatera dysodea. The sequence goes on along the minus strand of HG995313.1, from coordinate 11,924,840 downwards.
AAACTGTCCCATTGTGCCCAATAGCTTTTTGTAACGGAACTCATCACTGAGACATCGCTCCACGTAGGCTTCGGAACACTGGCCTTCATCCACTCCAAGATCGGCTTGATGTCCAAATCATCCTGCTGTGCACGTTCCAAGTTTTCCTTCCACTCGTTACTAAGATCTGTCTTGATCATCCTCACAGGTACGATTTCTTTACTCTCTTGCCGAGTACAATGCTTGCAGTCTTCAGGGCAAGGTCTTCTTGATAATGCATCTGCGTTGCCATGAGATCTCCCGCTACGACCGTCAACCATCAAGTCGTACTCATCCAATCGCTGTCCGCGATTGTCAGCCGCTCTACCTGCTAGAGGTCGGCTATCTGCCCTTTGAGCAGTTCGCTTAGGGCAACTGGGCCTCAAGTGGCCCCTTTCACCACAGCCGTAGCATCTAGGGCTGCGCCTTTTATAATGGTCACGAACTGCAGCTGCTGCAACCTCCCTGCCATAGTGGGAACGATGATTCTGCCGCACAGCTTCTCCTTCTGAAGTTCGCCTAGGGCAACTGGACTGTAGGTGGCCCCTTTCCCCACAGCCATAGCATCTAGGGCTGTATCCTTTAGACCGGTCGCGAACAGTAGCCGCTGCAACCTCCCTGACGCGAAGGGAACGATGATCCTGCCGCACAGCTTCCACTTCCAGAGCATGAGCCAAGGCATCCTTGAGCGTCCCGTGATGACCGAGCCTCACAGCAGCTCTGACCTCAAGGTCGCGGATGCCGTCAATGAATGCCTGCACCAGGTTCCCTTGAATGAGCGCAGGTACAGACTGGTATGCTTTTCGGACCAGCTTCTCCACCTCAAGGGCCCACTGCTGCAGGTTTTCACCGCTGCGTTGCACGCGATCCTTTAGCTGCGCACGAAACACGTGTTCCAGATGAGCGTCGCCATACCTAGATTCCAACGCCTCAAGGAGCTGCTCGTAAGTCACTTCCTTGCCGAGAGCTTCCAGAAGAGTTAAGGCCTGGTCCCGCAGACCTAGTGTGAGGGCAGTCATGGCCTGATTTTTATTCCACCCGTTCGCCTGCATAACGGCCTCAAATTGTATTTTGTAGGCCGACCAGGAAGATGTTCCATCGAACGGCGGCACTTTGAATCCCCGTGGCGAAGGAGTAGCTACGGAGGTTGCAATTCCATCTCCTACTTTAAGGTTGTCCAGCGTTCTCTTCACGTCAGCAATCACGTTGTCAACTCGATTATTCATTTGGTCGATTCGTGTTTCAGCTTCCGTCAGGCGGTTCTCGTGCTGAACCACCTTATCTTTAACAACTTTAATTTCTTTGCCGAAAGTGGCATGCAGATCCTTCATGAGGAGCATCTGCTCTTCCTGGCGGCGCGCCTGCTCCTCCTTGTCACGTTGGAGCTGTTCTTCCAACCGACGGGCCTGTTCCTCCTGGCGGCGAGCCTGTTCTTCCTGGCGGCGAGCCTGTTCTTCCTGGCGGCGGGCCTGTTCTTCCTGGCGGCGGGCTTGTTCCTCCTTATCACGCTGCAGCTGCTCTTCTAAACGACGGGCCTGTTCCTCTTGTCGGCGGGCCTGTTCCTCTTGTCGGCGGGCCTGTTCCTCCTGGCGGCGGGCCTGCTCCTGCAGCATCAGCATCAGAGCAGCAAAGTCTGGTGCTGATGATGATGCTGGAGCGGCGGTGGACGGGCCGGCCTCTAAGGTCGCCAGCTGTCTCTCCATAGCCTGCGGCGTTGCACTTCCAAAACGCCTCTGGTCCGTCTCTTGCTGGCGTTGACTACGGGTACGGATACCCTCCGTGTCGTCCTTTGGTAGAATCGGCATCTTTTAAATCCCACTTCTGACACCAATTGTTACGAGCTTCGGGTTCGTTACAATTAAAATCAGCCGATTAAATAAACAAAGATGACACTTTAATTTACACCACACTAATTACACTATAAACTCACTAATCACAAAACACAATCGCACTATTAATCACTTGAGTTCGCAGTCGAAGATCACTCTCGAAGTTATCACTTGTATCGCAATTCCAATACTGACTCGGTCGGCACATGTGCCGGCCTTATATAGGGCGCCGAGTAGAACTCCAGAAAGTTCGCGTACATATCGGTCGCGACCGACCAAGGTCCGAGAATTCTAGCATAGAAAAATCTCGAAGGTCCCCGACTTCAATAGTTCTGCTACGCGATACTAGATGGCGCTAGTGGTACCGAATGCCGCTATCATCCTAACTTAATTCTGGCGCGCAACACTATGTTAAGCGTTGAAATTTGTAGCTTTACATTTGGGAATAAAAATGGTTTAAATCGGTTCAGTTGTTTCGTATATTGTATATACATATGTATACACAATAAGATATATAGTCCAGTTCTTAACCTACTTCTCGTCCCGTCCCTAGGTAACCTAAGTTTTAGTTGGATAGCAACACAGCTAGGCGGCAGAAATTTAAAAGGTGACGGTACATTAGACGAGTTTTTAAGTCTCGTTTTATAAATGTTTACCTTCAACCTTTTAGCGATAGTTTTGCCACAAAGCACGATTTGTTTAGAAAACTGGTCAACAACTATGATTTTAACACAATTTTCTAGTTTCGCTTTCACGGTTATTTACTTGGATGTTCTACCTGTTCCTCATAAAGCTTTTGAATGGCTGACTAATATTATAAAGAGGAAAGATTTGTATTTTTGTATGTAACGAATAAACTCAAAAACTACTGGACCGATTTCAAAAATTCTTTACCACTAGAAAGCTACATCCATCCTGAGTAACATAGGCTGTTTATCCCCATATTCCCACGGGAACGGGAACTAAGCGGGAAAACCGCGGGGCGCTGCTAGTCAGTTAGTAGTTGAAGAATAACAAAGTTGTTTAGTTCCACGCCGTGTTCACGCCAGCCTCAAAACCATCCTTAGAACGTGTGGTTGATAGATGGGACTCTCCGATCTTGATTCGGCTTCATTTAGCTTAAAATGACCAGAAATATTTGACGTGTAAAAGTGTTATGTTTAACCTACTTACAAAATAAATATTATTTATCATTTATCATTGGGGCGGTCGATAAGACTGTTCCCATTCAAGAAGACATTCCCCAGGATCGACGTGACTCATGCAACTTACAATAAATAAATAAATATTACTAACACTACTTTATAAGTTCACATTGTTACTAACAAATTATGGAAGAGATTCTGAAATAAATGTTTAATATTTAATTCTTTAACAATTTATGTACACACATTTAATAAACAGATAAGAAGGAAACAGAAAAATATGTACAAAGGTGATGCTTATTTCTATAGAAATCTCTTCCAGCATACCTGCGATAGGAGAGTCAAGTAAAAAGAGACCTTGTGTGTAAAAGTAGGAAAGATTAAAACAATACAGTTTAAATATAAATAATATTAAAAGATAAATAATAATAGGTACATACTTATACGCGACTAAGATGGATATACATATATTAGTAAGTCTTAATAATGTTACGGTAAAGTAATTAATTCCAAATACGCCAAGGACGGATAAATCTTAGCGGGTCATGGCCGATTGGGCAGGACTTTTAATATGATGCTTAATTTTTCTGTAGTATACTAATATTATCAAGAGGATTTTTTTTGTTTGTTCCGAATAGGCTCCGAAACTACGGAACCGATTTTAACCATTTTTTCACAAATGGAAAGCTACATTAACAGCGAGTAATATAGACTATATTTTATCCGCGTATTCCCACGGGAACGGGAACCATGCGAGTGCAACCGTGGAGCGCTACTAGTCAGAAATATACGATGGTTTGACAGTAACCATAATGATAGCTCACTTGCTACAGATCTTGATAAATACAGTCAATACCAAAATACAATAAATTATAAGAAGAACAATAAAGACAGAAATTAACATAAAGACCAAACCAAAAATAAATCACAGCTCAGAGAACTTAAAACACTGAAACCCTGAAACACACCCATACAAATTCGACTTCAGATGACCTAAAAATCACATAACGATGGATACAGACAACAACACAAAACTCAAACCAGAACAGATGTTTCCTAAAAGTACAGAATTCAATAATCAACATCAAGCAGCCATCTCTTTAAGAGCGTGTACGCCGTATGACATTTCATACAATTTTTCAAGTCACTATTCTGCGAAATGACTGAACCGATTTTAATTAAACTTCACACATATAAACAGGATACATAGATTTAAAAAGTTAGTAAAGAACAATTACGATTACGAAATGCCTTTTTAAAAAAACAAAAGATAACTGGACATTTATGTTTGTATGGAAAATTTAAAATGGGTCTAATTTAACTGTAACACTATTTATCGAAAATTTACTTTATAGACCTATGTATCTTGCTTATGTGTGTAAAGTTTCATTGAAATTGGTTTAATCATTTCGGAAAATAACGATTTGAAAATTTGTATGAAATGCCGTTCGGCGTATGCGCTCTTAACAGCAGGCCTGTTTACAGTGTTGTATGTAAACAGTAATAAGTGGGCTATTATACGGTCGTGACGCGCAGCCACTTAACGAGCTTAAGGCGATGACGTGGTGAGATGTGAAAGATTTGTGTAGCTGCGGCATCTGTATCGCCACATATTAATACTTATTTTCTGCCTGTTCTGTCCTGCTACCACTCGGCTACCACTGCTCCTCCTCCCTTTCCCTGCAAGGGAGGAGAAGCAGTGGTAGCCGAGTGGTGACGGAATTGTAAGTCGCGGGTTCTAACCCAGCCAGGCGCATTACTTTGTGTAATTAATTTCATCACGATTGCTCTAAATACGGTGAAGGAAAACATCGTGAAGAAACCGGCATGTCCTAGAACCAAAAATTCGAAGACATGTGACATTCACCAACCCGCACTGGGCCCGCGTGGTGGATTACGGCGCATTCCCTCTCCTAGAGAGGAGGCCTGTGTCCCAGCAGTGGGAACGTTAAAAGGCTGATTATGCAGGGCAAAGGCCTCGCTTTCTCCCCTCCATTGCTCCCGGCCTTGGGCAATTGGTACCAATTCTATCAATAGGTGTTAAGCGTGTCCGAGGCGTCTTCACCTGGTTCTGCCACGATCTCACAGTACAGTTTCTGGGACCCACATAGGATCAACAAAATCAGACCTGACGTCAATCAAAGTTATCAGAGCGACATCAACCATTGGGCAGTTGCCCACCAGAGACGACACACGCTTAGTTGGATCCTCCCTATCCTAAGGATGATATGGAATCAGTTAGGTTCGTCTGACTCGGAAATTGTTAGAAAACTCAATGTGGTTATTAGACGTGACCTACTATAGATACTTAAACCGCTTTTCGGTAAGTATGCCGAGACTGAAGAAACCAAAACAGGACGTTTGACATTTGACAGAAGTTACGACGCGACGCAATAGGTCAACACTTTACCTCAAGGCCTACGGTTCGAAGTCCTTAATGGCAAAAAGAACATGTACCAATCAAACCTTAATCTATCACTGAAAACTGCATCAAAATTGGAATAGTAGTTTTAAAGATAAATGGCAACATTGGTTTGCCCAAATATCCTTGACTGCAGCGCTCCCTGTTGAGTTGTCACCGTAACACTACTCTCTAAGAACATGCACCAATCAAATCCAAACCCATCACTGAAAACCGCATGAAAACCGGACTAGTAGTACTGGAGATAAATGGGAACATTGGTTTGCACAAACAAACAAACATTCTCTCACCCCAAACGCATACACTGTCTCCGTTCCGTCGTGGGTAATGTCAGAAAATCATACTTTTAAAGAGAAAGTGCAAGAGATTTCTACTTAACTGATTTGGGGAGAATTTGAGTTGTTGTTGTGACAAATGAAAAAAAAAAAGAAAACATGCTCCAGTTTCCACTCTTCAGGCGTAGACAGAAGCAATAACTATCTACCAACAGAGTTAAAAATAAACCCCACTTTAAATACCAAGAGAACTCCTGAAATTGGATTAGTTTAACTGCTTTTACCTCGAGTCCAGGACTTATTTAACTTTTTACATTTACCGACGTTCCGAAACCTTTCACAGCGGTCTTGGTCACAAATGGATATCGCTATAAAACTTTAATATCTTCTTTTAATATTGATGTAGGGACCAGTAGTGAGAGTTTTGTTTACGTTTCTACTGTTGCTCTGTATTAAAATGAAATCTCCTGATGTTTGTTAGGAACTTGTATCAGCCTTTTTTCATCAAATAACTTTGGTTGCATGTATTCAACAGAAAACAGTTGTGGAGAGTTCTTACTCCTCTATTCTGTGGCACTATGTGGGGAGAATGGTCAAGAACTTATTTCTCAATTTATCGTTATCTGCACATTCTACTTCAGACACCTACTTGTTTACTACTAACACCAGTTTTAAGATTCTATTAACAAAATCCTACTAATATTATAAACGCGAAAGTTTGTAAGTATGGATGGTTGGATGTTTGTTACTCTTTCACGCAAAAACTACTGAACGTATTTAGATGAAATTTGGCACACAGATGGTTTATAACCGGGATTAACATATAGGATATTTTTACTCCGATATTCCCACGGAATCGAAACTTATGCGGGTGAAACCGCGGGGCGCTGCTAGTGGACTATAGTTTTGTCCCAATTTGATAAATAATTAAATTAAATTATGCTTTCTCTAATTTGTATCGCTTTAATCACCATCATCGTTCTCCTGTCCTTTTGCCAATTTATTAGAGGTCAAATAAACATTTCTTTCACACAGTCGTCTACTTAGCCTTTTCCCAACTATATTGGGGTCGGCTTCCAGTCATACCGGATTCAGTTGAATACCAGTATTTAACGTGGAGCGGCTGCCTACCAGATCACCACAACCCAATAATTTGGGAACACGGTACTTCTTGGCAAGACTGCTGTCATATTTTCTAGCTTCTGACAATCCGTAACGACTGCCAAAGATATATAAATGACAGCCGGGACAAACGGCTTAACGTGCTTTCCGAGACACGGAGGAAACTTGGTATGTTAAGATGCTCACCCATTCACAGACCAACCTTGGCAAGCGTTCCTTAACCTTGAAGAACGACCCGTGCGGCTGTTATTCTTTAGCCACGAGCTCATCAATCTCCACACACTCGATCTAGCATTTATTTCTATATCGCTTAAACAACAATACCTACTAAAAAGTATCGCTTAATGGACCAACAACTTTCCAGAAAGAACTCAAACCGTAGCAGCTAGCAACGTCCATCATATAATCAAGTTTCAACTTAACAGAACCGTTTAGCTGCCATGTTAAACGTCAAATTAGCTGGGAACTGCTTAGTAGAACTCGCTACAAATATATAGAATCTAGATACAAAATCTGACTGCCTGTAGATTAGATCAGTATCACACGTACGGTAATTTTTAGTGCTGATGATGGAGGTATGTGGAGCAAGATGAAAAATTCCACACCATCTATTTGAAAAGGCGGAATCCTCGTATTGGACGGGTGTTGCATCTGAAGTGGAAAGCAGCTAGAAAATAATGACGATTTTAACGATACGAGAAGAGTTTGTGGTGTAAGATAGAAGTAGGCCTTTATGAATCGAAAGAGTCACCGCGAACTGGGAACACAAAGGACATTTGGAGGAACACGGATGTGTTTTAGTCAATAAGAGTTTGAAACTCCCTCTCTGCGGAAGGAGTCATTTGATGATTTCCCATCCTTAAAAAAAGACCTCTAACTTCTTTCGTCTTTCAACTGAATAATGATTATGATGATGATATCGCCTTTATAATTGCAACATTACATCGGCTGAAACAAGCCCAGTACAACACTAAAAATACTTCATGAAGTACCACCAAAAATTACCAACTTTAACATTAAATTAGTGCGTGTAACATGAGAAGGTTTTGTCATAAATTCTACACCACTAACCGACGTTTCTTCACACATAAAACTGTAAGGAAATACGAAGCTTGTATGCGACATATCTCGTTAAAATCTCACACCTTATTAAACCAAGTCTGAACGGGTAATAAAGTTGCTGCACGCTCATCTAATAATAGGTCAGCTCTATTCTCGGTGGTATCATAAGAAGGAACTATACAAGACGTATAGACAGTAGGTGATAAACTCTAAGTTTTAATGACAACAATTGTGCATTAATTATGCGTGGAATTAGGTTCTGGCTCTTCGCCCGTAACGTGGGGTTCATTTACTTTTAAAGCGTTTCTTGGTCTATTCCTAGGGTGAAATTTGTTGAGGAATTTAAGTACTTGCTTCATGCACGCAACTTGCACGGGGCTTGGGGAAGGTTCATATCTGACGGAACATGCGTCGCGTACTATCGGTCGCGTAACGCCAGAACAGACAAATGTATAGAAAAACACTTGACCGTTCACACTCAACCGATGTTACGTTAGTGCGTCGAGTGTGAACGGTCAAGTGTTTTTCTGTTGTTTCAGTGAACCATGATAGTACTCGACGCATGTTCCGTTACGGCCGAACCCAATAACCGATATATCACATACTGGAGATAGAAAAACAAATGAAACAACAGAAAACCTATGTAATTTTTCTGTTGTTTCATTTGTTTTTCTATCTCCAGTATATGATAGATCGGTTATTGGTTTCGGCCGTTAGATATGAACCTTCCCTTAATCGTTTGTTTAAACTTCATGCTCGTCGATATAAAGGTAGACTTAATGCAACCAAGGCTGGTGAACAAATAAAATGGCAGTTGCTATTGCTTGTCGATGTTTCTTGTCAATCTTGTTCTCATTCTACTACATCTTTCTACTTTTTCTCAATCTTTAACTGCACGTTTAGTTGATTTTCTTTCCTCAACCTATATTTAAAGCCATCCTGATAAGCTTGTGTTCAGAAAACATGGAGTCTTAGTTCTGACCACTGATATGAGTCGAAATTCTACATCCGATTGCTTTATACGAAACCGAAATCAAGAAATACAGCATCTCAGTTCTGTATCTGACATCCAAGAAGGTGTTAATAAAAAGCCAACTTATCTTGAAAATGGTCCTAAACATCTTGGAGATTCAATAAACAACGGCAAAGTAATAAAAGAAACATTCATTCATAAACATAGAACGAATACAGTATACTAATTGATAGTTCAATCTAAGGTTAATTACTTAAATGAACGGAGTCATTCTGATCGATAGTTGTGCCATCATGTCTGCAAGGAATACATTCGTATTAAATATGAGAACAGTTATAACAGGGCTGCCACCACGTAAATTGCCAACGCCGGATCAAAATTAAAAAAAACTCCGGACATAATGATGGAATTGAGTACATATATTCCGTGACCAACCTCGAACAAAATATAATTTACACTATTTTTTAAAAGTTTGTTACAACTTGTTTGCGATGTGGACTACAGCGTCGCCGTCGGCACCTTAGCATTACGAATTAAATTTTAACTAAGATTTACCCTGACACAAAGTGTGCAGGTTTTGCCGAGACACTTTTTGAAAACCCTGCCCCGATGCTCCCCAGACGCCCTGCAAACTAGGACTCGAATCCAATCGACTCAAATCCGTTCGGATGTCAGCCCTAGTTATGACTAACAACCGGATGAAGAAGCTTGCATGTTCATTAAGAAGTTTAAAAAGAATGTGTGAATCAGATGTGGCTCATCTTGGAGAATAGATAAAATGGTAATTGTAGGTACAGTCACTAGTTAGGGTAATTAAACATTACCGTCATTTTACAATGTTGCTACATGTTGCAATGGTGGCGCATCTCACACACCCGTTACAATATCTAATGTCGATCAGTCTATCCATAATAACAATTATTGTGAGGACAATCTCAGGAACCACTGCATTGGACCTATTTAGATAGGCAAAATTAATGTATTTAAACCAAATGCTGCGTGGGCCGCTATTAAAGGATAAAGAATTGTCTAAACAATAAACAATCAATTCATGATGATTTTATTTATGGTTGCTATGATCTTAAAAGTTCTTCAATAATATTAGCACAAAAACGAATAAGCTACCTAAATCTAAAATATCACCTGGCAAAAACTCAGAATCGTTTGTACTAAATTACAAAAACTAAATAAGGATAGTGACGTCTGTTGCTCGCTAAATCGAGATCTACCATCTTGATATGAACTGACAACGACTTGATAGTGCAACGTGATGACTGATACAGTGGACAAACACAGAGGTGACTTATCAAACATCTACAGCTTGAAAGAGACAGAAAACCCAGAGAAAGAGAGAAAAGATCTTAATAAAAAACAAAACGATGTCGGAAAATTGAGGCAGGCTAATTGCTTCCGAGGTCAGGACATGGCTAAAGAAAAGTCCATAGCATTTCTACTTCGTTAGTAGCAAAGTATTTTTAGTTTGATTTTCAGTCATTATCATAATCTTACTAGGAGGAGCTCGTGGCTAATGAATAATAGCCGCATGGGTCGATCTTCAAGGTTAAGCAACGCTTGCCAATGTTAGTCTGTGGATGGGTAACAATCTATCATACCGAGTTTCCTCCGTGCATCGGAAAGCATGCTAAGTTGGTGCCGGCTGTCATTTGTAAATCTTTGGCAGTCGTGACGAATGTCAGAAGACAGTAAATCTGACTGCAGTCTTGCCAAGAAGTACCGTGTTACCCAGTTGATGGGTTGTGGAGGTCTGGTAGGCAGCCGCTCCGCGTAAATCCGAATTAACTGGGAGCCAACCCCAATATAGTTTGGGAAAGGCTAGACAGACAATGATCATTATACTCTTACTATATAGCAGTTTGGGGCACTTGTTTTTCAGTACTGACCCTTTTTGTCTTTGTGCCTTTGCCAAAAAGACGAAAAATACGGTCAACTATTTGTTATATGAACCATTTAATTTACAAGTTTCGTTAGAATTCGTTGAATTAAGTGTAACATTATCTTTCGTAAGAACCAAAGTTTTTTGCGAGTTTCCCAAAACGCAACGCAAGCGAAGCACTAACGTTTTTACCTACATTTCGGCCCCTGTTTGACAATGTAATATTCATTAAATATTTTTTACTTGTTTTGGCTTCTGTAAAATGGTCTTTGTTAGACACACCAGAACGCACAATGAACTTTCCTGTCCCAATTTCTTTGGGATCTGTAAAACGTGACTTCTTATTCATATTATTCCAAAGATGGTCAATTGGTAAACTAAACACATCAAAAGTATCTAGGGATCAACATATATTTTTGCAATAACTTTCCTCCTGATTGATATTAATTAAAATTTTCTTTAAGGATTCATCAAATAAAGTGTTTTCGTTTGTCACAGTAACGATAAACCAAGTCACCTTTGCATTAATAAAGAAATTTGCCATTTTCCTAATAAAGGGATTTTTGACATTTGAACCACTAACATTAAAGTTCGAAAAAAAGACTGAAATAACAGTTTTCTTTAAAATTTTATTGGGTAACTTAAACAATTAATAATCCGTGTTTCTACCGCGAACACTAACAACACAAGAACATCGGTTTGGCATACTCAAAATGAGTTCATCCAAATCACGCTGTGGAATGGCCGCCCATGTTCGTTGCAACAACAAAAAAAGGTCTTCTTGCGACTGGATACCCTCCATATTCGGCAGAGCTCTTCGCTTACCTTGGCTGAGCGCCATGGAGGACGGTATCGCTGCACCACACGGAGACAAGACCGATACATTCAAATCTTAACTCGAAGAGCTCCAACAATAACCGCCATGATGTTAGCCGTGAGGCTTCATCACTCTTCAGGGAACTTAATTAGCGACCAAACAGTCAGAAACCGCTTGCATGAAGTGAACCTTCATTCCCGAAGACCGCTACGGGTACCACCTATAGCAATGCACAATCGTAGGATTCGATATCAATGGGCTCTTGAACACAGAAATTGGGCAGAAGAACAATGGCGTTTCGTGTGCTTTTCTGATGAGTCTCGTTTTGGTATGAGACCGGATACAAGACGTATACGACACTGGAGAACCCCTGGACGCCAACAGCGATTAAAATCCTGCCAGGAAGTCCATCCTTATAGTGGTGGAACCATCATAGTATGGGCGGGTATTTGGATCGGCGGAAGAACTGAGTTGATTTGGATCAGAGGCAACCTCAACGCTCAAATTTATGCTGAGACGATTGTATCAGACGTCATCGTTCCTCTACAAGTGCAAATCGGTCCCTTATTTCAGTTAATGCATGATAATGCACGACCGCACACCGCAAGAGTTGTAAGACAGACTCTCGCCGCAGCTAACATCAATGTCCTGCCCTGGCCTGCTCAGTCGCCAGACTTGAACCCGATTGAGCATGCATGGGATATGCTACAGAGAAGAGCTCTGCCGAATATGGAGGGTATCCAGTCGCAAGAAGACCTTTTTTTGTTGTTGCAACGAACATGGGCGGCCATTCCACAGCGTGATTTGGATGAACTCATTTTGAGTATGCCAAACCGATGTTCTTGTGTTGTTAGTGTTCGCGGTAGAAACACGGATTATTAATTGTTTAAGTTACCCAATAAAATTTTAAAGAAAACTGTTATTTCAGTCTTTTTTTCGAACTTTAATGTTAGTGGTTCAAATGTCAAAAATCCCTTTATTAGGAAAATGGCAAATTTCTTTATTAATGCAAAGGTGACTTGGTTTATCGTTACTGTGACAAACGAAAACACTTTATTTGATGAATCCTTAAAGAAAATTTTAATTAATATCAATCAGGAGAAAAGTTATTGCAAAAATATATGTTGATCCCTAGATACTTTTGATGTGTTTATTTTAACTTTAGGCCCAGTTAACGTGGTAAGTGTCATCATCGTATTTTTGAATTGCCTACAACCACGTTGTGTAGGTACCTACCACATTTAAAAGCTCCCTGACACGTATGGCAAGGCAATATAATGAAAGGTCCAACTTGACAGGTTACCCTATCGATATATTCTCCATGAGTTTCGCGTTATACCGGCGGCATTCCAAATTTAAACAGTGCAAGTCTGTGTAAATCAAATTGTTTTGTTTTGTAGTGTTCTAGATTTAGCTTTTCTATAAACACTTTATTTTTCTCTATGTCTCTAATACTCATAATGTCAATGTCAAGCATACCTGTTATTTGCATGGTAACTGAAATGCCAATTGTAATTGTTTAATTTGTATTGTAAGTAAATGTGCTGTTGATGTGCTTATTTTAAATGAATAAATACACATCTTCACTATCAGTTGTGATCTCAGTATTCAGTCCCTTTCTGTCAAGATTATCTTACACGACTTTGTTCTTTGGTTCCTCCATTTTTATCGCACATACATTTCAAGAGTATCATGAATAACTTCTGTTATTCGCATTGCGGAATCCAGACCCATTTGACAAAACAAATATAAACGCAACACATCGTCTGAGCATTACCGGTGTTACATATTTGTTTATTTTAGTTCTCAAACACAACACGTAACACTAAATAAAATGTGGACCATCTTGAAATAATAGTCTACAGTCATGCGATGGATGAGTATGTTTAAAAAAATATTAACGTTCTTGTGAATATTTTTATTGGTGCTTATTTTGGAGGGATGTCGTCTCTCAGCTTACGTTCGTGTGCAGCCGTCTGTGTGTATATCGGATATTATCCTAAAGATTCATCATACTCCCGGTATCAAAAGTAGTCTATGTGCTATTTCCGATTACAATCTATCTCTATGCCATATTTCATCGAGTTCCGTTCAGCTGTTCTATCGTGATGGAGCAAAGAAATATCCATCCGTAAAAACTTTAGCATGTAGAATACTTGTTAGATATATTTACTACTGAATATTTTTATTGGTGCTAATTTTGGAGGGATCATTTCCAATGTGTGGGATATGACCCAGAATTTGTCTTGCGTAATTTATACGTCTGCTGAAGTAAATGACGTGTATGTTTTTACTGCCATAGTACGCTTTGTCGGCCATGCGCTCAATGCAGAACTAGTTTGTTTAGATACGGTAGTATAAGATTGTCAAGTTCATGGCTTTTTATGGAGTTACCATGGAAATCTCGGCTGCCATACATTCTTGGACGTATATCCGGTGCATCGCGTAAAATAGCCTTGTTGTCGGGCCAATTTATAACTTTTATTCCGCTATACTCAAGCTTAACACTTTGGGTACCCAAAACTCGACATACGGGTCAAAAAATAATTTGTTTGTGTGTCTCGCACAACTCGCATCCGAGACACTAATAAACAAATTGTTAAAGCAGTTTGGGCCGGTCATGTCTGCCGAATGTCAAAAAATAGATGGGCAATCCAAGACATAGCAGGAGACCAAGGCTAAGAGGGTAGGATGAGCATCATCTCCTTCCTTAAACAATGGAGCGAACTATTCAAACACGATTTCTGTGGAAAAGGAAGGAATAAGTTCTTTGCCTAGCAATCGTACAAAATTGGCTAGATAGATAGAAGCTGACCAGGCTTCTTCTGGGTAAGCTCATTCCATTGTCAACTTGGTCTCTGTCACCTCTGACCTAGAGTCAAGAGCAAACCCATCTCATAAAAAAGTTATAAACACACGTTCTGTTTCCATTCAAGAGAAGAAGCCAACAAACATTGTAGTACAACATCATGTCATACGTTACTATTCTCAATAGTATCTTTATCAAATAAATGAGAGCTCAAAATTCTAAAATATTAAGCAACTAGGCCAGCACAGTTTCCAACTTCCGGACTCACCAAACCAAATCAAATGACTTCGTTGTTTACATCCTTTTACCATAAACACAATTAAAAGTGTCTTACGTCAAAATGATTTCTTAACATCTTTCATTTTTATTACGAGGAGGTAATTAAGAGCGTTTCCTCAAGTACGCTTGACCTTAACCGTCATGTAATCAGAGATTACGTAAGTTGCATAACATCGGCTATTGTGGCAACGGTTTTCAGCTTGTTACTCGTACATTGTGCGATTACTGTTATTAACTTCAAGGATGTTATGATGATGTGTAGTTTAAGGTAGAATTTGCACTTCAACGTACAAAGAATTCGCAGTTATTTTACCTCTGACAGGAACCTTATTGCTGCGAGAATCCTGGTCAATTTGATGCAAAGTTTGAGGTAACTGGAAATTAACTGTAGACAATTGTATTCAAAGATAAAAAAAAAACACAGACAAGATAGTTACCGATGGCATCTTTTTTGCCGGAAACAAACGTACGCCGAGAAGCAATGAATTTTCTTTAGTCTTGTAAAAACTTTCATAGAAGTTGTATTTATAGTTCTATGCCTTGATAACTTTTTAATTGCCACGAAGTTAGGCTGAAAATTGGTTATCAAATAACATATTGCGTGGTGTGGAGTTTGGGACCCGAGTAGAAACAATGGAAAAACGAAACATTTTTGCCAAAGTTGCAGAATTTGTTTGAAAGACTCACCGCGGCCCTGGAAAGCAAAGGGCATTTGGAGGAACACGGATGGGTTTTAGTCAGCAAGAGTCTGATACAACGTTCCGTTCCGCCCAGAGCGGAAGAAGTCATTTGTGTAAAGATCTTATTTAATTGGCGTTGGTATTATGCGGATAACAAGTTAATAGCGTGACGCGGGTTTGAGCATTCGTCGCTGAAGAAAAACTGACCTGGGATAATTTTAGGAGCCTTCCCGTTCGGCAGCCGACCACGCGGAACTCTTCTGGGCTATATCAGTTCACTGCCAATGTTCACCCGTGCTAGCACGGTACTTGATATTAAATTCTGGAGGTTTCCAGAAGGATGATGCGTGTCACGCAGGTTTAGTTACAGCGTGTGTTCAAGCGGCGGTCTTGGATCGGAATTAATGGGAAGGGGAAACAACAAATGATCGCGCGATGATTTAAGTTTCCGTGGATTATTTTTATTTTGTGTATAGGGCTTTTAGGACTATATGAGTCAAATTATTAGCCTCCCATCCATAAAATAAAAAATGTAAACTCTGTTTGATAGAGCCATAAGGCGTCATCCATAAATTACGTCACACGTTAAGGGGGAGGGAGGGGGCCAACCAAGTGTGACCTTGTGTGACAAGGGGGTAGAAGGGGTCCTAAATTTTGTGACGTCACATTTCAAAATCTATTTTAATCCAAGTGTTAAGTAAAACACGTTACACTACGGAGGGGGGGGGGGTCTCACAAATGTGACCAGCTATGACAAGGACGGGGAGGGGGGTCAAAAATCATGAAATTAGTGTGAAGTAATTTATGGATGGCCCCTAAGGCGTCAATACGTATTGCACAAGATAATGTAAGGCATGTATACTTCACCTAATAAGGTATCTAGGACAGTTTTTCATCACAACCATGTCAATAGTAGAAAGAACCATACTGGTACAAAATTAGCATTTTCGTATGGGAATGGAAGAAACCATACATGAATCAATTGCTTGTCATCTAGGTAGTGTCAATTATCTCACTGATCGGCAAAAACTATGGGATCGCATGAAACTAGACCCAGTTAATTGTTTATTAGTAAGATACTTATGTATACTTTTTTTTTACCAAACTTTGGAGATGCAAAAAGGAGGGCTATGACCTTTGACCACCATTTCAATTGATTGTAAGCGATGTTGTGGACGCTGTTTCGGCGTCCACAACATCGCTTTTGATGACTTTTGTAATGACTACCAAAACAAGCTTGCCATGTCATAAAGTGATCTGAATTGACATCATCAGTAAAATTTCGTACTTTTTAGTGATTAGTAGTCTAACTTCCATGAAAACAAAATATTTTCGTTTGAAACGTGGCTCCCCCCTTTTTTTGTAAAGTTCTCTGGCCTATGTATACCCGGGGTAACTCAACACTTCAAACGATACCACATACATTGATTGATATAGGTGAATCCGTTTAGAAGTTATGGTGGAATAAAGAAATGAACTAACATCTCGAATTTAGAATGTAGCTTGGCTGTTGGAACCCACCAGAAAATCACTTTGATAATCCTGACAACAAATCTTAGAATGAACAATTGTTCTTTTTGATACAAGTGGGGATAAATTAAGGAATCTGGATAGCGTCGTGTCGTTTACACGAGTCACGGTCAAAGCGCACATGTCCTGTCCTATGTTTTCAAAACGTCGACCCTGAGAGCTGATACGACAAATCTGGAAATGCTAGCCTTTTTTTTTCTGGATGGGAAATCATCAAATGACTACTCCCGCTATGGGCGGAGCCGAAGGGAGTGTCAGACTCTTACTGACTAAAACCCACCCGTGATCCTTCTTGTGCCCTTTGCGTTCTTGTGACTTTTTCGAACTAATTCCGCAACCGGAAATGCTAGCCTGAAAATAAACATTTGTTCGTGGTGCCTGAACCACATCTATACGAATATATAAAGCTGAAGGGTTTGTTTGTTTGCTTGCATGAACGCACTAATCTCAGGAACTACTGGTCCGATTTGAAAAAAAATAATCTTTCAGTGTTAGATAGCCTAGCCCATTTATCGAGGAAAGCTATAGGTATCATGTTAATACCAACAGGGGCAGAGCAAAAGAAAAATGTGACACAAACGAATGTGCGCGGGTCAACTAATTATACGAAATATCTAATCAAGTTATCGAGTCGTAATGAATGCGTGATAAGTTTCAAATTACGTGGTAATGCGGTTACTGCAAGGACATTCGGTGTCATTGCGGCGAAGTAAGAGATCCGCTAAATTGATACCTACATTGATGTTTATTTATTGTTTTATTTTATGAGTAACTAGCAGCGCCACGCGGTTTTACCCGCGTAGTTCCCGTTCCCATTGGAATACGGGGATATAACATAGCCTATGTTACTCAGGGTGAATGTAGCTTTCTAGTGGTGAAAGAATTTTCGAAATCGGTTCAGTAGTTTTTGAGTTTATTCGTTACATACAAAAATACAAATCTTTCCTCTTTATAATATTAAGTAGGTACCTATAGAAGTATAGATAGATTATTACCTGTAATATAAATAACAAAGCGCTATTGCAAGGCTAGTCCTGTAGGTATATATATATCTTGGGTTTTAAAGAAACTTCATTTCTATTTACTGTCACTATTTTCTCAGCTGAAAGACTTCTACTGCTAGAATTGCATCAATTGATGAGTTCTGATGGAAGAATCACTGATTCTGATAGTTCAGGTTTACTTAGTTTCGGGATCAGGTGTTGGATTTTAGCAAGTCCCTTTACTCTTGAATCATCTTCATCATCTTCCTGCCCTTATCCCATGTTACTTGGGATCGACGCAACACGTTTTTTTCTTCCACTCTGTCCTGTCAGCCGTCACGCTATCACTAACTCCATTTTTCTTTCATATGACTCCTCACACAATCCATCCATCGTTCCTTTGGCCTACCTCTCCCTTTCCATCCATCCACATTCACATTAATTTGCCCTTGAATCCATTTCAATTAATAATAAAAATAAAATGGATCCATTGAATATTGCTTTTAAAAAATTATTTAAAATGAAATTGTTGATTGCAATCATATATCTAAATTATCTACAATGAATGGCTTTTAGTTTTTGGATCAATGATCTCATTATTGTATATGTAAGACTAACCCACAATAATGTCTTTCCTTTCATCTTTTAAACTAGCTGTCCGCACAACTTCGTTTGTGTCACATTTTTCATGACTGCTCCGCTCCTATTGGTCTTAGCGTGATGATATATAGCCTATAGCCTTCCTCGATAAATGGGCTACCTAACACTGAAAGATTTTTTCAAATCGGACCAGTAGTTCCTGAGATTAGCGCGTTCAAACAAACAAACAAACAAACTCTTCAGCTTTATAATATTAGTATAGATAAGTGGCGGAAATAATTCATTTAGACCACCACCTTACAATTGCAAGGGATCCGCTACCGCCTATGATCGAGACCACACCACAACAGCTGTTGCACAACCAAAGGTTGCCTACAAAAGATCGCTTATATCGATAAGGTCTTTGGTATCGCCCTATGTAATGTTTTCTTCATCTATCTTTTCTGGAACTTTTATAGTGTATGTACTAGCTGACCCGGCAAACGTCGTTTAGCCACATCAAAAAAAAAATAGAGGTAGACCACCCTTAACATTAAGGAGGATGAAAAATAGATGTTGTCCTATTCGCCACCCTAGCCAATATGCACGCTAAGATTCACGAAAACCGGTCGAGCCGTTTCGGAGGAGTTCAACCCCAAACACCGTGACACGAGAATTTTATATTAAGAAGATGTGCATAATTAAGTGTATTCATCTAACGACCTTCACCAGGTCACTAGTTCATGAGTCCAATTATTTACACAGAAAAAGCGAAATCCTCTCATCAATAACCTTGAAATGACATTACAGATGACGTCAGAATCTCCCGCGACATTAACGGTGTATCAACCAGCTTTATCTTAACAAGATCACTATCTACTGATTGAACAGATTCTGATTAAATCCCAACTAATATCTACTCATAAAACCGAAGGTATAATGCTTCAGATTGAATAAAAGATCGCAGTTTTATTAATAGTTTTTCAAGATTATTATCTTTCACTAGAGACTTACCTACTTAATCTAATCATTATAATATTTATTTATTTAAACTTTATGTACAATAGTGGTACATGGGCAGACTTAATGCAACAAGGCATTCTCTACCAGTCAACCTTTGGGTTAAAAAGGCAACACTGTGGTAGGTGTACAACAAATAATTTATAAAATACAAAATATATTTTTTGCGAAAGAAATTACAAATAACATATATATAACTAGGTATATACATATTTATATAATACTAATAAAATACATATATGCTAAAATAATAAATTAATAAATATGATGTATAATCTTTTAGACAGACCTGCTTGTCAAATGACTTTCATTTATTGTTGTTGCTAACTTCATGTTTGACCACTATGTGACCTGAAGTTAGTCGATGATGTGGTCGATGATGGAGCAAAACATAATTTGTGAAATTTTCAACTGTCAACATTGGCGGTTCTTGTGATACAGCCTGGTGACAGACAGACGGACGGACAGACAGCGAAGTCTTAGTAATAGGGTCCCGTTTTTACCCTTTGGGTACGGAACCCTATAAAACATGTTCAGTGTTGTTATGTGAAGTGTGTGAGGTATGTATTCGGTTTTTATTATTTGTATGTAGTGTGTGATGTATATACCTTTTTTTTTCTGGATGTGAAATCATCAAAATATGACTTCTCCCGCTCTGGGCGGAGCGAGACTCTTACTGACTAAAACCCACCCGTGATCCTTCGTGTGCCCTTTGCGTTCCAGGGCCGCGGTGACTCTTTCGAACAAATTCCGCCTAACCCTAGCAGGCACTGACCCTATGGGGCCCCGTATTCGTCGCGGACGGCGCTCTGAGGCGCGCGTAGAACACGACGCGCCGTCGACTCGGGCCTGGTTGCTATCGGAGCGCGAGCCACCCATAGCTCGCCATCCACAGGCCCGCGCCTACGGTGGCCGGGAATCGCCCCGCGTTTCCCGAGTGATGTATTTACCTACTCTTTCGAGTGATTTACTTGTATTTGGGTGCCCTAAACGGCACGGAACCCTAAAAATCATGTTCAGTGTTGTTATGTGATGTGAGAGTGGTATGTATTAAGTTCTTATTATATGTATGTATTGTGTGATGTACATACCCACTCTTTCGAATGATTTACTTGTATCCAAAGCTTTAATATCTCCAGGGATATCAATATCAAAGCATAAATATCCAAGACAATCCGGGAGTATTAGTTACGTGAGCTCAAACTGAAAGCTTTCCTGCAATGTCACGTTCCTTTACAAATCTGAGAACGTCGGATTTATTCGTTTCACTATAGAGGTTATGAATAAGATTATGTCTACCTGTTAGATGTTTTGCGTAGATCGTTCGAAATTTGAATTTGGGATTCTAAAATACTATATGGAATGCTTTCTTCTTTTGCTTGCATTAACCTTTAAAGCACCGTTGTACCGTTTTCGGTATCAAAACGCGAACTGCCGTTGAGCCCCGCCGTACCGTTTTCGGTACGGCGGGGACCAGCTAACATAAACCTTATTTGTACGCAACATATGGCTCTAAATCGTTTGCAAAAATTCACGTCTATGGCCAGTTAATAGTCGATTCAAACGATACCCAAAGTTACTAAAAATAAACTGGGCATCACTAAGAAAAAAAAAAAGAAAACACGTCAAAATAAAAATGTCAGTGCAAAATCGGTGAGCTCGGCTGCGTTGTTTATTTTTATTTTTTTGTGGAGTTCTGTGTTGTGAAACATTGGTAAGTAAATGTATATTATGTTATAAGTGTATAATGCAACTTTGTAGACAATAATTTGCTTGAAACAATAACCCAAAGTTATTTTATGAGCCAACAAAGTATTCCCTAATTTCGATTTCGTCAGTCGCCATTGAATGAACAATTGAATATATGAATTTGACTGTTTTACAATGAAATATAGTCTTAGAAACATTAGTAGCAACGCAAAAACTAATGATAATTCATTATTTCATGTATTCGAGGCATATCTGTTCATATTTATTTATATTTCAAGTATTTTCAAGTGAAGGTCAATGTCAACCGCCAGACCAACTCGGCGTAATTGTTTTTGAATTAGAATTAGATTTGGTGTGAAAATCATATAGTAAGTGGATGAATTATAAGTCCTAAATATCTAATGCAAGTTTGTATATGATTTTTTGCTTGAGATAATGCCATAAAACTACTCTTTTGAGCCAACAAAGTGTTCGTCCGCATCGCCATTGTTTGTTATGAATTCTAATAATTCTCAATGAATTAGTATCTTTGTAATGTTATGTAAAAACGTAAAAACTAATGATAATTCATAATTTCATGTATTCTATGCGTATTTATTCTATTTTTATTCATGTTTCGATGTTTTCTCATGTTTTGTTTACGTAACACGAAACTGTCAAATTTCAAACATGGCCGCAACGACCACTAGACCGTGGTCATATCGATGAAAGTTATCGATGGTATCGATAACTTTATTTTTATTTTTTATGAAGTAAAAATATTTTGGGGAGACCTTTGTCCAACAGTGGGACAGTACAGGTTGAGAAAAAATAAATATTATTTATTATTTTAGAAATGTCTTAGAACGTGTGTTGTGAAGGGTGATTGTTTTATAATTTACATTGCTGGTATTTTGTGTAAAGTGTTGGGCTCTGAATTTTCAGTATGTCAGCTCGGAACCAACTATCCTCGGACTGTACACGGCTGAGGGAGAGGAGTTCCTCCTCCCCTCCTCCTCAAGTCCTCCAAGCGCGATCTACATGTAAGTTTCACCGTAATAAATATTTTATAGTCGTATTATTTGTAATAACAAAAATTTTCGATGGGCTTTTTACTTCCTCAGTCCGTCACCACCTGCGGCCAGTCCGTCTCCTCCTAACACTGCTGCTCCTCTGGCAACATGAAGCCCGTCGCGTGCGATGCAATCGTAAGTAATGAAACACGATTTCATCAATATGTTTTTCAGTCATAATAATTATTAAAATAACGAAAATCTTTCATTTGATAGGCTGAGCCCGTCACGCGCTCTGCGGTCGCCTGCGCCTACCCTTGCGGAGGATGCTGGGGCTGATGCTCGTGATGAGTAAGTTATACTTTTACTTTTTCTCGTTTTACATTTACATCAAGAATTTGAATAATTTTTTCAGGAGATAGTATGTGATGAGACGACGATGACGACAATTATCATCTTGCTGACGAGCATCAGGTTTAGCCTCCGCAAGTGGTAGAGCGTCTGGATAGTCCAGTACATGGCCGAGGAAGGGGACGAGCGCGCGGACCACGCCAAGGCGGCCGGTGAGGAGAGCAGCAGGTCGGGCAGAACGGGCCAAGGTGAGTCCCAATGGAGAAAGGGTGACGGACTAGTGGAAGTGAATGTGAATGATGAGGACGTGTAAGAAGAGCTGCGAGCTATGGTGAATGCAAGGGAGGCAGCGAGAATGCGGGCAGTTGCGAGAGTGAGACAGAGGCAGCAAAAACCAGAAAATGAAGCGCATGAACATCGCGTTCTTCGACGTTTCGCGCCTTACCATAGCCATCCTCTCTTTTTTTCCAGTTTTTTTTTTTTACTTTGAATGACTTATAGTATAATACCCTTTGTTCTTTCCACAAAGTCGCAACTGACTAACACAGACAGACAGTAGTCACTCCTTTTCTGGGTCATACCACTTTTTATTGTCTACCTTGTACGCTAAGTATGTATGTGTGGGTACATGCGTGTCCATTGGGACTCACCTAAAAATGGTTTTTGACACATAAGTGTAGGTATGTGTATGATTTTATGCCCCAATTCAAGGCATTTTTAATAAATAAAGAGTTTTATTTCTTGCATATTTCCTATAGCGGAACACGTATTATGCCAATCACTTTTATTTTGTTACTATATAAGGTTTTTATGAGTTTTTTTTTTGTTTACTCTAATATTTTTTCCCCTGTGTAAAAGTAGTAAATACTTTTTTTATTTGAATAACTTAGGTATATGCACAATATGACAAATAAAACAAGTCGATCTCAATTGTATTTTTTTATTTTCCTTACTGAACACATTTGCAGTAGGTACACATTTTATCGATAATGTATATGCACAATATGACAAATTAGGTATATGCATAATATGACAAATAAAAAACAAGTCGATCTCAATTGTATTTTTTTATTTTCCTTACTGAACAAATTTGCAGTAGGTACACATTTTATCGATAATGTAGTATGGTGTGTTCCCCACCCTACGGAATGTTAGAATTCAGTACAAAATTTACGACCACTTGAAATATAGATTGTTCTTATTTTTTCCATGATAGGAAGGCATGTGTGTACAGATGTTGATAAAGCATCTTGTTCTTGAACACTTCTAAGTGGATTTTTAGCTGGAATACCTATATTATCGAGTGGAAATGGGTTATATCCCTCTTACAAATTAGTTTCGTATGTAACAATTCTCGTAGTATATTTTTTCGATTCATGGTTAGAAATCGGTCGAAGAAGGTATAGGTAGTATCCTAAAAACATTTTATATTGATACCTGTTCATAATACCACGGATGATCGGTTACAAAGTCATGCATTGAACTGCGTAATTGTAAAATGACAGTTCCGCGTATAAGAATTTTGAGTTGGAATCTTATAAGATTATTGTATGTAGGACTCCTAAAAAACACTCTCATTAGATTACTCGTATATTTGAAATATTAGTTCTAAAGTTTCGTGTAAATTGATTCAGTAGTTTTACCAAAAAAAAATAATATACGGCAACAGGTCTAGTTGCGCCGACTTCTCTCATATCTATAGGATATTTATAATTCTAAAGTAGTTACAAAGAGTTGTTTATGTAGTAATATAATAGTCTCGTTCTTCACGAACCCGAGACTGTTTACCGTTTGAGATAAGAGTTAGTAGAACTCGAGTTATAAGTGTTTATGTTAGCGCGGCCACTTGACGCGCGCGATGACGTAATCGCGCGGGGCGCGAGGGTGTTTACGTTAGGCGAGCGCGGTGCCTTAGAGGTTCTCATGTTACCTGCGGGGTCGATGCCAATGAAAAATGTTCGAAAGAGTGACCGCGGCGCTGGAACGCAAAGGGCATTAGGAGGAACACGGGTGGATTTTAGTCAGTAAGAGTCTGACACTCCCTTCCGCTCCGCCCAGAGCGGAAGAAGTCATTTGATGATTTTCCATCGATGACAAAAAAGGGTCGATGGAGGTGGAGTATGTTTTGTCTTTCTTTCGGTTCCCTTCAAAATGGTCGAGCTAAATGGTGCCGATACACGCGTCATGTTCGTGAACGGGCGCCGTCGGTTTAGACTGTCACCTCTTAACTGCCACTGACTTGTTTTAATAAATATTTTGAATTGTTTTATAGTTTCCTTTTTATTTCTTTGCATTGTCCTCACATATAGAAGCACCAAGGATGTAACCAAAGTTATGTAATACAGAACATGATTTCAAAGAGTGTCCGTGGAGGTTCTTGCACGTTCTTCTCCATAGAGATCTACGCTTTGGAACGTGCAGATAGCTTCACCTCTTTCTACTTGACAATTCAAAAGTGCCTGTAAAGGGTTTAACTGAAATAAATACCGAGTATTTCTCCTCTGTAGTCAGCAACAATCCATCATAATCACCCCTTTCTACATTTAATTAACCACTAAACATCACCGTCCTACATTCCACATTTCTTGCAACGCCTCTCTCAAATTAAATTCTATCGTGACAGTAAGTTATTCACACCGACTTTTACTCTATGAAATAGTAAATTCCACTACCCAGAAAAGAGCAAGGAACTTTATTCCTCCTTTATAACCTCAAGTGAGTGAGGACGGAACAAATTAAGATTTATACGGGAGCGAGATTAATGTCCCTCTAGTGTATTAAAAACCTTCTCTTCAGCGGGAAGCTTCTCGAAACTACGTTGGAGTCAGTGAACGCAAATAAAACATGGAAGCATTCCTAACTCAAAAAAATGACCCAAAACACATTGCGCCGCGGTAGGCGGGGCTTACCGATTGCGCCGCTCACGTGTTTAGTCACATGGTAATTTAAACCCAAATACTTGGGAAATATGGTCATTTTTAACTGTTCATCGTATTAGCAATAATGTTGTTGGTGTGGTTCGGCGAATCAGCGACGAGGTTTCGATATGGGAGTTTGTTTGGATTTTTGGGTCACGATTCGCGCTTAGATCCCTTGAAGTAATGCTTCTATGTTTTATTTGCGTTCACTGGTTGGAGTGTCTCCTTCACATATTCTCGAAGGTTCTCTGATAATGCTCTTTAGCTACCATTTCAGAGTTCCGTGTTTTCAGAGAACTTAAGCCAATTAAGAGGTTAAATGTGTTGCGTTCACTTAACCGTAGTTCTACGGTTTAGTGAATGAATTAAATTGTAAGATAATAACTACAAACAAGCCTAATTGATAGAAAAATTAAATACACTCATTGCTGAGAACGGGACCTTTTTTGGCCTCGCACAGTTTAAAATTAATAAAACTTTTAATTTATTTTTATTTTTCTTTGTTTAATGTGCGAGTCCTGAATAAATATTTTTCTTTCTTTCTTATTTTTTGTTATTTCTACGAATCATGCGTGTTTTATATATGCACTAGCGACCCGCCCCGGCTTCGCACGGGTGCAATTATGTAAAAATGTGTTTATTTACGACATCACATTAAAAACCTCTAAAATTATCAGTGTTCCTCTAATAATGCATGTAGGTATTATACATGAAAACCCTCCCTCTTGAATCACTCTATCTATTAAAAAAAACCGCATCAAAATCCGTTGAGCTGTTTTAAAGATCTAAGCATACATAGAGGCAGACAGACAGCGGTAAGCGACTTTGTCTTATACTATGTAGTGATGAAAATTACATGAGCCATGATGAGCTATATGGACAAGAAGAGGATATGCTTTGAAAATGGAGAAGACATGCTTTGAAAACAGCTCCTTTACTGTACTTATAAATTTGCAGAATTTGTTCGAAAGAGTCACTGCGGCCCTGGAACGCAAGGGCACAAGAAGGATCACGGGTGGGTTTTACTCAGTAAGAGTCCGACACTCCCTTCCGCTCCGCCCAGAGCGGGAGAAGTCATTTGATGATATCCAATACATATAAAAAAGAACATGATGAGCGTATTTGGGTATACAAATATTTACCATAGAATATTTTGAATTACTATTAACATAGCTGCTAAGTTATTGTGTTACTGATATCGTTTAAAAAAAAAAACTGTACCTATAAACGTAAGTGGCAAAGAAGATTTTTCTTCTGAAGGACGATATGTTTATTATGTGAATCCACAACAAATAACGGACATTCAAGAACTAACACAAAGCAAGATATTATGAGACAAATACCTTGATCCATCTCAATGAAAATACTTTCCAAGTGAAAATGTTATTCATGAACAATAACTTGGCTCAATGAGTCATGTTTTATCCTGAAGACATCTCTGACAAATATGGAATTCTTACTTTTATTATTATCTTTGCTTTGATCGCTTCAAGCTAAAACAACGTTCTTAGAATTTTCTCGATGGAGGATTTTTTTTTAAGAATGGAAAATATCAAGTCAACATTTTCGAAATGTCTTATTTAAAAAAAAGATAACTGGAAATTTATGTTTGTATGGAAAATTTAAAATGGGTCTAATTTAACTGTGACACTATTTATCGAAAATATTTTCAACTAACTTTTTAGCCCTATGCATCCTGCTTATGTGTGTAAAGTTTCATTAAAATCAATTAAGTTATTTCGGAAAATAAGGACTTGAAAATTTGCATGGCATGCCGTTCGGCGTATACGCTCTTAAAAACTGTTTAAAAAAGTTTACTCAAATTAAGAGTAAACTTTTTTCCGGTTTTGCGAAAACCTGTTACACATTTTATAAACACCATGTTGTGTAAGGTGAGTAGGTACTAGCTATTTTTTTTTTTACGAATGGCCTCTCTCATGTCACCCTAAGAAGTTGTGAGCCTGAAAGTGTGGCAGCCTTAATATAAAATTAAAGCCTCCAGCCAGAGCTTATTAAAAAAAAACGACTAGCTACAAGCGAAATCTACAGTATAAGTAAATTCTCACCACTAGTGAAAGCCGGTGGTGCGGGGGCGGTGGGGGCAGCCGCGACGGCCGCCGGGACACCGCGCACGGCTCCTTCTGCGAACACATCGAGATGCATGTTACTACTACTATCTGCTGTACCACATAATAACTAAGGACCTAATTCTTCTTCATTCGTCTTAAACTATTCCGTCGCACTGCAGGGCAATGGCCTCTCTTTCTTGCTTCCATTCTTCCCGGGAAGAGTGGACCACTCCTGTCCATAGGCGTCAAACTCGTCTGCGCATCCTTGCCTGATTCTCCCGCCTAACGTAACGTCAGAAAGATCTGACGTCAGAACTCCTACATCGCGGTTTCAAATTTCTGCACGCGATTTGAACATTACAACTGCCTAACAACAACCATCGGGCAGTTGCGGAGGTATTCCATGAAGCACACCCAAATGAAGCACACCCAGACGAAGCACACCTAAAGTATTCCACTTAGCACACCCGTAGGTGGGCTTCAAATAAAAATTTAAAATAATTAATTTCCTATTCCACGAAGCACACCTATGAATATCACTCGCATAGTGCGGGGACTAAGAAATAAAAATGTTGAGACATTTTTATTTTACAATTTTACCCACCTACGGGTGTGCTAAGTGGAATACTTTAGGTGTGCTTCGTCTGGGTGTGCTTCATTTGGGTGTGCTTCATGGAATACCTCCAGTTGCGCGCCAGACATACCACCCGCCTGGTCAGGGGATCCTCCATTTTCAATGGAGGTTCGCTGGACTGTTACCGTATGTTAGTTGGTAACTAAATCGTGTTCAAACAATGATCTCGTATAATACTTCCATGTGTCTGAGACTTGTACGGTATGCAGGTAGCTTGCATGCTATTTAGTGTGACCATAGATATTTATATTTCTATGAGTGTGACATTCACCAGTCAGAATTGTTTATGATATTTAAAGTCAAAATGGCACGCAAGAACTTTGCATACTTAAGCAAGTAACAGGCATTGCTATATATGGCGGCTTCGCCTTATATACATAAGTATAACGGAGGCTTAGATTGTATTCATCGTGAAACACAATGAATACAATCTAAGCTACCGAGGCTTGGCAACAAAGTTCTAGGTATTAAATTAAACCTTATTGCTCATACAACACAAAGCATGTTACAATGAGAACTTGACAAGTCTCGGGCATTAAACCCTGGATTATAAGTCACTACAAATATGTGAGGATGAAATCATATCCCACGTATAAACATTGAAGGGCTCCCAGTCAAGATACAGTCGACGCTCGCTACGCTCGCTCCACCATACATCGCTCTACTAACTTCTTGGTGGGCGCGATTTGGCAGTCCTACTCGTGCCATATGCCAATAACATGATATGCGGCGTCTAAGTTTGCATCGGTCATATAATTTTAATATACATTATGTGGAAGAGCAGTAGTGGCCGAGTGGTAACGGTCCCGACTTACGAATTGTAGGCCGCGGGTAAAAACCCAGCCAGGCGCAATACTTTGTAATTAACTTCATCACCACTGCTCTCAAAACGGTGAAGGAAAACATCGTGAGGAAACCGGCATGTCCTAGAACCAAAAATTCGAAGACATGTGACATTCGCCAATCCGCACTGGGCCCGCGTGCTGGATTACGGCCCATTCCCTCTTCTAGAGAGGAGGCCTGTGTCCCAGCAGTGGGAACATTACAAGGCTGATTATGTTATGTTGAAGGGCAACATGATATATTATTGTCTATGGACATTATATGTATATTATATCGTTATTTGGACGTTAATCTGGCAACAAAAAAGTAATTTCGTTTCATTATAGTGATGTTCTTCTAAGCGTTAACTAATGCATGATCCGACCAAAAATCTGTGAAATTATAGTACTGACTAGATGTATGAGGATCATCAACTAACTTAAATGTCATGAAATTTCCGTGTGATCTACATTATCGTGCCCTCGTCGTTAATTAACAATTTGATCCTCAATGAGTCCTCAGACGCCTACAAGTACATAAAATCATTAACAAGTAATTATGTGTTGTTGTACACTTTGTAAGCCCACGCGCTACAGTGTGGTGAAATTGTTTCTAGAAGTGGAAGTAGCGAAATTGTTGGATTCTAAGAAAATTGTAAGTGGGTGGCTGTCGGGCGTAGCTTTCTTACTTAAGGACGTGGGTTTAATGGCTAGAAAAGATTGTTTGCCTTTTGATGTTCAAGTTAATAATAGAAGAATTTGATAGGTTCTAAAATAAGCTTCTTTTACACACTTTATAAGCGAGCAATGATCAGCAATGAACAGTCTGAGAAATATTTTGTCACAACACTAGACAGACTGTTTGGGCAATTTTTTGCTCTCATCAGTAGGTAAAGAGGAAAATATTGCTGTCTTTCCTTTGATCGGATAACCTTAAGTATATTTTTTATTATTAAAACTTTATAACGCTACAGGCATTTTCTACCAGTCGACCTTAGAGGTCCAGAAACAATATGGAATGAGCTACTTAAAAAAAAGACACACACAGAGGGAAAAAATACTACCAGAAATACATTCATACAAATAAAATTAACAACGTAAGTAAAAAAAACGAATCCAACGAATTAGCACCGTGATGATTCTATAACATCTTGCGAATGAGCTCATGTGCCTTAACTTTATAGGTTAAAGGACAACCAACTGGATGCTGTATAGTATTTTATAGTATCTCCGGTAGATAATATGACATCTCCTCACCGAATATCGCACGGAACAGTATCCTTAAATGTTGTGCACTAGGAAACACATAAGTAAACACAACAAACACAATGTATTTCTGTGAACAGATGGCAATTAATAGTACCTAACTAGGCACGTTTTATAAGAACACAGTAATGACTCACTGTACGCCCACAGAGGCTTTCAAAGTGAACTTATAAGGAGCTTACTACACATTATAATGTAGCATTTGTCGCTTTGTAAGCCGTTTCTAAAGTCGGCGCCACGCGTATCTACAATATGATAGCTCTTTTCAAGAATTTCTCAAAATTGCGTCGGCAGCGCACGGTTAAAATGATCCAAGGACCCAGTCTTTTAAGTCTCGGATAACAAAGAAGTCTATGCTTAAAATCATAGCTAGATAATAGGGATGTTTCGTTTACTGAATTTAAAAAAATATGATTCTATTTACAGTGTCAGTTCGATTTTCGAAAAATATCGGACACGTATTTTTTGCTTTATTAAATCTATAAAAAATTAATAACATAAAAAAGCATCAAAGATCAGGAGTGGAGTGGGGGCTTGTGACGTTACGTCGTGGTACAAATTGCAGCGAGTATTCAACGCACTGTATCGTCTTCCTTGTTTATTTTCCCAATATTTTTAGGATAACTATCTGACGGGCTAATTTTTTAATCAACTATCCTATTGTGTGGACGTTGGATATCAGCAGTGCTATTCTGTAAGAACTCACGTGCGAATATGATTCATATCTCATTTTCGATTACACTTCGAACTCACCTGAAGTGAAAAGTATTTGATATTCTGACTGTCAAGTTAAATAACTTTTCACTTAAAAGTAGTTCGCTTCACCTATGCTCTCACTTAGTGGCGCTAGTGTAGTTTTCATCAAGTAACAGAATACCAAATACAGTTTTCACCGCAGAATCAGAAGTGATAACTGGAGTGAGTTCTTACAGAATAGCATTGCAGATGACGAATTCAGAAATCCCGCCGGTCCATACTATAGAAAAAGAATCATCAAAATCGGTACCCCCAATACAAAGTTATGAGGTAACAAACATAAAAAAAATTCAGTCAGACCTCCTCCTTTTTCCGAAGTCGGTTGAAAACTCGAGACGTCAACACTGTCATTGCATCCGATGCTGATGATTGATGATTTTTTCAGAAGGAGATTTGCACATATAAAAGCACTACATTGGGCTTATTGCGAGTTTTTTAACGTTCTCGATAGCGTTATCGTAAAAGACAATTTGTATTGAAACTATATAAGCGCCGTCTGGTGACAATAACAGAAAACCTTTACTTGTTTTCTCCATACAATTTTACATAAGCAAATGTTTACACTAACGCAATTGAGTACGTTATAAAAAGCAAATGTTAACGTTAAGAGCGTGTACGCCGTGTGGCATTTCATACAAATTTTCAAGTCACTATTTCGCGAAATGACTGGACCGATTTAATGAAACTTCACACATATAAGCAGGATACATAGGTTTAAAAAGTTAGTAAAAAAACATTTTCGAAATGTCTTATATAAAAAAGGTAACTCGAAATTTATGTTTGTATCGAAAATTTAAAATGGGTCTAATTTAACTGTAACACTATTTATCGAAAATGTTTTCAACTAACTTTTTAGACCTATGTACCCTGTTTATATGTGTGAAGTTTCACGTTATAAAACTCGCAATAAGCTCTCTCACCAATGCAAGATAATAAATCTTCAATCACGGAGACACAAGTTTAGCATTAAGTTCCTATATCTTATTATCTTTGTTCTTGGAAATGCCATAAAATAGGGACAACATAATATAATATACTCACGACGTGAACAGAGAGCGTGGGTGCGGACTTCCCAAGCGCGGACCTGCGCATACGCACGAGGTTCGACAGTCGAGAAGCTTTCGTCGCATCTGTAACAACAAACATTATGCTTTTAGACAACAAAAAAACTCTCTGGGGGAAATATTGTTAGGAGATGATTCTTATTTCAAAATAAATGAAAATCTCTTTTCATTATGAAGAACATTTACTACACCTTATTTGTGTTAGCCATAAAACAATTTATCATTCATCTTAAAAGTAGTCAAAAAATGGCGTCGAAAAATTCGCCATACAACGTTGAACGTGGTAATGCTGCCAGCCTTTTGGGTACATTACCAGTGACCAGCGATGCGGAGGAATTTTTCGACGCCATTTTTTGACTATTTTAATTTTTTTTTAGTTTAGTCTCTTTTTTATTTAATTTTATAGTTTAGTTATATAGTAATAGCTATAATAACAATAACACCGATCTATTAAGAAAAAAAAAACAAATCTTAATAGTATGGGCCGGTTGATTTTATTTGGTGCTGTCAAATAAAATCAGCTGCCCCATACTTCTTTCGTCTGTATACAATCTTAAATATTCAGCTGGTATTCAGCTGAATCCGGTATGACTGGAAGCCGACCCCAATATAGTTGGGAAAAGGCTAGGATGATGATGACAATCTTACAGTCTGCAATTTTCCAGAGACAATGCCATGTTCAAACGGGCATTTTCATAAAATTCTATGACTGTACATTAAGAGTTGTTACGTATACGATATTAACATGAACAAATGTGTATTTAACTTGTACTTGCTAACCCGCGCAACTTCGTCTGCGTCACATAAGAGTGGGAGAAAAAATAAACCCGTTTTTGCAACATTCTTCATTGGTGCTTTTATCGTGATGATTATAGCCTATATCCTTCCTCGATAAATGAGCTATCTAACACTGAAAGATTTTTTCAAATCGGACCAGTAGTTCCTGAGATTCAAACAGGCAAAATAAAAACAAACATACTCGTCAGCTTTATATATTAGTATAGACTCCTGTATACGTTAGCATGCAAACATTAAATTGGTAATAGTTATTTAATTACTAGCAAATGGCTATACGTGTTAGATTGTTTATGTGGTAATAGATAGTTATTACTTATAAATGATACATTTGGTACGTTATTATTAACCATACTTTTGATCACATTTAATTTTTGTGTACGAGCAAGCCTGAATTACTTTCAACAAAATGCCAGAACAAAGTTTCAGGAGTTGCGATTTTTCAGCATCGATAGAACTACAGTCAATAATGTCAATATGCAAGTCACTTCAAAATTTTCTTATTCAGACCTTGGGTGAAGTGAGCTATTAACGATTAATGAATTTGGATTTATTGCCCACTTCACCAATTCAAGATTGGCTTTTTAAAGAATAGCATTAAGTACTAATTTGTGCTCTGGATATTCTGAAGGATAATTATCAAATGTCTTCTTCTGCTGTGCTGTGGGGCACATTGGAAGGGAGTGTCAGACTCTTACAGTGGCGTGCAGTGGTTCGAGTTAGGGTAGGCCAGAGAAAATGTCAAAAAAAAAAACACACCACATTATTCAGGGTTGAAATGTGGTGTTTTTTTTTTAAATAGGCTATTTAAAAAAAAAACTCATTTCATTTAAACTCAACCCTGAATTTGAATTTATTTGGACATTTTCTCTGGCCTACCCTAACTCGAACCACTGCACGCCACTGCTCTTACTGACTAAAACCCAACCGTGTTCATCCTGTCCTTTGCGTTCCAGGGCCACGGTAACTCTTTCGAACAAATTCCACAATATTCTGGCAGCCATAGACGCGTAGTTCATTTTATTTTTGTGGTGGCCCAGATTATCCTTTGCAGTTTGACCTCGTTTATAAGCAGCTTGTCTGTTACCAAAAACAGTATCCGTGTCTTCTTTTTAGGAAATTCCGCTTTACTACAAAAGGATGTGCTGGGCACGTGCATATGATTTGCGTATTAATGACTTGGATTTAATTTATTACATTGGATAACACAGTCAAAATATCAACCTTTCTAAACCCTTATAAAGAGTTAAAATGACTTTTGAAATGGGAAATCATCAAATGACTTCATCCGCTCTGGGCCAGGCCAAAGGGAGTGTCAGACTCTTACGGACTAAAACCCATCCGTGTCCCTACTAATGTCCTTTGCGTTCCAGAGCCGCTGTGACTCTTTCGAACACATTTCGCAATCCTGGCAGGAAAGGGAATACCTGGAACCACTACTGTGTTATTCTGTAGATACCTCACTTTGGAATCTAAGGTGAACTGAACAATAAAGGTAAGGTCTATTCTCTTTTTATTTTTTATTCACAATGTTTACAGAACAAACGTGGTGATCCTGACCAAAATTCATTCATGAGGTAAGGGGCATACATAAATTACGTCTCACGTTAAGGGGGCAGGAGGGGTTGGATGAAGTGTGACAAGGGGTGGGAGGAGTCCTAAATCTCGTGACGTCACATTTCAAAATCTGTTTTAAGCTAAGTTTTAAGTAATACACGAATTAAATTGTAAAATATGTGACGTCACACTAGGTAGGGGGATTGTTACAAATGTGACAAGGACGGGGGAGGAGTCAAAAGTCATTAAATTCGTGTGACGTAATTTATGGATGGCCCCTAAGCTTTCACTATCAGTGAGTATTATATTTTTTTATTATTAGAAAAAAAGAGTATAATAGTATAACAACTAATCCAGTATTAGTTTTACAAAGTTATCGATTTAGCTGACCTATTTCTCCTGCCATAAATATTTTTATGTGCCTATTCAGGAATACCGAAGTACAACTGTATTGAAAATAAACTTACTATTAAAATTAATACATAGCTCCATTTCCCCAAACAAGATTGACATAAATGCCGAGTCGGATTTGTCGGCCAAGGCCAGTTTTAGAATATGATATTAGAATCGATTTAGTTAAAGTACGTTCTCCACTACATTTGCTCACCGCTTAGGACAAAACTTAGGTAGTTTTACTTGTGATATGTGATGTTTTTGGTAAGGCCGATAAAACCAGGGTTATGGAATTGTTCGAAAGAGTTACCGCGGCCCTGGAACACAAAGTGTATTTTGAAGTAACACGGGTTATAGTCAGTAAGAGTGACATTCTCTTGCACCCAGCAGCAGCAGCCTTGCAGAACGGGAGAAGTCATTTGACTAATTTCCATTCAAAAAAATTAAATAAAAAAGCTACTGTCAAAAGGGGACCTAAATCTGACACCATGTTAATGACGAAATATACAGATTTTAGAGGCAGAAATTTGTTATTTACCAGAAATATACTGACATTTATTATCGACTAGCTGACGCCCGTAGCTCCGCCTGCGTGAACGTCGAAAATTAGTTTATTGAGGAACAAACATCCATACTTACAAACTTTCGCGTTTATAATATTAGTAGGATGTAATTTCGAACCGTTTCTCTGATAATTCTTTAAACAGCCTCCAAAAATACCATAAACATCCTGCTCATGCTTTCGGTATGACAATTTAGTCACCCAGATTAAGATTGCTGTAATGTTTTCATCTTTTAATTCTACGACAGTCATATAGTTTCAATGTTTTAAAAATACTCACTATGTATTTAAAGCATCAGATATTTTTATCCGTTGAAAATATACAGTTTATTTTTACACGCACTGCTGTAATAATTCATCTTAGAATCTTGAACACAAACAACTGTGATGTTTCTGAGAATTTATGCTTAGTAGCTCTACCGACTTCACCGCAACTAGGCCCCAAGTCGGCTATTACTATATTGTCAGAATAGTTTATTATTGATTTCATAATGGTTGATTTTGACAAGTAGTAAGTGGTTGTTCGTAATCTACTAATATCAAAGCGTCATTATGACTTGCAATGGTCAATCACTGACACTCCATTAAAAGAAATGGCATAGAATGATAATCTCGTACATGAACGGCAAATGAATGACACACGTATGCGGTAATCTGCTAAAATTTTGACAGTGACCTTTGAAACGTCGTTGTGCAGTCATTTTTTTCAATAGCTCGGTTATCAAAAAGTATTACGAGACCATTGACCGACCAATGATCGACCATTATGAATTTAGTAGATTACGAACTTTTAGCAAAATGACAATGGATGGGATCGTGTTGTAATGACAAATTTATAAAATATCGCACAATAGGGTTGTTGACTAAAAAAATCTAATTAGCCTCAGATAGATTTCTAAAAAATATTGGATACGCACTCTTTTTTACGTAATTAAAAAACGAAGACGATACAGAGCGTTAATACTCGTGTGACGACACTACGAACTACAATTTTTACCACGACGTGACGTCCCTACTCCTGATCTTTGATGCTTTTTATTTTTTTTTTAGATTTTTATAGATTTAAAAAGAAAAAAATACGTGTTCAATATTTTTCGGTAATCGTACTGACGGTCTAATTATAATTTTTTTTTTTAAGGAAACATCCGTATTGCTTAATCCTCCTTATCTCATGTATGTTACCGAATGGATTTGGATGAAATTAAAGAACACGGGTAGGCCATAGCCTGGATTTTTTTTTTTTATTAGGGACAACAAACAGCAGTATATTAAATATGACACATGATTGGAGTACTAAACTAATAGAATTAACAAATACACTACTCACGACGTTATCCACAGATTAGGACAAAGCAAAGTTTTTTTTTTCTTGAATCCTGACTGTCACTACAGCGTTTCAGCTATCCTAGTCACTTCGTTCAGAAGTTGTAGTAACAGGAAATTGAAAGTTTATCCCAAAAAAAAAAGTATATCCAACACACTTCGTGGGCACAACTTACGTTATCTTAACGAAAGACTGCACGATGAATATTTCAGACACATTTATTTTTACTCTAAAAATATTTGCCTGATGCATGCAAGCACACTCGACTTAACACAAACAACTATCCATGATTTATTATGGATTTCAACCACGCCTGCACTTACTACCTCCTTACAATGTAATACAGGCCTACTGAAAGTGAACGTCAAGAGAAAAGAACAGCCTATAAATATGTAAAGGGTGTTGTATAGTGCGTACAATCGAGGAGTGAATGACTTAAGCACCTTTTTTTTAGTGCAAAATCATCAAATGACTTCTCCCGCTCTTGGCGGAGCGGAAGTGAGTGTCAGACTCTTACTGACTAAAACCCACCCGTGATCCCTTCTAGTACCCGCCGCTTTCCAGGGCCGTGGTGACTCTCGCGGTGAGCCCATTCCCCTCTCCTAGAGAGGAGGCCTGAGTCCCAGCAGTGGGAACATTAAAATGCTGAAATGCTAGGTTTTATTTGACCACTATCTCACCTGATGGTAAGCGATGATGTGGTCGAAAATGAAGCACCCTTGTCTAGAAGTAACTCTTGACCTAAAGACAGGTTGTATTTATCAACAACTATGATGGTGCAAGTAAAATTGACCGTTCCAAGGTGCTTGACCTGTTGCGGGAATTAATCGAAAGAGTCACCGCGGTCCTAGAAATCCTAGAATGCAAAGGGCACTAAGAAGAACACGGGTGGGTTTTAGTCATAAGAGTCTGACACTCCGTTCCGCTCCGCCCAGAGCGGGAGAAGTCATTTGATGATTTCCCATCCAGAAACAAAGTAACATGCCTAATTATGTTCTGCCAACGTTGCAAAACAGTATAAACTGCAGTATCTATAGAAAGCAGATGAAACAGGTTCTAACCAAGTTACTTGTTTACTAACACGTTATCTTAAACACTGGCATGACAATGAATCACAGCGTTGAGTGTGCGTCTAGACTTCTAGTAATAGGGGTGACAGATGTCTAGCTTCATCCGGTTTCAAATGTGCAGTTTGTTAAATGGATTGATGAGACTTTATATCCGGTACTAAAACTATCATTATTCTCATGTCTCTCTCATCCATTCCATCTGAATGGTCTATTCCCAACTACTACCACGGCCCAGAAGTTATCATCATCACTTCATAGTATAAAACAAAGTCGCTTTCTCTGTACCTATATCCCTATGTATGCTTAAATCTTTAAAATTACGCAACGGATTTTGATGCGGTTGTTTTTTAATAGATAGAGTGATTCAAGAGGAAGGTTTATATTTATGTATAATACATGCATATTATAGTAGAGAAAACATTAGTATCTACATTGCATCCGTGCGAAACCGGGGCGGGTCGCTAGTTATCAATAAGCATCGGTTCTACAACACAAAACCTGCCGGGAGAAGCCAGATGATTCGAGAATACACCACCATCGGTTACAGAAACACCTCCGCCTATGCTGCAGACGATGCAGAAATTAAACAGTTCGTCTAGCTAGATAAATTTACACTCTATCAGCCATGACTGTTAAAAATATAAAATCGTATGGGATCTATGGAAATGACAGGTGGTCAATCCCAAATGTTTTGGCATGTCGACAAGCGTTATCGCCGATATAATGTAACTTTGTCTGAACCTCAATGTCACCACTGCTCTCAAAACGGTAAAGGAAAATATCGTGAGGAAACCGGCATGCCCTAGAACCAAAAATTCGAAGATATGTGACATTCACCAAACCGCACTGGGCCCGCGTAGTGTATTACGGCCCATTACCTCTCCTAGAGAGGAGGCCTGTGTCCCAGCAGTAGGAACATTAAAAGGCTGATTATGCGTATGCTATGCTATGCAATGTCATTCAGGGAGCGCATGTCAGTTGATAAGGGTTGAAAATGAAGACAGGAAAGACGACTTGAGCTATAACAACGTCGAAGACCAGATACTGCATAATCATCGACATTTTACGACAAAAACCTTGCGAAAAATATTATAAGGGAAAAAATTAATACCCTCGGACTTCTGACCTTCCTTTTTTACAACCGTAGCAACGAAGCATATAATTGTGTACTCGCCCGTCCCCCTACAGTCGTAAAGGGATGAAATATTGCAGTGTTATTTACTTAAACGTCCAATTTAGTAATGAATGTCAAATAGGTACGTCCCTTATTGCTTGGGACAGTAAACTGGCTTTCTTAGAATATTGAAACTGTACTATGTAGACGGGTTCAATGGATTACAAGTCTCTGTCAGTCAGTCTGTCTTGTGTACTGCCACCTAACTTTGGAAATTCTTGGTTGGTTTACAAAATTACAGCAGTGCCATAGGAAAAACAAACACTGCTACAACATAGCGTCGGCTTAATGCAAGAACTCATAGTGACTACACAAAACTTTGAGAAATAATTTAATAACTTTAAATTGCGCGTTTTAAAACTACCACAATTATGATTTTATAAGGCATCTAATGGAATCATAAGGATCTTTGTTATCTGATAAATAAATGATAATAATAAATAAGTAGGTATTAAGATGATTTCTCAAAGTTTTATAGAAGAAAAGTTAAGAAGAAGAAGGAAGGTAGAGCAGGTAGAAGTAAGTTTTCTTGAAATTTTTTAGTTTTATAGTTTGTGTATTGTCACTTAATGAGTTCTTGCAGCAAGCGGACGATAGCGTCTTTCGACTATCAAGGCGTTTCATATGGCAATAATACACATAAGTATTTGTCTTTATTGAGAAGAAGAGGCCGTGTCATGATGAAAAGTTTTAGAATTAAGGAGGATTATTAATCAATACACTGGAAGAATTATTTAAAAGGTGATGCTAATATGGCATTTATGAAAGAGGTAAAGATTTGTAGATCTCAGAGAAGTAGGGATAAAGGCAGGGGTAAGTTTGCTGGTTGATTTGATAGCTAAGTGAGAATGATAATATTATAGGTTCCGGTCTCGGTCTGTCTACGTGTTGTAGATTGTCAGCCAGATCTGCCCACTCCTGGGCTCTTATATCTCTCTTTGGTGGGCTTCTTCACGACAAAGCCGTCCTATCACGTTAAAAAAGATCTCCCGCTCAGTTCGTTTCTTACGTCAAAACATTATTAGGCCTTGTATTGTTAAACATTCTGAATGTCTGTCTATGATTAATTAGCAATGCAGCAATGGTGCCAAAATTTACGCCCAATTACGTTGCGTTAATTAAATGTATTACGCTAGTCATCCAATATTATAAATGATTTGTATACTCACTAAATTATGTTTGTTTGCTGTATTAATGTCAACGTCAGAGATAAAAAAAAAAAATTAAAACAAAGTTGATTCTGCGCTCATAGGTTTATAAAGCGCCTTATTATAAACCTACAGAGCTGCGTGCTGTTAATCCTGGTTATAAACCATCTGTGTGCCAAATTTCATCCAAATCCGTTCAGTAGTTTTTTTTCGTGTTGTTGTGTGTCGAAATGTACGTTTTTTGCGGCTTACACAGCCGTATCTTTTTTAACGTTAACTTAGTAGTTTGATTTTTTCACAGCTTCAAGGGACTATACCGCGAGTGTGAGTGATACCTCCACGCGTTCCCGAGATAAAGGGTCTTGTCAGAAAGACGGACGTACGTACGGACAACAAAGTGATCCTATAAGGGTTCCGTTTTTTCCTTTTGAAGTACGGAACCCTAAAAAGAGAGATAAGACGAAAAACACCACGCAACTTCTGTGGCAGCCAGGTAAAAAGTACCAGGAGGCCAAGCAAGCACAAGAGGCAACAGTATAACTTCAAGCCCCGCCAGGGGTGTGTCACAGTTGATAATAAAAACATGATAATTATGTACAAATTCGTGACAACAGTTCAACAGTTATCTCTCCTATAAATAACGATAAAGCTTTACTCTGTTTGTTAATTAACATCCGTTTATATTGTTTATGATTCGCGCAAGACTGTCTGAGATTATTAGTTGTTGTAATAATTCAGGTTTATGAAAATATTTTGAGTCGTTCACTACAGAATCAATGTGTGTGTGTGCTCCTACATAGATGCAGGAGCTAATTCCCTCATTAGGTATATTTTTTTAATTTAACAAGTATTTTTGAAAAGTGAATTTTTAATTCCCGTGACTGTGCACTGTCCCTTGAATATCGTGTCTGTCTGTCAACACCATTTGACTATGATCAGCTGTTGACTTACCAATAGATATAAATCCTAATCAGTTGTCATTCCACTGACAACATTGACAACTGGTATAACCTCAGAATACTGGTCAGATTGTTCGAAGGTTAAAAGATATTTTTTGCGTACAGTCATGAATTGTCTTGTAGTTGTTGTTGTGGGTCAATATTGTTTTTCGAAAAAAAATAAAAAAAAATAATTAATAAGACAATTTTAATTCAATTGCCTCTCGTAGGATCCCCAACGCCAAGAAAATACAGGTCCGGAAATAGACGGTAGAATGAGATGGATTCTTTCTGTAAGGACCTTACTTACCCAAACTGGACTAGCTGAGAAGATCGAGAAAAGTGGAAAGAGGGACAGAATGCTTTTACCCTGCAGTAGGATAGAACTGGCTCAAAAAGATATTTAAAAAAAGAACGAGCTAGCCTTACAGTAGTCGCACTTCTCTGGCTTCCTGTTACATACTTCCGTCCCTTTTCACGAAATCACTCCCACAGATGGCAAGAAAGCAAGAGAAAAGAGCAGTGGTGGCCGAGTGGTAACAGCCCCGACTTACGAATTGTAGATGGCGAGTTCAAACCCCGTCAGGCGCATCACTTTGTGTAATTAATTTCATCACCACTGCTCTCAAAACGGTGAAGGAAAACATCGTGAGGAAACCGGCATGTCCTAGAACCAAAAATTCGAAGACTTGTGACATTCACCAACCCGCACTGGGCCCGGGTGATGGATTACGGCCCATTCCCTCTCCTAGAGAGGAGGCCTGTGTCCCAGCAGTGGGAACGTTTAAAGGCTGATTTTGAGAGGAAAGATATTCCACATCAAAAAAACAATACCATCTTTGTACACAACCATTTAATTTCAAGATTTCTTCTCCAAAGCACGACTTGAAGCAAGATTACCCGATTTGGCGCGGTTTGATCAAACGTTTGATCAGATACGCCAATACGCTAACACGATTACACGGCACCGCGATTAGAGCCGATGACTTAGATAGATATTTGTGGACTTAAGATATTAAGCGGCTTTTACTAAATTTGTAATATGGTCGAAATAGATGGGGAGAAAATATGTACAGTGTATAATTTGTGTGGGTTTCTGCTACGAAAACACATCTCTTGAGTTAAGATTCCAGTAGAGTCCAAAGGATTGGCAGCCGCCACCATCTCGTGACCACTGTTAACTTATGAATCATGGATTTGACAGGAATGCAATGACAGCGCACGGAACCGAACGCTGTTGGAAACGCTATCTACATTTTCAGCTCTTGAACTGACAAAGACAAGAAAATAAGAAGCGGTAATCAATATAAAGAGATAAAGTTCGTGCATTTGTGAAGTTGTAGGGTAATCTTTGCGGGCCTGCGCATGGCGAGCTATGGGT
Organism: Hecatera dysodea; assembly: GCA_905332915.2. Lineage (NCBI taxonomy): Eukaryota > Metazoa > Arthropoda > Insecta > Lepidoptera > Noctuidae > Hecatera > Hecatera dysodea. The sequence continues at coordinate 11,882,480 of HG995313.1, read as the reverse complement.
AGCTCTCCGGCCGATAACAACCAGGCCCGGGTCGACGGCGCGTCGTGAAGATGGGCCCCCATAGGATTGAAGATGGGCCCCCATAGGATAGCAACCTATGGGGCCCCGTCTAACTTCATCGCTGAGGAAGATAATGCATATATATTGCCTAATCCTCCGCATCACATACCCATACAAAGTGTGGTGATCATGACCATTTTTGCCGTTCGTTGAATAGAATATTAAACATTTTTGACACCGACACAACACAAAAGCAACAAAATACAAAGTAAAAAAAAAAATAACAATAATAAAACATAACAATGATGAAGATGTTACCCCACATGACGAGAACCTCGTAAAAGCTGAGAAAGAGAAACAAATAAAGTATCTCGACTTAGCATACGAGGTTGGCGATATGTGAAATGTGGACTCGGCTGTCATTGTGCCGATTGTCGTTATGGCCAATGGCCTAATAGCCAGAAGCTTCGACGACCATCTGTCGAAGCTGGCGTTACGCGGGTTGGTAAAGCCGAAAGGGTTACCATCTCAGCATTTACCCTTGCAGCATTTAGGCATGATTTACAGGTTATGATGAGTTGATAAGACTCCACCACACAACATTAAAAGTTGGATATCATTCGGAAATTAGACCCAGATTCAGAGATTCGAATCGTTTCCATTTCCGATGCTCGTCTCTCAACAAGATTATCAAAAGTCGATTGAATCGATATTAAAGCGTAATCTAGCTTACAGATGTTTCGATTAGAATAATTAAGTTAGTAGTACAGAAACAACAGAAAACAGTTTAATTTACGATCAAATCTACATAATTATGATTGTCAGTTAAAGATAAAATATTAATTCTCTATTTTTTGTACGGCATTGATTTCTCCAACTTTTTTCTCAAACTGTACTCCATAGTTCAGTTTGACAAAAAAACCTATCAAAAATGGTACAACTTATTAAAAAAGGATTTGATACATTCTTGACCAAAAATATTAACGAAAAAAAACTTTTTACAAAAAAAAAATACAATCGACTTCTACACAAAAAAAAAACAAAATAACTTTAATTTCGGAACTCGGCGTATTTGGTTGCTTTTTCGTTTTTTTAACACCGACTTCGGAAATTAAAGTTATTTTATATATATATTTTTTTTTTGTGGAAGTCGGTTGTGTTTTTTTGTAAGAAAAACTGCCCATTAGAGAATGCTGGGGCACAGGCCTCCTCTCTAGGAGAGAGCTCCTAGAGAGGAGGCCTGTGCCCCAGCAGTGGGAACATTAAAAGGCTGATTATGTGCTCGAGAGGTGAGTTTAGCTGAGCAAGCGCGTGTGCACATTTGCTTGGTCATCTCTCGATCAAGTGTGTATTGCTATTAACATCATTTTATGGATCAAGGTCTGAAATAAATTATTTTTATTTATTTTATTGCCAATTTGATGATCCGATGGAGATGGATTTCGAGTTGAGTAGGAGTTTACATTTTTGGAATTATGTCCGTTAAGATAGTTATTTTAAATGCCGATGCGGACCTGAGACCGCATCGGCATTTAAAATAACTATCTTAACGGACTGAGTTATAAATCATACACAACATGAGTTATCAACTAATTAGAGCGTTTCTGAGATTTTATCGTTAGCATTATACATTAATTGTACCATTAAATTTATATGAGCGATTCAGAATTGACTCTATCACGATGGCATAGGGTATCTTTCATATTGTAGGTGAGCATATAAAAGGTGATAATTATGCTGATTAATGTGTGAGTAAAATATAAAGGCTTATCTATTCTTTTATACTTTACAATCACAATATTATGCCTAGATACTAAATAAAAGAAGATAGCTACGTATAAGCAACAACAGTTTTAGACAAGAATAGAAATAGTAAGGCGTAACAATCGTTTGCAATTAAATAGTCACGAACATAAATAGGGTCAAAAAGCGAGTTTTTCTTAGAAATACATTTCTTTCCCATAAATAGGCAGACACGTCATATTTATCAAATATCTTTTACATAATTAAGCGAACGTTTACATTTAACGATTTCATCGATCAAAGAGACTGACATAATATCTGAGTTTGTTTCGGTATTTATTCTCAGGATAGTCGGCTAAGAAACACCGGCTTCATCTAGCTTAAAATGCCCAGAAATATTTGACGAGTAAAAGCGTTATGTTTAACCTACTTACAAAATAAATATCATTTATCATTTATAACGCGATCGAGTAAGTACATTGAAAACTCGCACTAAGCCGTCAGTTCAGCAAAATGCCAGACGACTAGTCGTTTCCGACGTTGTTTTTCGACTGAACGAAATGAGATAGCTAGACCAAATATTAATAAACAGAACACGTAAACTGGCGTGCATACCTACACACACGTGCTTGTATCAAAATACCCGGCACGTGGGAAACTCGGCTCGCAGCCAACTATCCATTTTTCTAAACTAATATTATGAAGTAAAACTGTTTGTTTGATTGTATACCTTTTTTCTAACGATGGGAAATCATCTAATGACTTCTTCCGCTCTGGGCGGAGCGGAGAGAAGTGTCAGACTCTTACTGACTAAAACCCATCCGTGTTCATCCCAATGCCCTTTGCGTTCCAGGGCAGCGGTGACTCTTTCGAAGAAATTCCGCAATCTTATTTTTATAGGTACCTGGATGTAAGGAAATTCATGGAGAAACTTGCACTATTACTGACTGTCACATCCACGGTTCACGAACTGATAATTTGGCATGAACACTTAAAGAACAGTTGGACAGATTCTTATCTTCAAATTCTCAATTCAGAAACCAGGGCTAAGGGTACTTTAGCTCGGCTTCGCTTCTTTGGCCTATTCCAAAGATAAGATAGAATACTGGCACATTATTATACATCTAAACTCGTAACTGAGTAACATACGTAAAAGTTTTTCCAGCAACAAAATTATATCACGCAAAAGATAGTTAAAACCGATATTTTTTATGTGTATGTGAATAGATAGTCGTTATTCTAATTCTTGCGATAAATTTGTTTGACTAGACCACTTAAATGTAATTTTCTTTTATTAGATGTCTGAATTTATTTTAAAAACAATTTCAATGTTTGTTGCGCCACCGAGTCTCTACAGAATACAAAAAAAATATCACACGAGATATTCAAACACATTCGCAAGAACGAAAACTCTACAAGCAAACAAAATTACAGTCAAATCAAAATACGTTGTTTATTCGCCTACCACACATTGCTGTAACAATTCTCTTCAAACAGCTAAATCGTAATGATGTCTACTGTATATTTTCAGCTTTCAAAATTACTTGAAAGCCGAGCAGGAAACGTCCACCTATTACCACGCTAGATTACAAGGTTTCGTTCCACTAATAAAACATTTATTGGACGCCAAATTGTAGGGTATAACAACTAGCCTTAAATAATGTAAGGGTCAGACTACACTGAGACGCATAGCGACGCGACGCGACGCAGCACGTGTTTTTTAAGAATTAAATTATGTCACTCTTACTTGTGCCGTGTGATGAGTTCTGTAGCAAAAACGCACACATGCAATAGGAAATATGCATTAAAAGTTTATCTGGAGATAGGTATGCCAAAGTATAGTGCTTATAGTGAAAATAGAATCAAAATTGACTGAAAAACAAACGAGATATTTATACATAAAGTATTTTGTAAAAAAAAAATATGCGATGATACATTTAGCGTTTTTACTCTGAAGTTTTTTTTAATGTGAAACCAGAGTAAAGAACAGCATACTTAAATTGTCACCTTACAGAACGAATGTCATACAACGTGACTTCAAAGTCATTGGATATTGTATTACCGACAAGAAAAACTTACAAACATTATCGTTTGAAATAGCATTATTTAATTACAGCTGCAAAATGCAAGCGTTGGCTCTGCGACAAACACACAACTGTTTACTTCAGTCACTACGTGTGTTACAGTGGCTCTCAATCTTTTACAAAACACGTCCCCACCAACTTTTTCAGTTCAACAGTTTCTGCACTCTCCCCTTGCCTCTTAGGGTGAACTCACAAGTAGCAGAACATGTAATTCCTATCCATTTGTTGAGTTATCAAAATCCCGACCGCAAATAACGACGAACACGTTCCAGAGTAACTTTTCAAGCACTCTCATGCACTAAGCTGCATTTATTTTAATTTAATAATGGATTCGATGACACTTACTGCATCATACTAGCTTCCTAAAGGTTGGGAACCCCTGCTCTAACTAAAGAAAATAGCCAAGCGAGCATTCCTTTATAAACTGTAACTTAGGAAATTTACAAAAAGTAAAGATATATTTGTTGTTGTTTTCACCGCGTATTCCCACGGGAACGGGAACTACCCGGGTGAAACCACGGGGCGCTGCTAGTAAATTTACAAGGAGTTAAGTTTTTTTCGTTTATTTGTACCGTATAAGCACCGAAATACTAGACCATTTTTCCAGCAATGGAAAGCTTCATTATCACCGACAGCTACATAGGCTATATTTTATCCGGCTTCATCTAGCTTAAAATGACCAGAAATATTTGACGTGTAAAAGTGTTATGTCTAACCTACTTACAAAATAAATATCATTTATCTCCGTATTCCCACGGGAACGGGAACCACGCGGATGAAACCGCGGGGCGCTGCTATAATAAATAAAATCATACTTCTAGAAAACTCGATATTTCAATCATTACTACCAAGGACTTACGAAAGGCCTCGTCTAGACTGTTAGCTATTTCTCTAATAGCACTCGCTGGGCCGGACGAGGTCTAAAGCCTCCTGCAGACAAGCTTTTTGCGACAAAGCTATAACGGCAACATGGGTCCCGTAAAAATATTCCATCAGTTCCATCGATAAAGGAGATAGCCCATTTTCCCTATATCTCGGGGCCTACGTGTTACAGTCATGAAATTGGTGTTATTTTTTAAGGTAACACGCCTAGTATACTGTCACTTAATTTCAATGAAATTGACAGTGTGTATTCTGAGATTTTTGAATTTGAATTTATGGATAAAGTGAGGTTAGAAAATGGATTAAGTGACAAGCAACTATACAATTAAATCAAAAATCGTGCTTATTTAGCTGGTTTGGTATAAATTATAGTTACTGGTAATTCTTTTTACGTGTGATTATGACCGAAACATGATATTTTTGTAGTATGTGTCAACCTAGATCATGTTTTCAATAATATAACACTGCAACAATGTCAAAGATTAATTGCCTGCAAACAGTTTTGTTAATTAGTATTGTGATATTGTGTTTGCAATGGTCTAACTAAGAGTTTGAAAGTCTATACTGTACAGTAAATGTAACACTAAAAAAGGTTAACACTTAATTAGGTGCCTACCGGGACTGAAAATAAAAAGGAACACAGGTTTTCTATATTTCATTTATTCATCTTCATAAACAACTAATATATTATCAAGAAAGTGTGCAGGAGGTGATAATATGTGGTCTTGATACCTAGCCCAACTCAAATACCATATTATGGACATAATGTGTGCGCAACACCCTACTGTACGCCTACCAACAATACAATTGCAATAATATTGCAAGATTGCTTGCCTTCCAGTCAGAGAGCTGTCTACTAAAATGTGAACAAAATAAATCTTTCTGCTAATATATCTTGATTGTATTTTTGCTCTATATAAAGATGTAGTATTAGAAGTAGACAGATCTCTTATCAGGTCATTATCAACGTCTCTGCACACTTCTATTACATAGGAGCCATCTGCCCTTACATGTTCCCCGTAATAGGAACGTGCCTGTTTTATTTGGTACGTTCCTAGAGCTCACCCAGCAAGAATGACACACCTCACTCGGAGCTCCAACCTAAAAGAAAAGGAATATCATTATATATATTACCACTTTTTCATTGTTGCTAAATGTTCAATGAAATCATAATTATAAGGTTATCATCTGTCTAAAACGTCCCACTCATGGCCCCAAATCTGTTTCAGATACAATTGAAGGGAAATTGTTACATTCCACTACCTAGGCAAGATGGATATATTATTTTAAGATATACAAATAACTGCTGTATAAATACAACTGTAGTTATTTGAATGATACTTACAGTTCTGGGTAAAATCCATTCCGATATAACATTTTGTATCCTTTGTTCACGTTCAGGATTGGTTCGGAGACGGTGGGACCGTGCATTCCTTAATGAACATCCACAATGAATACACACATGAATGTGGCCTCGAGAAGTAGGACTTTCTTCTGTTGCCTCAACTGATAATAATGCATCAACTGCCAAACCCCAGCATGCTTGACAAAGATGATGGCATGAATCCACCTTGAATATAAATAATAGCTTATTATTTATTTTCGAAACATAAGTACCGACAACTTAAATAATTCCATGTGGGACAAGTATCTAGGTATATAATTCTATTTGGACACTAGGTACTTACTGTTTGTGGAGAAACCCATGCGCGTACAATCGATAAGAAACCCATGCGCGTACAATCGATAAGATTGATTGTTTATTCAAGGACGTCTGCCCGTTATATTACAACGAGATGTATTAATACCGCAATTAATGCAGTTATCCATTGTTAATATCGAAGTCCTTGGAAACAAGTCGTAGTCAGTTAGATTAGCAGATAAAAAGTCCGTGTTTGAACCGAGGTTGTCCGTGAGAGCAAGATTCGTCAGATTACAGAAACAAGCCAAAGTCGTTGGTAGGATCACAGAAAATACGAATTTCGTAGCAGAACACATTCACCGGCGCAAGCACAACAAACAAAATAATTGACGTTTGAGTTCATGTTTGACAAATGAAAAAATACATGACATATATTTTGAAACCTGAAACAAGGTCTTTTTAGCCACGTTTCCATACTTAGATACTGAGAGTTGTAAATAATACATTAAAATGCATTTTTCACAGTTTTCTATCTGTATTTTTTTTTTTCTTTTTTGTGTTTTCGTTTTATAATAAAATGACGATAATTTTGCAATACAATAGTTGGCTGTAACGCGTAGGCCCAGAAACGGGCATTCTCCTTTTAGATGTAATACCGTGTCATTATGTGTCTCAATTGTATAGAAACGTTAAGTAAATGTTAACGTAGCAACTTAGGCAATGTATTAAAATAATTAATTTTCTATTTCTAAAAAAAATAGCGTTCGCTCGTTCGTCTGCGTTGCTGTATGTCGTTTTGTAGCTATTAAATACATTTTCTTTCTTTCTTTAAGACGCTGACAACCGCTATTGAGCTCTGATGTTTCGGTATTTTTAGCCACGCCCACTATTTCTCCGATATACTAGCGCCATTCTTAAAGAGCGGTATTACAGCAAACTACCTAGGAAGAAGCAAAGTGGCGCGGTAAATAATAAATAACAATGAACCAATAGATGGCGCTCTTGTATATTTATAAATTGTTCTGTATGAAGAGCTAGAAACAAATTAGACAAGTCAATAAAAAAATGTGTATTATAATATTTTTGTTTTTAATTATTTTAAGACACTTTATTTACACTTATTTAAAAACAATATAAATGACAACAAACTAATAATAATAAACATAAATGATAAAAAACAATTAAAATGCACATCCTACACAAAAGAGTGAACTTCGACGACAATCCATTGATGTGTTCTCCCTCCAAATCAATATGACTCAAATTACAACCCAAAGGTCCTTGCTCAGATTTTTTTTGAAGATTAAAAAAAATGTGTTAGGCTTATAATGGCATGTATCCACTGATAACAAATAGAATGGATTAAATGTTCTAAAATTTTATTTCTGTATTAAGATAAAGAAAAATAAATAAATTCAATGAAATATTGAAAGATTGTTGATATTTTCACGAAACAAGTTATGGAAATTTAAGCATTAAGTCACGTGACATTGAACACCAACCGGGGCTCCAAATCTGCTATTTTTATAAATGTTTCATTCCAACAAGCTCCCATTGTCATTTTGCTAAAAGTTTGTAATCTGCTAAATTCATAATAGTCGATCATTGGTCTGTCAGTGGTCTCGTAATACTTTTTGATAACCAAGCTATTAAAAAGAATGACTACACAGTGAGGTTATAATGGTAGGTCACTGATCAAAGGAACTGTCAAAATTTTAGCAGATTACTGCATACGCCTGTTATTCATTTGTCATCAATGGCATAGAATGGTAATCTCGTAAGTACATATACTTACGAGATTACCATTCTATGCCATTTCTATCAATGGAGTGTCAGTGGTTGACCATTGGAAAGTTATAATGACGCAATTATGTTAGTAGATTACCAAACTTGTCAAAATCGACCATTATGAGATCAATGATAGGCCATTTTGACGCTATTGTAATAGCAGACTCGAGGCCCAGGACGCGTTACGTCATCCTGTGTAAAACACCATTGTTGTTGTTGAAATTTTCGTAGATTCACGGTTTTATCTTTTACTAGCTGCTGCCCGCGACTGCGTCCCCGTGGAATCTCCGATTTTAAAACATTCTTTATCGCTGCTCCGCTCCTATTGGCTTAAGCGTGATGATATATAGCCTGAAGCCTTCCTCGATAAATGGTATATTCAACCCAAAAAGAATTTTTCAATTCGAACCAGTAGTTTCTGAGATTAGCGCGTTCAAACAAACAAACAAACTCTTCAGCTTTATAATAATTATTATTAGTATAGATTCAAAGCATTATATAGAAAGAGAACATCATGGAATCTGGATTTTAGAATATAGATAACTTGCCCAGAAATGACGTTGTTATGATTGGCAAGTTTTTCGCATCAAACAGCGACTTTTGATACTTTTCCCATGATATGATACTCAGTATAATTGAGCATATCATTTGGTAACTAAAAATAACAAGAAAAGGTGCTTATTGTGTACAAAAAATGAAGTGGAATCACAGGACTCCATGACAAAACTTTACAAAGATCTAACCTCAAACACCTCAAACAATATTTACAAAAAATCAAGCAAAATTCATGTTTTTCTATAATTATGTATTCGCTAAATTGCATTTTATTTAATACTTACATCGAAATGGTCTTCACAAAAATATATTCTTGAAATTGATGATACACAGTTTGCATCATTTCGCCTTGCAAGTGTTAGCCACTTTTTCCGTACTTCTACTTTGCTTGGGACAAATACAAATATTTTTTTTGGCGTTTTAATGCTTGTGCTTTTACACTGGGGCACCATACAGTACTTATAATACGACGGATTCATTTTTTATCACGAAATATCAACAATCGTTATACACGAACAGCTGTGTTTCGCACAGGTTAACGTCACACACGACGCCATGATAGTTTTGAGCATTTTCCGGGGAAATTAAATGTAATTTCTTTAAATGCGAAATATAAATTGAAAATCGATGTATTTTCAAAAAAAAATATTTTTTCCACGTATAATGGATACTAAGGTATATTAATTAGCAATCAATCAAAGGAGATGGAAAATGGTGGGCCCAAATGTAATGAGTTGAGATATGATCTAAAAAATTTGTCATATTTTTTTATCTTACTATGTGAAAAATCAGCTCAATTCTGAATCTGGGAGCGGAGAAATAAGAAAAAGATAGGTTTCGTGTGATTTTCGATTGACAAATCGATTACACGATTGCAAAAAAAAATCTCATAACAATTAAATGCACTACATGCAATACAGTACATTTTATTACAGTCATATTAAACAATGAAATATCAATTAATGACTTATAAACCGATAAAATGACTATTGATTTTATATCGATTACAATTAATCTTACATTTTTAGTCTCTGTCACTGGCATGACAGCTGAATGACATTGACACTAGACAATAATTGCCGGCTGCTCACTCGTGTTTTCCTATATGTTTTGAGTGTTTTCTCGATTATTATTCATTTTCAGCGACCACTGCTTAGTTTTTTATGTTCTGACCCTGCCTACATTGTACGACCTTTACTTTCACTCTGGACACCGAAGATCGCTCACCCGTTTGACATGGAATTGTTATTTTGGATTGGATATTGTTGAAAATATGGATCGCTGTGTGAATTGTGGGATAGCAACTACCCGCTGCAATGCACTAGGCCGACGACCCCTAAATGATGAAACAATTTTCAATCATGTGTTAGATAAAGGTAACCTTACTTTTACTAAACCTCTATTATCTCGGCTCTCAGATTGTCAAAACTTACAGAATTTTCAGAGAGGGACTGACAGGTCTAAATCTATTAATTCACACCATTTTCATCTCTTTACATTTGGGCCCAAGATTGTATTTAATCGTTTCTGTCTCCTTTAGGCAACTAGCCTATTCATCGTCCGATGTGGATATCTTGTTCTGGAGGGCGACTCGCAGTAATCAAAAAATAAAAAAAATCATGTACTTATCAGTTAATCTATGCTTAAGTAACTTAATAAAAACTGCTGGATTTTATCTTCGACAACCAATACCTGGCCAAGTACATGATTATTTAATATTTAACTCAAGTTCAGGAAGGTCATCCGTGGATTGGACTGTCTCATATAAATTTGATTCTTGATCAATAATAGGGTAGTTGACTAAAAAGATCTAATTAGTCCGTCAGATAGATTTCCAAAAAATATTGGACACGTATTTTTTCTTTTTTCACGTAAACAAAAAATGAAGCCGATACAGAGCGTTGAAAACTCGTGTGACGTCACTACTCGCTACAATTTTTACCGAGCCGTAACGTCACAAGCCCGCACTCCTGATCTTTGATGCTTTGTATCTTCGTCAGTTTTTATAGATTTGATAAAGGAAAAAATACGTGTCCAATATTTTTCTATAATCTAACTGACGGACTAAACATAATCATATATTTTTTACTCAGGAAACATCCCTATTCTTAAAACCTCGCATGATTTTGATTCCTTTGCTGATTCTTCAAACCTTCGATGAAAAAAGTATGACTCAATTTTCTAATCTGCAAAAAAAAATAACACATTAAAACTTAAGCCTAACCTATTTTGTCTTATAAAAAACACCAAAGCTCACACAGTGATTTATAAAGTGTGGACAAGAAACAATGGACAAAGCTACGAGTATTATCCTTTATGTCCAGTTCTAAGATAGTTGTAGGTCTATGGAAATTCGATAGTTGATCGCTGGAATTTTTGTGAATTTATTTCTATGATCTTTGTAATGAAATTGTTATATAATTATATATATATGTGTGTGTGTTTGTGTGTGTAAAATCATAAGTATGTAGGTAGGTACTTACAAAACTTACTGGTGGAAAACAATTTCCGAAGTTTTACCTATTTCTGAACTGTTCGCGAAACGTCTCTTTTTACTGAAAAGAAAAATAATAATTTTTCTAAAAATAAAATAAAATAAAAATATGTATCCTAAAATTAAAAGTAAAATTTTTCACGTTTCGAACTCATCACTCGCTTATCCAAATCCATGCAAATACCACTAAGCCAAACGAACGATGAAACTTCTTATGAATTTACGCTTTCAATAATACAAAATAGCCTAGTACCTATTTGGTTATAATTTTTGATATATAAAAAACATAAAAATGTACTTACTTTACTACTTCCATGAGATGTTTTTGTTTGTTACTATAGAAGCGCTTTTTTGTTAGCAAATATTTTTACGACTTAGTAATATATTGTGTACACAATACATTACTAAGTTGTAAAAATTATCTTATATTCTATAACTACCTACCAATATCTTTACGTCCCAAAATTTTTACAACTTAATGTAGTTTTAGGAACAAAATAAAATATGAACATTGTAATATTATATTTGAAGTTGTCAAACAACAAAATATGAAATGAACGGTTAGCGGTGAAAAGCGACATACGTCCGTCTAGCAGCGCGCCTATGCGATCACTGTCCGCTGCCATACGTATGAAAGAGAAGCGCGACGACGCGACGTTCGTAACTTATTACAAACCATAAAAAAATTAATTTAAAAAAATAAGTTGAGTAGTCAAAAAAAATAAAACAACCAAGTTCTGTATTTAAATATGATACGTAATTGGTATAAATTTTACCAAAGTACGTTGATAAGTAATGCAGATATTTTTGTTTGAAGATCATTTTAAGAGGTTAGTTTAGCATTTTTTTGTATCGAGAAAAGTTTTCAATATCGTGTTTTGAATACAACAGGGTTCTCAGAAATATATTCAAGCTTAACATATATTTTTTCCACCGTCATAAACTGAATAGATTTGGCTAAAAAATTGTTTGAAACAAGCCTATTTGGCTCTTGTCAGCGCCTTAAATCGCGTGATTTCATGTCATAGACACTTTACTATCTAATGTGATGATGTGTATCTGAGTGCTGTCGCACAGTCGCGCCGTGCCTGTCTGACGGAGCCTACGTGAACCGAAAAATGCTTACGATAAGAAACAACATATTTACAACGCTTACTCACATGTTCAAATGAAAACAATGGAAAGAATTTCCACCGAGGTTGAGTTATAAATCTGTACAAATACGCTGGCAAAATATCAAGCTAATATTTGGAGCAGCCACGGTTTTTATTTGAGGTCATGTCATATTCTGTACAAGATTACTATAATTGTAAACTGTACAATAATAGTCAATGTTTAGACTAGGACTACATAATTATCTTTGCACAAATAAATATCTTCGCGTTGAACTTCAAGCGAACAAATAAATAATTATGATATAAGAGAAAGAATACATACAAGAACATTACAATCTACCGACGCGAAGAACAACGCAACATAAAGAGATAATATTTCTGTTTGTTTGCAGAAGTTAATTAATGTTTATAAATATTTTGTAATTGGTGTAAATTATACAAAGAATAAAAAGAACTATAAAAAAAGCAAATCATAATTGTTTTAAAAGCTCCTAATAGATACCGGACTGTTTGTATTTCGTGCGACAGAGATTACGAAAGCAAATTATATATAAACGTTCAAAATTAATTAAGGTCACATACCATTAATGAACAACCATTTCTAAGAAAAACAAGAAAATAAACTTCTTATTAGTACCCAAACAAACGTTTAAAAGAACAATTATTTATAACACTGTTTACGACACAAAGATATGTATATCGCAATGAAATACACAAATAAGTAAAATTTATAATGTCTGTAATATCAAACAGCTTTTTACTAAATGCATACTTAATATGAAAGTACGTACGATACCTAAAACAAAAAATTTCAGAAGTTTGTCTGTTGCAGCTTATGTCCAGAACGGTTGGACCGATTTTGAAGCGACTATCACGGGCAGATAGCTGATTTTATAAGGAGTAACTAAAACTTAGTTACTCCTTATAACATCAGCTATCTGTAGAAGAAGGATTAAGGTTCCATACAAAAAATAAAAAAACACATGAAAATTTTATTCACGCGGGAGCAGCCGCTGGCAGAACCTAGTATTTTATAAATTGTTGCGCATTCCTGACACGTCCTTATAATGTCAGCATTAAAGTTTTCAGAAAATAAATCAGAATGTTTATGAGGCCGTTTCAAACTCAAAATTATTTATGAAAATTGGATGTATTAATAAAGGGTCTATAAATCATGTGTAAAAGGATATTATTGGCTTCAGTTCTGAGTTATCACTGGAAAACAGCGCCCCGCCCCGTGTAGTTCCTGTTCCGGTGGGAATATGATGATAAAATATCAATATAAGCCTATGTTACTCAGGGTGAATGTAGCTTTCTAAAGGTGAAAGAATTTTTGAAATCGGTCCAGTAGTTTTTGAGTTTATTCGTTACATACAAAAAAACAAATCTTTCCTCTTTATAAAATTAGTACAGATCAACTAAAAAAGAATACTATCGGATCTCCATTACTTATATAATTGATTTTTTAACCGACATTTTTGTATATTGATGTTCAAATCAAATACAATTTATTATAAAAAAAAAATTGTAAATTCTGTTCGTCTACCTACTAGTTTTTAGTTCTCTGATATCGACTTGATTCGATATCAGAGAACTAAAAAACTAAATAATTCCAACTGTTTACTATTTACGATCGTACTCGAATGACCCCGGTTATATGATATATCGGAACGTACTGAAAATTAAATATAATTCCTTGATAAAAACGACTCACCCGGCTTTGTTTACCAACGTTTTTGCATTGGTACTAGAATTTAATATGAAACAGATATCATGGTTTTGTGATAAGAGTATTTTTATTTTGGTTACGTACGCATATTAATAACAATACCCCGAATTTGAAGAGGAGAATTTCAATTCAGAAACTCTATTTTGTCTAATGATGAAGTAGACCTTGATGACGGGGTCACAATTTTGGCGGAACAAACTGAATTATTTAGTGAAACTTATGAATTGATGATAACCACAAAACAAACTAGACATAACTTCTTCCAAATCAAACCAGTTTACAGAGAAAACCACATGAAACGCATTTCTTTATGCTTTATAGATGGTTTCTTCTAAAACCCTTCTGAAAAGTACTGCTTAAATACTTACTTTGTTACATGGAAATGCAAAAGCCCTCTAACGGCTTGATCAAATAATCTAGTCTCGAGCGATGGCAATACATTGGAAATGTATTTTGTAAACGTACGCAATTTGACGTTCTCTGTTTACATAGTTCCCGAATAACAAACAAGACAAAATCTTAAAAATATGTCATTTATGCAACATTAAAATCCACTATAAATCTGTCTCAAAGGATACAAAATATAACCTTATCCTTGCAAATACATAGATATTTTCAATAAAAGACAACACAATTTGCAATTTTGCAAAAGGGCAAAGACCCACTGTACTACATTATTCCAGAGAAAAGTATATAATTTAGGTTGGATGTGCATAATATTTTAAATCTTGTGTATGAATGTGGATAGTTTTAAAGCGTAGAGGGAATAAAAAAAACGATGGATAGATGTTGTGAGCAATGGTATCAGCGATGTTTGGGATCTTGATGAAAACCGCTTCTTTTTATTATGATTTATTGTACTATCTGATTTACTAGGCTCCGTAAATACCGAAAATTATCACAAGGGAAAATTATACTCCCGGAATAAAAATATCCTATGTGTTCCATTCAGTAGTTTTTGCGAAAAATAGTAACAAACATCCATACATACATACTTTCGCGTTTATAATTAAATTAGTTAATAAAATTATTCAGAACACTGTTTTACACTATTGTACCTACACTGATACTGCACACGTGTCAAGTTCATATTTAGTTTGACAACTATGATATGACGTTGACATTACTAAACAAGCTACATAAAATAAGTTGTCTACTTAGATAACGGCAAGTAATATAATAATAATAATAATAATTTATTGATAATTTTCGAGTATTGCAGTACATGGGTATATAATTTATATATATAATATGGAAGAAGAAGAAATGCTTTTTCGATTCTAATTACATTGGGATAAGAGTGCTATGAGTCAGATTGCACTACTACCGCTGAACTGAAACTAGAGTTCGAGAAAAGCAAAACGAAGCACAATTTGGAAAAAAAATACTCCTGTACTTATTCAGAAATAAAACCACGTGGAGCACGTTTCCACATTCAGGAACGTTATTCAGTCTGAAACATACACCCTTGTATAACAATTTCGACAAATAAAACCGCATATATTCATGCGAAGTTATGCAAATAGTGTTCTGAACACGCCATATTGGTATAGGGAAAGGGGAAACGTTTACAGAAAGTAGGCCACATGGGGGAAGCCAATGTCCTGACTGAGCTGCATTATGGAGGAAATGGTTTCTAACTACCTTATTTAAATCGAAGGAACGTGGAGTTCTAGACTGAAGACCAGTTCAAGTGTTTTGTCTATTCACCCGTCTGCGCCAGAAGGAGGATAATTATGGTTGCGGAATTTGATCCATAGAGTCAACGCGGCTCAGGAACGCAGCGGGCACTAGGAGGAACACGGGTGGGTTTTAGTCAGTAAGAGTCTGACACTCACTTCCAATGTGCCCAGAGCGGGAGAAGTCATTTGATGATTTCCCATCCAGAAAAAAAAATAGGAGAATTATTTTTCCCCATAAACTAATTTTCATTTCTTTCCCGGTCACATGACTGGCTATTCTTTCAATTTTTTTATTTTTAATGTAACAAAATGGCTATCCGTCCACTACATTACTTCGATGTTAGGTAAAATTCACACCCTAGTCTCACTGAACTCCAAGCATAACATACTGACGTGATATTCTTCCATTTCTCCATTGTTATTTCAGTCAACCGATCACTATAGCTAACGATAAACATTTAATGACCTAGAACTTGATTGAAGCTTATAAACTTATAGGTAATGTAACCTCTCAAAGTATGTAAACAGCTGCTACTGTTTTACTACTAAAATTGCTATAAATTTTGCTCCAAAATCAGAGTAGAGTTTGTCCCAACTACAGACGTTAGGGTCGTCTTCCACTCTACCCGGATGTAACTGAGTACTAGTATTTACTCGGAGTGATAGGCAGTCGCTCTGAGTAATTACTAGTACTCAGTTGCATCCTCTGGGCTCGACAACTGGGTAAAACGATACCCCTTAGCAAGACTGGTGTCAGATATTCTGACTTCTGACTACGCGTTGCGACTGTCAAAGATGTACAAATGACAGCCGAGGTCAAACAGCACGTGCTTTCCGAGGCACGAAGGAAGCTACACAATAAAAAGAAAATATCTATACACGGACACGAATACAGAACATTGACAGAGCAAAATATCTCTAAGAAACACAAATATTTGTTCTACACGGAAATGAAACGCGCCACCCTGAGCATTAGAACAAACGACACTGTGCCAACTGATACAGAAAGTCAGGTCATGGAATCTGTAGACTTATCTATCTCGTGTATTTCGGAAACTATATCAACTACCTACAATAGGAAACATACTGATTTTTGACGTTATCAGCTGTTGGCAAAGGAAGTGCTGTGCGATTTTGATATTAATAGTGCCAACATATACCTTAACTAATATCTTAAGTAGAAACCTAAGAGTTTCAGAGAGTTTTTAGTATAAAATCTCAAAGATATCTTTTAGGGATTCATTGGAATGTCACAATGGTGATTCCGTTTCACTTATTGTGTTTTTTGTATTATCATGTACTAGCTGACCCAGCAAACGTTGTTTTGCCATATAAAGTAAAAACAATATTTAGGGGTATGAATGGTGTTCTATAAATATAAAAAAGTCGCAGGTGAAATGTAGCTTTCTATTGGTGAAATAATTTTTAAAATAGAAAACTTAAAGCTAAAATACTTCTTAGCTGTATCCCACGGTTTCACCTGCCTGCGCCATTTATTCTTTCTGGTTCAGTGATCTTTCTTTCGTCTGCTAAGGATAATAGCTTGATGTTAAATAATTATCGTTCTGGTATCCTGGTACTTTGTAAGTCTTCACTCACAATTCCAGCCCCAGAAATGCTTCGACATGTTTATGGTCTGCTGGTACGCGTGAATCCTTACCTACTTCTTAAGTTTTCGACATGTTTCTTTCTGGTCTTCTAGTAGGTATTTGTGAATCTTTAGCGCATGCAATTTTTGACAGCTACGAAACAAAGGAACATTTATGGAAAATAATTCATCTTTCATAATTATGTATTCGTTGAGTTTGTTAAGAAAGCACTTCCAGCCTTATTCTATGAAGTCGACCTTTCTAGATTTTATTAATCTTTTGTTTTGGTTGCTAGGTTACACTCTTTTGAATTATCTACAACGCACTAAATATATTTCACCGAAAACCATTTTCCACTGCGTTTACTTTAATAGAGTTTTCATTGTTTTTAAGATGTATTCTGCTATTCGGGGCGGAGACAAATCCAACGAATCAAAAACCAAGAAAATTGGTCCAGCAGATCTCGAGTTATAAGTGTTGTAACAAACCCGACTTTGTTTTATATATATATATAGATATAGAATATAGATATAGATATAGATAACAGTGCTTACTTACATAGTTGTTACTTTTATAATGCGTCTACACGATACAAACATTCTTTCACACTGACATTTGTCTGCACGGACTTTTTTGTAAGTCTGTGCAGACATACACCATACCATTTTTATTCAGAGTTCAAAGTCTGCACAGACTTAAGTTTGTATAGAATGGGCCGACTATTTTACTACCATTCTTGGGGCTTAGATATTCAAATAACAAGAAATTACAACCACAACAAACGATAACAACTGTCAATCTATGAGACGCTAAGACCGATTCTTGTGAAGCTCTGAGATCACTACAGGAAGAAGTAAAAACAATAGAATCCAATCTTAACGTCACAATTCACTGGCGCATAACACAATAAAGCAACAAAAACGATGTAGCATTGAGGCATGAGTTGACAAACGCAAGCTCTCCTTAGATCACGGAGCCCAAGATTAAATAATCCATAGCGATACGGTTCAGTGAGCCGGGACCTTAGTAACAGACCACGAAACATACTACAGATTTTATAAAGCAGATGTGAATGAAAATTGACCGAATGGTGCTTTTGAAGGACAGTCACTGATCTTATTGATGTCCTACGAAAGTTTTAAGATTTGTAGTTCTCATTACAATAGAAGCAGATGTTTTTTTTTTTGGACCTTTGAGGGCACGGTAGTGACCACTGTCACCTGGATAACTGTGAAGCATTTATGAATAATGGAAGTTATTGGTTTTATGTGGACTGTTTTTATAAATATGTGATGTCTTTATCACCTTTGGTTTACTTTAAGTACGCATTTTAGTTATGTGCATGAAGTCTAAATGAATAAGGACCAAGCTTGCTAATGGATGCAGCTGAATACCAGTATTTTACGTGGAGCGGCCGCCTACCAGACCTCGACCACCTATTAACTGGGTAACACGGTACTTCTTGGCAAGACTGGTATGATTTTCTGGCTTCTGACAATCCGTAACGGCTACCAAAGGTCTACAAATGACAGCGGGGACCAACGGCTTATCGCGCTTCCCGAGGCACGGAGGAGTCACCCATCCACAGACAGACCTCGGCAAGCGGTGCTTAACCTTGAAGATCGACTTGGGCAGCTAAAAAGTCTGATCCCGTTTCCATTCTGTCAGACTCTTAATATCTAAAATCTATCCGAGTTCTAGTTCTAATGTCCTTTACGTTCCAGGGCCGCAGAACTATTTCAAAGAAATTCCGCAACCGTGGCAATCTCGTATGTGGCTTCAAGGTCTTATAGAGACTAGAAAACTATAATAGCACCTCTAATACGTATATTTACCTATATAACATCCAGGCCTTCTAACACAGACGTAAATATTTTCATGAGGCGAACACACACAACAAATTCACATTAATAGCCCACTATATCTTTCCCTACCCACATCTCCCACGCAATCTTAACCTTCCATCGCCTACATAACAAATACATAAGAAAACCTGACCTCAGCAACAGAATCTATATAAACTCATCTAGTTAGACGCTGACCAAAACGTAACGTGCCGCGTTACGTAATCGTCACGTCATAGCTTCGGGTCGACATTGAAAACGATGCCAAATCTTTTGTGTATCAACAATCGTTTGGTTTGTGTTACAATCGGTTAGTATGGGGTTAAAGGTTATTCAATTGATTGGTTTTTGATTAATAATGGGTATTTTTGTGGATAGTTCCGTAAGTGCTGTAAAAGACCCAAGGGCAAGCCGCACTGCAATAAAATTCTATACTCACATTGCATAAACCGTTTATTGTGCTTTTTCTAGATGTTAATCTATACTAATATCATAAAGCTGAAGAGTTTGTTTGTTTGAACGCGCTAATCTCAGGAATTACTGGTTCGAATTGAAAAATTATTTTTGGGTTGAATAGACCATGTATCGAGGAAGGCTTTAGGCTATGTATCATCACGCTTAAGCCAATAGGAACGGAGCAGCGATAAAGAATGTTTTAAAATCGGGGATTCCACGGGGGCGAAGTCGCGAGCAGCAGCTATCATAGATAAGGCTCGGCAGACCGGTCATTGAGCACTAAAGGGCCAAGAGCTTTTGCTCAATCTGAGAGAATCTTCTGCCCAGTACGCGAAAAGCTTTTTTTATAGACGGGAAATCATCCGCTCTGGGGGAGCGCAAGGGAGTGGCAGATTCTTACTGGCCAAAACCCATCCGTGTTCCTCCTAATGACCTTTGTGTTCCAGGGCTGCGGTGACTCTTTCGAACAAATTCCGCAACCATTCGGAAAGCCTGGGTGAGGACGATCATGATGAAGAAGAAATTTCGCCAAAATCACCAAGTGCTACTACAAAGATTGGTGATATAATACAATATGATGATACTTCAATAGACAAGACACGATTTTCTATTAATCTGGAGACAACAAAGAAATATTATGTTGATATACGAGTATATTATACTTTATTATTATTTTTTTATAAATGAAATAGTAATTTTACTTTAAATCTAACTATATAATACACTTAACCTAAAAATAAACTAAAATCCTCCTAAAATTGTATCAAAAAACTCGTCCGCATCGCTATCGACTGGGAGTGAACCCAATAGACTGGCGGCATTGCCACGTTGTATGGCAATACTTATCCTCTGTCCGAAGTAAAATGCAGCACTTGGGTATATATAAGTGTGATAACATATACGAATATATGTTATCACTAGCAGTCTTCGCCTCGCGGTCTTCGCTCGCGTAGTTCCTGTGGTAATGCGGGGATATAATATAGCCTATGTTACTCGCTTATAATGTAGCTTTACATTGGTGATAAAATGGTTAGTATCGGTCCAGTATTTTCAGAGCTTATTTATCCTCTTTATAATATAAGTACCTATAGATGATCATAATCCATTGTAGAATATTACTCACCAAAAATCAAGTACCTATTCGTGATAGAAGACTTTGATACCAGTTGGCTTTGATACCAAAACAACAGTCCTATATACAGGTCAATATTGATAGAAGAGGCCTTGCCTGATAGATGGGTAGTAAAACGCATTACTTAGTTTGAGCGTATGAGCCATTTCCGACCTTACTGCGTCAATGAGAAAATTGACTTTGGAGAGATGATTTGAGATAGACTTTGAATACAATCTAGGACTAATTGAATTTATCTAAAGGTGCGGTTCAGGACTCTACTGAAATTTCAAAGTACATCTCGTTAGGTTCTTAATAGATTCTTTAATGAATAAATAATATGTTGAAGGCCCTAATGAGGAGTGCTTTGAAAACTCTCCAAACACTCCAGTATCCTACTAAACTACAGTCAGTAACAAGGGAATTCTTTTCTGTAGATGTTGAAAAATTCACAAGAAAAGCAGAATTTCCTAACAGAAAAGGCAAAGCAAATACGCTCCCCTACTACCAAGAAATAGATTAGTTTCACAAGAACCCATAAGAACTCCCCCTAGTTCAACAACTAATTCATAGCTGTTAGGAAATCACACAAACATTTAATTTATTATAAGAACCAACACACAACCTACACGTTGCAATACAAGGAAAACATGAGTTTGATAAAGCTACAATGTTGTGTTAGCTCTCAGTGAGATAAGTACGAGTACCAAAGTACATCGATGTGTGACGTCACATATACGAGGTGCACGTAAGCCTAAAGTGCTTGAAGCTTAGTCAACTTGTTGCAGAAATTGACCAACGTACCAGGGATTTTGAGGGCAGAAACTTTGTGTCATCTGCCTAGCCTTTTCCCAACTATATTGGGATCGGCTTCCAGTCATACCGGATTCAGCTGAATACCAGTATTTAACATGGAGCGGCTGCCTACCAGACCTCCATAACCCATTAACTAGGGAACACGGTACTTCTTGGCAAGACTGGTGTCAGATTTTCTGGCTTCTGACAGTCCGTAACGACTGCCAAAGGTCTACAAATGACAGCCGGGACCAACAGCTTAACGTGCTTTCCGAGGCACGAAGGAGACTCGGTATGTTAAGGCGCGTCCCCGAGCAAAACGCAGCGGTAGCCGTTTTTTGTGTAGTTTTTAGGAGCCATCTTCTCATTATCCATTAGAAATATCAACAAATAAAAAATACATTAAATTTCTACATAATCTCGACTCCAAAATGGTAGTTTTATTTTTTTATTTTTAAATCGCAATGTTTAATTATAGAGCCGCAACGAAACGACAGAAATGAGAAAGAATAATTTTGCAAATGCATCTCCTCGTAAAATAACCATTATTTTGGTTTGCGACTTAAAGTAATGGATAGGTAATTTAATAATAAACATTTTGCTAGTTTTATTTTTTATTTAACTCGAAAATTTGATTTTATATAGATTTTACTACAAAATCTGAGCGTAATCGCTACGAATCTTGCGGGTGCGGCGAAGAGGGAACGAATGCTCAAGGTTATTTGGTCAGGGTACCGCCTTAAGATAGTCACTCATCCACAGCCCAACCTTGGCAAGCGTTGCTTAACCTTGAAGATCGACCTGTGCGGCTGTTCCTTAGCCACGAGAGAAAGAGCAGAAACTTTGTGTGAAGCTTTAAATTTAATGTTTGAAATCATAATGTGATCCTAGAAGATAAAGTTAGAAAGAATGATCATCATATCAGTCGCAAGACGTTCACTGCTGGGCATAGGCCTTCCCCAAGTGTCGCCACAACAAGCGGTCCTGACTGAGGATTTTGCATCCATCGGCTACCTTATTTTTTTCTGCGCGGTTTTTGAAAAATCAACAAAAATCTAAAAAAATATCTACATTTTCTACATTGATGACCTTTTAGTTTACTCTGCATTGGAGCAGTGCGTTTTTTTTACACTAATGTAATTGGTTCGTTTAGGTGGGGGGAGGGGAGGGGGTTTACGTACCACTAAAAAGTGAAAAATAAAAAACTTTTTACAAAAAAAAATACAACCGACTTTTCGGAAGTCGGTGTTCAAAAAATGAAAAAGGAACCACAAACACCGTTCCGAAATTAAAGTTATTTTGTACTTTTTTGTTTTTTTGTGGAATCGTCGGTTGTATTTTTTTTGTAAAAAGTTTTTTTTCTAGATGTTAATCATAGATAATGCTCGGCAGACCGCTCATAATCAGCCTTTTAATGTTCCCACTGCTGGGACACAGGCTTCCTCTCTAGGAGAGGGAATGGGGCGTAATCCAGCACGCGTGCTCAGTGCGGGTCGGTCAATGTCACATGTCTTTGAATTTTTGGTTCTAGGACATGCCGGTAGGGAATGCGGGAATAAAATATAGCCTACGTTACTCGCTTATAATGTAGCTTTATATTGGTGATAAAATGGTTAATATCGGTCCAGTATTTTCAGAGCTTATTATCCTCTTTATAATATTAGTACCTATAGATGATCATAATCCATTGTAGAATATTACTCAGCAAAAATCAAGTATTGGTGATAGAAGACAGTTGGCTTTGATACCAAAACAACCGAGTCCTTTATACAGGTCAATATTGATAGAAGAGGCCTTGCCTGATAGATGGGTAGCAAAACGCATTATTTACTTTGATTGTGTGAGCCATTTTCGACCTTACTGCGTTAGTGAGAAAGTTGACTTTGGAGAGATGATTTGAGATAGACTTTGAATACAATCTAGGACTAATTGAATTTATCTAAAGGTGCGGTTCAGGACTCTACTGAACTTTCAAAGTACATCTCGTTAGGTTCTCAATAGATTCTTTAATGAATAAATAATATGTTGAAGGCCCTAATGAGGAGTGTTTTGAAAACTCTCCAAAAGTACAGTCAGCAACAAGGGAATTCTATTCTGTAGATGTTGAAAAATTCACAAGAAAACCAGAATTATCTAACAGAAAAAAAGGCAAAGCAAATACGCTCCCCTACTACCAAGAAATAGATTAGTTTCACAAGAACCCATAAGAACTCCCCCTAGTTCAACAACTAATTCATAACTGTTAGGAAATCACACAAACATTTAATTTATTATATCGCATGCTTAATGGAACATTGACCCATTAATAGATAGGTCAGAATTGAGTTACGTGCAGATACAGGCTTCTTTTTGCGCCATCTACCGTCTACCGTTCGAATTACGTTGAGGTTACGCATTGTTACCGCTCTAGCGATATATCGGTCTCTTTCACTCTTGTGGGATCTGACATCATGTTTTCGTCGAATAGCGACTCATGCCAGTTTGTGTCCGACATCTGTGCAGCGAGGCTATTCTTATTTTATTGAACGAAGACCCAATAGTTGTTGAGTGTGTTTACGACTAAACTCAAAGGTAAGTTACATCAAATTGTGTAATCTTATACTGACAAATTAAATTTAAGGTCAGTATACTATAAATTTTAGTAATATATTACGTGAAACATTCAGTTATAAGTCATTTTATCATTGAACGTTGTTAAATTTTTCGAGGCCCATTAGTAGTTAAGTCAGTTTACTATTAAAACCTATCCATTATTAAAAGTAACACTTTGTAACATTCAAGTATAAGTCTGTTTACTACTAAAGCTTATTGTTACTTAGGGGCCGCAATATTAGTTGAGTCTTTGTTTGAAAAAAAATGAATGTAATATACTGCTTAATTTTTTAATTGTCTGTAAATGTTTTATGTTAAGTCATTGTTGGTCTAAATGCTGTGTACAATATTTTATTTGTACAGGAGCCGTAATATTAATATTTATGTTTTAGGTTGATAATGTCATCCAATACGTCGAAAAAGAAACGCGGGGCCAACGAAATCGGATCTTGTTTACTAAAAGTTTTTGAGAAGCTCTCAGCGGAGTCACCAAATGACAATGGGTGTGATTTAATTCTTTATTCTGACAATTGCACCGGTCAAAATAAAAAACTCGGTGTTTTTGGTTGCTTTTTTGTTGTTGAACACACCCGACTTCCGAAATTAAAGTTATTTTATACTTTTTGGTTTTTTTGTTTAGAAGTCGGTTTTATTTTTTGTAAAACGTTTTTTTTATTTTTCACTTTTTAGTGGTTCACTCCCAGCTAAACATACCCATCACAGCATACGTGGTAAACAATAAACAAACATGCGATTTCAGCTATCCCGACAGATTTGTTATCATTTATTGAAATTAACAAAACAACCGCTTGTTCGATTTCGATAAAATTTTCATGGGACCATTTGGGAAGTATACCCTTTCCAACAAAAAAAGAATTTTTCAAATCGGTTGGCAAGCGACGGAGTTATCCGCGAACAAACATAAAAAAAAAAAATTCAACATCCGAATTGAGAACCTCCTCCTTTTTTAGAAGTCGGTTAAAAAATATATATATAATATGGGTATACTTCCCAAATGGTCCCATGAAAATTTTATCGAAATCGACCAAGCGGTTTTCGAAAAATCTAAAAAAAATATTTACATTATCTACATTGACGACCTCTTAGTTTACTCTGCAAAGGAGCAGTACGTTTTTTTTACACCAATGTGATTGGTTCGTTTAGGTGGGGGGAGGGGGTGTAGGTACCACTAAAAAGTGAAAAATAAAAAACTTTTTACAAAAAAATAAACAACCGACTTTTACACAAAAAATCAAAAAAGTGCAAAATAGCTTTAATTTCGGAAGTCGGTGTTCAAAAAACGAAAAAGCAACCACAAACACCGAGTTCCGAAATTAAAGTTATTTTGCACTTTTTTGATTTTTTGTGTAAAAGTCGGTTGTATTTTTTTGTAAAAAGTTTTTTTATCATTTTTCGTTAAAACTTCGTACAAAGATAGTGAAGGAAGTGAGCGTCAGAAATAAAAGGAAAAAATGCTTCCTCTGTGTGAAATTGTACCAACTAATGTCTACATAAATAAGCGAGAACTAAATGAGAATAAAAAGAAAGACCTTAGTGAGCTATTATCAAAAAATTGATCCCAAATTTTTATTCAGATTTTTGTAATTCTATTATTTAAAAGCGTATCTTCCTTAAAATTGAAAACTGATTACATACCAAAGTTAATTATAAAAGAAGTTTCCTTAAGTTTAATTATGTTTGCTTTAGAAGTTTATAGTTTGTGTTTTATAGAGATTTAACTAAAGTTGATTATGACACTATTTTATTTAGTAGGTCTGATCAACAAAGTGGGTTTATATTTTTAACCGACTTCTAAAAAAGGAGGAGGTTCTCAATTCGGATGTTTGTATTTTTTTTTTTTTTTATGTTTGTTCGCGCATAACTCCGTCACTTGCCAACCGATTTGAAAAATTCTTTTTTTGTTGGAAAGGGTATACTTCCCAAATGGTCCCATGAAAATTTTATCGAAATCGAACAAGCGGTTTTTGAAAAATCAACAAAAATCTAAAAAAAATATCTACATTGCCTACATTGACGACCTTTTAGTTTACTCTGCATTGGAGCAGTGCATTTTTTTTACACCAATGTAATTGGTTCGTTTAGGTGGGGGAGGGGAGGGGCTGTAGGTACCACTAAAAAGTGAAAAATAAAAAACTTTTTACAAAAAAATACAACCGACTTCCACAAAAAATCAAAAAAGTACAAAATAACTTTAATTCGGAAGTCGGTGTTCAAAAAACGAAAAAGGAACCACAAACACCGAGTTCCGAATTAAAGTTATTTTGTACTTTTTTGATTTTTTGTGGAAGTCGGTTGTATTTTTTTGTTAAAGTTAAAACTTTTAGTTTTTCATAGCGTTTTTTTTTTGTTTAATGGAGCAATTTCCCGACTTCACTTATATTGATTTATAGAACCTATATAAGACTGATACGATATTTTTTTTATTTTTATCTGCTACTTGTGAAAGTTGCTGTAATAAAAGCTTGATGATTATATTTGTCTTTTAATTAATAAAAACGCCAAAATTAAGTTTATTTACGGTCTGCTAATTTGAATAAAGTGACCCAATCTCTAAATGTGTTTTCCTAAAGTAATCATATACAGACTAAATACTCAATTAGTCACTATAAATAATACATTGTTCAAACTGAAACAGGCTTAAAACTTAATGGAACATTTACTTTCTAAAATATCTGCTTTACTTTTATAAAAAACTGACTTAACTTAGAATGTACTTTTTATAATATTTTTTAAAAATACATAGAAATGATTTCCGTTTTTTTTTTACTCAGATCTCATCAATCGTTAATCATAGACGTTCAAAATAAAAAAATCCATGATTAATATAAATCAGTTTTATTTTTATGCATCAAAAAGTAGGATTAGTCCTCAAAGCAAGATCTTCTTTTGCGATTCCCCAAAAATCGTCTTTTTTGAGTTAAGTCAGTATTCCATTAAGCATGCGATATGAACCTACACACAACCTACACGTTGCAATACAAGGAAAACATGAGTTTGATAAAGGTACAATGTTGTGTTAGCTCTCAGTGAGATAAGTACAAGTACCAAAGTACATCGGTGTGTGACGTCACATATACAAGGTGCACGTAATCCTAAAGTGCTTGAAGCTTACTCAACTTGTTGCTGAAATTGACCAACGTAAATGTCGTATGTGTGTACCAGGGATTTTGAGGGCAGAAACTTTGTGTCATCTGCCTAGCCTTTTCCCAACTATATTGGGGTCGGCTTCCAGTCATACCGGATTCAGCTGAATACCAGTATTTAACGTGGAGCGGCTGCCTACCAGACCTCCATAACCCATTAACTAGGGAACACGGTACTTCTTGGCAAGACTGGTGTCAGATTTTCTGGCTTCTGACAATCCGTAACGACTGCCAAAGGTCTACAAATGACCGTAGGGACCAACGGCTTAACGTGCTTTCCGAGGCACGGAGGAAACTCGGTATGTTAAGATGGTCACCCATCCACAGACCAACCTTGGCAAGCGTTGCTTAACCTTGAAGATCGACCTGTGCGGCTGTTCCTTAGCCACGAGAGAAAGAGTTTGAAATCATAATGTAATCCTAGAAGATAAAGTTAGAAATAATGATCATCATATCAGCCGAAAGACGTTCACTGCTGGATATAGGCCTTCCCCAAGTGCCGCCACAACAACGTCCTGTGGATTTCGCATCCATCGGCTACCCGCGACCCTCACCAGGTTATCTGTCCCTTGTGGTAGGCCTTCCAACGCTGCGTCTTCCGGTACGCAGTCGCCACTCCAGAACTTTTCGGCCCCGTCGACCTTCTGTTCTGCGAGGAATGTGCCCTCGATCAGGAATGATAATATCCGCAAGAGAACAGGTTACCGACATAGGCCGGAGGATCGCCAAACTGAAGTGGCAGTGGGAATGATGATGGCCTTAATTATTTACAGGATGGCAAAGAATAGAATTATCAACAGGAATTGGGAAATAGGTGGGAAGTAACAGCCGCTCCTGATACGAATCTGGATTGAATCTTAATCACATTGTTGATCCGTGCCATACAAAAATATTCTGACAACATTGCAATTGTGATGTTGGAAAAAATATCTTGGACGAAGACGGACTAAATGAGCCGATGGAAAATTTGAAGATCAAAGGAAATCCAAGACAAGAAACAAATTCACAATTGTCGCAACTAGAGCATGAGGCAGTGTCGCAACTACACGAGAAACTTTCAAGTAACAAACACAGGAAGGATAAACGTATTTAGGAACCGTATCACATACATTTTTCAAGATTTTCGCAATGCACGTTCAGATGATATAACTAAATACGTGCTCCGGTATACCACGGTGCAAAAAACGTTGAATTAAACATTGTAAAGGAAGCAACGTCAGATGAAAGTTGTCTGACACGACCCCGTTATACTCGTGCACGGTGATTGGAAACTATTCCTTTCAATCATTGGAGAGCAATGGCTTAAAGAAATCTGGGTCAGACGCCTACTAAGCATTTATATTGATTACTAATGTGATGATTGGTAAATTGTTCTTGATACTTGATTGTTGTTTTGTTTGATTTACATGCTTATGAAATACTAGCTTCCGATCGCGGCTACAACTGCGAGAAGATTGAAAACTATCCCAAGGAAACGTACTCCCGGGATAAAATGATATCCTTTGTGTTATTCCAGACTATAATCTACCTCTGCGCCAAATTTCATTCAACCTTTCTCGCGTGATTGAGTAACAAACATTCATCCATCCACCCAAACATTTGAAAACCTTTGCATTTGTAGTATTACTAGCTGTTGCCCGCGACTTTCGTTTTTCCTCATTCCCGTATATCTTATAGCCTTCCTCCTCATGAATGTGGCTATCAAGTACAAAAATAATCTTCCAAATCTGAATAGCGTTCAAACAAACAAACTCTCCAGCATTATTATATTAGTATTTAGTATAGATTCACTAAACGTGGGCTTGACAGTCCGGATCAGTCTGTCACTACGTTATCTAAAAACGCGACATGTGGCCTTTACTGGAACAGCAATCATTTATTTGTTATGGGAGTGCTATTAAAAGAACCTTCAGGAGTGACGAAACCAGCGATAGTCCGGCGCACCTATGTGGTCACGACACGTGCTAATAATATCGTATAAATGACTAAACACCTAAAGAATAATTTGAGAATTTTGTCCAGAAAGAAAGAAGTGAGAAAGAAAAAGAAATGTTTGCACCAACCCCACATAACTCTACAATATGACAAAGGACCTGGTGAGGTCCACGGGAATCCGGTAGATATGAGAACTATAAGCCTACCCGATATGTTGACACTCAAGGGGTCTCCCTTGAGTGTCCAATAGTGGACGTTTTTCAGCTGAAATTATGATGACGAAGGACCAGAGATGGCATTTTTTTTATTAGTAGCGTTATGCAGTTCATCCAAAAGTTGTCGAATGCTTAACCGGGCTTGCCTGTGGCGGCCTCAATATAAATATTAAAGCCTCCAGCCAGGGCTTATAAAAAAAACTTAAAACTATGCGCTAAGGGCACCCCCTGTGGGGTACGGACCTCGGCCTAGGGCGTCGCTGGAGGGAGCAGCTAGGGACGGGTTGGATTGGCCAACGGACTTTATAATGTTTTATAGTGACTTGATTTATGATTTCCATGTTGGATATTTTTTTTTCTCCCTCTGTATCCTGTATTCATACTTTGCATACTATTGTATAAATTCAAATTCTTAAAACGCAACAGACAGATGTGTTGCTAGGGAGTTTGCTTGCACCACTTCTTCTTCCCAGCTAAAACACTAGGAAGTGATGACGGGTGGGCGTTTCGGGGGACTGTCTTTATGTAAAATTTGACGATCAAAAAGTGCTGGTGCTCAGTCTAGTTTGCATAAATGACTTTTGATTTTGGACAAGTCAGAGATGGCAATAATTATTTCTATTCTTTTGATTTTGCCCCTTTCTTGCTCCTCGTCTTACTAGCTTATTGCAACTTGTCTTTCGCCACATAATCCTGAAGATATCGCATTTAACCGCAGCACACCTTGACTTTGTGCCAAGGTCCGCTTCCCAGCCAGTATTATGGCTAGCCCATTACTCTTGCGTTCGCAAACACTGCACTATATCTGCCAAGAGTTGCACACAAAGCAAATAAACAAGCCACTAAAATAATATGAGATATTTGGTCATTCATCATGGTACTTGAGATTTTCGACTGATTTTCCATGATTAAATTGGATCAATTGGCGATACATTGTAAGGAGTCGTATGATGTAAGCTAGCAACAAGAAAGGTTTTCTTGTTCTTGGTTCCTTTTAGCAAATGTACTATCACTTCCATTCAAACCTTATTTTGTACTAGCAGCGCCCCGCGATTTCACCTGCGTAGTTCCCGTTCCCGTGGGAATACGGGTATAAAATATAGCCTATGTTACTCAGGGTGAATGTAGCTATCTAATGATGAAAGAATTTTTGAAATCGGTCCAATAGTTTTTGAGTTTATTCGTTACATACAAATCTTTCCTGTTTATAATATTAGTATAGATTACGTCCTTACGAGTATACAACCACTGCCATAGTATACTACTAAGCCAGACTGGGCTCGTGTGGTGGATTACGGCCCACTCGCTCGCACAAAGTAAGGACATGTGTTCAAGCAGCGGAAACATTTTAGGCTAAATGTTTTACTCAACTCGATTTGGGAGACCTTTTTGCAACAGTACATTGCGATGCTAAGCTAAGATATTCTGATATAAGGATTATGACAAGTCTAGCCTCATCTTCACTGATTAGTAGCAGACCTCCCATGCGGACTTGGATGGCAACCATGTGCCAGAACGACTGCATTTGTCCCATAAAAGTAAGAAACCATGTTGATATACAGTAGTAAATATGCATATTGAATTTAAACAAGCATAATGGCAGGATGTTAGCTCATCGACAAAAGAACATATTATTATGGCGATGAGGTAAGCTTTTTCCCGAGTCTTGGGCCATTGATTTTCTATAGAAAGATGTTCATATGAGCATGACAACGGAAGAACAATAGGGAAGATGCAATTACAGAATTCATGAACATTTTGTTATCTAAATATATACTTATAACTCAAAAGTGACTGACTGACTGACATAGTAATCTATCAACGCACAGCCCAAACCACTGAACGGATCGGGCTAAGATCTGAGATCGGTATTCGCTAAGAGAGGATTTTGATTAATTCTACCCCCAAGGGGATAAAATGGGGGATGAAAGTTTGTATGAAACTTTGTCAATTTTAAACCGATCGGGCTGAGAGTTTCAAAATCGGGGGTAAAGTAACTATTCCACGCGGACGAAGTCGCGGGCAGAAGCTAGTTGAAATGATAAAATAGCATAAAAGAAGGGCCACTGCAATGTTTTTATTGTAGTTAATATTGATTTTTAACAACTACTACGAATATAACGTGAAACGGAACGTAAACAAACAGCGTCTAGTGACGTCACTGGTGTTATGACAACGAAAAGACGAACTTAAATTTTAATACATGACAGTTGATCTCTGGCAGACCGGAGTCACTTCATCAAATCATCATTCGTTTTCGCATGAAAAGAAAAACAGTCAGTTTATAATCGCAATTTTGGCAATACATTAAAGCGTATTAATTTTTGTATGGTCTATTTTACACGAAATTCTTTTAAATGAAAGCAAGATGAAAATATTGCATGTTCCCTATTTGGAATAACTATTTCGTGATCGACTGCGAAGTACAGATAGAAATTACTCGGGATGGCATCAAATATGAAGTAAACGCAACTAAAGACGTGAACGTGTAATTTCAAGTTAAGCAAGACTTGTTAACGCTGCATAATAATATAAACAAACATACAAACCACTAAATGGTCAAGTACGCGAGGTAAACATGTGTGATATGGCAACGATAAGCATCAGTGTAGGTAACTGATTTCATGCGATAATAGACAATCATACCGAGTAGCGAGAATAGGGCTGTCATGCAGTGACATGTATCACGGATTTCGTGAATTTGTATATTTGTATAAAAATATATTCTAAGGAAACAGATACGTTATATATTCTTGAGACGATAGTCCATACTAAGAAACTAAATGACAAAACCGTTTGGCGAATAGCAAGCATTTTTTATATCTTTTATTTTTTATTTTATTAGGATCTCCAACAAAGAGTACACCTTACATGCTATTTCATAAAGGACAAGAACAAAATTCCATGTGCTCCCTCAATTATAGGAGACCACATCATGCAAAGTTACAATTAAAATTTTATAATATTATTAAAGTTGATGATAAGATTAAAAATAAACATAGTAGAAAGATATAATAAAATAAAATAAAATAAGCCTTTATTGCTGTTAAATTTTTTAACTTACAAAACTAAACATTACTTATGATAAAGGTAGTAAACTTAAAAATAGAGGTAAGAAAACTTAAAAAATAAATAAGTTAAAACATATTCTCGGCATTCGGTTTATCTCTCCTCTTGACAGCTTGTCTTTTGACAAAGGCCTCCTCTAAGGATTTCCATTTATTTCTGTCTTTTGCTGTACGTAACCATTCTGGTCCAGCTACTTGCTTCAAATCGTCTTCCCACCGCTTGGGCTGCCTTCCTCTACTTCTTGTGCTTTCTCTAGGGTACCACTCCGTTATTATTCTGGTCCATTTCTCTTTCTTTTCTCTCAGCATATGACCTGCCCAACGCCATTTTAATTTTCTACATATTGATTGAACTTTTCCGAACTTAGTCTTTCTTCTAATCTTTTTTAATTGTATTTTATCCCTTCTTCTTACTCCCAACACGCTTCTCTCTATCCCGTTCTGGCATATATTTAATTTACTTTGTTGTTGTTCAGTTAGGGCCCAAGTTTGGCATCCATATGTAAGACAGGGCAGTATGCAAGCATTGAAGACCTTCCGTTTCTCTGTCATAGGCATTTCTGTATTTTTCATTATTTCACTCAACGACCAGAATCTCTTCCAAGTGTTAGCTATTCTCCTTTCTATTTCTTTTTGCATGCTCTGTGTTGGTGAGACTAGTTGTCCCAAGTAAATGTACTCGTTTACATATTCTAACTGCTGATTATTGACTGTGATAGCATTTTTCTGTGAGGAATTGGTCATTACTTTCGTCTTTGTTATGTTCATTGTGAGCCCTGCATTTGCACTTTCGTCTGATAATTGCTGTAGCATTTTTTCTAAGGTCATCGGGCATTCGGAGAAAAGTATTAGATCATCGGCGAATCTTAAATGACTCAGTTTGTCTCAATTCACGTTGAGTCCGAAAGTATCCCAACCTAATCTCCTAAAGATCAACTCCAGCACAGCTGAGAATATCTTCGGCGAAATAGGGTCACCTTGACGAACGCCTCTTTCTATCGGGATTTCTTCACCTGTCCTTTCCAGTTTTATTTGAGTTGTGCTTTTCCCATAAATGGTTTTTAGTATTCGTATATACTTTTTATGAACCCCTTGTTGTTCTAATGATTCCCATATGTAGTGGTGTTCCAGAGAATCAAACGCCTTGTGGAAGTCTACGAAGCCCAAAAAATATATTTTGTTGTATTCCCTGTATTTTTGGAGTATCTGGCGTAAGACGTGTATGTGGTCAATGGTCGAGAAGTTGCTCCTAAATCCGGCTTGTTCCATCGGCTGGTTTTCATCAAGGATGTTAGTCATTCTGAACAGTAATATTTTAGAAAAGACTTTGTATATGTTGGACATTAAGCTTATTGGTCTGTAATTGTTAATATCTCCTTTTTTTGTGCAACAAAACTATCGTTGATTTCGTCCAATCATCCGGGATAACTTCCTCCAAAATAATTCTGTTGAATAATTTGGTTAATTTAGGGACAATTATCGGCATAGACATTTTAAGAAGTTCGTTGGTGATTTGATCGGGACCGGGTGCTTTTCCTAACTTCTGCGTATTAATAGCTCTTTCTGTTTCTTCATTTAGAATAGGTGGTACAGGGTCAGTATCTTGTGTTTCTTCTGTCATAGTCGTAGTCAGTTTGTTGTTTTTGCTTTTGTATAACTCCTTATAATATACCGTAGCAATATTTAATATATCCGATCTTTTTGCAGTACTTTTTCCTTCTTTGTTCTTCATATTTGGCATCCAATTCTTCGTCGATTCTAATTCTTTGAACGCTTTCTTTATGCCTCCTGTTTTTTTGATATGGTATTGGAAAGTGTTTGCCCTCTTTTCCTTTCTGTCCTTCCTTATATTTTTATTGATTTTTTTACTTATTTCAGCGATCTCTTTTCGTTTTTCTTTGTTTTTCTTGCATTGTAAAAGCGCTTTTCTTTCCTTAAGTAATTGCATTGTTACGGTGGATAGTATGGCTTTATTATTTGTACAAACTTTTCGAGCTTCAGTTTTAAGAGTTTTAACAAAGTCACAGTATGACGCCTCGATTGGTTTGTTGTGTTTTTTTTCCTCACTTCTCTCCAGAGTTTTTCTTAGGCTGTTTATTATCTCTGCTTTATTTTTAGTGTCCACATAAGGGACCGGTTCAATGTGCAGCCTTCGACTTTTTATGTGTGCCCCTCGTAACGTAGCACGAATCATTTCATGATCCGAGTTAAAATTTAAGTTATGTAAAATTGACAGATTTTTAAAAGCTTTTGGTTTATTGGTCATAATGTAATCGATTTCATTTTTAATGAGTCCATTTGGGGAAATCCATGTCCATTTCTTGTTCTTTTTCTTTTTGAAGAAACTATTTAGAATACTTAGTTTATTTTCTAAACCGAAGTTAACCAATCTTGTGCCGTTCTTGCTCCTGCTGCCGTGACCGTGTCTTCCTACCGTGTACTCTTCGCCACTTTGACATTCCCCAATTTGTCCATTGAAATCGCCCATTATTATAATATTTTTGTGAGCAGTATCCACAGTATTTTGAAGTTTTTTGTAGAATTCTTCTATTTTGTTTATATCTTGCTTGTTATTAGCTTCAGTTGGCGAGTAGACCTGAATAATTGACCATAATTCATCTCTGCTATTTTGTATGGGAATCTTTATGTTGAGTAGTGCTATTCTTTCTGATATGCCTTTCAGTTCCTCAATTCGTTCGGCAAATTTCTTTTTTATCATAAATCCAACACCGTATTGCCCTGGTGTTTCTCCTTTATAGTGCAGAATATACTTCCCGTGGTCTTCTATTCTTTCTCCTAATCTCCTCACTTCGCTTATTCCAATAATATCCCAATTAATTTCATCTATTGCTGTTTCAAGTTCTATGAGTTTCTCTGGGGAACTTAGTGATCGTGTATTAAGCGTCGCTATATGTATGTCGCAAGTATTAATCCTTTTTAGTTTATCTATCCTTAGAGGGTGTTGGTCGTTTTCCCCCACGATGACCAGTCGGCTTGGGGGAGGGTGTAATTTTCCTATTGAGTGTAGTTTTGTTCTATTATTTTGTTGTATTTTCCGGTTGCCGAGGGTTAATTGTTATTGTTGCTGGTTTGTAGGAACGTTAGTAAGAGAGTTAGATCTCATTCTCATCACGTCAAATGCGTTTGTTCTATTCGCCTTAAAGGGTTTTCTGATTTGCTGTTTTTTATGTTGAAATTCTGAAGAATGCGGTGAAGAAGAAGTTTCCCGTTTTCTTTTTTCGTTTGATGTTTCATTTTCCTTTACTATCAGCTTATCATATTTCAAAAAAGCTATTTTCCCCTTATTCCTTTCTTCTATCAATTCCGCATGTAATGCCTTCCTTTTGGCCAGGACTTCTTTTGGATAGTCTTCCGTGACATATATCTCCTTCAGACCTTTTTTATTTTTCATTATCTCGTTCTTCTTCCACCCGTTTACGAAAGAACAGAAGACTGGCCTCGGTTTGCTACCTTCTGTTTTCTTTTTCCCTAGTCGGTATAAATTGTTTATTGCATTGTCTTCGATATCAATATTTATATCACTTTTGAAGGTTTTCTTTATCATATTCATTATTTCTAATGTTGTTTTCTCTGTCTCATTCACACCAAATATTATAATATTGTTATTTCTTTTTTCCCTCTTCAAATATTCTATCTCTTTCTCCTGGGTTTCTATTTTCAACTTTAAGCTTTTATTTTCTTCTAAAATCGGGATTAATTTTTCATCCATTCTAGACATTATGTTATTTGTAATAGATTCGGTAATCTCCATCGATTGCTTTTCCATTTCTAGTTTCATATTTTCGAACAAAAGTTGGAATTGTGTATCCATTATGTTAAATTTACGTGAAACGGAACGTAGCGGTAAAAAGGATAAATATTTTTCAACACTGGTAGCACTGACGTAAATGTTATTTATCCGCAACTTACTATTTCCTTGTATCTGTGGCAAGTTATCAGTGACTCACTAGAACTGTCAAAGTCGAAGAGAAATCAGTTGCGGAATAATCTATGGTCTAACCTCAAATGTTGTTGGT
This sequence comes from Hecatera dysodea, assembly GCA_905332915.2. Classification (NCBI taxonomy): domain Eukaryota; kingdom Metazoa; phylum Arthropoda; class Insecta; order Lepidoptera; family Noctuidae; genus Hecatera; species Hecatera dysodea. Next base: position 11,845,960 of record HG995313.1, on the reverse strand, counting down.
ACTTTCTTCTTTGTAGTGGTGTATTGTGCACAATATATCTTCGTTGATACCTCCAACGTTTTCTATCTTCCTTATTGTTGTTGCACTGTATTATTTTGGAGCGTTTTGTATTAGTTTAGTGCGACTTTATGACTTTGATGTTTACACTTCGAAAACCGGAAGCGGAAAAAAAAAGATATATATAAAAGAAAGATATATACCTACATATATATAATCTGGAAATTCTCGAGAGGAGAGGCTCGGAATTCGCCTGTAACATACATATTATGTACTAAAATTGTGCCTTTTTGAGAGAAATAAACAGCTATCATTATAATCTCTCTTTCTCTAGTTACTACCATGCAACATGGCGACCCTAACTGACCATAACCTACATGTGACTGTTCTCTGATAAATCACAATCAATCAGCCACAATGCTGCGTGAAGGGCGGTGAACTAAATCACGGCCATTAGGCAAGTTGTTGGCGGAGGAATTTATGAGTCGTGCCTTTGCCTTGGACTTATTTGGGCATACGTTTATCGTTTATTGATGTTTTCCACATTCTTGTTGGTGATTTAAAGTGTGTTGTGTCGGTTTTGGGCATGGCTTGGCTATAATAAATCGATTGAGTTAGTTTACTGTGTTGTTATGCGCACGCGAAATTCTTTGCTATTATTTCTGTTTGTTCCTGTTTCTATATTCTTTTAATTCAGTGAGGCTGTGGTTGGACTCGTTTGTGGCTACGGGCACAACTGCATTTTTGTTTCAGTTGAGGCCTATTCTCTCATACTTGAGACCACAAAGTCGAATTCGTGTACGTACCAATGTTACTTTTTAATTCATATATGTACTTTATAAGTTTTACTTGGACATCTCTGATAACTCTGGACTTAAAAATATGAAGTCAGAAATCGCCTTGAGCAGCCATGGTCGTTAACAGTTAAACATCTACGTTCTCTACGTTCGTCTCTTTCTCTTTCTTTCTATTTGTATGAGAAGAGACCTTTGCCATGCATTGGGACATTTAAATACTCAATACTCAATTCTTTATTGCATTCCACAATGTAGGCTTAGGTGGCGGGGGGTGGTTGGGTGGTGGTGGTGGTGGCTTGTGGTGGCTTTACATGCTGGTATTAAGATATATTGTATGGACTCCAACATATAGTCGATATCTGTCGAAAATATAATGTAAAAGAGATTATAATTGTTAATCAATTTCGCATCGAAATTAATTAGCAGTGGCAGCATTGTAATCTGATAATAATTAGAAACTGATTCTTTAGATATCGTGATTAATGACGTCTTGATTGTAATGATTTTCTGCAGTGATCTTGACATACTACTGCACTACTTACTTGGTCATCCACTGATCGGATGACAGCAGGTACTTGGATGTTACTGTCTGTAGTCAGCAGTAAAGCACAGTAAGGTGGCTACTATGAAGTACAATTAGTTTTCAAAGAAAACATTCGATGTTACCATCAATGTTGCGGGATTTGAATTTTCAAGGTCAAACTTTGAAAGTGTCACTGCGGCCCTGGAACGCAAAAGTCATTAGGAGGAACACAGGTAGGTTTTAGTCAGTAAGAGTCTGACACTCCCTTCCACTCCGCCCAGAGCAGAAGAAGTCATTTGATGACGACAATCCAAAAAAAAAGACCGTCAATCAGAGAACACGTGGCCGATATTTGCACACAACACAATAGTAGATAATGTTCACTTAAATAAAAAACATTTTGTAAAATTAATATTGTAAAATATGAAGAAGAGTACGAATATGGATGGTGATGATGATGTATGGATGTGTGTTACTTGATTACGCCTCAATGGCAGAATAGATTTGGATGAAACGAACACGAGTAGACCGAAGATTAGATGAGGAATATGGGATAGATACTATCAGTGGCATGCAGTGGTTCGAGTTAGGGTAGGCCAGAAAATAATGTCCAAAAAAAAACACCACATTATTCAGGGTTGAAATTTGATGTCTTTTTTTTGTTTTTTTTTTTTTAATAGGCAATTTAAAAAAAATTAAAACAACTCATTTCATTAAAAATCAACCCTGAATAATGTGGTTATTTTTTAAAATTTATTTGGACATTTTCTCTGGCCTACCCTAACTCTAACCACTGCACGCCACTGGATACTATCTCTGGGAGAGGAGAATCAATTAATAAGCAAATGAAGTGATGACTATAAGTACCCGACATATGAATTCCCACATTCAAGTGGGCAAAGCGGGTGGCAAAGCTAGCATTTAATAAACAAATATACAAAACACAACACAGCATAAATGTAAAGCAGAATATTAACATCAATGAAACATCGACCACTTTTCATTAATTATACATGCGGTTTGGGTAGTAACTTGAACCGAAAATTCTGTATACATAAATTAATTAAGTGTGTAATTTGACTACCTGTAATTACCTGTAATTATAACAGCCGCACGGGTCAATCTTCTAGGTTAAGCAAAGCTTGCCGAGGTTGGTCTGTGGATGGGTGACCATCTTAACATAACGAGACTTCTCCGTGCCTCGGAAAGCACGTTAAGCCGTTGATCCCGGCTGTCATTTGGAGATCTTTGGCAGTCGTTACGGATTGTCAGAAGCCAGAAAATCTGACACCAGTCTTGCCAAGAAGTACCGTGTTCCTCAGTTAATGGGTTGTGGAGGTCTGGTAGGCAGCCGCTTCACGTAAAATACTGGTATTCAGCTGAATCCGGCTTGACTGGGAGCCGACCCCAATGTAGTTGGGAAAAGGCTAGGCAGATGATGAATCTTGTACTGACCGCTGGTGGACTGTTTTCTGTTGCCAAAACTTGGTAAATTGCACTGTCTATATTAATATTATAAAGAGGAATGATTTGATTTTATTTTTGTTTGCATTGAGTAGGCTCCGAAACTACTAAAGCGATTTCAAAAATTCTTTCACCGTTGGGAAGCTACACTATCCCCGGGTTACATAGGCTATATTTTATCCTCGTGTTCCCACTGGAACGGGAACTACGCAGGTGAAACCGCGGGGCGCTGCTAGTTAATTATATTCGAATTCATCATCATTAAATGCTGTATATTATAAACTAGCTTTTGCCTGCGACTTCTTCCGCGCACATGCCGTTTTTCCCGTTCCCGTATAGCCTATAGCCTTCCTCATAAATGGCTGTCATATTATATGTACCAGAGATTTGCGCGACAAATAAACAAACTCATCATCTTTATTTTAAGTAAAGTATAGATTATCGTGATCTGATGATATCACGAGATGTTACGATAAGTTAACTGACTGGAATTGTGAAATAATGAGTCCATCTGACCATGGGCCCAGAAGATTTAGTGGAAAGTGTTTATGTCGCAACTAACGACGCCAACTAAATTAATCTCGGCCTAGCCATTTCATTCGACAGTTTCATATCGGTATTTAATTGAACAGCTACGCAAATCACTTTGTTCAATATCGTTTAATGACTTGCCTAACCTTCATAAAGTCATTTGGGAACTTAGGACACACACACACAGGAACACTTAGGACACACAGGAACTTAGGTTATCCTTACACTGATGTTAAGTTCATTCAAACACTGCAGACAGAAATAAGAGCCCAGTGGAGCTCCGTCGGCATCGTCAGGGTTATGTTTGAACTGGCCATTTAATGCAATAGCCAATTCTACTAGCTAGCTACGACACAGATGAATCTAAGAACGAACGTTCTAAATATGTAATATGTTTTCGTCAAAGGTTATACCTCATTCTATGATCAAAGTCATCAATCAGCCTAGCCTTTTCCCAACTTTGTACATTGGGTTCGGCTCCCAGTAAAGCCGGATTCAACTTAATACAGTTGAATCCGGCTTTACTGGGATGGTGTCAGATTTTCTGGATTCTGATATACCATGACGACTGCCAAAGATCTACAAATGCCGGAACCAACGGCTTAAGGTGCTTTCCGAGATAGGGAAGAATCTCGATATATGTTAAGATGGACACCCATCCACAGACTGACCTTGGCAAGCGTTGCTTAACATTGAAGATCGACCCGTGCGGCTGTTACTGTTTAGCCACGAGCATCAAAATTAAACTAGATGTGTCATCAAGCGCTCATCATTTGAACATCAGCTACGTTACGTTCCAATTCACTATCAAAACTTAAACAAAACCGTATTATGTGACTACTGATAATTTTATCGATACAAAAACACAGTTCCGAGTCGTTTCCATTGTTTTTATCGTTATCGAATGCACTCCAACAAACATTGACCGAGTGATATTATCCATAAGATAGGGAAGGGGCGAATGTTTTCAAGAGATTTATTTTGTTTAAAGTTTTACTATCAGTAAATAATACAAATTGTGTTCGGGATTTTTTTAGGTTGAAATTGACGTCATAATTTATTAATAATGATATCAGCCAGTTTTTTTCCAATGACGGGGAACATACCTCTTTATACTTGTACAGAAAAGGAATGAACATTGATCCCAGAATAGGTTAAAGGTTCTTGCATTTTTGGGACTACTCATAATTGCTATAATATTTACCGTATTTTAGAAGACGAAGTTTAAAGACATGGATAGTTACAGGAATGAGAGTAAAGAAAATGGAGTAAATGATAGCTTGACAGGAGGGAATGGATGATGGAAACGTTGCGCCGACCCCAAGTTATATTGACAAGGTAAACAACAACAATCCTGACGATTGTGGAATTTGTTCGAAGTAGTCACCGCGGCCCTGCAACGCAAAGGGCATTTAGAGGAACACAGATGGGTTTTAGTCAGTAAGAGTCTGACACTCCCTTTCGCTCCGCCCAGAGCGGGAGATGTCATTTGATGATGATCTATTTCCAATACATATAAAAAAAGAACGTGATGAGCGTATTACTGGGTATATAAATATTAACCATAGAATATTTTGAATTATTGTTAACATAGCTGTTAAGTTATTGTGTTACTGATATCGTTTTATTTTAAGAATGACATAGTTTTATAAGTATGTTGTAATGGTACCTACAAGAAATTTGTAAAACAAAGGAAAAAATTTTTTTCTAAAATAAAGACATTTTTAGGGTTCCGTACCTCAAAAGGAAAAAACCTTTTAGGATAACTTCGTTGTCCGTCTGTCTGTCAAGACCCTTTACCTCGCGAACAGGTGGAGGTCACCATCTGCCTAGCCTTTTCCCAACTACAATGGTTTCGGCTTCCAGTCATACCGAATTCAGCTGAATACTAATATTTAACGTGGAGCGGCTGCCTACCAGACCTCCACAACCCATTAACTGGGTAACACGGTACTTCTTGGCATGACTGGAGTCAGATTTACTGGCTTCTGACAATCCGTAACGAGTGCCAAAGATCTACAAATGACAGCCGGGACTAACGGCTTAACGTGCTTTCCGAGGCACGGAGGAAACTCGGTATGTTAAGATGGTCACCCACCAACAGACCAACCTTGGCAAGCGTTGCTTAACCTTGACCAGTGCGGCTGTTATTTTTTTGCCACGAGCTCCTCGGGAGGTATCGAGTTAATATAAACAGTTACGACCGTTTATGCTGCAAAAACGTATATTTCATCAACACTCTCAAGGGACTCAAAATGTATAGGGTACTTTCTGTTGACCTAGTACTATGAAATTTAGCAAGAAGAAAGATCTTACAGTACAAGAACAGGAAAAAGTCTAATAATTGGGAATTTGTATTATTGTCATATCACTATACCCCATTCGCAATAAGATTAGACATTGAAATAAATCTTTTTTACAGTCCATTCAACCGATTTTGACTTCTATTGCGTTTGTGGCATGACACATGGCAGCTGCAGTAAACAGTTGGTATTGTAATCCCGTTTTTGCTTTGAATGCCATCCTTATGCCTACGGAATAGAAGTAAAAATCGGTAGAACGGACTGCAAACAATTTTGATCCAATGTCTAATCTTATTGTGAATGGAGTATAGGGTTTGACTGAACTTAACATACCAGAACATAAATGATTTTCAGTATTACATAGTTTCCTTTTCCTTGATAGTTATCACTTAAAAATAACTCCCAGCAGTACTTATAAGTACATTCCTCATTACCAACATAGTTCTAAGTAGCGACATGACATCACCCCACCTGATACACTTGTGCAATCAAAGTACAGTCAGCTACATAAGTGTTATCTGGGTAATTAATGTTAACGGTACCGATTGCAAAATAAACCGATCAATTGAAGGTGATTCAAGGTTAGAATAGATCGAAGATTTTGAAGTTTAATGAATTATTTAAGAGTTGTGTTGTTCGTCTCTATAACAAATTAAATTAATAAAAATAAATAGTAAAATAGTTATTTTTCCTTAGTATATAATTTGTTTGATTTCTCCCCATTTCTGAACTACCATTTTGAAGTTGAGTAGGTACGTATTTGTCAAATTATATTAAGTAAAGCCTTTTAGCCTGCAAACTTCTCAAAGTTGGTAATTAAAGTAGGCACAAACCTTATACAATTGTAATTAAAGCAGGCACAAACCTGTTACAACTGTATACAATTGCACATCTCGGGTAGAACAAGAATGAGGTTTGGAAAGGAACGTGGGGACCGGCACAAGAAAAGAGAGGCCTCCGCAGTGAACGAAGTCGAGCTGTGTGTATATGATGATGAAGATACTTATAATAGAAACTAGCTGACCCGCGCAACTTCATCTGAGTCACATGAGAGAGAAAGAGAGAGAAATATAGAGAGAGAGAGTGAGAAAGACAAAGAGAGAGAGAAGATAAAATAGCCGTTCTTGCAACATAGTTCATTGATGCTCGGTCGCAGCGTGATGTTATAGACCCTACAGCCCGCCTCGATAAATGGGTTATCCAATACTAAAAGAATTTTCATTTAGTATTCGATAGCCCATTTCAATTCGCACAGCGTTCAACAAACCAAACAAACTCTTCCACTTTCAATATCAGTATCTAGATACTCGTAAATTCGCAGAAACTTGACTATCGAAACGTTAAGAAATTGAGTAAACGGCAAATGCAAAGAAACCCAGATTAAACCATTAGCAGCATAGTAACTAACTCATCTAAATAACACGACTCTCAAATAATATAAATCCACGCATGCAAATTGTGAATTTCCTAAACCGGACACCAAAAAAAAATCGTCTATTGATAAATAATATGCGAATCATAATTATGTTTATTTATTTACAAGGCCGAAACGAGGTTAAAACAATAATAAAAATGTCATTAAGTAATTATCGCTTTTTTATTACAAATCGCCAGATTTTATCGGAAATACTTCTAACGATTGCGTAACCGACTGTACATGTTGACACGGTATATCGATTTGAATCTAAATCAGGTATCGATTAAGTAAGATGGATACCTACTAAACGTTTAATTTCCCTTGAGTTTGGAATGTAGACTGTAGTACTGTGTACTGAGGTAAATAAAATGGAGGTAGTATTTTCTTAAATTCATCTTCATTCATTCAAAATAAAAATGGTAGCTTTGGTTTAAAATCCTAACTAGAACTTAGTTAGGACCATTTTTATTTTTTGGCGTGTGGTAATTCTCTCTCCAAAAATTGTCAGTTTACTACTGACTTCTACACATTCAGAATCATCATTGTCCCAGCCAAAGATAAACACGGGCATAGCAGAACTCGCTTGATGGCGAATAAGCTGCCACCATTTCAGGGGCAAGAAACACTATGAATGAATATATAATTCAATCTAGCAGGACATAGGCGTTTAAGTAGGACTTTCTAAACTACTTCAGTGAATATTCCCAGACAGACGTTATATTTTGCGCGACAAATATTTAAAAGAATAATTTCAAAAGCGTCTAACTGAAATCGAATATACAAACAAAAAAAAACCGCTTGTTCGATTTCGATAAAATTTTCATGGGACCATTTAGGAAGCAACAAAAAAAGAATTTTTCAAATCGGTTGGTAAGCGACGGAGTTAGTTATGCGCGAACAAACATTAAAAAAAAAAAGACAAACATCCGAATTGAGAACCTCCTCCTTTTTTAGAAGTCGGTTAAAAATATAATTACTTATTCATTTATTTTACAATACCTAGTCAACACCCTATTCATGAGGCGTGCTCATCATAAAATACTACCCCGAACGACGCTAAAAAAAAGAAACAAACAAACTACCTACTACCAACGAACGAACAGCTAATCCAACGCAGAGCTACAAACCATTAATATTGCAAAAGAGGGTAGTTACCTCGACGGTAACCTCTTGCCCCCAGTTCGCTGTCGGAATACGAATTAATGTTTTAAGGCTGATTAAAATTCTTATGTATCGACTGGGCGGGTTTAGGGAAAACTATCAAATCTAAACTGTTTCGAATTCATGGACATGGATCATCCATTTATAACGTTTTTTTGTGATTTATTCCCGGATTATTACTCATCATCATCTTCCTGCCGTTATCCCATGTTACTTGGGGTCGGCGTAACACGTTTTTTTCTTCCATTCTGTCCTGCCAGCCGTCACGCTTTCCCGGATTATATCCCCCCCTTCTCGTGTTGGATAGCCCATTTATCGAGGAAGGCTATATAAAATCACGCTACGACCAACTGGAGCGGAGCATCAATGAAAAATTATGCAAAAACTAGGTTACTTTTTCAATCTTATGTGATGCAGACGAAATTGGGCGAGTCAGCTAATCTACACTAATATTATAAAGAGGAAAGATTTGATTATTTGTTTGTTTGTTTGCATTGAATAGGCTCCGAAACTACTTGACGGATTTGAAAAATTCTTTCACTGTTGGGAAGCTACCATAGACATTATATTTTTATGGAAGCTACACTATCTCCGGTGAACATAGGCTATATTATATCCCCGTATTCTCACGGGAACGGGAACTACGCGGGTGAAACCACGGGGCGCTGCTAGTTGAATATAAATGGCGACTCAAAATCAGGGTGCAAAGATTAAAAGGACCGGCAACATAATTAAAAATGCAAGTTCTGACCCCAAACATTCGGCCTTGCTTGCTTGGGCTTCCTGATCGTGCAAAACCAGCATATTTTATGGGTCATTACAGCAACTTCTATGGTTTTCGGAGATAGCTTGTTCATGTATTTTCGGGTTCAATAACGAAATACGCTACGTCACTGACGTCACTCATTTAAGTAATACTCTTATTAATAAACATTGAACGTGGACTTCATTTATTATTTAAGTGACAAAAGAAAAAATACAAGTATTTTTGGTTAAAAATTTAAATTCAATGTTTGATGTTTCACTTTTTAAAAATGGGATAATTCCAAAAAAAAAAAACTAAAAAATAAACACGTATTGCAAAAAGAAACCCTTTGTGGGGGCGATTAGATCTGTTTTTCTGTCTACCCGTAAAAGCTGCTTACTTCAGAAACTAATAAATCTATGATATTTTTTGTTTAACTCAAGATCAAGTACCGCAAGTCGGCACGACGTTAGAAATCGTGACTAGAGCCTTCCTGTGATTTATCCGGCCTTTAGATATGAAGTGGCTTTGATTTGAATGCCTTTTTTTCTGTATGAGAAATCATCAAATGACTTCTCCCGCTCTGGGCGAAGCGGAAGGGAGTGTCACGACTCTTACTGACAAACCCACCCGTAATCCCGCAGTGACACTTTCGAACAAATTCCGCAACCCTGGCAGGTAAAGGGTCACCTTCCACACCACCCTGATAGCACCACTCATCATGTGATTCTTTCCTCAAAATATCATCTCGGACATAAAAAATCCACAATCCTAGCAGACACTGTCCCTATGGGGCCCCCGTCTTCTTTGCTGCCATGTTTTTAGGCGCGCGAAGAACACAACGTGCCGTCAACCCAGGCCAGTATTACGAAGTGCCAATGCTATCATGATTAGTGTGAGGGAAAGAGATAGTGCTATTCCGTCTCTCTCTGACACAGAAATCATGATGGATTTAAGATGTCATAATAGGGTTGCTGGTTGTTATCAGACGGCGAGTAACCCACAGCTCGTCATCCGCTTGATTTCAATGCCTTAACTCAAGTTAGTTAATTCATAACTGTTAGACCCAAATAAGAGTCAATCCTAAATTGGGTCTAATCTAACTGTTATGAACTGTGTGATAGAATCCCGTTCATTCTTTTCACCGTATAACCTACCAAAAACGAATACTATGGAACCATAGCTATTGTTTTGGATACATTGTTGCACCATTTCTGTTCCTAACTTTTATTTTTAACAATTTTTATTGATCGGCTCACGTTTGAATACATCATAACTTTGAAAGCGATGATTTGTTCGACGATCAAGAACGATTGCCTTGAGGTAACCTAGTCACTCTTGACTGTAAGACCTCCAGTGACCGTACTCCGCAGTGCCAATGCTATCATGATTCAGTGTGAGATAAAGGGATAGTGCTATTCGTCTTGTGCATAGATATAATAAACAAGGAGATATGCCCTGTAGCCGAAAATGTATCGGAACCTGTGTCTCCTGTTTTGCCCTACCACCCGGCAACTACTACGAATGCAGTTCAGTAAAAGCAATAGATACGCAGTCTCGCACACACCCGCATTTTTGAAATCGGACTGTACTACACAGTCAATTATAAACCTTATCATAATAAACACAGCGTATATTTACAGTACACCGTGCAACTTACTCACACAAAAACAACGCTGGGTATCGTTGTGCTGTGCAAAAGCAATTTATTTTACATATACGCTAGTGATTGCCTAATCGGAAAGTTATCGATTCTGGCATTTATTACACACGCCATGCTGCCCATGTATAACAAATAAATAGCATGAATATGTTGACTTATTTTAAGCAAAGGTCACTAATATATTATCTTAAACATGCCGATTACTATAATGCATTCGAAACTTTATCGAAAGTAAAATACAATTACCATAAAAAGTAAGGAAGTAGCACGACGATAAGGCATACATACGATAATTCAAAGCCAAAAACACTTGAACGATTATTTACCAAAAATTTATTGCAATCTAAGAAAGTTTGGTACACTTTTGTAATATTTCATTCAACAATCGACATTGTTGTCGACAGTGTATCTGCACAATTACATCACTAACTCGCGGCAAGAAGCAGCGGCCGTACTATGCGATACATCGGCTTGCTAAAGTATCGTTTTGTCATTTTTACATTGCTCATCCAGTCACTTAGCGACAAACTTAGGTAGTGGTTAAGGAGCAGTGTATTCATTGTAATATGTTATTGTCGCTGTGACATTTGAAAACAAAAATAACTTAGTATAAGCAAGAAATATTTTACGATTTGTTGTTTTTCATGATTTTAAAGACAAATATAGTGAAATACTAGTATTTTGATATGGTAAGTGATTCCATAATTAACAAAGTTTTGGTTTAGCCTTCGGTTTTTACAAGAAAACACTGAACAACACGGCATTCTTATATCTTATCACGCTCACGGTCGGAAGCGCACTAGTTCGCGGATTCGACCATTGCGTACGACATGCTCGCCCAGACCATGTCGCGTGGACACCGACACGCCCCCTTGCCACTTCTCCTGTATTTTATATTTCTATGGTCTTGTGTAACTCCGTCTCTCTCCGACACAGGAATCATGATGGATTTAAGACGTCATGGTAGGGCTGCATGTTGCAGATAATATCACTCCTTAGCTAACGCACAAGGAAACGATTAAGCCCTGTAAAAGATCCGTCAACACATTGCAGTTATGACTGTAGTGTGTGGACGAATATTTTCAGGATCTTTTACAGGGCTGTTGTACTGTTACATAAATGACTTAAAAAAGTTGCAATAATCGGATTTCGAGTTAACAGAACATGAATTGAGACTAACCAGTCTAAACACTCCAAATGGAGCGTCTAAACGAGGCTCAATGAAACCCAGAGCTGTTAAACGAGCAACGCGTCGCCATTTGAGAACGGGAGACAAAAGCTCACAACAATAACGAGACACACGGTCTGATTCACAGTACAGGTTACAGACAATGTTTTTGCTAAGTATATGGAAAGCACTGTGGAACTATGTACAGTTTAATGTTAGTTTGTGCTTCAAATAAATATAAAGGTAGGTACTGACCGGTGTTACGGGCTGTAACATTCGCAACGAGCACGTCACGTGACGCCGTGTCCTAAAATCCGTGTAATATGCTCTGACTAAACCGCGTCACACTCAAAGGAATTCGCCTAAAAACCGCGTGTTCGTGCTCGTTTTCACTGCACGAATGCACGCTTTGTAACATGTAACATCACGCCTTGTAACATAGCGCATCGGTCAGTTACAAAATATTAGAAGGTTCTCTAATCGAGTTTGCTAAAGGGCTGATGCAGTTGATCAAATAGGACACAAAAAATGCCTAGTAGCAGTTCCCTAGCTAATAGCCATTGGCGTAAAAGATTTAAGAAGAATACACAGGAATTAAGGTGAATTATACAGATTTTACTGACATTCACCAATGACATCATCGCCGCCAGTGTTTCAGGGTTTTAGCAACTAAACTAGGTAGGTATTTACTAGACTTTTTTTGTGCACCACGAACTTCTACCTAACTAAATCCATCTATCTATACTTATAATAAATCTGTAGAGAGGTCAATTCTGTACAAGGAATATATTTTCAAAATAACTATCAGGGGGTGATTAGTGATCGATACTGGTGCCAAAAATGCAATCAGTAAAATTTTTGTCTGTCTGTCTGTCTGTATGTTCTTTATAGAAACAAAAACTACTCGACCGATTTTAACGAAACTTGGTGCAATTATTCTTCATACTCCTGGGCAGGTTATAGTATACTATTCATCACGCTACAATCAATAGGAGCAGAGCAGTGAAGGGAAATGTTGGGAAAACGGGAGAAGTTACTCCATTTTTTAAGCTTCCGTCGCGTGTGTAGCCTTAATGGTTAAAGTTACATAGAAATCATGTATTACGGAAATGTTTTACATAAAATTATCTAAAAAGTAATTGTTGTAAGTTGTACATATTTCACGCACACATAGTGATCTATCAATGCACAGCCCAAACCACTGAACGGATCGGGCTGAAATTTGGCATGCAGGTAGATGTTATGACGTAAGCATCCGCTAAGAAAGGATTTTGATTAATTCTACCCCCAAGGGGATAAAATAGGGGATGAATGTTTGTATGAAACTTTGTCAATTTTAAACCGATCGGGCTGAGAGCTTCAAAATCGGGGGTAAAGTAACTATTCCACGCGGACGAAGTCGCTGGCAGAAGCTAGTACTGTAATAAAGCTGAAGAGTTTGTTTGATTGAACGCGTTAATCTCTGGACCCACCAGATGGATTTGAACAAATATTTTTGTATATGATAGCCACATTCATGAAGAAGACTGTAGACTAAAGGAAAAAACGGGATATGAGCGTACGAAGTCACGGGCAAAAGGCCAATCTGCAATAAGAATTGATCCTATCAGCATTCTCTATTTATGGCGAAAAAATACGCAAGGTTTTAACATCATCAACCAGTTACACTGTGATTATCTCCGGCCTTTTTCGTTACACACAATTAACAAGAAATGAGTTTATATGTCATATAGTAGGCGTAGAGCCAACAACATGTCTACTGTCACTGACTAGTTAATAAACAATTAAAATACTCGAACACAACACGTCATCGACGGTTTAAGATAAGGACACCTATTTAGGGAAATGTGGTTAAGTGACGTCCAATACTAACCAAGAAAGGAACAACCCTTACTCGTATTACTGAATATTTAGCTGAAAATGAGTTAGCTTGAGTATTAGTGCAAATCTACTATATAAAAATAAGTCGGGTTTTCCTTCCTGACGCTATAACTCCAGAACGCACGAACCGATTTCCACGGTTTTGCATTCGTAGGAAAGGTCTCTGGCTCCGTGAGGTTTATAGCAAAGAAAATTCAGGAAAAATTTCAACAGAAAAGCGGGAAAATCTTTTATCATTTTTTTTTTATATATGGCAAAACAACGTTTGCTGGGTCAGCTAGTTAATTATATAAATGAAGTAATCCAAGGGTATCATGAAAGGAAAACAATTTAAAGTTGTTAGTCACGAAAGTACAATTGGAGAAAAACTAGAACCTATAAAGTTAGAGCTACTGACTTCCTCATTATACCACATAACAGCCGAAAGACGTCCATATACTTTCTGGATGGGAAATCATCAAAGGACTTCTCCCACTTTGGACGGAGCGGAAGGGATTGTCAGACTCTTACTGATTAAAACCCACCCATGTTCCTCCTAGTGCCCTTTGCGTTCCAGGACCGCAGTGACTCTTTCGAAAAAATTCTGCAACCCTAGCAATAGCTGGACTGGACATAACCCAAGTATCGCCACATCGACCGGTCCTGTGCGTCATCTGCTTAACTTGAGGAAGGCCTTCCAATGCTGCGTCTGCCAGTACGCGGTCCCCACTTCAGAACCTATCGACAATTTGTTCTGCGAGCAATTTGCCCTATCCACTAACATTTAAGTTTGGTGATTCTACATACCGAGCATTTATTTAAATAAACCTATGTCAATGTACGTCACTACAACGGCAGGGCTAATCTTGAACATGAACAAAGTTGCAGGAAAGTCACAAACAAAATCAAGTTAACAACAATAAACAGCAACAATTAAACGACTGGAAAAACCATCAACTTATTTTAGTTTTCATTACCATGTAAAACGGTATTTTGCTTACAAAATAACACCTTTTCCCGTACCTACGAAGTTCAGAACTATCGTATAATGGAACCAACGCTTTTTCCGCGGCTTTAATATCCCACAGGAACCGTAAATGTCTGGGATACGACACTCGGTGAGTACTATCAGTGAAAGATTGAAAAAAAAAAAATAACATGATCAGTAGTTACTTCCAGAAATTACCTTTTACAAAGAAAAAATTTACCTACTTATTTTTTCTTTTTGGTTTAGAATAAGTTTTGACGTTCGTTTTAGCCGAATTTAAAACAAGAAGGCTATGAATTCGACTCGTATATATGCAGCTTCTAAATATGTGTGCCTTTCGTGAGTATATATGTTTGCCCACACAAACTAACTACAGTAGGAAGGCTGGCACTGACCTCAAAAAATTAGCTGGCATTTTTACTTTAGTATTTTTTTTTAAATAACACATATCTCCCTTTTAAATTATCTACTTATTACTAAACTAGACTAGAGTCAAGAGCATATCCATCTGACAATAAAAAAAAATACAGTTTTAAAATCCGTTAGATTTTTTTTTAATTACTTTTTTTTAGTCAATGGTTCCATTCTCCCACGGTCTAATGATGACTTTGATGGACTACTAACCTAACGTAAATGAACATCTTAAGCTCGAGTCCCAGTTTTTGTAATGGTCATTTTTAAAAAGTGAAAAACTTAATGTTTAGTTAGCAGATGAAGATAATCATAATTATAGTGTTGAGAGGTACCGAACTTCACTATTTTTATAGTAGTGCCGTTACGATAAGTTAACAGTTTTTATTAGAAAATCAAGAATTTTATAAAAAGCTAGATGTTGTGAAGATTGTGCTGTGCAACCCAGCTGTATATTATATTTTGCTTGATTTGTATATATCATATTTTGTACTGTCTTTAAATCTTGCTTGATTTTGCTAAATAACCATAAAGCCTTTGGTAATGCCAGGCACAGTTGTATTGCACACCACCATTATGACGATAAGATAACCACTCCTTTTTTAAAAGACCAGGGCAGGGGGGCAGACCTCCACCGTATGCTCCACCGTGCCGTCCGGGCGATCCACACAGTGTTGACACCCGGACGTGTCCTCCCGCTGGATCCGACACAGGTACCTCCCGAAACAGCCGTGTCCGGTGAGCACCTGCGTCAGGCGGTGAGGACGCCGTGGCGTCTCTCCAACCACTCCTCAAAGAGAAGACTTATCGCCAAAATGGTGGCGTGCCCATGTACCAGCACCTCCTTGTACGCGTTTTCGGGTCACTACGTAGCCTAGAGGTAGACGGTGTAGTTCTTACATCATTAATTAAAACATATTAATTAACAACTAGTTCTCAACGGACTTCGCTCAATGCGACCGACCGCACCTTACACGCAATAATAAATTAATTATCATAGTAATTGCTATTCGCATGTAATTAGGTGAAATGCATTGTTTCCATTTTTTTTATTTTATGTTTGTAATACTTGTTTGTTATGTGACTACTATAAAATGTTAATGGAAACATAGAAAATTGAAATAACTGGATGCTTGTGCCAGATTTCTGAACACACAGTTGCGACTTATCACGTTTGTCGCGACTTTTAGTAGCAAGGTCGTCTTGGACTTTTAAAGGTTCCCGAAGAAAGGCGTGTTGCGGATGCATAGAACAATTTCTATGAAAATGGGTTTATTTTATTTTTTTGGTTCACCAACAATTGTGTACACTGGTTTATGCAAATGGAACAGAAACAAGAAATCAGAATATAGTGTAACAATCACTTAAAGGTAAACTCTGCATGCACACAAACGTCGTAACTTACAAAAAAATTATGTATGTATAATAATTATATGAAAATAAAAAGACTATAATAATATTGTCGATTGTCGCATTACGCGCTGTTTTTTTTTTTAAATAAATATAAGTGAACAATTGATGTTTTTACCAATGTCAAGGTACTAATGATGAGTAGTCCTGCATTTCATTATTCCCAAGTCAGGCAAAGAGTAGGTCTTTACATCAAGAAATTCGTAATGGTAGGCTGGCGACGAGGTTGCCCTCCTGTTACCTGCGACTTATGCATAGTAAGTTAATCGGTTCATCTCTGCCTAACCTTTTGGTGTTAACAGGCATGAAGTTATTGTTAAGTTGTTGAAAAATGCCATCACCATGCCAATATGCCCAAAACTGGACTTGACATAAATGTACATAATTGTTGTTGTTGTTTTGTTATTTATTATTCTCTTTATTTATATCACAATACATACAATTTTACATTTTTAGGTATTTCTTAAAAAAAAACACATTACATTTGAAAACACACAACGCAATTGTCTGGAGTCTGGCAGTGTAGAGTTTAACTGATTAATTTACTTATATAAATTTATAAAACAAAGTCGCAATCATAACTTATTCATCATGGAGCCACCCCTGAAATACTATACAAAAACCTCTTTCAGCAAGTAATTTTTTAAAGAATTAATCATTAGATTTTCAAGAACACCTTTATACAACATGATGGACATAATTGATGAAAATATTAAACCACACATGGGTAAGTAGAATAGCATAATTTAGTCATTTACCTAATTTATGAAGTTATTATTAGCTGTAACATATTCTTGAATTTTGCTTTGCTTGACTTGTGTTTAACATAGAATTTGAAAGACACACAATATTCTCTCCAATTTCTAGAAGAATTACCGTCTAAATAACTAAAATAGAGTCGAGACCAAGATATTTTGTTAAACATAAGATGATTAAAAAGAGTGTCCATGGAGTTTTATGCATGTTCTTGTCCATAGTGAGCTACGCTTTCAAATGTACCAATAGCTTCATGTTTTTGACAGACCGACCTTGACAATTCAGGTGCCTGTAAATGGTTTATTTGAAATAAATGCAATTCTTTGAATCTACTTTTTTCCCAGCCATGCTAGAAAGGGTCTCACTACCACTACTACACTAACCAGATGTGGCTATGCCTATCTTACTGGGTAAGACAATAACCCTGTAAGAATCTCAATACACATCTATACTTTACAAAAAATCTTTTCTCTTTATAATGATAAAGAGAAAAGATTTTTTGTTTGTACCGAAATTGCCTTGAAACAACTGGATCAATGTTAAACATATTTTTGCCTGATGGAAAGCTACATTACAAGCAAGTAACATATGTTACATTTTATTCCCATATTCCCACGGCAACATGAAGCATGCAGTCGAAACTGGGGGGCGCAGCTAGTGGAAAATAGATAAGTAAAATAATTGATGAAAATTAGAAACTAAGTGCATCTTTTCATATTTTTAACTAGCATGCCGCCCTGGCTTCGCACGGGTGCAATGTAGATACTAATGTTTCCTCTACTATAATATGCATGTATAAACATATAAACTTTCCTCTTCAATCACTCCATCTATTAAAAAAAAAACCCATCAAAATCCGTTGCGTAACTTTAAAGATTTAATTAAGCATACATAAGGGATATAGGGACACAGAAAGCGACTTTGTTTTATACTATGTAGTGATATTTCCATTTCATAGACAATTAATGGTCCAATTTTGCTTGACTAAATAGTTTAATCATTATGTTGAAAAACTGATGGTTATCTTTATTTTTTATTATTTTAGCAAGTAGGTACTTAGCAGTTGTTTGCATTAGTTAAATATTGCAAACAAGAATGGTTCCAATGCTGTGAATTAAAGTGTAATAAAAATTTTCAAGGCTATGCAATTTCTGTAATCATAGATGTCAAGTCGAGATAAGTATAATGTTCAAACTATGGGTAGAATTTTAAACTTTTTTTGTACGGTATTTACATTGTAAATATAACATTTACCATGGTCATCAAAAATCAACTTGCATATTGTTATCAGAGGAATTATCATGTAAGTCATTGTAATGCAATTATACGTTTCGCAATCACAACACGATCACAGGGTAGGCGTCAATATGATAACTTGTAGTTTTACTTTGGCGCACAAACACGATCCGCCAATGAGAATCAGCCGTTCATTCACGCCCTCGCAATTAAATTGACAGCAGATAAACCTTGAAAACACTACGAAACCGCGCTCCGATCACCCATTTCACACACATATTGCCAACAATAATATTGATAATTTCACCGACCTTCAGCACTCTGGTTCAACGACAGTGGCGCTCCAGCCGACGCAAGATCCTTCTTCTGTCCGACTTTAGGCGGATCAGAGTTCGAATCGTCGAACACAAGTGTCCGGACGGACTGGGAACACCGACGATCCATTGTAAACTCTCACTGCACAACACAGAAATGCACTAGTATTACCCCCATTTAACACCCCGAATAAAACTTTACGAATCCACGGTCTACTAACATTACACCGTTAAAGTTAAGCGCGCGTAAACATTGATTTAAATAAAGGTATTCATAAACGATTCGCGATTGTAAATGCAAATATTTTCTATGCCATGATAAATAACGCGAGCGACACACGACTTCGCACAAATCGAAAAATGACACTTTTGAAGGGCTCGCCAGTATTGCCATCATTTAGTCGCCTAAGTGTTGTCAACACCACTTGTTTTATTAAAAACCTGAAAATGGGAAATGTTCTCACAAAATAAGCCGCATCGATGGCGCAATCAGGTAAACCTTCACTGTTTCCAGACATTTTATAGTAAAATCACGACAGCGTACGAACATTTTTCCTTCTTTGCGTGTCAATAGCAAAATTTTATGTATGACTCGCCCAGTATTTAGTACTGCCAACGCAACCATTAGATACACGAGTGCTCTGTACTTATGAAAGTACAGAGCTTGCTGTGCAAGATGAAAGGTGAGATAGTCTGCGACGGATAAACTCGGAATGAATTTCTATCAATCTGCCTACCCTTTTTATTAATCGTGCTGGGGTAGGTTTCTAGTCTATCCAAGTGTAGCTGAATACACGTTTTTATATGAAGCATCTGCTTATCTGATCTCGACAGTGTAGTTATAGGACGCCTCATGGCAAGACTGGTGTCAGGTTTTTAGGATTTACAATATTTTTAATAATTCTTTATTTCTATAACAAAAGAAAGTTGATTATTTTACTTTAAATCTAACTATATATACACTTAACCTAACAATAAACTAAAATTCTCCTAATTACAAAATGGCATCCAAAAACTCGTCCGCATCGCTATCGACTGGGAGTGAACCCAATAGACTGGCGGCATTGCCACGTTGTATGGCAATGCTTAACCTCTGACCGAAGTAAAATCCAGCCCTTGGGTCACGCGAAGTGTCAACCAAACGTTTAGCAAATTCTTTAAATAACGCATGAGCACTCGGACCCCATGGTCCGAGAGTTTCAACCCCAAACGGCTCAAACATATAATTGCCGACTAGGTTATTATATTTCCGCCGTTTGAGGTTCTCAGCAGCCGCAGCTGTAGCACCAGCACAACACGATGAGTTAGGAAGATGGGATGACGCAAGAGTATCGACACAAGTAGCGTCCCACACTAAAGGCCTACCCATCTTCCATGGAAATAAAGACATACCGTCCGGTCGCTTGCCATCGTCGCGTGCCAGGCCATTGGGTTCTAATACGGCAGGAACGCCGACGGCAACAAGAGCACGTCGGATAATGTCGTTGATGTTTGCGTGCCGTGCTATGCGACCCGCACTACGGCTGCATGACAGGCCGTGGTGCCCGAGGCTGTTGACAGCTTCGCAGTGGCGTAGCTTGCCTTAGATGGGCCCTGTATCAAGATGTGTTGAGGGGCCCCCCTCAACACATCATCCCCCGGGGGGGGGGGGGGAGCAGTGTGGGCCGAGTGGTAACGGCTCTGACTTACGAATAGTAAGTCGCGGGTTCAAAACCAGCCAGGCGCATTACTTTGTGTAACTAATTTCATCACCACTGCTCTCAAAACGGTGAAGGAAAACATCGTGAGGAAACCGGCATGTCCTAGAACCAAAAATTCAAACACATGTGACATTCACCAACCCGCAATGGGCCCGCGTGGTGAATTATGGCCCATTCCCTCTCCTAGAGAGGAGGCCTGTGTCCCAGCAGTGGGAACATTAAAAGGCTGATTATGAAGTAGTTTTTTTTAACTAATCTGAATTATATATTATTAAAATTCTGTGTATAGTAATTTTTAAACTAAGTTTTTGCACAGCACACAGCAGTTATATTAAAAAATGTTAATAACATATAAAACATTATGGCTTTAGGAATTTTTGCATACACACATTCGGGGCCCCAGTAGCCTGGGGGCCCCGTATAATTGATACGGCTGATACGGCGGTAGCTACGCCCCTGCAGCTTCGCCACAGTGACAGCGATGAGGAGAGCAACAA
Organism: Hecatera dysodea; assembly: GCA_905332915.2. Taxonomy (NCBI): domain Eukaryota; kingdom Metazoa; phylum Arthropoda; class Insecta; order Lepidoptera; family Noctuidae; genus Hecatera; species Hecatera dysodea. The sequence goes on along the minus strand of HG995313.1, from coordinate 11,825,019 downwards.
GATGCGCCTAAACGAAGGGAAGCAGCGAGGCGGAAAGTAGTATCGTCGAACAAGGTGCCTATGTTCGACGACGGTAGTGCGTGAAGCCCCAGCCCTTCTCCCACTCGCCCACAGCCAGCAGGCGCGCACGCTCCACAGGAGTAGCAGAAGTAGCAATAAGGTTTTTCTGAACTTCTCTGCAAAGCGGCTCATCCCACCGTCTCTGGTTTGATGGGTTTTCGGGAGGATTTGCATTCGGGCAAGCGAGTCTCCATGCATTCACGGCCTCGGAGAAGTACGGCACTTCAAAATCAACCAGTGTGGGAGCTAGAATATTCCTGATTAATTTATCAGAGCCAGTGACGGATTAAGACTACTTGATGCCCTAAGCAATCCACGCCTGTGGGCCCCCCCCAATCCGTATGTCAACTAGAATGGTCTTTAAACCTTTACCGCCTAAAAATATGACTTACTTATTAATTATCAAATTAATTGTATTAAGTACGAGTACCTATGCAAAGAAGCCGGCCGGCACAATTACACGAAAAATACAAAACAAACATTTGATTGACACAGATTTGCGGGGGCGCCAGGCGGAGATCCGCGGGGAAGGGGTGGTTTGTAATTTGCTGATCGCGATTGTGGTGCATTCAAATTGCCGAATGCACTAGCAGACAGGGAGTGGGCAAGCGGGAGCGGGGTTTTGACTCTAGGTCGGACTCTATATCAACTTAAAACGCGCAAATTAGTCCTAGAAATGTTTTTTCGTGTGGTGTTTGGTGACATGAGAGTGAGACGTGATGCCTTAAGGACAGATTTTTTTTGTGCTTCTTCTGCCGTGGTGCCCCCCCCAGACGTGATGCCCTAGGCAATTGCTTAATTTGATTAAGGGTTAATCCGTCACTGATCAGAGCCGTGAACCGAGGATATGAAAGCCGGTAAACTAATAGGTACTGGAAATTTTGCGGACGCCAAGACCTCCCATACGGATGGGAAGAGTAGCTTGAGCGCAAACTCGGTCGTCCATGGTCACATTTAAAATTGAAGACAGTGTATGTTTGATAATTTGGTCCATTTTGTCTAAAAGGTGAGGGTAATTCCATAGATGGGAAGCACGAAGGAAATAAGTTAATTTAGAGCCGAAACAGCAGTAACGAATTATGGTGATGGCCGAATGCATGTAAATTTGGAACAATTTTTCAGACACGTCATTGAAATTTTGAATTTTTTCTTTGATAAAGTTGGGTTAATTAATTTTATCATCATGAAGAATGGTCTGAACATGTAGCACTGACAGTAATTTTCGGATTCGCTAAAACATATATACTAAAAATTATAAATTTTATCCGTATTATTTCGAGTGATCTGAAGCGTTTTACTATTTTTGCTGATCGGAGCACTCTTGTTAACTTGTTCTTCCAATACAATAAATAAAAAAAAAGGAATTTTTAAATGGGAGATTATAATTTTTGTCACGGCAACACTGTAATCGCGTTCCAGTTCTATGAATTTCATTACTTTGATCATCGATCTTCAGTGAAAATCGCAACATTTTTACTACATTGGAACGGTGTGCAAGTCTCTTTGGTAGGTACATACCTCTCGGACCAAGAATCTAAACATACCTGTACATACAGTTCTATATCGATGTTTAGATTTTCTTCATAATTCTTTGCACAGAACATATATACCTTAACGGGATTCTTTGACAGTGAGTGACCAATGCAGACCAATGCTAAAGTTGAACTTTTTACTTTTTGATGTATTTTTAGTAACAACATGCATAATACTTCTATGTTTTTTTAGCAGTGAAATATCTGCGTTCTGTGACTACAAAAGCGATGTACATATAATTTTAAACACGCAAAGTTTTTTTTTTTCGGTTTTTGTAGTAAAGAGAACAGAAAAGACAGCCGATATTACCACGTTGTATAGCAATTGGAATGGCATAAACAGTGATGCCAGAACGTCCCAAAAGGGACGATTTTTGTCCGTTTAGACATCTTTACGTCCCTTTGATGTCCGTTCCTATATTCAGTCCCTTTTCCGTCCCTTTTCAAATAGCCAACTACAATAATTTACTTTTCTTAGTACAAAAATGCGTTTATGCAAATAAAAAAAGTAGGTTTAAAAATTACAGAAATGCGTAAAACTTTAAGTAAAAACGATACGCGCGGCATGTGAATGCAATTTCAGACTACTGCCGAATATCATATAGCCATCCTTTTTTCACGCCCAGTGATCCCATATCGCTTGCCTTTACGTTCTACGCACTCAAACAACCACACACAATCATTCGGTTATTGAGCTGAATTCTGGAAAAAGTTTTCCAAATGAAGGATATTGCCGGGAATGTAAAATACCCACACATCAGAAAATTTATTGGAATGTTGTTGCTTTTACGATTTGCAAATGCAAGGGTGGGAAGAGTTTTCAGTAAACTGAAAAGGATCAAGACGAAAAGTAGAACCCGCTTCAACACTAATACCTTAGTGTATTTGATGGTAACGAGTTCAGGAATCAAGGATGTCGTTAAGTTTGAGCCGACCAAAGATATGCCAGAAACAAAATTAAAATATTGAATATCTTCGTTTTTTTTTCACTTTTTATTTGTGTCCTAAAAATATGTTAGTACTCATTCATGTACGTATACTTTTTTTTTTCATTCAATCGTAACGATTAATATTTCCCCAGCCGTCCTTTTTGGGTAAAAATCGTCCCATTTCAAGTAGTGAATCGTCCGAAAGTTGACGCAGGTACTGGCAACATTGGGCATAATCTCTGCCCTAAATAAAAGTCAGCCCTTGGGTCACACGAAATGTCAACTAAAAGTTTAGCAAGTTCTTTATATAACGCATGAGCACTCGGACCCCACGGTCCAAGAGTTTCAACCCCACACGGCTCGAAATTATTATCCGCCCTTAGACGTTCTCAGCATCTACAGCAGTACTACCAGCACAGCACGACGATTTAGGAAGATGAAGGCGATCGACAAAAGTAGCGTCCCACACATGGACCTAAAATTAGGTCCATGGTCCCACACTAAAAGGCTACCCATCTTCCATGGAAATAAAAAATACCATCCGGTTGTTTGCCATTGGGTTCTAATACGGCGGGAACGTCGGACGGCGACAAAAGCGCGTTGAATAAAGTTTTAGATGTTTGCGTGCCGCGCTATGCAACCCGTCCTTCGACGGCATGATTGGCCATAGTGCCCGAGGCTATTGGCATACCGCGATGAGGACAACAGGATGCGCCTAAGGTAAGGGAAGCAGCGAGGCGGAAAGTACGACGAAGACGACGGTAGTGCGTGAAGCTAGAAGCCCGGCTCCTACTCACCCACATCTGGCAGGCACGCACGCACCTTCCGCAGAAGTAGCAGAAGTGGCAATTAGGTTCTTCTGAAGTTTTTTGGAATGAGTTACACGGCAAAAAATGTTTTTTTTTCTATATATATATTTTTATAGCTGGCATTACTTTGAGCTAACAGGTGTAAAATCCTTCATCCTTTTATTTTTTTCTATTTGTGTTAGCGCCCTCTAGCAGTATCTTTGGACAACTTATGTCACATTAGTTACCATATTCGAAAATTTTATAAAATAACAGTGAAATGTTGCCAGTTTTTCATTGTTCAAAAGCGAAGATTTTAATGTTGTTGCATTTTCGGTTAGTGAAATTACGTTTGTTGAAAATAAAATAAAATTCTGAATTCAATTTCAAAATGTTATTTCTATCGAAGTGAATATAAAGCTTTATTTTTTCAAGCCTATCCCGCCATCTAGTGGACAAAAGTGCCAAAGTAAACTTTGTCCGTCAAAAGAAACGGAAAAACACGAGTGTGCGTCGCCTCGGTAGATATCAGTTGAATTATTCGGCTAAAATGCCCTGGCACGGGCATACGTAGTCGTCGGTCCGCCATTACGACGCAGCCGAAGACACGTTCGTCGTATTTAGTTAAATATTTTCGTTTATAAATGAGTAATAACGCTCATGAACTAAGTAATCGACTTCTGAATGCGTTGGATAACAATTACAATGTAAGTTTCAGAGTTTTGATGATCGTAAGTCCGATAAACTAGATGAGATACGAAACGGTCCACGAGCCCATGACACCCGATTCGTTGTTGCGATTCGGACACTCGCGAGGTTGTCTCGGGATCGGGAGTGCCTTGTGCTGTGCTAAGATCACGAGATGTGTTGATAACCGTCCAAACAATATATCGGAATATAGTGCGGATCGCGGAGCGGAAACGGACCGTGTGGATACGTGAGCGTGCGAGTTAGAGGGGCCACTGACGTCGCCAGCCCGCCGCCCCGTCCCTCCGTCCCTAGTGCCAAAAATTTTGCAATGTGAAAGTATGGAATTGTGCCACGCGCGACCTTTCCCGTTTATCTTCTCCGTTGGTGTGACTAAGCGACTGGGCTGCTGCAAATATGTGTTTTTTTGTACTGATTGACCTTACGTGAGTACGAACGTAGCTATAGGTGGTGTGGCGGCATCAGGCGCCCCGCGTGCCGTATGCTGCTCCTCATCACACACTTAACTTCCTTTTAGTGTGTATTTGGGGCCTGTTCTTATTTGCTGGTTGTGCAATAAGCAATTGGTCGGATATTTAGCGATTATTTAGCACAGTAGTGTTATTTTTCTTGCCTCTGGCTGTTGCTAAGGCCTCCATGGCAGCAGGTGGATTGATTGTGGAGGTTTGTGGCCAGTGATTTGATAGTTGTTTTAGAACTAGGATACTGTATTCAAAGTTGTTATTGCGGTGTGATTATTTGTGAACTGTGTCTCTTCTTGTTTGGTCTTGATAGAGTTGCTATGCTAATGTCTGCTCAAATGGCAGGCTTTGTGCGGTTAATTTTTGTACAGAATGCCTGTTAAAGTTATTACTATTACTACATACATTGAGAAGGGTATTTCAGTTAGATTGTACTAAAGTCGCTACAATGTGATGCATCTCTGGCCTTTATAAGCCCTGTATGGTCCACCTATTGATAATTATCGTGCTTTACAGGGTATAAACTAAGCCATCAAGTTAAAACATGCTTAAAAAGTTTAACAAATGCGGTTATGTAAACCCATCAGCTGATGCTAACTAACATACTGTCTCAAAAAACAGATATCAACTGTGACATTTCTCTTTTAGTAGAAACATGAATTGATTACATTAAGCAATCATTCTCCATGACATTGGGCATTTTACCCATGGGTTCAATTGAATCGGAATGCCACATGTTTTCCAGAATTTTAAATGAGAATATTACCCATGACACTCCACTACAAATAATTATTTAATAGTACTTTTTCAATCAGAAAACTATATGCTATCCACAATATTTAAGGAATCGCTATCACCCTAACCTTTCCTGTGAATGTATGTAAATCTGGCTTGTTAATACAACTCCACGACTAAGCACACATTTTGTGTGCAGTCCCGTTCCTATTCCCATATATTTTGAAGTTGGCTTCCAGTCCTGCTTGATGCAGCTGAATACTACTAGTTTAACATGAAGCAACATCCTTCTGACTTATAATCAATGGAAATATTGCTCATATTTTAAAGCATCAGCAAATAATATTCGTAGAAGTGATACTTAGCACATACTGCACCATACTTAGTATATGCTACACCACTAAAGTAAATCCAGATATAAGAACTGCTATCAAGTTTCTGAGAAATATGATACATATACAAGTTGACAAATCAAATGAGGCAGCATTTACTACTAAGTTTCATTTGAAAGGAACACAATATGGGCTCATATTGTGTTCTTCTGAATACCTTTTTTGTAAGTAACAATGTGGCTTTCATACTTTGTTATTAAATACTGGATATGTTTGGGTTACTTTTGAACCATTTCATTCAAATCTAGTCGTAACAGTCGGTCCTTACTTGTAGAATAACTTTAGTCTGTGTAAAAATACTGCTTGGCTAAAGTGATCAAAACACAATCTGCTTAGTCTTTTCCCAACTGGGTTGGGGTCGCTTTTAGCCTAACTGGATGTAGTCGAGTATCATATTTTAGTATTAAATACTAGCAGTGTCCTGTGTGGTTCCCATTCTGGTGGGAAAACAAGGATGAAATACAGCTTATTTTACTCGCTGATAGCTGAAAAAGTGATTAAAATCATTATATCTTACTTTAAAAATATACCCTGGAAACCTGATTGTGTATTAGTTGGAATCTCATTAAAAGTCATTTATTCAAACTAGACTAAAAATCATAAGGACACAATTCCCCAAAAAAGCCTGCCTGTCACCACTTACTGTTTTTTTTAATAAAATACAATTCCATATAGTTTGTCCTGCCATCCCAGTATTGATCTTCATAGGTCAGAGTCTTAGTAGCTTTTGTCTCACATTGATCAATATAATGTAAAAAAATATAATTCCAGTTAAAAATCCTATTGGTTTATTTTAATTTATGTTCTTATGTTTTCTGGAATTAATACTTTTGTCTCATCTTGATCAATATAAAGTAAAAAATTATAATTCCAGTTAAAAATCCTATTGGTTTATTTTAATTTATGTTCTTATGTTTTCTGGAATGAATACTACAAAAGTTGTCATTTAGGGTGCTTTCTTGACCAATACCAAACAACCCTATACAAATCCTGTAAAAATAGTGTTGATAGACTTTGCATCCTTATAATTTTACTTTTCTAAACCAGCCAGAGTCAATTATTTCAGACTATTAAAGTTTCACAAACATTTTTGTAGGTTTTCATAATGCCACACAATATCCCATTTTGCCCCCTAATGTCAATTTAATATTAAAAGTGATACTTTGCATTGACAGGTTGGCAAGACATTATTATTAATTAAATTATAAGGTAAATGACCTCCTATATTTATACCTTACCTAGTGAGTAATGCCTTTTAGTTATGCATTAATACAGCATCTGAGCAATTTTTGAATGTCAATGATTTTACAGAACAGCTTTGGGAATATGATAGAAAGTTCCTCATTCTCTTACTCGATATATATTGGGGTTTGATTTTGGATATTAGTCCTAATTTTGGATCATATTGTATGGCCATCATTCCAACCAGCCAACCTCTCCAGAAGTAGATCCTCCCAGTGTGATCAGGATATCTGTAAGGGAATTTGGTCTCCTTATTATTTGCTTCTGTACGTCGGCAATGCCTTTGCACTCAAGTAGCACGTGTGATACCGTTTCCAACTGCAGGCATGCTCTGCACAGGAGACTCCATTATACTTGCTACTCGCTTACAAAGTCATTACCTATTTCTATAGTAATGTACTAAGTCGGATGTCGCTATGGGATGTGTTGAGGTGTAAATAAGCGAGAGATGCGCCAAAATTTTTATCTGTCTTTATCTTCTAATTACCACTTTCGGTGCCCAGAACTCAGCATATTGGTTGAACAGTAATTTGTTTATGTGCCCACAACTTGCATATGTGTCATCGCTACATATAAGACAAGCTAACTGCAGGTACCCCATATAAACTTATTCCTTACTTTGGACCATTGGGCATTGGCCATGGCGGTCGAATTTCCAGCCTGCCTTCCCCCCCTTCAGAAGCAGATTAAGCCTCCCAATTCGTTCAAGATGTCTGGTGGGCTACTGCCTGATGGATTTTGTTGAGCTGTTGTTACTCTTAATTTGTGAATAACTTTGCTTTTGCAATGTAGGGTGATGTTATGTCTAATTTATATTATGTAATTTTTGTGTCATATAAGGTGTTTAAACAGTACCACAAAATATTAAGATAAATCTTTTCTAACAAGTTTTTCATGAATTTCTGGCACATAGCCTCCACGAAGCAAGTGGATTAATCCTACCACTCTGGACAATAGAGATAGATTGGACAATAAGAATGGTATAAGGCATGGAATTCTACTCATCCAATAAAAATACTTAAATAGGCATGAAGTTACACAAGGAAATTGTATTCATAGGAATGCAATTATTGCTCAGCTTTTGATTTCCTGAGTGAGATGAGTTTTATTAAAGAGATGTTACTTATATAAAATTAGGTATTTTGTTTGTGTCTGTTAACCACGCGTTTGCCAGACGTAGGGCATTATTGTGGCCTATCAACTTAATTTCATCAACTGTCTGTTGTGATGGGCTGACTAGACCTAGGGCCGTATTATGACCTCTTAAAACCATCATGTTTTCGGTGTGAAAAAGAGACGGAGCTATACAGGACGAATAGCACTATCCTTTTCTCACACAGAAAACATGATGGTTTTAAGATGTCATAATACGGCCCCTAGTTTCATAACCTTGGTGGTTATCCTTCTACCTTTATCTGTTATCTTAAATTTATTTAGGGTTAACTCAGAACTTCGTTTCTGTCTCCATATTTCTCAACTAGCCCTTCGTCCCCGACTTCCTCTGCGCAGATTTAGTACAAACAATTTCCAACCCCGTTTTGCCCCCTCATTGGTGGAGTTTCGTAAAATCCGTTCTTAGCGGATGTCTACACCCTATAAGGAACCTACATGCCAAATTTTAAGTTTGTAGGTGTTGTAGTTTCTGAGATTTCGCTATTAATCAGTTAGTGGTATTTCGCTTTTATATCATATAGATTAACTACTAACAGTAAGGCATTGTTGAAAGTTACATTGGCAGTCGCTTCATGTATTTTGTTGCTGTTACGTTTTGTCTGTGTCGAATAAATGTTTTCTATTCTAAAATTCTGGTAACATGCTTATCTGGTTATAGAGGAAGCTAACCCCAACATATCATCTTCCTGCCCTTATCCCATGTTACTTCGGGTCGGCGTAACACGTTTTTTTCTTCCATTCTGTCCTGTCAGCCGTCCCACTATCACTAACTCCCTTTTCTTTCATATCACTCCTCACACAATCCATCCATCTTTTCTTTGGCCTACCTCTCCCTTTCCATCCATCCACATTTATATTCATAACCCTTTTAGTTACATGCGTTTCATCCCTCCTTTTCACATGACCATACCGAGACAAGCGGTTTCCTTTCAACTTTTCCGTCACTGGCGCAACTTTAAAACTACCTCTAATGTCCAGGCAAGGAATGTCTCCTGTATTGTAGGTGCATTTACAAACATATAAACTCACAAACACAAATATTTTTCCGTGCGGGAATCGAACCTACGACACGCAGCGATTGATCATATGAGATACTGGTCTAAAGCGACCCTATCAGAAATAGGCCATAATTATACTGTGGACTGCATTAGGCCGATTCCACAAAGAAACACAATTTAAAATTAGTGTTGGTAGCCTAGCTACTAATTAGAGAAAGCAAGAATACATTCAGTCACATAACTGCCCCACTTAATTTGTTTTTTATTTGTTGGAACTTGATTTTTATCTGGAAATAAATAAGCTCTTAAGTTGAGTAATGATTTATTACTGGTTTGAGTTGATTGGCTGATTTGCGTAGATGTTTCATTACTGATTTTTTACTTGATTTTGGCGGAACAAGGTTTCATGGCCCATTCTCCCCTGTCTACTGTTATACTGTCTGTCATTCACTCCCTTTTATTTCATACTAGCTTCTACCCGTGACTTCGTCCGCGTGGAATAGTTACGAACCCCCCGATTTTGAAACATTTGTGCTCCGCTCCTATTGGTCTTAGCGTGACGACCTAGACCTAGCCTTCCTCGATAAATAGGCTATCTTACACTGAAAGAATTTTTCAAATCGGACCAGTAGTTCTTGAGATTAGCGCGTTCAAGCAAACAAACAAATTCAGCTTCAGCTTTATTATAACAGTATAGATCCTACTAATATTATAAACGCGAAAGTTTGTAAGTATGGATCGATGTTTGTTACTCTTTCACGCAAAAACTACTGAACGGATTTGGATGAAATTTGGCACACAAGTGGTTTATAACCAAGTTTAACATATAGGATATTTTTTACCCCGGATATTCCCACGGGATCGAAACTTATGCGGGTAAAACCCCGGGGCGCTGCTAGTATTTCATATAAATCTAATCATTACCAATATCATTCTAATCCTCACATAACCCATCCATATTTTTCCCTACCTCTTCATTTAACTACTTTATTACTTAGGGTTTCACTACTATATTGCCATTTCAAATCTATTAGATACCTCTCTTTACAAACTCACTTGATTTTTTAGCCCTGAAACAGTTTCATTCATTTTAACTTATCTAAGAAGGCTTATCACTTCAATGTTTATTTCTTTTACAATCCATTACTTCCTGCATTTTGCCTATGTAATCTACTTTTAATAATAGATCTTAATCCTAAATGATTAGGACACAGAGCTTCAAATTAGTTATTGTCAATATTTGTATACCTGACTAGCGGCTCGTCTCGGCTTCGCACGGGTGGACATTTGTATTATTTTAATGCAGTATAAGTTATTCAGGGATAATGTAGCATTCTAATGGTGAAAGATTTTTTGAAATCGATCCGAGAGAGAAGTTTTTTGAGTTTTTTCGTCACAAACATACAAATCTTTTCTCTTTATAACTAGCAGCGCCCCACGGTTTCACCCGCGTAGTTGCCATTCCCGTCGGAATACGGGGATAAAATATAGCCTATGTTACTCGCTGGTAATGTAGCTTTCTATTGTGAAAAAATTATTAAAATCGGTTCAGTAGTTCGGAGCTTATTCGGTACAAAAAAAATCTTTCCTCTTTTAGTATAGATCTATACTAAGTAACATTATAATGAGGTAACGTTTGTGACGTTGTAAGGGGTAATCTCTGGATTTACTGAACCGATTTTCAAAATTATTTCACCAATAGAAAGCTACGTTATTGTGGAGTGTCATAGGCTATATTTTATCCCCGTATTGCCATGGGAACGGGAACAACGCGGGTGAAACCGCGGGGCGCTGCTAGTTTATAATATAGTCTATCTTAAACGCTAAAAATGCCCTTCAGAGTTGTGTAATTTGTTCGAAAGAGTCACCGCGGTCCTGGAACGCAAATGGCATTAAGCGGAGCACGGATGGGCTTTAGTTAGTGAGATTCTGACACTCACTCCGCCTAGAGCGGAAGAAGTCATTTGATGATTTTCGATCCATAAAAAAATCTGAATAAATCATATGTAAAAAAATGAAACTAGGATTTTCATACCAACCAACCAAAAGTTATGGGGGCACATTTATAAATTCATGTCCTAAAATAAGAACTCATTTAAGACATGCCCTTTTCATTACATACTTTATTGTTAAAACCAAGCAATGTGTAGAATTTCCAATACTGCCTTGACCTAGAAACCGATTTTCTTTTAAAGACTGCACTAAAACCTGAAACACTTCTAACAATAGTTTTCTAAATATAGATTATTTGTTACGCAGTTATTAGTATATTAACAGTGGAATATATTATGCTCTTCGCTACCGTGACCTATCTCAGAGGAACGTTACTTTTTTCTGGATAAAATACACATGACTTATAGTGACAGTAGATCACTATAAGTCACGTGGATTTTATGTAGATCATGTGCGTTGGCAGGGCTATTTTCGGGGGGTGCATCTTCAAAACCCCGCCTCGAAAAGGGTAGGTTTTCTTTTGCCCATTCACACAGAAATACAGCAAAGGAAGACGCAATGCTGAGTGAAGGGACCTAGAAATATCTACCCCCTTTTACTACATTCCATGTGTATTCTTTTTAATTCATGTTTTTGTATGCATATTAAGAGCGTATACGCCAAACGGCATTTCATACAAATGTTCAAGTCGTTATTTTCCGAAATGACTGAACCGATTTTAATGAAACTTCACACATATAAGCAGGATACATAAGTCTTAAAAGTTATTTGAAAACATTTTCGATAAATAGTGTTACAGTTAAATTAGACCCATTTTAAATTTTCTATACAAACATAAATGTCCAGTTATCTTTTTTTAAATAAGACATTTCGAAAATGTTGTAACTAACTTTTTAGAACTATGTATCCTGCTTATATGTGTGAAGTTTCATTAGAATCGGTTCAGTCATTTCGCAAAATAGTGACTTGAAAATTTGTACGAAATGCCATCGGCGTGCACGCTCTTAATAGCCAGAGAGGCAAGTTCACCTGGCAGCCATGGTGTTGAGATTTGATGGTAAAATCAGTACATCCAAAGATTCACGTTTACATACAATGTGACCTCTATTACTTAGTAAGTCGCCCCGACTTCGCGCGGGTGCTATGTAATTATAAAAACCTTCCTCGTTTATCGCTCTTTCTATTACTGAAAACCGTATCAAAATTGCGTGGTTTAAAAGTTATGAACTTATGAGGTAGCAAACAATAAAAAATCAGTCGAATTGAGAACCTCCTTCTTTAAGGAAGTCGGTTGAAAAGAAGCTAGCGGCGAAACAGAAAGAAGCAGACAGTTTATATGATTTTAAGATAATTTTATACAAATGCTGAAAGATAATCCCGTAAAACAATTAAATATAGACATTTCTAACTAACTAAGAATCAAACGAGTACCTGAATGAGTCACACAGCATGTTGTACGCGAACCGCAATCATAGGAAACGGCCGATAGTTATTTTTTTCTGCCATTGATTGCGGAACGTCGTAAAATCGTGAAACCAAGAAATACCATAAACTGAACTAAAACACAACAGTACCTGTTTAACGGAATTTTATACATTGTATGTAATTTTCTTTATCATTTTCGTGTGTATTTTTTTAACATACAGATTTATTTTTTCTCAACTTTCAAAATGGCGAAGGAAAACATCGTAAGGAAATCAGCATGTTCTAGAATAAAAAAATCGGAGACGACAACATTAGGTCCGCGCGTGTGGTGGTCTACGACTGATTTCTTCTCACTAAGGAGAAGCCTTTTTTATCTGGTTGGGAAATCATGGGATTTTACAGTAAACGGAGCGCAAATTATCAACAAAAAAATCATCAATTTTGAGATATGTCGAACTTGGAACGAATGGACAAACGGGCATGGGGCATCGTTACATTTTTTTTTCTGGATGGTAAATCATCAAATGACTTTTCCCGCTCTGGGCGAAGCGGAAGGGAGTGTCAGACTCTTACTGACCAAAACCCAACCGTTTTCCTTCTCGTGCCCTTTGCGTTCCAGGGCCGCGGTGACTCTTTCGAACAAATTCCGCAATCACTGAGAAGCCCGTGTCTCAACAATGGAAACTTTAGGGGCCGTTCAAGTATTACGTGATCAGAATTTTTGGAATTTTTGGCCGCCCCTTCCCCCTCGTAAGTAAGCAAAGTTCGTACTGTATCCCCCCATGCTTACGTAAACATTTATATAAGTATTTTTGAATCTGTTCTGGTTTCCTTATTGGTCCATGTAATCAAAATAGGTATTTCCTTGTTCTTTCTATCCATGGGGAAGCTTGAATATTTAAAACTAATATGGATACCTTTTTTTGGGTGTTTCACCATCAAATGACTCCTTCCGCTCTGGGCGGAGCGGAAGGGAGTGTCAGACCCACCCGTGTTCCTCCCAATTCCGTTTACGTTCCAGGGCCGCGGTAACTCTTTCGAACAGTTCCTATAGGTACCTAAGTTTACAAAATCTATGTTATTGTCAGTCAATTCTCATTGCTTGTTTTTGGCAGAGAAGATTCTTCCGTTCATTGTTTAAAAAGGATAATAGATTGTAGCAAGTGGTGTATTGAAGTTTCTGTCTACCCCCCATTTAGGAAAAAGGCGTGAGTTTCTATACATGATGGATTCGTTGCAAGGAACCAGCCTGCTGTAAAATATTACTGCCTGAAAATGATAAGCCCAGCCTCCATTGGCAGTCAAACCTTTTCACACAGTCCTGGTTTCTGATTCAATGGCTTTTTACATAGTTTTTATCAGTCCCATTAAGCAGATGGTGTGATAGATAGAGATGGGACTGTAATACCCCATATTATGTCTGAAGTTACGAGAGTTTTAAAGGTATTACGCCCACGGAACGTATTTGTTGTTCTCGATAAAAGCTGTGGCGTCCTCGTTAAGCTCTTGGTTTCGTCTTAGGTCCTGAGTTTGTCAGCCTGGTGTTCTTTGCTGATTCTTAAGTGTTTTCTTAAAGAGATGTGGTATAATAAAAACTGCGTTGGTCCTTGCTAAAAGTCTTTGACTCAATGTTCATCTTTTGGCGTTATTGTGCTTTGATAAAATTTTCATTCGTTCATTTATCTTGCAATAATCCAATATAGCCTCATTTGGAACAGGAAGGTGGTGGTTGAGCTTCTTAAGGCCTTTTTTTTGGACGGGAAATCATCAAATGACTTCTCCCGCTCTGGGTGGAGCGGAAGGGAGAGTCAGACTCTTACTAACTAAAACCCACCCGTATTCCTTCTTGTGCCCTTTGCGTTCCAGGGCCGCGGTGACTCTTTCGAACAAATTCCGCAACCTTCTTCTTAAGGCTTGTGACCGTAAATTCGGCTTGGTTCATGCAAGACTTGTTCCTTTGTTTGCCGGAGGTATACCCATTTTTATGAATATTCAGATCTGCGGTATTCAATTTTGTAGTGTAAGCTATAAAGGCCTACAAGGGTCAAAATAGATAACCATGGGCTCGATCCTTTACGGCACAAGTTTAAACCATTTCGTGAAAACATTGCTTGATAAAACAAAATAACCGCTTTCAAATACTTAGTTCTTTTTAAGAGTCCTTTATACCTCAACTCTAAACCTCAGTCGAACACAAAATCTAAGAAGTTCAGCCAAATTATCAAGAAAACATATCTCAATACGAAAATGCAGTCGTGCAATCTGAATCTACATAACTTAAACTCATCGGACAAACGTAAACGGAAAAGTATCGATTAATGTAAATCAGGTCATCTATAATAAAACTAGACTTTGCTCTAAAAATACATACTGACTGGTAAAGCCGTGGTCGTAGTTAAAACCGGGCAAGTTAAAATGTCAGTATCCGCGACCCCTACCGCTGACCCGGTAGGTACTAAAATTGGTGACCTATTGCCCAAAATCTCTGTTCATAGATGCAGCGCGTCAGCCTGTGTCGAAATTGGATTAGATTATTGACGTACAGTACGAAGTACAGTAACTGGGCGATAATATGTCAATTTTATACTGATCAAATGATCGCGTTGATCGCTTACTCCCGTGATGATCGCTTTCTATAAGGACGAAACCTTAGGCCGCTTTTCGACCTGCAAGGAACTCGCATTCAAGTTTAACTACATTGCGAGGCACGAACAAGCAATTGATCATACCATGTACCTAGGGTTGCCAACGTTTTTTGTAAAAAGTAACGTAGGTGTTTATTATTTAGACAGGAAAAAAAGTATTTTTCAGCATATCACATTTTTTGTTGTTTTTTTTTACCTTTAATTGGAAAAAGGCTTTGATCTCAAATCGTTTATGCCAGCCTATTTGTTTATTGTTATTTGCAGGTAGTCGATGATCAGATTAATACTTCCAGGGATTACCGCCTACAAACAAATAAATACATACTTAATAAAATCCTCTTCATAATACTAGTTTACATTTTCTTTGGATTTCTATTAATCCTCTAACTCGGAATATCTTAATATATCGAAAGCCATATTACTTAACTGTACAAGACTGACCTTTGTAAATACCATTTCAAAATGTGTAAATTCGACTTATTCTTTCAAAGCTATATTTGGAAGTTCAGTTCGTTCAGTACCTTATTAATTGATAATAATCAATAATCATTTTCTCGCATTTACGTTCTGTTACCTTGCAGGTTTTGATAAATAGTTCATCATTATCCCTATGCCTGTTTCGTTTTACGCATCACAGTACTGATTAGAAATAAAGTATTATTTTTATGCAAAAGTATATTTATCAAAAATAAATTAGGATACGTTTTTATAAAGTATGGTTGGCAACCCTACATGTACCGTGTGTATTATAATTATGTATGTGCTGAATAAATATTCTATCTTCTTTGATCAGATTATCCTTCGATTAATCGAAAAAGTGGCCTTTTGCCCAGTTTTCGAATAGAGAATTTCTATTTAGAATATTTTAAACCCTGCTTTTATTCCCATGTTGGACACATTCTCAGACTAAAGAAGATTGATCAATGTTCAACTTCAAATTCTTAATTCAGAAACTGGGGGTTAGAAAGAGACTTTTGCACACGTATGATTGCGACTCTACAAACCAGAATCTTTTCTCAAACATGCAATTTTGGGCGATATCTTTGCCCAGCAGTGGGACAGTATGGGATGATAGAAAATGAGATTTAACTTGATGTGTTCATGAATTTCTGAAACTTACTAATAATTGATTTTTAATGTTTCCAGGTTGTCGACATGCATACTGTTAACGAAATTATTTCCGTATTGGAGAGAATCAATATCACAAAAGAGCTGTTGGAGGTAAGACCTAATTATTTATAACTAGCTTCTGCCCGCGACTTCGTCCGCGAGGAATAGTTACTTTACCCCCGATTTTGAAACTCTCAGCCCGATCGGTTTAAAATTGACAAAGTTTCATACAAACTTTCATCCCTTATTTTGTCCCCTTGGGGGTAGAATTAATCAAAATACTTTCTTAGCGGATGCCTACGTCATAACATCTACCTGCATGCCAAATTTCAGCCCGATCCGTTCAGTGGTTTGGGCTGTGCGCTGATAGATCACTATGTCAGTCAGTCAGTCACTTTTGAGTTATATATATTTATATTTGTGAAGCAGTGCAGGTCATGTGACCTAAATCACTGGACTATTGACTGTTACTGAAATAAACAAGCATAAAATTAACTGTAACTGCACTAATTTCATCAACTGCCTAGCCTTTTCAACTTTATTGAAAAGGCTAGGCAGATGATGTCTGGGAGCCGACCCCAATAAAGCCGGATTTAGCTGAATACTAGTATTTTACGGGGAGCGGCTGCCTACCAGACCTCCACAACCCATTAACTAGGGAACACGATCTTGGCAAGACTGGTGTCAGATTTTCTGGCTTCTGACAATCTGTAACAACTGCCAAAGATCTCTAAATGACAGCCGGGACCAACGGCTTAGCGTGCTTTCCGAGGCACGGAGAAGTCTCGTCATGTTAAGATGGTCACCCATCCACAGATCAACCACGGCAAGCGTTGCTTAACCTCGAAGATCGACCGGTGCGGCTGTTATTACTAATTTATTTTGCTAAATTCCCATTAAGGCTTGTAATTGAAAAAAAAAGGAAAACTGTTTATTCGGCATTCGCAGAAGACAAAAAACATACAGTAATTGTAGATAGATGCTGGACTAATAACTAAAGGATTTGATACAAATATTTTCTCATTTGTAGAAATAACTTGTCAAGAAAAATGTTGAATCATAGGTATTGTCAAAAAGATAATGCAAGTTTAGATCTAGTACTTTGGATTAAAATTATACCTAAAAAAATATTCGTCAGTTGGCAATTATCGACTCAATTATTTTAAAAAATCGAGACGATACTTTCTTCTTTTCTTTCCAAAAACCGGGGATAACATTATAGTTGACTTTCCTATTCGTTAATAGTAAGTAGTTTTACGGCCAAATATTTACCCTCATAATATTTTTAACACCCTATTTAATGTTTCCTTCATCTATATTTTCTGTAACATAAATTTTGGACATAATAAAGAGTATTGTATTATACTTAAGTACAATATTTCATCCTTTTCAAAGTAAAAATGCATAGGTAGTTATTTTTATTACACATTCAACTTTTTTTTCTCATTATTTTCCCAAAAGTTATCCTCAATTAATGCTAGTTAAAATTATCAGTTTCTCGAATGTTTCCTTATAATGTTTAATACTTGTTGAAGGAAAAACAAAACTATTAAACAATTACTGTGTTGTGGGGTTGATGAACAAAACAATAACAAAGCTAATGAGCGTACTGGTTAATGTTATAAATTACTTAAATTAATGGACGAAGGAACTTTGTTATTAGAGCTTTGGAACATTTCAGATTACAGTAATAAGTGACTATTGAATAAATATAATGAATTACGGTAAAACGGGTTGGATAGAAATGAAACATAGATTGGAATTGTCACCTTATTTAAATATTGTTTGCAGCAATGAAGAACTCCAATTTTTTAAACAATTAACTATTTTTTAAATTGATGCTTTGTAAGAAACCATTGATATCATATCATTTTAGTGAAAATCCCACTAAAAGTTTAGTTTTTATTCAACTCTGCATTTCTTAGTCTTCGCTTTACGGTATCAAAGTAATTTTAGAAAACACAAGTATTTACTAATTTTGTCAATAGGCTGCAAAAATTAAGAAAAGATGTTTTTACCAAGCCAAACCGTAAGCTGCGCCACAGCATCCGGTAACCCAGAGGTTCTAGACAAAATGCCATTCAATCGGCGAAAGCGATTCGATTAGATCACCTGACCTTCTTTTTTTCTTTTTTTTTTTCCAGCGGAATATTGGTATTCAGCTGAATCCGGTATGACTGGAAGCCAACCCCAATAAATGCCATAAGGCTAGGCAGAAATGATGATGATCACCTGACATTTCGACAGGTTTTCTCAATCCCAAACACTTTTGAAGTCTTGACAAACTCCTCCACGCTACCACTGCCAGAATTTCACTTGTCTAAAGACTCAGGTCAACTTTCACCTCAGAAATGTAATGTTCCACCCATCACATTCCAGACCACCCGATTGGGCAAACACGTGAACGAGCTACGGCGGAAGACGAGTGACCCGAGCCTCGCGCGCCGCGCCAAGGTGCTGGTCAAGCGATGGCGGGACCTCGTCATACCCACTGTAGCCTCGCCCGGACACACAGGTACACGCACTCAGATGATTAAATATTTTTTGCTGGATAGGAAATTATCAAATGACTTCTCTCGCTTTGGGCGGAGCGAAAGGGTCAGACTCTTACAGACTTAAACCCACCCATGTTCCTCCTAGTGACCTTTGCGATCCAGGGCCGCGGTGACTCTTTCGAAAAAATTCCTGTACCCTAGCAGGCACTGACCCTATGTGGTAACCCTTTCGGTTCGGACACGCTCGGCGCGTTCTGTACTTTTCTTCTCCTTTAATGTGTGTTTGTAACCGTTGTGCTGTGTCTTTCCTGAATAAAAAAAATCTACTCTATTCTGTTCTATGGGGCCCCGTCTTCTTTGCTGACAGCTCTTTGAGACGCGCGTGGAACACGACGCGCCGTCGACTCGGGCCTGATTGCTATCGGACGGCGAGCCACCCATAGCTCGCCATCCGCAGACTACTAGCCAACGGTGGCTGGGAATCGCCCTGCGACTCCCATGAGTAGGTTTACTGCCTGACTGGTAGTGGAGGGCCATAGCCCGGAGAGATATACCACGAGGAACCTTGAAATAAAAGATTACGATTCCTAAACCGGTAAACGGTACACACACGCTTCCTTAATAAATACAGGAGATTCGGTTAAAAAAAAAATCTTCGCGGAACTTTGTCCATAGTCCATAGATTTCTATTCCCAGATGTTCTAGTCCACAAACTGCCTCCTTTAAACTTCTGCCAAGAGTCTGCATGGTCTACGTGGTTTTCGTATTTTATTGTTAGGATACCCACCCACTTACTTAGTCTAAATTCTTGTCTGTCAAAAGACAATTGAACCAATATGGAACAGACTAGCTTTTTCCCGCGGCTTCGCTCGCGTTAAGAAGTATTATTATTAATTGGGTAGTTTTTGCGGCTTTACATTTGTTTAGAGTGTAAAAAATAGGGCCTACAAAACTTCTTTGTACACAATATTATCCCTTACTTAATCCCCATGGGGGTTGAATTTATCAAAATCCTATTTAAGCGAATGTCTACGTCATAGTAGCTCAAGTCTTTAATTTCAGTTCAATCAGTCGAAAATCTAAGAAGATTTATACAAATTTTCATCCCCTATTTTATCCCCTTAAGGGTGGAATTTATAAAAATCCTGTCTTAGGCGATGCCTTCGTCATAGTAGCTTTATGCATGCTAAGTCTCAGCCCAATCGGTTTAAAATTGACAACGTTTCATACAAACTTTCATCCTCTATTTTATCCCCTTGGGGGTAGAATTAATCAAAATCCTTTCTTAGCGGATGCCTACGTCATAACATCTACCTGCATGCCAAATTTCAGCCCGATCCGTTCAGTGGTTTGGGCTGTGCGTTGATAGATCACTATGTCAGTCAGTCAGTCACTTTTGAGCTATATGTATTTAGATTAGATAGTTCGAACTATCCAGGTTAATTCCGGCTAACCCTCAAAATATTACCAACATTTTCCATAGAAATACATTTAACAAAAAGAAAACTTGCCAAAAACGCCATCTACTGTCACCATCTAAAAGTTCCGACACACCCTATGGTTCAACTACAAAAGCATGTCGCAACCATTTGCCAAACAGTCGTGATCGAACAATTCGATCGCAATTACTTACCAACACTTACGAAACACTGCCGACCGCTGACTCACTCCACCTTTTATGTAATTTTCTATGTTTTTTTGTCAATACCATGGCTGGTTGGCAATGGAAAATAGATAAATGAGAGAATAAATAAAGTTGAATAGGTTTGAATGTTGGATTAACCAATTTGCTTGTGAAATTTGTTACTTACTTAGTCTCGTTATTTATCTAAGATTCCTTTTGCCGAGAGAGCAGTGGTGGCCGAGTGGTAACGGCCTCGACTTACGACTTGTAAGTCGCGGGATCAAACCCAGCCAGGCGCATTACTTTGTGTAATTAATTTCATCACCACTGCTCTCAAAACGGTGAAGGAAAACATCGTGAGTAAACCGGCATGTCTTAGAATCAAAAATTCGAAGACGTGTGACATTCACCAACCCGCACTGGGCCCGCGTGCTGGATAACGGCCCATTCCCTCTCCTAGAGAGGAAACCTGTGTCCCAGCAGTGGGAACATTAAAAGGCTGATTATGCTTATACCTTTTGGCATGAAGTAAAACTTTGATTTTTGATTGGGAGGGGTATGCGATACATTGCACAATAAGCAAAAATGGTTATTAACTTTTTCCCTGTCTGTATCAGAAGACGTCCGGTGCCTTAGCAGTAAGACTGTCATAGGTCTCATTATAACAAGTCTTTTCGATTTTAAATGTGACATACCTTATTTGAAATCGAAAATAGTTGCTTTAGAAATCGCTGAAACAATTTAAAAAAAAAATGGAACTTTATTGTCCTAATTCAATCTAAAATTGGACTGACCGGAATGGGCTGCGCATGTCGCACGCTTCGTGCGCTAAATCAACCACAAAAAAGGTTCCGAAAAAGTCTCCAGGCGATGATGGCCTTTCGGCAGGATTGGTCCACAATTTCTCAAAATCTTGAAAAGGAATGGAACGAAGAATATGAGGCCTGTAATGGGATATAACAGATAGTTGATAAATACATCCTACAACGTTTCGCATCTTCGTCACACACTAAAAGATTTTTTCAATTCGAACCAGTAGATCCTGAGATTAGCGCGTTCAAACAAACAAACAAACTCTTCAGCTTTATAATATTAGTATAGATAGATAAATACAGGTAACAGAATGACCATTTTTATTTTAAAGCGGAAAGCAGCAGTGATGTTGATGGTGATGACGGCGGCGATAATTACTCTGACAGTATTGCAGAAATGAGCGGAATTGAAGAGCTAGATTCTGAATAATATTTTCACAAGTTTTGTTCTACTGTATAAATATATATTTAGGCAGCTATCTCCTTCCGTCTGTCGTCATCTCGATAGCAACCACCATCTCAGCCATCCATTGTTTTGTTCTTCCTCTGTCTGGGTCTGCTATTACAATAGTCTCAGAATGGTCTATCATTGATCTCATATTGGTTCATTTTTACAAGTTTGGTAATCTACTAATAAAATAGCGTCACTATGACTTTCCAGTGGTCAATCACTGACATTCCATTGAAAGAAATGGCATAGAATGGTAATCTCGTACATAATGACAAATGAATGGCAGACGTATGCGGTAATCTGCTAAAATTTTGACAGTTCCTTTGATCAGTGACCTATCATTAGAACGTCATTGTGCAGTCATTGCCTTTAATAGCTCGGTTATCAAAAATTATTACGAGACCATTGGCCGACCAATGATCGACCATTATGAATTTAGCAGATTACGAACTTTTAGCAAAATGACAATGGGATCGTGTTGGAATGACGAATTTATAAAAATAGTAGACTTGGGCCCCTGAACATTAGGATCGAAGACGTGACCACGCTAGCTCGCTGTTTACTGTTCGCTCCAATTGACACCGGGTCCCGCCAGGCCCGGGTCGACGGCACGTCTTATTCCACGCGCGCCTCAAAGAGCCATCAGCAAAGAAGACGGGGCCCCATAGGGTCAGTGCCTGTTAGGGTTGCGGAATTTGTTCGAAAGAGTTACCGCGGCCCTGGAACGCAAAGGGCACAAGAAGGATCACGGGTGGGTTTTAGTCAGTAAGAGTCTGCCACACCCTTCCGCTCCGCCCAGAGCGGGAGAAGTCATTTGATGATTTCCCATCCAGAAAATAAAAGGCCCCTGTACAACCATCAGGAGGATAAATACCGTTACAGCCGTTCATGAACTACCACCACATGCTAAAGACACAATGTATCTTCATCCGCAGGTTCAAACCGGTCATCAGCAGAGCGCACGGCAGTGCGGGCGCGCCTCGGCGGCACCCCGCTAACCTCGCCGGCACTCTCACGGGTACGTACTCGTGAGCTAGATACGTCTCAGCGACTGCTGATCGAATAACGATGTAGATGATACAACAAAGATACGCCGTTGCCTGAAAAAAAAATAAATAATAATAAACTCTCCCAAAAATAGGTTAGGAAAGGGCCGATTGTTCATCTAGACTAATATTGTAAAGAGGAAATATTTGTATTTTTGGTTGTGTGTATGTTTGTAATGGATAAACTCAAAAACTACTTGAAAAATTCTTTAACCATTAGAAAGCTACATTCACCCTGAGTAACATGGCTATATTTTATGCCCGTATTGCCACGGGAACGGGAACTACGCGGGTGAAACCGCGGGGCGCTGCTAGTCATGTATACAACTTATACTCTTGACAAATATAAATGGCGGTTTAACAGTTTTGTTGTCAAACTTTGTTTTTTTGGTAAATTGTTGATTCACCCAAACTTGTTCATGCGTTTTAGCATGAAAGCGTAACAAACTCGCTTTCACAATTATAATTAATAGTTAATAATATATTAGTATGTATTGATTGAACAATCAGTCCAAAAACCAATTAAAGCGCAAAATAACACTATTTGGATCTATATGATCTCAAGAGAAATATGTTACATAAATAAAGCAAATAAGATTTGCAACGGAATTTCAATCGCCGTTGACCGGTAAATTTGGATAGACAGAGAGAAGTAGTTGATCCATTTAAATGTACACATGCGTTCTTGTGCACTTTAATCTAGGGTAGACATTATTGGGGGTATACACAAAACTGAATCATTGTAGTAATATTAGCATGAAAATAAAAGTTCTTCATAATTATGAGTACAGTGACATGACCCCTGCAAAGATTTTGCGTTATTTTTAGCACATCCTGTATTGTTGAAGATCTGTGATTTTGGCAAACTTTATTTATTTAATAAATACTTTACGTAAACAGATGTAAAGATGCCTTAGGCATTTTCTACCAGTCAACCTTATGGTTTTTCGTCAGAGTGACAGACATCTGGCCTGCGCAAACGCATTCGACGCATTTTTAGGGTCCACCCAAGGAATGTATCTCCAATTCCAATCTTTATTGGCAGTCTGCAGTGAGATTCACCCTCTCACTATTACACACACGGCCATAGATTTGTTACAAAAAAATATCAGGAGATTGGGTTTGAGCTACATTCATAGATAATAGATGGGAGAATCCACACGCACCAGAAAAACGTCACGAAAATAACACTCGCAAAAAGTGGCAGCGTCACTGCTTAACCACGTTTTGTGGCTGCCAAATGCGATATTGATCGTTTGAAATCTATTTAGTAAATGATTTTCGTGTGACATTACAGCAAGTCGTGAGCCCAGCGGTCAACAGTCCGCGACCACCGTCCAGACCGGGTCAGTATTCACCTTATATTTTGTTTCAATGTCGTTACGATATTGCAGAATACGGACTGCATAAAGACAATAATAGGGTAGTTGACTAAAAAAATCTAATTAATCCGTCAGATAGATTTCCAAAAAATATTGGACACGTATTTTTTATTTTTCACGTAAACCTAAAACAAAGACGATACAGTGCGTTGAATACTCATGTGACGTCACTACGTGCTATTATTTTAACCACGGCGTGACGTCACAAACCACCACTCCTGATCTTTGATGCTTTTAATCCTCATCGTTTTTTATATATTTGCTAAAGCGAAAAATACGTGTCCAATATTTTTCGATAATCTAACATACGGACTAATTAGAATCATATTTTTTGTATTCAGGAAATATCCCAATACTCTCCAAGACACATTTGCCGCATGTCGAATGAATTGTGGGCTAAATAAAATGCTATTTCTGTCAAGAGTGAATAGTTTACTTCTAGACAAGCATGCTCCGTCGTTGACCACATGATTCTGCTACCCATCAAGGCCCCAAGTCTGCTATTTTTATAAATTTATCATTCCAACACGATCCCATTGTCATTTAGCTAAAAGTTCGTAATCTGCTAAATCCATAATGATCGATCATTGGTCGGTCAATGGTGGTTTTTGATAACCGTGCTATTAAAAAAATGACTGCACAACGACGTTCTAATGGTAGGTCACTGATCAAAAGAACTCTCAAAATGTTAGCAGATTACCACATAAGTCTGTCATTCTTTTGTCAGTATGTACGAGATTATCATTTTATGCCATTTCTTTCAATGGATTGTCAGTGGTTGACTATTGGAAGATCATAATGACGCTTTTGTATTAGTAGATTACCAAACTTGTCAAAATCAACCATTATGAAATCAATGATAGACAATTCTGCCACTAATATTGTGATAGCAGACTTGAGGCCCAGGTTGTATTGTGGTCACACGGGATACTTACTCCTTTTGACCCTGAAACAGTTTGTGCCCAGTATGTGACCACGTTTCCAGCGGCATCAGTGGCATTCATTAGGGAGCGTTCAAGTATTACGTAACGCAATTTTTGAATATTTTTGACCCCCCCTCCTCCCCTTGCAACGCACCGTAACGTTTTTCTGTACCCCCCTCCCCCTCTCTAAACGTTACGTAACACACAAGTGACCATTTTTACCCGAAAGTCGCAAATAGTTATGTTATAGTTATTATCTTTGGTATAGTTTAATTGACTTAAAAGAGAACAAATTAAATATGACGACCGGACTAATACAATCGAGGGATTCCCCGTAAAACGTAAAAGAAAAGGGTTGCCAATTTGTGTTTAATTGCCTAATTTTTTATTTAAAAAAAAAAAACAATGTTACGTAACGTGTTGTAAGAAAGACCCCCTCCCGCCCCTGTAACGCATCGTAACGTTTTACGAGACACCCCCTCCCCCCAAATTGCGTTACGTAATACTTGAACGCCCCCTTAGGTCCTCGATGGTACAGGGTAGATTGAAGACTGTGCTTGACATTCCAGCGTGGGGCGGCTACGAGTCTGACTCTCAGGATGTGATCCTGGTGGATGACGAGCCGCCGCTGCCGACCCCGCCCTCCATACTCGCCAACACACACAAGCCGCTCACGCCGCGTAAGTACTACTTAATAATTATGTATTTTTATATTAACGACTCACCCAGGCGACCTATTATGACGTCTTAAATCCATCATGCATTCTGTGTCAGAGAGAGACGGATTACACAAGACGAATAGCACTATCTCTTTCCCTCACACGAATCATGATAGCATTGGCACTTCGTAATACGGCCACTGGTTTTTTTAAGGAAACGAGAGTATCATCTCGTTTCAGATAGGGTAGATAGAGTGTTAGACACTGTTTTGGTACTTTCCGCAAAACATATTTTTTGTAAATTAATTCGATTTCTATGAAGCCCTGTTTTTGCATCAGTTTGAAATTAAAAGTTATTTATGCAATTAGGCCGAAATTTACAAATAACAGTCCCGCAAAATATCCGCCTTACACTATTTTCAAGTTTAAGTTGGGAAAAAGTGGCGTATCAAACTCCCCAGCAACACTCAAGCTCGGGTGCAACTACAAGATTTACCCACTTGCAATTTTAAACGATTTTGTTATTTTAAGAAATGTAGTTACGGCTCATTCCCTCTCCTAGAGAGGAGGCCTGTGTCTCAGCAATGGAAACATTAAAAGGCTGATTATGCTTATGCTAATAAATCAATGCGCCACGCATAACAACAACCTAATTGCACCCTAGAACTTCAGAATTCGTTATTTGTTGACTAGTAGACGTTATCATTACGTTATCACAACGTAAGCTATCATAATATTAATGACGATGGTCACTTGACTGTTTTATTGATAAGAGGGTACTAAACATTGTGTTAAGGTCAAGATAAAGTAATATCACGCTTGTCTCTGTCGAAAAGATGGTTTGAGATGTGTTTAGCGATGTTGTATTCTTCTCTGTCCTGTTGTAGGTTACTTACGTTAGTCATTTCTATTTTATTTTTTAAGAGGAAGCGTTGCCCCACACTAGAATTTACTCCTGTATCGTGGGTGCGTTCACAAACATGTAAACTCACATACACAAGATACCCAGACCCGGAACAACTGTGTAGGTCAAACAAACATTTGTTCCGTGCGGGGATTGAACCCGCGGCACGTAGCCTAATAGCCGAACGCTCAACCACTGCGCCAACCGTGTCGTCAAATATTACCACTAGCTTTAGCCAGTGACTTCGCTCGAGTTTTTTTTTTAATCCTCTCGAGAGGTAAATTCCAACAAGATTGGTTCAGCGATTTAAGTGACTCAGTTATGATGGGAATATGAAGTATTCCCGTTTCGGCACCGGTTTAAGTCAAAGTCAAAACATTCATTTCAATTAAGCCCATTAAACGGCGCTTTTGAACGTCAGCATTTACGTTAAAATAATAAAGTGACTCAAGCGTCCATTCGCAAAGGTAGATTCTTATGGAGAAGAACGGGCAAGAAACTCCATAGTTTTCAAATAAATGTTTTACAATACTTGGTATACAAAAAACATATTTCATATAATATATACCTACATTTGTGAGGACGATGCACCAAGAGTATACTAGTTATACAACCAAGTATTACCGGCAGAGGTAAACTTGTTCATTTACTAAACAAGTACACGGTATGTACCTACTTGCATATTTGCAAATATTGAAACAGTGTGTGAGTTAACAGAAAAAAAGTAAAAGACACAAAAAATACATTCATAAAGTTAATACATGTACCTATACATAAACCAACCAGTTTGATCTTGTATACCCATAAGACCAGGCACCAGCATTTTCCAAGCGTTTAAGAGCAGCAATGCTTGTATCCAAGGTATTCCTATATTGGAGCTATTAGCATTGGTGTTCTTAAAAAATCGGTGCTCAAGGATATTTCGGGAATATGACGTAAAGGGCAAGCTTATAATATACTAGCTTGTGCCCGCGACTTCATCCGCGTGGAATAGTTACTAACCCCCGATTTCGAAACTTTCTTCATTGCCGCTCCGCTTCTATTGGTATTATGAAGGTTGACAGTTAATGTTTATTATTTTTATTCCAGCCGTAAAAAGGCCGCCTTCGCCAGACCCTTTGTTCGACGAAAAGAAAGCGAAAAGAGACAAAAAACCTAAGAAAAAAAGGTAAGTCAAAGCCTTATCTAACAATGTTAGGTTTCGGTATTATGTTTCCCAGACAAAGTTTGCGTTCTGAAAGTAGTTTATTTATACTTGAAGTTTGTTTTTAAAACAGACTCGATTCAAGTTTTCCAGTGAAAATAAGCAATAGAAAGTCGTAAGACGCGCATTGCGCAACTGGTACATGGATGATGTATGGATCATGTACCAGTTGAATCATAATCCCGCGGCACACATCGCTTTCGATACACATTAGGTGAGATTGGGGTCGAAGGCGGTACGAGCGAAATATAAGTAATGGAACAGATAAGCCAAGTGGAAGCGGTGTATTTTTTAAATGTACAGATGGTTCTGTACTTCAGTCAGTAATGTAGCATTATGACTTCCGCAGAGGTCACAGTCGCGCCGGCTCGGGCACGGAAGCGACAGGTCCGGTGGCGGCGGCGGCGGCGCTGGCGCCCGCGGGGCCCCCGGCGCCGGCCCCCGTGGGCCCCCCGGCGCCGGCCCCCGCGGGCCCCCCGGCGCCGTGGGCGGGGCGCAACGGCACGACGCACGAGCGCCGCCGCAACGGCGCCAAGCGGGACGCGTTGGACTCGTACGCCGCGCTCGTCAACAGGATGCCGCCGGCGGGCGCTAAGAAGGTATGCGGCGCTTGATGCCCTTGTACATGACATAATCCACCTATAAAGGTTGTATACCTAAAGGTCATAGACCTTTGCAGTGCTATAGAATAGTTAGGGAAAAAAATATTAATGAAATGTTGATTAATCTATTGATGAACTCCAAAAAATGTTTTGACCTGTAATTTTTTTTTCATTTCGAGGTCCATTACTGCTAAGCTAAGAAGGTTTTTATAGTATTTATTTGTCATCACTTCATAAATTTACTCTATGGCAAATAACTTGTATACTAAGCCTCATAAACTCGTCAGGTGAAAACGACGAAAGAGCTATTGGAGCAGATCCAGTCGCGCGGCAGCAAGCCGGCCGCCTCGCCGCGCTCGCCGCGCTCCCCGCGCTCTCCCCGCTCGCCGCGCTCGCCCGCGTCGCCCGACGTCATGCTCATAGAGCCCGACCGTAAGTGCTCATCACCTTACATACTTGACTTTGGCCAGTACCATTAAAAAAACAAATTTGAAACCTTTAACTACCTACTTGATATTGCTATTTTTGTGCTCTCTATAGCCAGGATTAGGATTGACAATACTCCTATATTGTCCTCCCCTCTTTCACTATCTCGTTAGGCATAGTTTATTATGGCAATTACTGACCCCTGTACAAAACGTGGCCCACTTGTTAAGAGTACCCCGAGCGCCCTTACAACTACGTCTATTGACGTTTTAATGAATGTCCACCTACTACTAATACGAGGACTGCTTGAGGACTTCACCGTCGACTTGAAAAGAAGATTTAATCGAAAATTATGAAGATGTAGAAGCAACTTTCTGTGGATTGGTTGTCGCATTTTACCTTACTGCGTATAATTAGTCAGATATAGTTTATTTTTTCCGCCTTTCTGACACCTATCTTGTGTTACAGTAGTCGTGAAAGCGGAGTCTCCTCTGCGGAACGGCGGAGGGTCCCCGCGTGCCGCCTCCCCCTCGCCGCCGCGCTCGCCGCTGGAGGAGCCGCGCGAGTACGCCGCGTGCACGTGCGGCGAGCTGCCCGACGCCGCGTGCCCGGCCGCCGCCACGCGCGCCGTGCGGCCGCGCCACGTGCACGCGCTGCACCACGCGCTCGTGCCCGGCGTCAACGGCACGCGCGCGCCCGCGCTGCCGCACCGCTTCGCCGTGCGCGCCGCCGAGGACCCCGAGCGGCCCGGCCTGTTCGCCAGCGTCGTGCCGCTCTACAAGTACTCCGACTACGCCGACGACTACTGCGCCAAGAACCTGTCGCAGGTGCCGCTGTGCGCGCACCTGCCCTGGACGGAGTTCGCGCCGCCGCCGCCCGACCTGCCGCCGCCGCCCGAGCCTCCGCCGCTCAGGCCCTACCCGGAACCCGAGCCCGAGCCCGTCGAGGGAGACGAGGATGCCGACGAGGCGGACGTGAAGCCTGAAATCAAGCGCGAACCTGTTGTCAAGGAGGAGATCGAGGTCGAGGCCGAGATGGTCGGCGTGCCGACACTCGAGCCCAGCGAGAGACTGAAGGCGCCGATCCTGATGCCGGAGGACGAGACGTCGTTCGGCGTGGCGGCGCGCGCGGAGCCCGCCGCCGTGGACACGCACGAGACGGCCGCGCCGCAGCACCGCAGCGTGCCGAGGACGAAAGAACAGCCCGGCGGCGCCGCTCTGGTGGCCGCCGTGCGCGCCGCCAGCGCCGCCGTGCCGTACTCGTACGCGTCGCTGCTGTGCGCGCCCGTGCTGCCGCGCGCGGCGCTGCAGAGCGAGGCCGCGCTGGGCGCCGCGCTGGTGTCGGCGGCGCCCGAGCGCGACGCGCTGGGCCGGCCGGCGCGCGCGCGCACGTTCGCCGAGTGGCACGAGTGCGCGTCGCTGGGGTCGCTGGTGGCGCTGCCCTACGTGGTGATCGACTGACCGTCTAGTGCCAAATGCGTGTCGCCCGCCCCGCGCCCACACCCAAGTGTCCTTACGTTAGTTATAGTGGCGGCGGATACATGCCTAGTCATATATTTATTTTGTAAAGGCCGATTAACAAATTTAGTAGCGGGCGGGTCGTCCGTCGTTGTGATATTATATAGTATGTGCGTCCGTACGTGACATTCCCAGTCGAGAGCCCGGACCCGCCATGACTGATCAGAAGCGCAGTGCGTGCTCAACCGATACGTTGTCTTGTATTTTTGTAATGAATAGTACATGCATTATTGCTACTGCTCACGGCGCGATCGAGCGCCGAGTGATGGACGAGCGATGGCGGCTCGCCGTCCACACGCTGGCCGATGGCTATGCGCGAACGCGATACAGTTCCCACATAAGATTCAAATAATAATCTCCCGACTGTTTCATGAGTTGTCGTTACCTTTTGTGATTTTAAAATGAAAGAAAGAAAAAAATTAGGTAATTAATAAATAATTATAATTAAATAGGAGTTCCAATTGTATATTATACATAATGATTGCATGTATCGTGCATATCGTCGATATCGAAATATCAATGATAAGGGAAAGAGAATGTTACATTTTATAAATATAAACATTTACTATATGAAAAGTTGTACCAAATTGTTGTTGTTGATGTGTTGGACGTTGGTGATCAGTGATGTGACCCACTTTTGTATATAGTTTAGTTTATATGAGTTCTGCACGAGCTTCCTAGGTGCATTGTACCACAAGTGTTTTATGATACAACTCGCGAACGTACTCGTTTATAGACGCCGACGTAACTGAGAAATACTTATAATAATGAAATGACAATTTGGTCAATTTTTCACCGTTTCTTGTATGATTTCACGCGTTGCGTATCTATAGTTGAATATTGTTACATACAGTTTGTGTACACGTTTACAAAGATGCCAAATGATGACCAGGACTTGTGTATGTGTCGACTGTCGTGTTACACGATGTGCGGCGGACGGCGATTGTGATCCGGCCGCCGAGCGCGCCGAGCCACCGCGCGAGCGCATGTGCATTACATATGTTTTTGCTGAATAATACCTATGTTTTTGTAAAACGTTGTTCTTGTTTATTTTGAATGGTTTCCGTTAGGTTTATGTGTGAATGTGTTGTTTTGTTTTGAGAATGGGCCGAGTTATAATGGTGGCTTTGCAATAGTACACAGGTACCAACATTGTGCTGATATTCAAGTATAGATTGTACGGGGAGCTTGCCAAGTGCGGACACTATGCCTGTCTGTTGTCGCAGTGTCACGCGTGTGTGTCGAAGGCCTTACGTTCGTGCTGCGGGTGAAGCCGCGGAACAAGTGTAGTAGTGTAGTGCGGCGGCGACGAACCCCATCACTGCCTTGTTGGACGAGATCCAAAAACTGACGCGAAACAAACGAAAATATATATATATCCAGGTGTTTTTATTACGACGAAGTTTTATTTCATGCACCGAGGTGTCACCAACTTCCTAATTAATGCACGGTTGACTCCTTTTGTCCTTACCTTTACACACACAGTTGTTCAAAAGACTGTTCAAGTTAAGACCACTCCAAGCTCTATTCAAGCCAAAAGGCAGCATATAACATCTTGCCTGCATTGAGTTCCCTAGCCAAACAGTGCGAGCTGATGATCTGGATTCGAAATTACGTGGCAGATCGCTACTGTATTGGCTGACAACACTTCTTCGGTTTGGACTCCGCTGACTAGACGAGGACGACGTAAGCAAGTACCGTAAAACGGGACGGATAGAAATGCAGGGGTGAATAAAAACGAAACTTGTGGGATTGTCACTTAAATACCATATTAATGGTTTCTTAAAAAGCCTCCATTTAAAATATAGTTAATTGATTAAAAAAAAATGAGTTCTTCATTGCTGCAAACAATATTTCAACAATAAGGTGAAAATTCCAATCAGTTTCGTTTTTATTCACCCTTGCGTTTCTTTCCACCCCGTTTACCGTTACCTATTCAAGTTGTAGTGGGGCAAACTGAAATAGCTTCAACGACTACTGCGGTGATTACAATCCAGCTGCGGACTGCTTTTACCTTGGTCGCAGTCTGCCTGAATTTAATGACTGCCTAGCGTCAGCTAGGCAGTCGCGAGTTCGATTCCCAGGCCGGTCAAAAAATGTAATTTGTTAGTCTACTAAGGCGGAGAGGATATTTATGGAATCGACCCGGCCGTATAACTAATATGTAGCTGCCATGTGTGGTTGTGTCTTCGCGCACAGTTTCAATGAACCGATTTCAACAAATCGTGTTCTTGGATTGATCTTGATCCGGAAAATATGAACATAATGAAGTTATCATCAACTTGGAGCTACCTAGACAAATAATATAATATTAATGTATCGAATACTGGTTTTCCTCTCAAATGCATATGGGAGTAGGTAATTACGGTAGGTACTTACAAAAAATAAATACAACTTAATTAACAGAATGGGAACGTGCAGAAACTATAGGTGGCAGTACAGACTCGTCAATTATAAGTTTCAAATTTGCAACGCTAGATGGCGCAGTCTACTTCGTGCACGTTCTCCTAAACGGAGGGCGCAGGAAGTATAGCTGGCAGCACAGGTCAAATATTTACAGCGTAAGAGTTTCAGATTTGCAGCACTAGATGGCAAAGTCTACGCTGTGCACGTTCCCTATACCTCATAAAGGGTCATTGTGCTTATCGTTATGGACAACTCCCATTAGGTAGGTATGGGACCGACACTGAAATCATTCATTTTTGTACACTTGGCTACAAAATGTACTGAACAGCTGATGTTTTTTCGCTCATGCGGGGTTGGTTCCATGGTAAAAGTTGTTCTTAATTACGAGTACAAATGACTGCGTTTACATTTTCTGTTACACGTTATTTTATATACCTACTAGCTGACCCAGCAAACGTTGTTTTGCCATACTTATATAAAAAAATGAAAAAATATTTTCCCGCTTTTCTGTTGAAATTTTTCCTGAATTTTCTTTGTTATAAACCTCACGGAGCCCGAGACCTTTCCAACGAATGCAAAACCGTGGAAATCGGTTCGTGCGTTCTGGAGTTATAGCGTCAGGAAGGAAAACCCGACTTATTTTTATATAGTAGAAATTTATCGCTGATAATATGATTTAATCAAACCACGTCCAAAATGAATTGACGGCATGAATGACATAACAACGTGCTTGTCCTGTCAACAAAACTTCAAAAAAGTTTCTGTGAAAAAAGTTTCTATTGAATTCATTTATTACAAAAAATGTGACAAATGAGGAACCGCTCGACCGATTTTGTGCAAACTTCACATAAACCATCTACTAAATATGCCGACCAAATCCTAAGCATTTGGTTTGGATAGGTGAGCCCGTTCTTGAGTTATGGAATTACAACGAAAAGTGGCATTGATTTTTATATATATAGACATATTAAAATTTGTCTGTCCTGGCTAATCAGAGGTTGGACTGACTTTGACGGGACTCACTGGCATATAGCGGTGTTGATAAGGAGTAACCGAGTCTTTTATTTTAGAAAAATAATTGGAATTCTGCTCAAAAAAACTAGTCGTTAATAAAAAATGAGGCAAGTTAAATTTTTTTATTAATAATAAGAATTACAATATCGCTCTATACACAATAGAACTGAGCGCAATAATAAAAAAAGTAAATATGATTTCGCAGATGGTAACAACACCATCCAATCTAGCTTGAAGTAATTTTTTTTTTGTAATTTAGTAAGAAATGCGCTCAGCATTTGACTTATGATAGTTAAAGATACAATTAATGGCACCATGTTAGTTTCAGCTTGATTGAGTACAGACATCTATTTATTTATCCACATAATTAAGGGCTGATTTTTGAATAGTCATTTAATTTTAACTGAAGAATAAAATTGGCAGTTTTACATTCCGATTCCGCTACAACCGCCATTTTCATTTTTCAGGCTCAAACTTTCTATTGCAGAATTAGTTCGAAAGAGTGACCGCGGCCCTGGATCGCGGCGGGCACTAGAAGGAACACGGATGGATTTTAGTCAGTAACAGTCTGACGCTGCCTTCCAATGTGCCCAGAGCGGGAGACGAAATTTAATTATTTCCCACCCAGAAAAAAAAGCTATCTGATTATTGAAGAATCGGCCCTTATTATTATAAGTTACAGTCATCACTTTTTTATATTAGACACATTATGATGTTACAATTATTTCCCTTCATTTATCTCTGAGATTCGTTGAAGTATTCGTTCTTGCAAGCTCTGCTACACTTTCTAAGGAGAAGCGTATAGATACTTACACCTTACCTTATTTTATTATAAATAAAAATATTTATTGTTCCAATATACAGCTGTCAAAACTTAAATTTACTCATAAAGTTGACCTTGACCGTATTGCCAAGGTCAAGGTGAATTTCTATTGCATTTTTTAACGCTTGTTGCATCGTCAAAGAGAGCTTTCCTGACGTTTAATTTTTAAATAAAAACCCATTTAAAAAATTACATACAAATCTTACTACTAAATAATAATATCAACATTGACCATAGACTCACCCAGACTTTTCCAGCTTCACCAAAAAGTTTGATATGTCTGGAATATGGGTATGTATTTATTTACTTTGGTCTATGGTATTTTTTGCCATTTCCTTTACATGATCACGCAAGGCATGGCGCAGCAGAGGGGTAAGCAGATGGGGATGGCTGTCTTCTTCTCAGAATGGCTCTCTTTGCTTCGGGAGCCTGATTCGTATTCGTACATGCCGCGAGCTGAGGCGTAGCCACCGCCACCCTGAGCCATCGCCTGTGGACAAGGTTTAGACACATAAAGACCATGTATTTGCTTTTCTCTCAGTGTTACCCAGTTACTGGGTTCTGTAGGTCTGATAGGCAGACTGAAAGCTGAGCACAACATAGGGAAAGGGAAGGCAAATTGATTGTATTCCCTTATCTGAAAGTTTAAACATGAATAATTTTATATTTTAACTCTAAGATTAGTTGTAAGTTGATGAGTAAAAACTTGCTAAGTTTCACTATTGAGTAGCAGTGATCTAAAAATTTTCTACAAAGTAACAGAAGTAGTCATTTCGAAAGAACTTTGTTTATGTACAGCCAAATCTCACTTTTTTAAAAAGCGAAGTCATTATAGAGAATAGGGTAGTTGACTAAAAAAATCTAATTAGTCCGTCAGATAGATTTCCAAAAAATATAGGACACGTATTTTTTCTTTTTTTCACGTAAACAAAAAATGAAGCCGATACAGAGCGTTGAAAACTTGTGTGACGTCACTACTCGCTAGTCACTACAATTTTTACCGAGCCGTAACGTCACAAGCCCCCACTCCTGATCTTTGATGCTTTGTATCTTCGTCAGTTTTTATAGATTTGATAAAGGAAAAAATACGTGTCCAATATTTTTCTATAATCTAACTGACGGACTAAACATAATCATATATTTTTTACTCAGGAAACATCCCTATTAGGCATTCTTTATGTAGGTATACGTTTTTGGTGTGATAAGTATTACACTGCACGAAATAAAGGTTAACATCAAGCCTGATGTGCTTGCAGTTCAACCCGGGCTTGCCTGAAGCGGCCTTAATATAAATATTAAAGCCTCCAGCCAGGGCGAATGATGTGCTGGTTACAATACCTATAGATATATATTATAGTTTAAACTTGGTCTCATAACCGGTCTGAAACTTGGGCCCAACCTTCACCATAAGTTAGCCTCTAATAATTTTTTTTTTATTTTTTTATTTATTTATTTATTCTCAAACAATAAACATTGTGTAGAACATTAGGTAAGTGCATCATAATTATTACAATAAAATTGTCACATGCAAAACAATTTTGTATAATGAAAGCTAAGTGAGTAAATCATCGAACCAATCAATTAAAAATATGTCTAATCAAATATTAAAAAATGTCAAAATAATTCCAGATATAATGTCAAAAATTGGTGCTATTCTTGCGAAGCCAGATTAGGTTGCTGGAGTATAATGAAGGCTACTTACACTGCTAGCCTGATAACCACCACCCTCCTTCTTCTGGAAGGGCGTGTGTCCCGGCGGGTAGTAGACCGCGGGCCCGGCCACGTTGCGGCTGTTGGCCACGAGCGGGGCCTTGGCCGGCGGGCTGGGGGCGGAGTCCCGCGTGTCGCGCGCCTCCCGGCCCAGCGACGCGCTCTGCGTGGAGCTCTCGTGCGTCACGTGCACGTTGCGCCGCACCACGCCGTCCGGTTGACTCGGGAAACGCTGGGGGTCCATACAAATAAGATTAGGGGCTTATTGGCTGTAAAAGAAGGAACGGGCAGGGCCAGTCATTGCATCAGTCAAACTTCGAATTTTTTAATGGGTTGTTTTATAGATTTTATGGATATGTCGCTTTACAATTGAATTTCTTTAAACTTGCTTTTTCTCTAACTTCAGGTCCACACTTTGCTGCCAAGCAGAAGAAACCCCTATTATATTTGATTAAAGTTTTTATTAATTATGTAGTTTACTATTAAAAGTAAGTCTATGTATAGTTCGTGTTTTATATGCTTTATATATAGTACATGACATATCTATTCTTGATTCCTAAGTAGATCATTATAATCATTATCGTGCCTTTATCCTTATTTATTTAGGGTCATCGGAACATATTTTCTTTCACTCCAGATATACTTAGACAGTATACTCACAGCTTCAGGGAAGTCAGCCATCAGATCGTCTAGCTTCTTGGGCGGCTGTTGCGTGCCGGGGGAGGGGGTCTCGGGGCGCGGGAAGGGCCCGGGGGAGGGGGAGCGCGCGGGGGGCGGGGCGTGCAGGCCGCGCGCGGGCTGCGGGGGCTGCGGGGAGGGGAAGCGCTGCGTGGCGTTGTGTGCGGAGTATGTCGTCTCCGAGAACTTGTAGGTTGATGGACCCTGGGGGAGTGTTTACAGTAACAAATTATAACAGACACCAAGATGAAAAATAACACTGTTCAGTAAAAATCTCGCCGTGAAAACTTCGCAGGTGAAGTAAGCGATAAATCTAACGAATGTTTCCTCCTCGGTCTGTTCCGTTAACATCTAATCTTGAAAACTTAGTTGGATAGCACGATTGTAGCACTATTGACAGCCAGGCTGACGTCAAGGTGTTGTGAGCTTGTCGTGATGTTAATACTAGCAAAAAAAACCTGTCAGGTGGATCAACAACTCTCTTCACCTCCAAATAAATTGCTAGTGTGTTTATCCAGTATTTCCACTTTCCAGAATTTTTACAAAAAGGTTGTAACATAACAAAATGTTGAACTTACATATGGGCCGTGTCCATTATGCGGTTCCGAAGGTATGACCTTGGTTTCGTTGGCGGGGGCAGGGTACACCATGCGTTCGTTGGTGCGATCTGTAACGACGTTTATAAGAATACTCAGCACTGTCCTATTTTTTGAATGGTAAATTATCAAATGATTTCTCCCGCTCTGGGCGGAGTGGAAGGGAGTGTCAGACTCTTACTGATTAAAACCCACCCGTGATCCTTCTTGTGCCCTTTGCGTTCCAGGGCCGCGGTGACTCTTTCGAACAAATTCCGCAACCCTAGCAGGCACTGACTTAGTACTGTCCTAAGTTTGTTTATTTTTCTACTGAGTGTTTAATCGTTAGTTATTTTTTATATTTTTTTTTTGTTTTACAGAGAAAAATATTTAAGCTATCAAGCCGTTGGTCCCGGCTGTCATTTCGAGATCTTAGGCAGTCGTTCCGGAGCCGGAGCCAGAAAATCTGACATAAGTCTTGCCAAGAAATATCAGCGGGTGTTTTTTTCCATGTGTAACAATGGACTGGACTAAGCTTATGATAACGTTCATTATTTCTAGTAAAAAACATCATAGAGTAATTTAAAGATCTATCCATATAGACCCAATCAATTTTGAGCACCCATTTCATTTCACTAAGATCATTTTGAATGCCTATAATGGAACTTACCATCGGTGGTGGTAACGGTGCGGTACTCGCGGATGGAAGTGTTGCAGTGTGAGCAGTACTGGCAGCCGCCCGGGCCGGCCGGCGCCGTCAGCCGCGCGGGGGGCGGCGAGCCGGCCGTTGTGCTGCAACGTTCAAAGGTTTTCGTAAATTTGGAGATTGCTCAACATGAAAAGTATGCTAAATTTGAATATGCTGTAGTAAATTGCCACACTGTGCATATAGTTTCAGCAAGTTTGAAGAACATTATAAAATTGCCGAAAATTACTGAAAAGGTGTCTATACCTCTTAAGGTCACTAAAAACCCGAATGTTCGTCGTTTTGGCATGTTTGGTAATCTCGCCAACATTACCAAACATGTCAAAACTTACTGGAAAAGTCGAAGAGTTTGGCAAACATCAATAACCGTAACATCAGCCAATTTTGGTAAGTTTGGCAATTTGACCAGCTTTACCAACATTACCAAACAAGGTACTCACGTGGTCCTGTTGTGTTCGGAGCTGACGTAGCTGTGCTGCTCTGCGTGGACCGGGATGGGCACGGTGGTCGGGTCCTGGTCGGCCGGCACCTCGTATGTGTAGGTTTTGACGGTGGTCGTGACTTTGTTCATCGGAGTACCGGCGCGAGGTAGCTGGGGAGTGAAGATGATTTTAAAATAATTTCCTTAAGAAAACCATATCTTCTCAATCGACTTGCTTAGCGGATGCAGTCTGAGTAACAGGATTTTACGTGGAGTGACTTCCCATCTGATTTCCACAACCCAGTAACTGGTCACGACGATCGATACCCGTTGGCGAGACATATCAGATTTTGTTTTATGGATCACTGTATGATTTCTTCCGCTCTGAGCGGAGCGGAAGTCAGTGTGGTTACATTCTCTTTGTCAGTGTCAGACTCTTACTGACTAAAACCCATCCGTGTTCATCCTAATGCCCTTTGCGTTCCAGGGCTGCGGTGACTCTTTCGAACAAATTCCGCAAAAAACATACAAACATTCGAATTGAGAACCTCCTCCTTTTTTAGAAGTCGGTTAAAAAATACATAGCTACTGCATTTACTGTCAAAGAACTTCATATAACAGCTGGTAGCAACAACTTAATGTGCTATTACTATTTTAATTATATACATATTTGTACGCCTCTGGGCAAAACATAGAGGATCTACCTGTCCTTAACACCGCACTTTGTTGTAACTTGACCTAATATGTTTACATATAAAATATTCTTATTCCACAATTTTTACTATGGGAAAATCAGCTGTTCCTTACATTTATGTTCGTATAACTCATCAAAATGTAGGAAATAGCTGTTTTTTTTTTTGCGATTTCGGGTTTGGTCCCATAGTCAAAGTTGTTCATAATGATGGGTACAATGACCTCTTAAGAGGTTGTTGGTGTTTTACAAATAACCCTATATAATTACAAATACGTTAAATAATTTTAAAGGGGGTAATTTTCACTCACTAATTGACACTAACAAAATAAAGAAACTATAAGAGCTGTATAAAAAATAAAAATATTTCACGAATTGCGTTACGCCATTAGACCGGTCACTAAAGGCCCGCGTTTCACTCTTTTTATACGGAACCCCAAAAAGATGAACATTGCCTAGGTATACAGGTCGATCCAAATTTAATGGCGGCTGTGAACTGCGCCTTCCTCTACACACTAGTAGGGCCTAGGGGTACTACGTACACAGTTGCAATTAAGTTTGGATCGACCTATGTACGTGAGAGAAGGGGTTCCCTCAGTGGTCTTCAGCCACGCTGTCACATGAACTTACTATTCTGCAGCGACCAGCGTGTTCCGGCTAGTTAAGATTCGACATTTTATTTTGAATCTACCTACCTACGTGTTATAAAAGTTAGTTTAGTTTATAAGATCTAAAGACTTATATATTATAAAAAAAACTGCAATTCTAACAATTGAAGAGTTCCGTTTCCAATCTCCGAAGTTCTACATTAGATCTTCACCAAATTAGAAAGGGACCACCTCGAAATACTACGATGCTCTTCCAAACCATTGTATACAGTTTCTTTTTTTCATTTTACATCAAGAAGTGAAAATGGGAACATCATCAATGTAGTCGAAGCCAATTAAATACGGATAACTCATACATATATAAATTTGACTGATATTGTCGACTAGGACAATCTCACTCAAATTTTAATAGGACCACATGACAAGCACCAGCTTTCGAATATAAAAATAATCATCAAAATCGGTACACCCAGTAAAAAGTTACGACACAAAAAAATAATACAGTCGACCTGAGATAGTCCTTCTTTTTTAGAAGACTTTTAAAAAAGGGAAGTTACGAATTTACGCCACAAAAAAAAATACAGTCGAATGGTTAAAAAAAGGGGTCGAGTTAACCATGAGTAGTTTTATGATCACTTCGAAGGTGGTGTGACCTGTTAACCAGGCACGAACTATATACCGCTACTGGAATCAACTGTTTACTCTCTGCTTCAATATCAAGTTACCGCCCCTTATTAGGTTTGGTACATCTGAATGTTCGCCAATTTAGCCCAGCTTGGCGAGTACTGGCTTCCCTCG
Organism: Hecatera dysodea; assembly: GCA_905332915.2. NCBI lineage: Eukaryota > Metazoa > Arthropoda > Insecta > Lepidoptera > Noctuidae > Hecatera > Hecatera dysodea. The sequence continues at coordinate 11,784,393 of HG995313.1, read as the reverse complement.
AGGTGACTGACCCCCGAAGCACCCGCAAGCGGTTACGGTATCTATGCAAAGTTGAGTGAAAACTTTGATTGCGCGATCTAGGATCTTTATATCTTGTGCGCATACGTTGACGATTGTGGGCTCGAATTCCAATAAGAATTTAGTTTTTTGTTATATTTTAGCATCAAAAAAGTGTTTTTGTAAGGTTTAAAATGTTTAATTGCTAATCCGAATTAAATAGAAATGCAAAAAGTATTACATTTGTTGGAGTTCGAACTCATGCCGTGTCATGTCACACATTCCGATGGACGATAAGGCCACCACGTTCGGGCCTTATTGTCGAGCCACTTTATATCATACTACCTACATTGTTGTTAAAACGGTTGTAGTTTATTTATTACTAGCTTCTGCCCCCGACTTCATCCGCGTGGAATAGTTACTTTACCCCCGTTTTTGAAACTCTCAGCCCGATCGGTTTAATATTGACAAAGTTTCATACAAACTTTCATCCCCTATTTTATCCCCTTGGGGGTAGAATTAATCAAAATCCTTTCTTAGCGGATGCCTACGTCATAACATCTACCTGCATGCCAAATTTCAGCCTGATCCGTTCAGTGGTTTGGGCTGTGCGCTGATAGATCACTATGTCAGTTAGTCAGTCACTTTTGAGTTATTTATATTTAGATGACTAGCTGTCCCGCGCAACTGCGTCTGCGTCACATAACATTTATCATGCTCCGATCCTATTGGTCGTTGCGTAATGTTATACTTTTCTGTTTTTATACTTTTTACGTGATGCGTGCAGGACTCGGACAACTCTCTATGAAGTTTCTTCAATGTCTTTTGATTTTGTGAGTTGATTTAGATGAAATAAAGGCTAGATAAAACTCCGGTAACACTTATTAAGTCTGAGTATCTAGATTTCGAACACAATCAGTGGTTCTTGCGTGATGATTCCACAAACATACAGACAAACAGACAAAAATTTCAAAAATTGTGGTTTTGGGCACTACATACACTGTATGTCTTTTTTCTAACGTTTCTCAGTTATGTACACGGCGAGTCTACGATTTTATTATATTTATGTATTATACAGGGTGAAATTGAATAGATGCGACATATTTAAATATACAATAATACGTGTTGTCAAGAAAATTTAGAACATACCAAATGTAAAATTAATGAACTTTTATCACCGCTATGAATGGCAACGTTTAATAACGCGAGTACTCCACAACGATCATTGAGCACTGCGATTAGTTGGACGAGATTTTTTGATACTTTAATTTTTCTTATTTATTTTTCATATTAATTATTTTTCTGGAATACCGATAATTCGTACTTAAATAAAGATATTAACATCGATGGATCATTTTAAAACGCCAACCACGTAACTTTTTTTAACGATTTAGATTGTAGAAAAAACAGTTTATAATTACTATGTTACTGTAACTGAAGCTCCCATTTCATTTTGTCGCATCTATTCAAAGTCATCCTGTATGTATAGATTTTATCATGAATGGATTGTTCATGAAGAATTCCAACTTAAGTCAATAATAGGGTATTTGATTAACTACTTATTATCAAATATCTACATGAATGAATCTTTTTCGTAAACCTGTGGCCGTACTATGTGCCAATGCTATAATGATTCGTGTGAGGGAAAGGGATAGTGCTATTCGTCTTGTGTAACTCCGTCTCTCTCTGACACAGAAATCATTATGGATTTAAGACGTCATAATAGGTAGCCTGATCCTATTCAGCGTTTTGTATTTAGTTAGGTTAGGGATGATCATAATTATTTGTAAACCGGCCGTATTATGACCTCTTAAAACCATCATGTTTTCGGTGTGAAAAAGAGACGGAGCTATACAGGACGAATAGCACGATCCTTTTCTCACACAGAAAACATGATGGTTTTAAGATGTCATAATACGGCCCCTGTTTGTAAATCAACTTTTTTGTGTTTTTCGACTCTCGCGTCGTTTTCAGCGCGTGGCGGGTACCTCAGGAAGAAGTACCCTCGGGCGTAAATTCGCTGGCAATTAGACATAGATAAGCAATGCTTCATCATGTAATAATTGAATCTACGAGTATATGAAAAAATTTTTTGAAAGATGTGATAAAAAAAAAATACGTATAAACTTGGATGGCGCGACGGAATGTGTTCAATGAGGGCAATAATTGCATATTACAGTGTAATATGCAGTTAGAAAGTTAAGTTACTTAGAAATAGTAATAGCGTAACATAGTACTTAGCTGCACCGCAGAAAAAAAAATCTCTTTAAAACGGGTAAATGACTGATTAAAATTATATACAAAATGGAGTACGTTTCAGTACAATAAATTTATATAACTTGTCATGTTAAAGTTGATAAAAATACCTAAAATCTATAGTGGTCGTGGCAGAAAGGTTCTACTTAACACAGCCACGGTCGATATATTATAACAGCGAAAATTTGTGAGTACATTTTTTAAAGTCGCTAGTACAATAGAGTACACATTTTTTCATGAATATGTACCCCATTAAAATTAAGATAATCATCCATGGTCGTGCTGGAGAGGATCACACACTTTTGTAAGTTAGAATCAGTTAGATTAAAATATCTTAACTGTTTATCTTACTTCCTAAAGCCTGAAAAAATTAGTTAGTAAGTTCAAACTGAAACCAAAAAGGGGGGGGGTCCAGGTAACCATGTTATGGTTGTGCTATCGGTTCCTCGGAGGTGGTATCTACACCTGTTAAAGGCTCGACGTCTTGAGATCAAGTACTAATACTTGGGAGTAATCTCGACATATCACAAACCCTTGCGGGCTGAGAAGATCATCTGTTCGCCAATTCAGACCAGCTTGGCGATACTGGCTTCCCTCGAGGCGAATGACCCCCGGAGTAATCGAGAATGGTCACTGTATCCATGCAAAGTAGTGCGAAAACTTTAATTGCGCGATGTAGGAATTTAGCGTTCACTGACGACAAGTTACAAGAAATGCGGGTTCAAGTTCCAATAAGAATTTAGATTTTTCTTTATTTTTTTATTTTTTAGGATCAAATTAGGTGTTTTTGTTAACTTTAAAATGTCAAGCTGCGTTTCTAAAATGCAAAAATTATTACGTTTCGCTGGGTTCGAACTTAAGACAAGATACAATATAATCGATGATAGTACCATGTTGTAAGTTGTTTTCCAAGATTTCTGTAAGTACCTACATAGTTAAAATTGTAACATAAGCATAATCAGCATTTTAACGTTCCCACTGCTGGGACACAGGCCTCTTCTCTAGGAGAGGAAATGGGCCGTAATACACTTATCCACCACGCGGGCCCAGTGCGGGTTGGTGAATGTCACATGTCTTCGAATTTTTGGTTCTAGGACATGCCGGTTTCCTCACTATGTTTTCCTTCGCCGTTTTGAGAGCAGTGGTGATGAAATTAGTTAACAAAGTAATGCGCCTGGCTGGGTATAAACCCGCGTCTTACAATAATTCGTAAGTCGGGGCCGTTACCACTCGGCCACCACTGCTACTTAAAAATTGTAATTTGGTTTTATTGTTTTTATGGTGGATTCTCTAGGAGTAGTCCCAAACTAAATGTGAGTTTACACGGGCAATTTTGTGAGCAATTATTGATCAGCAACACGTATTGATCAATCTGGAGCTATTTATAGCAGCTTCAACGAAATGCCGCAATTGTTTCGGCAGTACTGTTTCTAATCTATATATATAAAAATCAATGCCACTTTTCGTTGTAATTCCATAACTCAAGAACGGGCTCACCTATCCAAACCAAATGCTTAGGATTTGGTCGGCATATTTAGTAGATGGTTTATGTGAAGTTTGCACAAAATCGGTCGAGCGGTTCCTCATTTGTCACATTTTTTGTAATAAATGAATTCAATAGAAACTTTTTTCACAGAAACTTTTTTGAAGTTTTGTTGACAGGACAAGCACGTTGTTATGTCATACATGCCGTCAATTCATTTTGGACGTGGTTTGATTAAATCATATTATCAGCGATAAATTTTTTCTTTTCACATAATTGCATTTGCAGTGCATTCATACAAACGGTGAGTCCTGAATTTATGTATACTTTTCTAAGTTGCCGTATATGATTTCACATGGCATCATATGCGACAGCTTCTTGGGAATTTGTTTTTTTTTTGTTCTAATTTTTTTTTTCGATTTTTAAGCGAAAACATATGTGCATACGGGAAAAATGCCACCAGCCAGACGAGCAAATATAGGTTACGAAATATTAATCCACCAAAACTGTGTAACGGAACCAGATTGGCAGTGAAAAAGTTATTGCCAAATTTGATTGAAGCTACGATCTTAACTGGTAAATCAAAAGGAGAAGTTGTTTTGATACCGCGTATACCTATGATTCCAACTGATATGCCTTTTGAGTTCAAACGTTTACAATATCCTGTGCGTTTATCATTTGCGATGTCCATCAACAAGGCCCAAGGTCAAACACTTCACGTTTGTGGTGTGAATTTGGAGGAACATTGTTTTTCACATGGCCAGTTATATGTTGCCTGTTCCAGAGTCGGTACCCCCAGCCGTTTGTTTATTTATGCTCAAAATGGAAAAACAAAAAATATTGTTTATCCAAATGTTTTGGATTAAGTGTGTTGTAAATAGCTAGCAATTGATTTCGATTTTAAATAAAATATTTTTTTGATTAAATAAATGAATTTGATGTTCCGATTTGTTTATTTTATTTCACTTTATACGTAGCGAAGCACGTACCGGGCCGCTAGTTGCTTCATAAATTCTACTAGCAACCCGCCCCGGCTTTGCGCGGGTTTTTTTTTCCTAATGTACGACTGCTAATCGCTATTTGAACACTTGGAAAAACATCGACTTTTCTACGCTATTTATAATTAAAATTAAAATGTATCATATATGTATAACTAGCTTAGCTATAACTAGCTAGCCCGCGACTTCGTCCGTGTGGAATAGTTACTAACGCCTTTAGCCTTCGTCGATAAATAGGCTATCTAACATTGAAATATTTTTTCAAATCGGTCCAATTTATCAAGTAGTTGCCAAGATTACCGCGTTCAAACAAACAAACAAACTCTTCAACTTTGTATATTAGTATGGATATTGCTGCATATGGATGCATATTTATCATACGTTACCAAAAAAGTAACAACGATTTATTAAAAAGAATTCTAAGTCGAACGCTTTTTACACGACTGCCCAAAAAAAGGAGTGTTATGTTTTCATGGTTCATGTATCTATGTTTGTGAGTTTCGTTATTCCACCATAATTCTAAACGGCTGAACGAACTGATATCAACGCTTCTAACAATACCACATAATTATGGTATTGTTAGAAGCTTTGATTTATCCCGGGGAAAATAGGCTAGTAAAAATTTAGAAAAATAAAAAGAGGGAACCAAGATTAATAAATAAAAACGAAAATTGTTTTGATTTCATAAAAATTACGACTACGTATACTATCATTGTCTTAAGCTATATAGAATAAATAAAGAATTGAGAATTGAGAAAAGCTTGCTTAGTACATAGTAAAAAAGGTATGAGATAAAAAACATAATTAAAATAAATAACAAACACGCCTGTCATGTCAAAATCAATCATCAATCTTTTCATTGCAGTCGGGGGGCGGTACCTTTGAATAGTTCTTTAAATACGCATATGCTGATGGAAGGGCACTTTGTCTACCCTCAGATCACAGGTTAAACATGAATTCTCAAATAATTTAATACAAAGGGTAGTTTGTAGTTATGTATATGTAGTAAGGGAAGGGGAATAGCTGTGTTTTGACTAAGCCCCGCTAATTGGGGCTCTTATATCTGTCCGCAGATCGTGGTGCTAAATAATAACAGCCGTACGGATGGATCATCAAAGTTAAGCGATGCTTGCCGAAGACGGTCAGTGGATGGGTGGCCATCTTAACTCCTCCGTGCCTCGGAAAGCACGTTAAGGCGTTGGTCCCGGCTGACATTTGAAGATCGTTGGCGTCGTTACGAGTTATAAGAAGCCAGAAAATCTGACTCCAGTCTTTCTGAAGTACCGTGTTGACCAGTTACTGGGTTCTGGAGGGCAGATAGACAGTCACATCCACGTTAAATACTGGTATTCAGGTTCAATTGGACGGCGACCCCAATAAAATTGGGAAAAGACTAGGCAGATAATGAAGGTCTAAAAAAAGGAGGGAGGGGACGAGAAATTATCGTTTTGTGTTAACGGACCCAGTAAAAAAAGGGGGGGTCAAGAACTCAAGATAGCCATGAAGTTTGGTTGCGTTGTAGATCCTCGGAGGTGGAGGGCCCGAGCCGGGCTGCGGGACTGCGATGCGTGTGCTAAAGTGCTGTGATGTAATCAGTCTTTATCTCACAATATCACCCCCTTTCGGGCTGAGTATTATCTGGCGTCGCCAACTCAGACCAGCTTGGCGAAACTGGCTTCCCTCGAGGTGACTGACCCCCGAGCCACTCCACAACGGTCACTTTATCTATGCAAAGTTTTGCGAAAACTTTAATTGCGCGATCTAGGAGTCTCTGCGCTAAAGTTCATCGAACTTTTTAACTTTCGTTGAATTTCACTAAGAATTTAGAGATTTTTTATTTATTATGTTGTTTTCTTCTCAAATAAGTCTTGTTGTAAGCTTTGAAATGTTAAAACTGTTTATTTATAGGAAATAAAAATGCACAAATAATTACATTTGGCGGGGTTCGAATTCATGACAAATTGCGTTGGCTGATGTCATGAGGGTAGGTCGTTTATTTAGCCTTCTTTAAATTCAAACTACCCTCTTACTACCCATTTCTGAATAAATACGAATAATAATAATTTTATGGTATTCAACTGAATCCCGTTTGACCGGGAGCCGATCCCAATATAGTTGGGAAAAGGCTGGGCAGATGATGATTCAAGATGAGATTTTCCCAAACACTATTTTAGATCGAAAACCTGCCGCATTAAAGTAAGGCATTTGATATTTTCTTAGCTCAAAGATCAGGTTTGTCTATTTGTGTTCCACAAGGTAAAAATAAGATGTTATGTGGTGTCCTTGATAGCGGTTGAAAGAACTTGTATTCATGGTACCTTACAATTTTTTGTTATAATATGATTTGAACGGACGACGTCGCCGAGGCCCGCCCAGGAAGCAGTGGCGAGAGGACCTGGATGCACACCGTAAAGGCTGGTTTTAGGAGGCGCTAGAAAAGTGTGTCTGGAAAGATGTGGGGAAAGCTTTTGTCCAGCAGTGGGACAGATCTGCCTAGCCTTTTCCTAACTATATTGGGGCCGCCTTCCAGTCAAACCGGATTTAGCTGACTTCATCGGACCTTCACCACTCAGTAACTGGGTAACACGGTAAGAAAGACTGAAGAAGGTAGCTTAGTGGTGGGTGGCTTCTGACAATCCGCAATGACTGCCAAAGGTCCTATAAACGACAGCCGGGACCAAAGACTTTACGTGCTTTCCTAGGCACGGAGGAAACTCGATATGTTATGACTGCCACCCCATCCACAGACTGACCTCGCGAAGTCGCGTAACCTTGAAGATGGACTAGTGCGGCACACATCAGGCTAGTAAAAGTAATGATGAAGTAAAGTTACCGTGCCGGTGGAGGGCGCGTGGTGGCAGTGGTGGCACACGGGGGGCACCGGCTGCGGGACCGCCGGGGAGATCTGAGACGGGATCACGCGGGACTCTGGAAATAACCACGATTCATTACTTTAACATACAGAGGTATAGTTACCGGCACGTAAGTTGGCAAAGATTTTCGTAGTGGGGAAAGTTCGAGCACGCACAATTTCATATAATTTTACATGCGCGAACGTGCCGGTGACTATACTTTGATGCGTAAAAAAGGGGGAATGACGTGAGGGGTAGTTTTGAGATGTATGGACTGTATAAAATATTATTAAAGCCTCGTATCGGGACCTGCGGACGGCGAGCTATGGGTGGCTCGCCGTCCGATAGCAACCAGGCGCGGGTCGATGCCTCACAGAGTTGTCAGCAAAGAAGACGGGGCCCCATGGGGTCCGTACTTGTTAGGGTACAGGAATTTGTACGAAAGAGTGACCGCAGCCCTGGAACGCGGCGGGTACTAGGAGGAACACGGGTGGGTTTTAGTCAGTATATAACAGTCTGACACTGCTTTCCAATGTGCCCACAGCGGAAGAAGTCATTTGATGACGGGAAGTCATCCAGAAAAAAAAAGGTTCGTATCAACTAGGCAACGTTTGACGCGCAACACGCAACGCCCAACACGTTCAGCAACGTGCACAACAGCACGCGATGATTGGTCATCGTCTAAAACTTGCAAAAAAAGTATGAAATAAAAAACATATAATTAAAAAAATAATACCACCTGCATTGTCAAAAAGTGAAATAAAAAGTTAAAAACAAGATCTTTTCATTGCAGTCGAGGGACCTGTAAAGAACTATTCAAAGGAACCGTCCCCCGACTGCAATGAAAAGATTATTATCTATCTTGTTTTTAATTTTTTTGTTCACTTTTTGACATGGCAGGCGGATTTTTAATTATATGTTTTTTATTTCATACTTTTTTTGCAAGTTTTAGACGATGTCCTGCTGGCAACATCGCGTGTTGTTGCACGTTGCTGAACGTGTTGGGCATTGCGTGTTGCGCGTCAAACGTTGCCTAGTGGTTACGAAGCTTTTTACAATAGTTTTAGACGATGACCTGCTGGCAACATCGCGTGTTGTTGCACGTTGCTGAACGTGTTGTGCGTTGCGTGTTACGCGTCAAACTTTGCCTAGTGGTTACGAATCTTTTTACAAGTTTTAGACGATGACCTGCTGGCAACATCGCTTGTTGTTGCACGTTGCTGAACGTGTTGTGCGTTGCGTGTTGCGCGTCAATCGTTGCCATACCAAGCGTTTTTTTTTCTGGATGGGAAGTCATCAAATGACTTCTTTAATCATATCATTAAAAAAAAATATAAAACACTCGTGCCATGAACAATCATGGCACGAGTGTTTTTTTTTTTTAATTATGTTTTTTTTAACTTACCAGTCTTCTCCTCCCTGTAGACCTCCTGGCGCAGCTCCGCGGCCCGCGTGAGGGTGGGGGGCGGAGGGCTGGAGCCCCACGACGAGCTCTCCAGGCGCTCCTCCCGCTTCAGCGTGGAGTAGCCGCTGGACGGTGCCTTGGCTGGCGTGCTGCGGACGGTAGACTGTCATGGTCAGGTTTTCTGCTGGATTTATATTTAGTGTGGGGTATTTTCTCATTAGGTCAATAAAATAATAATTAGTTATAGTGTGGGTACTGGGTAGGTATTACTTATGATATAAAACATCATTATTTAAATTATATTTCCAAGGATTTTGGAATTTGACCATTATTAAAATAATGTACGAGACTGGCTTAAATATATATTCGGTAGAAGAAGAAGAAAAATGTTTATTTGGGACTCGCACAAAACAAACAAAATAGTAAACAAAAAATAAAATTAAATAAAATAAAATTACTAAAAAAAAATACGAAAGCAGTCAATTTCAGTCATGCCTTAATGCGAGGCCAAAACGGTTCCTATTTAGCCTGTTCGCTTCTATCACTAACAAGTAACACTATAGCTTTGTCTGTAAAATGGATCAACCGATATCAATCCAAGTTCTAAAAATACTAAAAGCTACCTACCGTCTACCAGTCGATAACACCCTGAATAAGCAATAGGGTTTTACAAAAAACACAATATGTCCAACATATTGGACATATTGTGTTTTTTTTTTACGTAAACAAAAAACGAAGACTACAGCAGTGCGTTGAAAACTCGCGTGACGTCACTACAATTTTTACCAGCGACGTGACGTCATCAGCCCCCTCTCTTGAACTTTGATGCTTTATAACTTTTTTACGCTTTGAAATGACAGTAAATACGTGACCAAAATTTGAAAATCCAACAGACGGACAAAATAGCATTATGGTTTTCATATCTAGTAAAATACCCAACTGTGGAAAACATGGGTTCATGAAAGGCGCATTCGCTTTTGAAATGTTTACGAGATGTTCCATCTTACCCCCTCCTGTAGTCGAAAGATGTGCTCTCAGCCGTGTCTGACGTGTAGCCGTCTGAAAAGTAAGTAATGGACTTCATTAACATTTTCTTAATTACTATAGACATCGTAGAATTATTTAAACGGTTGCCACCACCATTTCAGAGATATGCAAATAAACTTTGGTCAAAGAATTCAGTATTCTGTAGGACGGACAATAAATACACGGCAAGAATATATTAGAACAGAAAAACTTTTATTCAGGACAGACACAGCACAACGGTTACAAACACAAAAAGGAGAAGAAAAGTACAGAATGCGCCGAGCGTGCCCGAACCGAAAGGGTTACCACCTCAGCATTTGCTGGGCGTCAGACACCCAGCGCTGGTTTTCAGTTGGCACCCCGCAGTGACGCACGGACGAGGGTAAATAAAATATATACTTGAACTAAATATTGATGTTTGTGTACTGAATGTTATTAAAATACGTAAATACAACATATTTATATACGTACATATAGGTATCACTACATAGTATAAAACAAAGTCGCTTCCCGCTGTCTGTCCCTATGTATGCTTAGATCTTTAAAACTACGCAACGGATTTTGATGCGGTTTTTTTTAATACATAGAGTGATTCAAGAGGAAGGTTTATATGTACATATACTACATGCATAATATAGCAGAGATTTAATATCAACATTGCACCCGTGCGAAGTCGGGGCGGGTCGCTAGTATACCATAAAACGTAACGAAACAGTTGCCACATTCGTTAAAAAGAGTGGTGTCAGATTATCTGGTTTGCGATTACTTGGGAACCCGGGACGTCTCGGGACAACCGGAGCCAAAGACTTTCAGAGACACGGAATAAATAAGTTCTTTGATCTAAATCTTATATATAGGTATATACTTAAGTTCTTTGATCTAAATCTTATATATAAAATTCTCGTGTCACAATGTTAGTTACCATACTCCTTCGAAACGGCTTGACCGATTTTTATAAAATTTTATATGCATATTCAGTAGATCTGAGCATCGGCCATCAGCTATTTTTCATCCCCCTAAATGTTAAGGGTGGTCCACCTCTAATTTTATTTTTTATTTAATAGACAAAATTTTTGTTTTTATTTTTTTATAATACAGCATACAAAAATACATTCGACCCTAAATTTTCACCCCTCTGCGATAACCCTAAATATTTTTTATTTTATTTAATATGGCAAATCAACGTCTTTTTTTTTTTGATGTGACCACTCGCAGTTCAGCACACTAAGGTTACTGCTCAACCGGACAATCCTGTGGTGGCCTCAAATGAATTTAAGGCCCCCAGCCAGGGCTAAAAACTACTAAAACTAAATGACCGCTCGCTAAGGGCATCCCCTGTGGGATACGGGCCTCGGCTTAACGGGGTCATTGAGGGAGGGCAGCAAGGGACAGGCTGGGTCAGATTATTATTATTTTGGGGATTTAACGCTAATAGCTCAGCGGCGCGGGCTGGCTCGTTAGGCAAAAGTCGGGGAGGGAAATCAACGTTTGCTGGGTCAGTTAGTATTATACAAAAACTCTTTGAACACAGCTTATCTGCAAGTCTGTACCCCATAAAGACCTACCATGGTTCTTACTTTTGTACAGTTGCCTCTCCTGGTCCTTTTGCAGGTCATCCAGGAGAGAGTCCAGCTCTTCCACATTCTGTGTCAAGTCCTTTGTGACCTTGGAACTCTTCACTTTGGAGTATCCTGGGAAAATTGAAAAATAATATCCTCAAAGATGGTGAATCAATTCTTCTCTTGTCTGAAAGTCTGTACCTAATAATATTATAAAGAGGAAAGATTTGATTGTTTGTTTGTATTGAATAGGGTCAGAAACTATTGAACCGATATGAGAAATTATTTCACTGTTGGGAAGCTTCACTATCCGTGGCTATATTTTATCCCCATATTCCGACGGGAACGGGAACTATGCGGGTGAAACAGCAGGGCGCTGCTAGTATATTATAAAGAGGAAATATTTTTTTGTTTGTACCGAATAAGCCCAATACTACTGTATTGATTTTACCCGCATTTTCGCCAATGGAAAGGTACATTATCAGCGAGTAACATAGGCTTTATTTTATCCCCGTATTCTCACGGGAACAAGAACTACGTGGGTGAAACCGCGGGGCGCTGCTAGTCTTCTATACTTATACTCAAACTCAAACTCAAACTCAAAGCATTTATTTCAATTAAACCCTTTACAGGCACTTTTGAATTGTCAAGTCGAAAGAGGTGAAGCTATCTGCACGTTCCAAAGCGTAGATCTCTATGGAGAAGAACGTGCAAGAAACTCCACGGACACTCTTTTTAAATCATGTTCTGTATTACATTACGTTTAATACATCCTTTGGTGCTTCTATATGTGAGGACAATGCAAAGAAAAAAAAAGAAAGGAAACCACAAAACAATTCAAAGTATAAAGATTAAAACAAATCAGTGGCAGTTAAGAGGTGACCAGTCTCAACCGACGGCGCCCGTTCACGAACATGACGCGTGTATCGGCACCGTTTAGCTCAACCATTTTGAAGGGAACCGAACGATCCAACACGCACGCCACCATCAGCGAGGCATTTGAGCGAGCATGACATGCTCTCAACTGCCATTTTAGTTCAAGTCACAAAGTAAACTATAAGGTATCACATGTAAATGGCTCCATGGTACTCACATTTACAATATTTGAAAATAAAATGCTTCTACAGTATACAAAACTATGGTTTACATTAACCAAGCAAATACAGTAAAAAAAAAAAGATAAATTATTTATTCACAAAATAATATAATAAAAAATGAATAAATAAATGAGACAAAAAAAAGGGCGAGCATCTCTTCCAAATATATAATCCTAACTTGTTAACCCAAGTGGTTGAGGCTGTGGAGCAGGACCGGCATTTAACCAAGCATTTTTATCAAGGATATAATCTTCCAGTTTATAATATGCTTGCCTACATAGTGTGCGTTTTATGCATGTTTTAAATTTTCTCTCATTCAATTGAAGAATATCGACTGGTATTTTGTTATAAAATTTTATGCAATACCCCATAAAAGAAGTGTGTACTTTAGCCAATCTAAACCTAGGTTGATCTAATTTGTTTTTATTTCTGGTATTAAAATTATGCCTGTCACTGATCTTATTAAACATGTAATAAGGTTATTATATACCACTCCTTCTCGAAATAAAAACTCAGTTGGGTTTCTGCAATAAAAACAGTTTCATTTATTTATTTTCTGTTTACAAGATAAAATTACAAAAGACAGTTAGAAATAGTCTTACCTGCAATAAAAACAGAAAACAACATTAAAAGTTTTTACTCCAGGTGATTTACTTATTATTCCTTATTAAAATTAATAACCTTTAAACCAATAATTGCAATCTTCAATGTTCGATATTTTTAGGTTAGAATCCCGACCATCGACCATCGGGTCTTCATGTTTTACCATCGATAACCCGAGTCTATCACTCTGTGCGAAACGCGGCAAATTCAAACATAAAGATGATTACGTCTCATATAAATGAGAGTCGTTATTTTCTTTATATCTCCCCCCCTCGAAGGAGAACAATCACATAACATATATGTGATTGTTCGTCAAGTCGTATCGTCAGCCACCGGAATTATTTTTGTTATATGAAAAAGGTTTGATTCTGTTTTCTTGTGTCCGGTATCAACCTCATAGATTGTATTTGAGATTCTCTTTAGTATTTTGTATGGTCCGATTCTTATTTCGTCCAGCTTTTTCCTATTGAGGCGATTTCCATTTTCCACATATACCAAGTCCCCGGCATCCAATGTAATTTCTTTCCTGTGTTTGTTGTATCGTTCTGCATTTTGATTGTGGGACTTTTTGGTGTTTTCATATGCCAATTGTCGATCTCTTCCTAGATCTTCCTTTGTACAATTCGTCTTCAATTCGTGGGGCAAAATATTGACACTTTCACCTTCCATTAAGTATTTCGGCGCAAATCCAGTAACTGTGTGTTCCGTTTCATTGTATCTTCTAACACATTCTTGAGCTATTGATGACCATGTTTTTTTATTCTCGTTTTCATTTATTTTGCATCTTATTTTATTTACCAGAGTTTGATTTAACCTTTCATTAAGCCCATTTGAAAATGGGGCGTCTACGGCAGTAAAAATCATTTTTATGTTCTTCTGCTTTAAAAATTTTTTATATTCCTTTGAATTTATGCCAGGGTATTGATCTGTTAGTATTGTTCCTATATCGTTACTTTCTGTCACTTTCGTTGTTAATTTTATAAAGTCATTTGCGTTTTGGTTTTTCGACGTTAAAATATAAGCGTATCTAGTAAAGTGATCAACCAAAAGGTGTAAATATTTTTTTGTTGATCGCGAACCCCCAAATCCACCAATGGTATCGATGGACATAATTTCGAATGGGTAGGTAGCTGGGCCTAAATGTGATAGGAACCCATATTTTGATTTTTTTCTTGATTTGTTTTTTTGACATATAGAACAATTATCGCAAATTTTTTTAATATTCATTATCATGTTGGTTGCTGAATAAAATGGAGTTATCTTATTGATCATTTGTGATCTTCCTAAATGACAGTAAGTGTCGTGTATTTCTTTTATCAATATTTTACTGAGGTTTTCAGACAATAGTATTTTGTGTTTTCCTTTTAACATTTTGTAATAAATGCCATTTTTTAATACAATGTCTTTCTTCTTTTCTTTAAAGGACATGTTCTCATTCTGGTCCTTTTTTATGTCTTCGAGACTTATTAGATTTACGACTTCCAGGATGTCGTCTGTGTTATCATTTGGTTCTAAAACAGGATTCCTGCTTAGGCAGTCTGCTTCTTGATTTGATTTTCCAGGATTGTATTTTATCGTAAAATCATATTGAGATAAGTAATATGTTAAGTCTCCTAACTCTTCATCTGTCCTAGATTTTATGTTCAAGTTTTCTAGAGGTTTGTGATCCGTGTATACCGTGAATTGTTTCCCAAGCAGCCAGTGTTGCCAATATTTCACTGCTTCTTTTATGGCTATACATTCTAGGTATATCGCTTTCTTTTTCTTTTGTGCCTCATTCAATTTTTTTGAAAAATATGCTACAGGTTTATAATTTTTATTTTCATCTTCTTGCTTCAACACAGCTCCAACTCCTTTGATGCTTGCATCAGTATAAATTTTAATTGGTGAATTTGGATCAAATATTTTTAGAACCGGTTCCGAACAAAGCAATGTTTTAATTTTCTCAAATGAATCTTGACATTCCTTCGACCAAACAAATCTTACATTTTTCCTCAGAAGATTATGTAATGGGTCTGAGATTTGTGCCATGCGTGGGATGAATTTATGGTGGTAATTTATTTTCCCAAGGAATTGTCTTACATTTGTTCTTGTTTCTGGAACTGGGAAGTTTCTCACTGCAATTAAGTAATCTTCCTGTGGTTTTACTGAGTTCTTTTCAATAATATGACCTAAGTATTTTGCATGATTCTTCGCAAATGTGCATTTTGAAAATTTCAATCTAAATCCCTCTTTGTGAATTGCTTCCAATAGTCTTGAAAGATGTTGTATATGCTGTGTAAAATTTTGTGAGAAGATTAATATATCGTCGATGAAAGACACTGCAAAATCTGTAAGTTTGTATTTTCTTAATATATTATTCAGTATTCTTTGAAAAATTGCAGGTGCCGTCTTCAATCCAAAAGGAAGGCAGGTCCACTGATAGTGTCCTTCCTGTGTTACAAATGCGGTTTTAGGTTTGTCTTGAATCCTTAGGGGAATTGACCAAAATGCAGAATTTATATCCAAGGTTGTAAAATATTCGCAGTTCACACTTTTTACTATCAAATCTTCTATCAGTGGAAATGGGTGTGCTTGAGGAGTTATAATTTTATTTAAATCTCTGAAGTCTATACACATTCTTGATTTTTTATTTTCTTCTTTCTTAAATGCTAGAGTAACTGGAGCAGCAAAAGGGCTGTATGACTCCTCAATAAGGCCTTTTTCCAATAACTTAGCTACTTGACTTTCTATCTCTTTCCTATCTTCGAATGTGCACCTGTAAGGTCGTTTAAAACAGTATTTTTCTTCCATTAGGTCAATATGAGCCTCATAGTCCTTAACACTACCAATGTCATATTTATCTTTGGCGAATACAGATTTATATTTATTTAACAACTTGTCGATTTCTGACTGTTCATACATATCCAAATGATTCACAATTATCTCAAATTCATCAGTATTTAGATGATTGTTGAAGTTTATTTCATATTTTGTTGGATTGTATGTTTTTTCTTTTATGTCACCTGTCAAAGCCGGAATATTGACATTTGTGTGATTCTTAGTGTCTTTATTTAAGTAAGTTTCATTTTCTTGTTTTTGAAAGTCTTTTTTCTGAATAATCCTTAGATCTTCAGTCTGGATTAATTTAAAATTTTCAATACTGTCTAAACCAACCAAAAAATCATAACTGAAATTCTCACTGTCCACAATAAACACATTTATCATTTTTTCAATATTGTAAATTTTCACTTTTAGGGTTATCATACCTTTTGTTTTTCCTGCACCGTTAATAGTTTTCAAGCTTATTTTTCTTGAATTTTCCATATTTTCTTCTTTAATTTTTAATAATTTTGCATTTATCAATGATACGTTTGAACCTGAGTCGTAAATACCAGAAATTTGTAATGTATCATTTAGTATTAGCTTGATTTTTATTAACGGTGGTACTTTTAGTTTTTTGGATCTTCTGTATTTAATTCCACCTCCAGTTCTGAATTGTTAACTGACTTAAATGATCCTATTTTTTTGTTTTTATCTTCTTTTTCTCTAAACCAGCAAATTGATTCAGAATGAAAACGCTTCCCTTTGTTTGCCTTTTCACATATTTCACATGGATTTTTGTCTTCACTTTTCTTTTGTTTGTTATCCCAGAAAGGTTTTCCTTTTTTTTCATGTATATTTTTCTTCACAAGGTGTTCTAATTTAGATATTTCATTATAAAGATCTTGAGTTTCTTGAAGTGTTTCTCTGTCAATCTTGTCGGATACATAATTTGGTAAACCGATAGCAATAAGATCAATCAATGTTTCAGTATCCATGG
This sequence comes from Hecatera dysodea, assembly GCA_905332915.2. Taxonomy (NCBI): domain Eukaryota; kingdom Metazoa; phylum Arthropoda; class Insecta; order Lepidoptera; family Noctuidae; genus Hecatera; species Hecatera dysodea. Next base: position 11,767,315 of record HG995313.1, on the reverse strand, counting down.
ATTTTCTGATTTGAAGTAGTAACTTCTCTTTTTTCAGGCCATATTCAAGCAAGGAACCTGATTGATATTTGAAGTTAAAAGCATATCTAATAGGAGACCAACCTTTGTTCCCGAAAGTTTCAATAAAATTTTTTTTCCAGTTGTTCCATTCTGATTCTATAGAGTATTTTAAAATCATGCAAGTGTACCAGTCAGCACTACCTTTTTCAAGGAAAAACTTCAAAATCTCAATTTTTTTCCTATCTTCTGCCACTACACAGCGAACACATTCTTTTTCAAATTGTTCAATCCATTGGCTGGCATTGGACGTTTTTTCATCAAATTTTTCAATCATGAAATCTTTAGCAATTTTGTTTAAGTTTTTAACTTCAGAAGTTTGTTCTTTGGATTCTAGAACTTTTTCTAGCAACTTCTTTATTGTGTCCTCTGACGTGCTTGTGGTAGATATTTCAGCTACCTTGTCTGGAATCTCCTCTAAATAAAAATTTTCAAATAATAAGTTACCTTCCTCATCTAAGTAAGCTTTTTTCATATTTTCAGTTAAAGTTATCCAAACTTTCCTGAATTGATTTCTTTTTCCCAACGTGTTTTTCACTCTGCCATACACTTGTGACGTTATCAATTCTTTGTGTAAACTTGTTGGCTGGTATTCATCCGGTACTGTAAAAGAACGACCATCCGGCGTGCCGATTGAGGTTAGGCACAGTATTGTAGTTTTCCCATCTGACGCTCCTCGCATTTTAAAGTCGAACCTTAGTTTCTCCATTTTTCACGAAGTATTCACAATAATGTTGTTTTGTAATAAGGTTATTATATACCACTCCTTCTCGAAATAAAAACTCAGTTGGGTTTCTGCAATAAAAACAGTTTCATTTATTTATTTTCTGTTTACAAGATAAAATTACAAAAGACAGTTAGAAATAGTCTTACCTGCAATAAAAACAGAAAACAACATTAAAAGTTTTTACTCCAGGTGATTTACTTATTATTCCTTATTAAAATTAATAACCTTTAAACCAATAATTGCAATCTTCAATGTTCGATATTTTTAGGTTAGAATCCCGACCATCGACCATCGGGTCTTCATGTTTTACCATCGATAACCCGAGTCTATCACTCTGTGCGAAACGCGGCAAATTCAAACATAAAGATGATTACGTCTCATATAAATGAGAGTCGTTATTTTCTTTATAAACATATGAAGATTTTTCCGAACATACATAATGTTTTCATATATGTATTGACAAGGTACCGTCATGATGTTAATTTCCTTAAACAGTTCACACAGTAACAGTAATAAATCTGTAGAGAGGTCAATTCTGTACAGGGAATATATTTTCAAAATAACTATCAGGGGGTGATTAGTGATCGATACCGATGCCAAAAATGCAATCAGTAAAATTTTTGTCTGTCTGTCTGTCTGTCTGTCTGTATGTTCTTTATAGAAACAAAAACTACTCGACCGATTTTAACGAAACTTGGTGCAATTATTCTTCATACTCCTGGGCAGGTTATAGTATACTTTTCATCACGCTACAATCAATAGGAGCAGAGCAGTGAAGGAAAATGTTGGGAAAACGGGAGAAGTTACTCCATTTTTAAGCTTCCGTCGCGTGTGTAGCCTTAATGTTTAAAGTTACATAGAAGTTATGTATTACGGAAATGTTCTACATAAAATTATCTAAAAAATATCCCGAAACAGCATATGTCTATCTTTTATGGTTTACTCACAATAACACGTGTATGTAACTCCCGATAGCTTAGCAGTTCGGAGCTTTCTGATTATATTTGTTTACTCTTACGTTTATAATACTCTAACTTATCCCTAATTAAAAAAGTTAACATTATTATTTGGCATGCAGGTAGATTTTATGACGTAAGCATCTGCTAAGAAAGGATTTTGATTAATTCTACCTCCAAGGGCATAAAAGAGGGGATCATAGAAATATAAAATACAGGAGAAGTGGCAAGGGGGCGTGTCGGTGTCCACGCGACATGGTCTGGGCGAGCATGTCTTACGCAATGGTCGAATCCGCGAACTAGTGCGCTTCCGACCGTGAGCGTGATAAGATATAAGAATTCCGTGTTGTTCAGTGTTTTCTTGTAAAAACCGAAGCCTAAACCAAAACTTTGTTAATTATGGAATCACTTACCATATCAAAATACAAGTATTTTACTATATTTGTCTTTAAAATCATGAAAAACAACAAATCGTAAAATATTTCTAGCTTATACTATGTTATTACTATGAATACACTGCTCCTTAACCACTACCTAAGTTTGTCGCTAAGTGACTGGATGAGCAATGTAAAAATCACAAAACGATACTTTAGCAAGCCGATGTATCGCATAGTACGGCCGCTGCTTCTTGCCGCGAGTTAGTGATGTAATCGTGCAGATACACTGTCGACAACAATGTCGATTGTTGAATGAAATATTACAAAAGTGTACCAAACTTTCTTAGATTTCATTAAATTTTTGGTAAATAATCGTTTAAGTGTTTTTGGCTTTGAATTATCGTATTTATGCCTTATCCTCGTGCTACTTCCTTACTTTTTATGGTAATTGTATTTTACTTTCGATAAAGTTTCGAATGCATTATAGTAATCGGCATGTATATTAGTGACCTTTGCTTAAAATTATTTGTTATACATGGGCAGCATAGTGTGTGTAATAAATGCCGGAATCGATAACTTTCCGATTTAGTCAATCACTAGCGTATATGTAAAATAAATTGCTTTTGCACAGCACAACGATACCCACCGTTGTTTTTGTGTGAGTAAGTTGCACGGTGTACTGTAAATATACGCTGTGTTTATTAGGATAAGGTTTATAATTGATTGTGTAGTACAGTCCGATTTTAGAAATGCGGGTGTGTGCGCGACTGCGTATCTATTGCTTTTACTGAACTGCATGCGTAGTAGTTGCCGGGTGGTAGGGCAAAACAGGAGACACAGGTTCCGATACATTTTCGGCTACAGGGCATATCTCCTTGTTTATTATATCTATGGAGGGGATGAACGTTTGTATGAAACTTTGTCAATTTTAAACCGATCGGGCTGAGAGTTTCAAAATCGGGGGTAAAGTAACTATTCCACGCGGACGAAGTCGCTGGCAGAAGCTAGTATAAAATAAAGTCGCTGTATGTCTATCTCTTTCTCGCATACTTATCTAAATCACTCAACCGATTTTGGTAGTTTTCACTAAAAGAAAGCGATCAAGGAAGAAGGCTTGATGTATATGTAAGGATTCTCGATGTATTTTTAACAGATCATTTTCAATAGGTACCATAAATCCCTTTTTTTCTGAATGGGAAATCCCGCTGTGGGCACATTGGAAGGCAGTGTCAGACTGTTACTGACTAAAACCCACCCGTGTTCCCCCTAGTGCCCGCCGCGCTCCAGAGCCGCGGTGACTCTTTCGAACTAAATCCGTATTAACTAGCTGGGTTCACAAAAAATTAAAATAACTTTTCGGAAGATTCGCTATCATTTATGGAAGGGTTCCGTTACCTATCTCCGAAGTTCTTCAAATCTTAGTAAAATGTTCAAATAATTCTAACAAGTTTATTTACATTTATGGTGAAATTATTTTTAAAACACAAAAAAGGAAATCTGCATCAACAGTTTTAAAAAAGTGTGGGTAGTTGGCATATTTTAATTTAAAAGGATAGTTGAGTATCCTGACGTGCCATTTGCTACACAACCAATCGATGCAATCCTTTAAATTGGTAATGCGCCTGTACTAGAACCACCTGAAAACTTCAGTTTTCGCCTCGAAGTTCCACTACAAAATCATATTACAGGAAAACTATGATACTTAAACAAGTTCTTAACATAACTTGTTGAAATTTTTCTTTTTTCAAAAGTTTTTTTGCAACCAAGAGATGTTTACCTGGTGTAGAAGCGGCTGAAGATTCATAATTATAGGTGCGAGTGCCCGTCGTGATGGCGGGCAGATCCCTTTCCTCCCTCTCGTAGTAATACGAGCTGGACTCTGAAGACTTCGGAGTAGACCTTGGTGGGATTGTGTACTCCTGGAAGTTAAGAGAACATTGAGTTATAAAATCTACCTTTTTTGTCTGGCTGGGAAATCATCAAATGACTTCTCCCGCTCTGGGCGGAGCGGAAGGGAGTGTCAGACTTTTACTTGACTGAAACCCACCCGTGATCTTTCCAGTGCCCTTTACGTTCCAGGGCCGCGGTGACTCTTTCGAACAAATTCCGCAACCCTAGCAGGCACTGACCTTATGGGGCTTCGTCTTCTATAAAATCTACCTGAGGTACGGTTCAGGATTATTATGTCACGTGTAGGGCATCGCGACTGACGACACCTTGGGCATATAGTTCCGCAAATACCTAGCTGGCTGGCTTATATTTTAACTAAGTACAATATGAGCTACTAGCTGCTGCCGCGTGAATGTCGGAAATTATCCCAAGGGAACATAATCCCGGGATAAAAAGTATCCTATGTTACTTCTAGTACCTCCCGCAGAATATGTGAACAAAGTTTCATGATGATTCGTTAAGTAGTTTTTGCGTGAAAGCGTAACAAACATCCACGCTTTAACATTTATAATATTAGTAAAGATTCCGATACGAGAGAAAAAAAAAACCCTTAGGATCATGAGGTTTTGTTTTGGAGGAATTGCAGGTTTAAGGCGAGGCAGGGTAGCGGAATTTGTTCGAAAGAGTCACCGCACTCCTGCATTTGGAGGAACATGGATGGGTTTTAGTCAGTATGCAAGAATCTGACCCTCCCGCTCCGCCCAGAGCGGAAGTCATTTGATGACTTTCCATCCTTAAAAACGGCTAAAGTTTAAGTTTAACAACTATTCCCAAAAACAAAAAACCCGGGGTTTCACCCACATAGTTCCCGTTTCCGTACGGGACTATGGGGATAAAAATATATGTATATGCATGTATATATAGCCTACGTTACTCACTGATAATGTAGCTTTCCATTAGTGAATCGGTCTAGTAAGTTCGGAGCTTATTCGGTACCACATAAATCTTAATACTGTGTTCGGTACAAACAAACAAAGAAACATTTCCTATTTATAATTTTAGTACGTATAGAAGCGAGCGATTAGGCCATAGATATAATTTCTATGGATTGGGCGGGTAGGATATGTATGAAAGATAGGAAGGCAAAAAGACTAGGTATCTAATATTGTAAGGCGACTAAATTAGTTTTCAAATTCAAACAACAATTCTCAACTTTTCGGATATAGTAGGTATATTTTTTAATTTTTTTCTTATCGCAGCGTTCATAAAAATGATTTTTATTACAATCTTATTAAAATTTAATAGATTAATTTAATCAAACGCTTGTGGACTGTTAAATTATCTGTAGGCACTTACTAAGAATGTGTATTATAATTGCGTAAAATAGTGTGGAAGTATACATTTAAATTTTAACCAGTTTTTTTGCTAAATATGGATCTTTTAGATCATATTAGTAAGCCAGTGAGTAATGCACTGAGCCAACAGAGAACTGATGATGTCATTTTCTTGTATTTCTGTTATTAATAGCCGTTTTATCGCTTTACGTAGTAACTATTTAGTAATCTGTGGCTGAGCGGCCATTAAAACTGATTTTACGATTAAAAATAACGTTGGCTACATTAAAACAAGTCAAGCGCAAAATTGCGATGAAATTCTGGTTATAAATAGCATTTGGCTTTCTTTTTTTAAGGACGGGCAATCATCAAATGAGTTACCCCGCTCTGTTTTGAGCGGAAGGGAGTATCAGACTCTTACTGACTTAAACCCACCCGTGATCCTCCAAATGCCCTTTGCTTTACGCTTAAAACATTTAAGAATGCAACCTAAGAATTTAAAACGTAAGACTTACGTAGTAACTATTTAGTAATCTGTGGTAAGACGCAAACCAATCAATTCGTTTGTTGGTCGTCCGGTACCGAGATGGGCATACAGCATTGTTGCCATCACTGGTAGGTAGAACTTGTATGGGTGGACGCAAATAAAACATGGAAGCATTCCTAACTCAAAAAAATGACCCAAAGCACATTGCGCCGCGGTAGGCGGGGCTTACCGATTGCGCCGCTCACGTGTTTAGTTACACGGCCTATTCGTTACATGGTAATTTAAACCCAAATGCTTGGGAAATAAGGTCAAATTTTAACTGTGCATCGTATTAGCAATTATGTTGTTAGTATGGTTCGGCGAATCAGCGACGAGGTTTCGATGAGTGAGTTTGTTTGGATTTTTGGGTCACGATTCGCGCTTAGATCCCTTGAAGTAATGCTTCCATGTTTTATTTGCGTTCACTGGGTAGGCCAGAATGAGCGTGACAAGTACGAGAAAAGAGAGGCCGCAGTGGGCGAAGATGGGCTGTAGATGATTCTTGAATGGAGCCAAGATGATGAGCCACAGACAGACAGCTAGACTAAACAGCAGGTCTATTCTGACAACGTCACACTGTGTAAATTTAGGTGGAGTGAGCCTAAGTATACATGATGAAATGTTTACAGAATCGCACTGCTGAACTATGTTCTTATTTATCACGTTTAGAAATAAATATGTCTAGCAAGTAACGGAAATGGAATAGCTCTAACAATTTCTACTTTAGTAACGAATGGGTTCTGCAGCCCTACCGTGACGTCTTAAATCCATCATGATTCCTGTGTCAGAGAGAGACGGAGTTACACAAGACGAATAGCACTATCTCTTTTCCTTCACACTGAATCATGATAGCATTGGCACTTCGTAGTACGGCCACAGGTAATAAGTTTGTCTGCAGTGCGATTCTGTAAACATCTCACCGTATAGTTAACACGGTGAGATGTTTACAGAATCGCATGTGAAGTGTACCTACATGAAATGAGCTGTCAGGCATACTTGACAATAGAGATGAGCGATATTAATAAAATATCGATATTGCAATCGATATTGATATCGACAGCTATGGATTTATTTATGGATTTTACCTTCTTTAATCAATTAAAGAAGGTAAAATCCATAAAAATCAAATTTAAATAATACAGTTTTCAAATTTAAATAACGCACTTAATTAACATAAGCAAAAGAGCACTGATCAAAGCGATATCATGTTAAAAATATCGATATGGCGATATTTTAACGGTACAACTATCGATATTTAAATATCGATATTTCAGGGATTTCAACGATATCAATAAATATCGCACATCCCTACTTGAAAAATAAGATGAAATGACAGTTCAATTCATGCTCACTCCACCTAACTTTACTACGCTCACTACGCTGAGATGTTGTCAGAATAGAGCAGCACTATCGTTGGTGTTCTAATATTAATTCTTCTATTTTACTATGTATTTTTTGCTGTGCCGAATATTTTCAATCGTATGCTATTCTATCTACTAATGTTTTCTATTCTGTCTATCGATTTTCGTGCACTTCTAAACTATTATCCTGTACCTTCTTATTTCCATCAGTATTCAGTAAAACTGAAACGTTATTACGGACAAGAACTTTACAAACGAGAATGTCCCCACGTTTCTGGAAAAAGAAATATCGAAACGTCACAAATTATGTAATACGCAAGTCAGTAAATGCGATTGGGTGTTGAAAAATGTTCATCCAGTCTCAGCTAGATAACGTGTATTTTACAAGAGTCCTAGGGCCGCGGTGACTCTTTCGAACAAATTCCTGTACTAGAAGCAGGCACTGACCCTATGTAGCCCCATCTTCTTTGCCTGCCTGGTTGCTATCGGACGGCAAGCCACCCATCGCTCGCCATCCTCAGGCCCGGTGGTATAAGGCCACCAATCCAGCAGCCCTATTATGACGTCGTAAATCCATCATGATTTCTGTGTCAGAGAGAGACGGAGTTACACAAGGCGAATAGCACTATCTCTTTCTCTAACACGAATCATGATAGCATTGGCACTTCGTAATACGGCCACTGAACGCTGAAATCAGCAATATAATGTATTATGCTCTTTTTATGCTTGATGCTATACATAGGTGCGCTGTTTCGATCGAGTATTTTTGCCCTTAATAATCATACTGCGACTCTTCCAAGTGTGATTCATGTAACTAAGGCTTAAATAATCTTTTTATCACAAAATATTTTTAATCAACCTATACCGTCCCACTACAGGACAATGGTCTCCCTATAATCCTCCACAATTCCCGGTCCCGGACCAATGCGGCACGGAAATCAGATAGTGACGAAAGTGACGGATTGGTCCTGGTTTACATTACCTATATAGTTTTTACATTATATGTTTTTACTAGCTGCTGCCCGCGACTTCGTCCCCGTGGAATCCCCGATTTTAAAACATTCTTTATTGCTGCTCCGCTCCTATTGGCTTAAGCGTGATGATATATAGCCTAAAGCCTTCCACGATAAATGGTCTATTCAACCCAAAAAGAATTTTTCAATTCGAACCAGTAGTTCCTGAGATTAGCGCGTTCAAACAAACAAACAAACAAACAAAATCTTCAGCTTTATAATATTAGTATAGATAAATAAGTAGCTGCTGCCCGCAGCTTCGCCCGCGTGAATGTCGGAATTTATCCCAAGGGAACATAATCCCGGGATAAAAAGTATCCTATGTTACTTCTAATACCTCCAAGAATATGTGTACAAAGTTTCATGATGATCGGTTGAGTAGTTTTCGCGTGAAAGCGAAACAAACAAACTTACATTCACATTTATATATTAGTAGGTATATAGATTCTGGTTACGATAAAAGAAAAATCCCTAAACTGGATTACCCTCACCTCAACAGTATGCAGGTCCTTGCGGTCGTACTTTCCGGAGGGATGCTTCTCCTCCTTGTACTCGTAGTGGTACTCCCGTGCGCCTCCTCCTCCCCCGCCACGGCCCAGGGAGTCTAGCTTGCTGCCCTTCGGGATCAGCTCGGATTTTATCATGTCTGGAAGAGTTAGAATGAGGAAATTAAGTTTGTTTCTACTAATTACAGGTTTTTTTGATGTAATTTTTGGCTGAGGTTTATCCAGGAACCCATCTATCACTGTACCAAAACCGATCAAAATAGTTACGACGATTTATTTTAAACACACTTTAATTTGAATTTAATAATATAATTTACAGGTGACGTGCAACAAGCTAGAATAATTGGGCAGGAATTCGAACACCAAGTTGCAACTGATTTAAAAGGAAGTTCTTATAACAATGTGCCAAATCTGAAAAAAAAAAACACCTGGAAACTTGGAAACACAAATATTTTGTGTTGTGTGAGTGTGACCACCAGACCAATACGGCAGTCACAGAATTGAGCGTACTTTTGGGCACAAAGACATGATGTTTGTTCCCCGGCCTTCCACGGCAGAGATGGAAAATTCGCCTACAGTCTTGCAGTAGGCAATAACATCAACAATTGACAAAAAGTCGAGTCGGGTCTATGGAATTCGAGTTGATCAGTTGAGTTGGAATTTACGTTTTGGAATATCAAGTCATTTTGATTCATATATGGTAGAAATAAGGTTTTATCATTGATATAAGAAAAAACTGTACTTTTAATTTGATTTGTATGTATCAACTACATACAAATCAAATTAAAAGTACAGTTTGTATGTGTACAATATGTTTTAGTTAAGTTAGTATAGTATATTATAAGTTTCCTTCTCTGTCTCTTTACACACTGTGTCTAGGTTTCTTATCCCACTCTTCTGGCGCAGGTCTGCTGGAAGATATTTCTATTGAAATAAGTAGTACCTTTGTGCTTTTGATTTGTTTCATTTTGTTTTAAATTATCTTGTATGTACATAAATAAATAGTGTTGAAAAAAGACTTGTTTCTTTTTTTCATTAGGTACCTATTACAGGTCACATAGACATTTATATATCCTTTTTTATGGATGGGAAATCGTCAAATGGCTTCTGCCGCTCTGGACGGAGCGAAGGGAGTATCAGACTCTTACTGACCAAAAAACCATCCGTACTCCTCCACAACACATGGACCTGCCCTGCAGGCGGTATATATGTCGATCCAGATGCTAGAAAAATAGCAACGTAGACGGGGCCCCATAGGGTCGGTGCCTGCTAGGGTTGCGGAATTTGTTCGAAAGAGTCACCGCGGCCCTGGAACGCAAAGGGCACAAGAAGGATCACGGGTGGGTTTTAGTCAGTAAGAGTCTGACACTCCCGCTCCGCCCAGAGCGGGAGAAGTCATTTGATGATTTCCCATCAAGAAAAAAAAAGGGTGCTAGAAAAATTGAAGATAATCTTACCGAATGCCTCATCCGTGTAGGGTATGGTGCCGCTGCTGGAGTACTCCTTGTACTCCTTGTGCTTGCTGTACGACTTGGTCGCCATGGTGACTTCAATGTGTTAGCTGGAACAAGAGGGGAAACGTTGAACGAAAACTCTCGTGATTTGTGTCGTAAGAATGTTAAGACTATAGGTTAATAGGAACCTTTTTCTTTCATTTTCATGGTCATAGAATAAGAGGGTTTATTCTAAAAATACTCATAGGCGTATATAGGAGGGAGTCCAGTCAATCAATCAAATTTTGATGCGCAAAAAGTATTCCAAATGACAATTTATCGAGAGTTATATAGTACTAGCTGCCGCCCGTCGCTGTGCCCGCGTAATTGTCGAAAATTATCCGAAGGGAACGTACTCCCGGGTTGAAAATTTAGTTAGAAAAAATTAATATTAGTTATTCCAAACTATAATCTACCTCTGTGCCAAATTTCATCAAGATCCATTCAGTAGTTTTTGCGTGAAAAAGTAACAAACATCCATGCATACAAACTTTCGCTTTTGATCTGTCAAGATATTTTATAATCTTACTGTATTTACCATTTTTCATTATCATTATAAATTTAGATATAACTACAACATCGGTTTATAAAAAGAGCATACTAATCTATCTGTAGGCTCCTTTTAAAATCGCAGTGTGAAGTAAAATGTAGTCACCAATTAGGATCTAATCAGGGCCATTTAAAACGTCTTCGAGCCATCAATGCTGCTGCTATGCACTACATTTGCATAGCGTGAAGGTAACTGCTAGTCTCGCAAATTGCAATCTTTCCTCTGTGGTTTCACAATATAAATGTTATTTATATAAAGCTTTGGTTCTTGATTATATTTATGTTATTGATTGACAGTTATAAGGAAATGGCCATATCGACTCCGCATGTTCTTTAATCATGTTCAAATTGGAATGTAAATTGCATTCTTGTTTCTAATTTATCAGCACTAAAATGGGTAAATAATAACTCTAATAACTAATTCCATATGAGGTTTATAATCCGTTCTTTGAGTATTAAATAGACAAAGTGCCGTGCTGAGGGCCACGGCAATTTAAATTACCAGTAGCAATCTCTACTAGCACAACCATTCGTCTCTGCATGGAATCAGAATAATATTTTTATACGATTTTGTTAGGTTTTGTTTATTTTCTTTTCTATTGATGCTTATCACGTTTTCAAAGCAGTACCTTGTCTAACCCGTACTCTAATATCTTAGCTCCTATCGGCAGGTCACGCCATATTTTGTTAGGTTTTTTTTTATTTTCTTTTTAATTGATGCAGATCACGTTTTCAAAGCAGTACCTTGTCTAATCCGTACGCTAATATCCTCGCTCCTATCGGCAGGTCGTGCCATATTAGGCGGTGAAATGTAATCTGGTCGCAGATGCGTGGGCGAAGCCGTTCATTTCTCAAATGTCAAGTGACTGTCTGATTGGTGGCAACACTTTGGGTTGGTTTTGAGTATCTGGAGCTGGAGTAATAAGCTTGGTTTGTTTAGGAGAAGGAACGTGGAACAATTATGTTTGTAGGGTTTTTGTAAGCACAACGATTGACGGATAGTGCCTGCCAGTATTGCGAAATTTTTGAAAGAGTTTCGGCATGGAACGCTAAGGGCATTTGAGGAAACGCTTAGTTTGGTGGGTTTTTATTCAGCTACTAGCTGACCCGGCAAGCGTTGTTTCGCCACATAAAATAAAAAAAACATCTAAGGGGGATGAAAAATAGATGTTGTCCGACTCCCCACCCTAGCCGATATGCACGTTAAGATTCACGAAAATTGGTCGCGCCGTTTCGAAGGAGTTCAACCACAAACAACGTGACACAAGAATTTTATATAGGTATAAGATAGTCTGATACTTCTCCCGCTCCACCCAGAACAGGAAAACTTGTTTGTCATTTTACAATTTAAAAAAAAATGCCTCGGAGAAGTCTTTCATTTATCTTTTTTCAAGCGTTTGTCTATCTGTTTGACCTGTGGCAACTGGGCTTTGGGTATCTGGAGCTGAGGTCGTGAGCTTAGTTTCTGTAGAAACAGGAACATGGAACAATACTCCATGCGACTGCAAGTGTTCCTGACGTCACAGCGGCCCCACCACGGTCATATTTAATAATTAGTACCTAAATACAAGTTTTAGTTACTACTACTAGTCAAGGCCACCCAGACTTATGGAGATTGGCATTCAACAGGAAGGTATTTTTTTTTCTTAAAAAATACGTTGCCACACTAGGATTTCCTCCTGTATCGTGGGTGCGTTCACAAACATGAAAATTCACATACACAAGACACCCAGACCCGGAACAAATTATCTGTAGGCCATACAAATATTTGTTCCGTGCGGGGATTGAACCCGCGACACGCAGCGCAGCAGCCGAACGCTCAACCACTGCGCCAACCGTGTCGGCCTATTGCTGAACTAATCCACCAAGGAAAGGGCAGGGATCCTGCCACTGAAGGTCCACACAATCTGCTAAGTCTTTTTGCCCATCTTTGTTTGGGTCGTCTTCCAGTCTCACTAAAAGCAGTTTAGTATCAGTAATTCAGTATATTAAATAGAGCAGCTGCCCATCTGACCTCATAACCTAGTAACTGGATGACACGGCGCCCCTTGCCAAGATGTTTTTAGCATCCGAATATCCATAGAGACTGTCAAAGGTCTACAAAATGACAGTAGGGGTCAATGACTTAAAAAAATATGGATGCGATGGGATTTGACGTTTATAAATGTCATACGGTTTATTGTTCCAAAATTAAAACGATCTCAAATTTTGAAATCACCTACACTTAAAACAATTTAGACTAACGGCCGAAACCAATAACCGATCTATCACATACTGGAGATAGAAAAACAAATGAAACAACAGAAAAATTATATAGGTTTTCTGTTGTTTCATTTGTTTTTCTATCTCCAGTATGTGATAGATTGGTTATTGGTAGACATTTGCTAATTCGAAGCGGAATTGAACCTGTGACCTTTAATGGCAAAGTACCTACATAAGCGTGTCGTTAAATATGCATATCATTTAGAACAGCTGCCTTCCAAATCTGGTATTGTTGCTGATTGTGTCAGGGGCGGATCACTAAATGTCAACATGTTAGGTTGTCTACATGATTTAAGTAATACTAGCTGTGCCCGCGACGCCGTCCGCGTGGGCTTAGAACTATCCCAGCCAGTGAAAGAAAATTAACAAAATAAAAAAAATGCGTTCACTGATCCCAGCATATTATCTTACTTCTGTGCGAAACCACTACATAGTATAAACAACTTATTACCAAAAAAAAAACACTAGATAGCAAAAAAAAAAACAAAGTATGAAATAACTTTGATTTCGGAAGTAGGTGTGTAGTGTAAAAATAAAAGGAACAGCTGTCTATTAAATTTACCTTTGTATTTAATGGCAGGGTCACTGCGATGCTAAACGATAACAGGTTTTTAGTGTAAAATGACCCCTTGCATTGCACACTGATATTTTTTATTATAATAATATCAGAGAGCACAAGGGCTTAATAGTTATTATTATTATGTCTTACTCTCTTTAGCCGCGGTTCATGCGTCTCGAGTTCGAGACCGAGCGCAAGCAATTCTTTTTGTATGTTTTAGGTTTTTGAATTTCGAACTGTACAATTGATTTTCGTAAGATAATAGTTGAAAGTGAATACAGAATAATATCAACAATTTTTATTTCTTAATATTACATCCAATTTTTTAACGCATTTTTTTTTCTTAACATTAATTAGTTTAGTAACATTTTTTAAAGCTACCAACCAGCTTTCAATACAGAAACACTGATCCCCAAAGATATAAAGCAACACAATAGATTCCTGAATCGCGCAAGCAAAGTTTTCGCACCCCTTGGTAAGCACACTCCAACCCTTCGATATTACATCGGGGGTCCATCGCCTCGAGGTAAACCAGTGCTCGCCAAGCTGGCCTAATTTGGCGGTTACTTCAAAGTTGGTAATAATAGCACGCCCGAGTTCAACCGCTCTGGGTAAAGTTGATTAAATTAGTTTAACCCGATAAATATCCTGGAAACAGGAACACCTACGAGAATGATGGCTGACTTTACGGTTGGTACTTGACCCCTTTTTGATCCGACATCCGATTTTTTTTTATTTCCTTTAAATTTTTTAGCCTACACTCTTCGATCAATAATAGCACTGTAGTGTATTATTGATCGAAGCCTACACTAATATTATAAAGAGGAAACATTTGATTGTTTGTTTGATTGCATTGAATAGGCTCCGAAACTACTTAACCGATTTGAAAAATTCTTTCATTGTTGGGTAGCATATACTATCCCCGGGTGACATAGGCTATATTTTATCCCCATATTACCACGGGAACGGGAACTACGTGGGTGAAACCGCGAGACGCTGCTAGTCCTGTAAATCCTGTAATATATTCATATTAACAGTGAGTATCATCATCAGATCTGCCTAACCTTTTCCCAACTACATGAAATATGTTGGGCTCCAGTCAACCCGGATTCAGTAAATACCAGTATTTTTACGTGGAGTGGCTGCCTACCAGGCCTCCATAACCAAATAAGGGTAACACAGGATTTCTTAGCAAGATTTCTGGCTTCTTAAAATCCGTAACGACTGCCTAAGATCTAAAAATGACAACCGGGACCAACGACTTAACGTCCTTTCCGAGGCACGGAGAAATCTCGGTAGGTACCTATGCGAAGATGGCCACCCCATCCACAGACCGACCTCGGCAAGCCTTGCTTAACTTTGAAAATCCGTGCTGGCATCCCTTAGACTGGAGCTCCTCCACGAGCATTTTATCATTGACGAATAATTATGACTTACCTACCTACCTTATTCATTTTATGGTGACTTTATTAGTTTAGACAGAAGTGACGCGAGTTCGAAACCCAGCAACCGCAATTCTTTTTGCATTTTTTTGTTTAGTTTTTGTTTAGTTACATATTTTGTCGATAAAAAAATTGCCAAAAATAAATATTTTACGATTACTTAAATGATGTATTGCCGAAATCCCAAACGTATAACTTACACACAATCATTCAAATCGCTGTTTGTGAATGTATGTAACGAAGCACAATTCCTACATCGCGCAATTAAAGTTTTCGCACGACTTTGCATAGATACGATGATCTTTTGTTAATATTTCGGGGGTCAGTCGCCTCGAGGGAAGCCAGTACTCGCCAAGCTGGTCTAAATTGGCGAACATTCAGATGTACCAAACCTAATAAGGGGCGGTAAATTAAGATATTGAATCTATACCGATTACCCACTCAGATGAAGTCTACCTGGCAACAGGTCAAATACTACCTCCGAGGAATTGATGACCAACCATTCATGGTAACTCGACCCCTTTTTTATATATACTGGTTATACAATTTTATACTGGTACAGCTTTATTTTTTTGTTATAAATATTAAAATATTTAATCCCGGGGAGTTAATATTTTGAGTGGATGTCGAATAAATAATTTTCAATATATTCCCGCGTTGCTGGTACCTACAAAAAGTTAATTTAGTTAAGGGCGGTAAATTTTATTGACCACAGATGTTTAAATAAACATAAAAATCATTCGTTTAGCGATATTGTATTTAACGTAGTTCAACGCGAGCCTTGCCACAGAACCTACCTATGAAAAGAACATGAATAAAACATAAGGAAAAAAATAAGCGACGCTAATTTTTAATTGTGTAATAATAACGATCATTCAAAACAAAGTTAAGTGTTGAAAACTACTTTAGTAGGTACCTACTGCGCAAAGAGTATAATAATAATAATAATTATGGAAGTGCGGTAGTAGATACAGCAGTACGAGGGTAGGTAGATACCTACATAGGTGACGGGCGGGCGTTTTGGGGGACTGTCTTTATGTAAAATTTGACGTACAATAAGTGCTGTCTCTCAGCCTAGTTTGAATAAATGACTTTTGATTTTGTTTTTGCCATATTCCTTGCCTTGAGCAATATAGCCGTATTGACTTTATTGCTCAAGCTCTTCTTTCTACCTACATTTTAAAACGATCTTGATGAAAAGTGACTTGACTGACCGACGAACCGATTTTGATGATTTGGGTACAGAGAAAGATAGGACAAGCATCTAATGAACGTATTTCATACTGTCTATAACTACCTACGAATTAACCATCGAATGGGTGTGTTATAGGTACAGTACACCCGCTCACCAAGGTCTTAGTTCAAATTTTGTAACTAGATGGCGTTGGCGTCGAATTAAAAATCGTGTTACGATTCTCATGGGGTAATGTCAATACTGTTTTATGTAGTCATGTCCGGTTGAGCAGTAACCAGTCTTTGTGTGCTGAACTTGAACTGCGAATAGTCCAATAAAATAAAATCTATGTAGTCAACAAATGTATACCAACAGCTATACACACATATGCCTACCATTTTTTTTTTTTTTTTTTTTTTTCTGGATGGGAAATCATCAAATGACTTCTCCCGCTCTGGGCGGAGCGGAAGGGAGTGTCAGACTCTTACTGACTAAAACCCACCCGTGTTCCTGCTTGTGCCCTTTGCGTTCCAGGGCCGCGGTGACTCTTTCGAACAAATTCCGCAACCTCGAACAAATTCCGCAACCACATATGCCTACCATGACGTCTTAAATCCATCATGATTCCTGTGTCAGAGAGAGACGGAGTGACAGAAGACGAATAGCACTATCCCTTTTAGAATTAAATGAAAGGAAATTTAAAACCTATATTAAAAGCACGCTTTGTAAACAAGCATACTACAAGCTAGATGATTATATTCAAGATAAGAATGCTTGGAAACATGCTGGTCCTGCTCCATAGGAAAATATTGGGTGTAGTAGACAAAGTCAAACTTGTCGGTCTGTATGTGTGATCTATCTGCTATGTATGCAGGTGTACCTAGTTACTGATCTTTTATAGTTAATTTAACACACACTGATTCATTGTTGGTAGTTATATAAAACAAGGATTTGAAAAAATTTAAATATGTGAGTACTATGTCCCTGACTAGCAAATTTATTAATTTTACCTCTGCTGTTGTTTCTTTGTTGTACCTGTTTATAGTATAGTACCTAGGTACTTAGTTTTATTCAGGTGCATCGTCCTCACATATATATTGTAAAACTTATACATATTTGAAAAGAGTAACTATGGAGTTTCTTGTCCGTTCTTCTCCATAAGAATCTACTTTTTGCGAATGGACAACTAGAGTCACTATAATATTTATATTTTCAAATGTTTTGACGTTCAAAAGTGCCGTTAATGGTCTAGTTGAAATAAATGAATTGACTTTGACTTTGACCTTTCTCTCACACTGAATCATGATAGCAAAGGCACTTCGTAGTACGGCCACAGTTTAAAAATTAATATACGTATAATGCTTGATTTTTCTTTCACAGTCGCATTCCACTTTAATACGCAATAAAATCAAACTATGAAACTAAAAACACTTTAGCTTTTTTTGGATGGGAAATCCGCAAATGACTTCTCTCGCTCTGGGCAGAGCGGAAGGGAGTGACTGATTCTGATTAAAACCCATCCGTGTTCCTCCAGTGCCCGCCGCGTTCCAGGGCCGCGGTGACTCTTTCGAACTAATTTTTCATCGTAGCAGGCACTCACTGACCCTATTGGGGCCTGTCTTATTTGCTGACATCTCTGAGGCGCGCGTGGAGCACGACGCGCCTCGCCCTGCGTTTCCCGACGCCCCGGGCATCTTCTTCTGTTGCGGCGGCTGGGGCGTGAGGTTTCCCTCTCCCGCACGCGTTCTGCCTCCTTCGCTAGCATTACTGCTTCGCAGAAGGAGGTGACCGCTTCCCATGGATTGAACCAGGCCAGAAGCGAGAGGTCGCCGCCGCCGATAGGCTCGATGAGGAAAACTAAAAGCACTGGGATACCATCCTCGGCGTCCGGTACTAGGTACAATCCGAATCAATCATACTAGCTTGCTAATGATACATTCTATTTCATCCAATACCTTTATCGATTTTATTATGAAATTAGTATTCCAACTCTGTACCGATAGGGTGCTACAATTCTAGCGACATGTGTCACTTTGCGCATGCGTTGCATATTTATTGCATATCATTACATATTGACATGCAGATCGGTTGATGATTGACATAGTGTTCCGGTGTCCTTTGGGTGACTACACAGGTAGGTATATCTGAGATGAGGTCGTTTTGTAAAGAGCGACACAGGGATGAGGGATTTAAGAATGACTTGCATCAGGTGGCAGCACTGAGGCGTCAGATCCAGGCAGCTGTCAAAACACTTTTGTTTTTAGATAGGTATTCGATTTCGATAAATCGACGTCATGTTTACGTCATAAGTGAACTGTCATTACAACTTGTTTGTATGGATTGACGGGATTGACAGAATTTTTAAATCCCTTGATGTGTTCGAGCGTCTGACGGGTACGCTTGATGTAGGTAAGTTTGGTTACCGGGGTAATGTCTCAGGTATAGGTCGATTCAAAGATAATAATGCATTTGCATTGTTCACTTTGCTACTGCGCACCGACTCACGGAGCATTCCCATTTTCCGAGCCGCCATTAGGTATGATTCTACCTTTTCCTAATACCAACTGCAACTAGTAGTCGTTTTTTGCGTTCAGTTTTTGTTTCTCGTCATTTGGTTGACCAATACTATTTCTTGTATCCTGCAGGAGCAGTGGTAGCTGAGTGGTAACGGCCGTGACTTACGAGTAGTAGTAGGTCGCGGGTTCATACCCAGCCAGGCGGCATTGCTTTGTGTAATTAATTTCACCACCACTGCTCTCAAAACGGTGAAGGAAAACATCGTGAGGAAACCGGCATGTCCTAGAACCAAAAAATCGAAGACATGTGACATTCACCAACCCGCATTGGGCCCGCGTGGTGGATTACGGCCCATTCCCTCTCCTAGAGAGGAGGCCTGTGTCCCAGCAGTGGGAACATTAAAAGGCTGATTATGTTTTACTATTTCTATGACCTATATCTACTTCTGATTGCAGGGAATCGTTCAATCAGAAATCGTGCTTCTAACATAAATATTGAATGTTGATTTATGACGTCATCGTTAGGTAAGTACTCCTAAAAGGGTGATGTATCCACTCACCTAGTCACAGCCCTGGGATGAGTAATGTAATAAGATGACATATGTCACGGAGATGACAAAGAGACGGTAGGTATTTGGAAGGGCATCTGGGCATGATCTTACACTTTGGTTCTGGGGAGTTACTTAGTGTTTGTGTGGAATAACAGGGAACAATGCAAATCACTACATAGTTAGTATAAAAAACTTTTTACAAAAAAAGACAACAACCGAGTTCGGTTGTATTTTTTTGTAAAAAGATTTTTTATTTTTAACTTTATAGTCGTACAGCCCCCCCAACCTAAACGTACCAATCACTTTGGTGTAAACAATACTCGCGATTTCAATAAAGAACGATTTGCTATCATTTATTGAAGACTTCCGTCTGTTCTTCATCAGATCTTCATCAAACTAGAAAGGGACCACGTTGAAATACTAAGATGCTCTTCCAAACCATCGTACACAATTTTATTTTTTCATTTTACATCGACAAGTCGTCAATGTAAACTAAGCCACGCATTATTAGGGATAACTCAAATTCTAGTCGTCAGATCCCAATCAAATTTAAAAGGGACCACACTTCGAATATTAAAAAAAATCATCACAGTAAATACACCCAATACAAAGTTATGAGGTATAAAAAAAAAATGACTCAATCGTCAGCTCGTCCCAAAACAAACTCGGACCATTGGGCCGAGTTGACGAATTTCAAAATTAATATTTTTTTCGTTCGTTATCTCGTCCCACTTTATTTTTAACCGACTTCTAAAAAAGGAGGAGGTTCTCAATTCGGATGTTTGTATGTTTTTTTTTATTTTATTTTTTTATTGTTTGTTCGCGCATAACTCCGTCGCTTGCCAACCGATTTGAAAAATTCTTTTTTTGTTGGAAAGGGTATACTTCCCAAATGGTCCCATGAAAATTTTATCGAAATCGAACAAGCGGTTTTTGAAAAATCAACAAAAATCTAAAAAAAAATCTACATTGTCTACATTGATGACCTTTTAGTTTACTCTGCATTGGAGCAGTGCGTTTTTTTTACACTAATGTAATTGGTTCGTTTAGGTGGGGGGAGGGGAGGGGATTTAGGTACCACTAAAAAGTGAAAAATAAAAAACTTTTTACAAAAAATAAAACCGGCTTCTAAACAAAAAAACCAAAAAGTATAAAATAACTTTAATTTCGGAAGTCGGTGTGTTCAACAACAAAAAAGCAACCAAAAACACCGAGTTCCGAAATTAAAGTTATTTTATACTTTTTGGTTTTTTTGTTTAGAAGTCGGTTTTATTTTTTGTAAAAAGTTTTTTTCTTCAATATTTTAAGTTGTTTCGGTACAGTCCAAACCAAAACTTTTCACTATAAACGAGTAAATAAAACCCAAGAATTTAGGGAATCAACATTTATATAAGTAATAATAATTATCAAAGTTTATATATTAAAACGCTGGGTAGAGAGAGCTTGACCTTCACCTCTCTCCTTAGTTTGACGTCCTGATTGGATTCCCAATAACCCTTTGTCCAATAACGACGCTTCACTGTCATCAGTGCAGTGTAACACACTAGCGCTAACAGACGTCATTTTCAATTTTTTTTGTCTTATTAAAGAAGTTTAAAATAAATCACAGATACTTTTCTTCCTGACTGTTTTTGACGTTTAGCTATTGTTAATATTTAACAGAATTTAGTATGGGACGAGATAACGAACGAAAAAAATATTAATTTTGAAATTCGTCAACTCGGCCCAATGGTCCGAGTTTGTTTTGGGACGAGCTGACGATTGAGTCAAAAAAATACAGTCGATTTGAGAACCTCCTCCTTTTTTGAAGGAAGACAATTATCGCTAAAGCCAATTACAGAGTTTCACGACATTGATACTGTTAACTAGAAGGTAGCGAAAGAAACAAAAGAAAATAATTATAAGAAGAAAATTATTAGTGCATCTGTTAATAACAATGTGGGCCTGTTGACACATTGTTTACATTAAATCCTTGCATCGCAAACGCTGGCTGAACCCTACGAGATAGATCAAAATAATGTACTACAGTATTGAACACCTTCAAAAGGTCTAGACAAAGAAGTCCGCGATGGATCCCACCCCGGCAAACCCATCAGTCTTTTGTTGGTGTGCCCAGATCACGGCATAGTGTTGAATTGATAGCTTGTAGGAAGTAAAGGTGGCAGCACAGAGGGCCAAAAACACTTATATTTAAACAACGTTGCCATTCGCATGTCAGTCGCAAATTGTTAAATAAAGCTTAATTTTTCCCAGAAATATTTTTGACAGATTGCGACTCAGAGGTGAGAATCAATGTCAATTATTATATTATTCGTAAAAGTTTCGAATTTACAATACTAGATGGCAGTATCTGTCGTGCATGTTCCTTAGCTACGTTTTTTCATAGGTACATGAAAATCTCTACAGAATGAATAAAATATCTAGGTTTCAAGAAAATACCACAAACATATCTTTAAAATTCGTGACTTTGTCGCATTGTAGGATTACATGCACCTGTCTGAGGGGGCTTTTATTAGGCTTACTGGTAAATTGTGTAGAACATTATTTATACTCTTGACTCCTCTTGAAATTGGGAATAAACCTAATTAGTCGGTCGGATAGATTTCCTAAAAATATTGGACAGGTGTCCAATTTTTTTTTAAAGTCTAACGGACGAGAAACAATATTGCTATAAGTATTTCTCTCTAGGAAAGTAACCAATTATATTCAAATCAGAAATAACTTGACAGAAAAAAGCCTGAAGAATGAATGTTTCTCCTCCATCAACACGACAGGCACAACCGTTCTAAAGAACATAAAAATAACTAGGCCCATCTATTTTAAACCCAATTAAGGTTCAGCGTGGATAATTAATAGAAATTAGGGCATTTCCAACCGCACGCTCTTGTTATACCCTTTTGATGTGTTCGGCCCCTTAATTATGGCAATCTATTTTAGAGAATAGTTCGATTCAAACTTATTGGCGGCTGTTAAGCGCGCTACTAAACTTCTCAATGTGCAAACTGCCATGCCATCAGGCAGCTCCTAGTTGTCTGGCAGTTTGCTGAACTGGACCTATTTGGCGCAGCCGCGGGTCACACAATCTAACTGTCCTAAAATTAAGTGTACTTTTATTTGTATTTACATTGTGTGTACCTATATGTGCCAAATAAATTTATTTTCTTTCTTATTTTTTACAACAAAATGGTAGGCAGTTCACTTAATGCTCATTGCATCTAAGTTTAGACGGCGAAATGTTGACAAAATAGACCGGCTGTCAGTAGGTATGCTACCTACAGACAGCCGGACCTGACGTTATAGAAATTCTACATGGCGCAATCAAAGTTCTCCACGCGACTTGAACACACATAGAAGTGCACGCCAACGACCATCGGATGTTGCCCACCAGATACAACGCCCGTTTGTTCAGCGGACGCTTCCTTTTCGATGGATTTTTGTAAAACTGCTTACCTCTATAATCCCATCCCAGGCCCACGCTGTCACATAATATGTATATATGTACTTACTTGTTCATCCAGCGGCATTCATTTATTGCCGATATTCTTTTAGTAAATATGTGGATAATGTAGTGGGCTGCAATACTGTAAGTAAACGATTAATGTTTTCGTCACATTTTACTTTTTTTATTTGTTAATATGTGTATTGTAGCTGTTTATTGTCCCATACAATAAAAAAATAAAATTGCCTACTGTGAAGCTCACCTCGTATTTCTAGCCGCCATTAAGTTTAAACCGATCTATACTAAGTGTGTGAACTAGATTTGTAAACAATACGAACTATGTACTAAAATTGAACGTAAATCAACTTTACAGCCTAGTCAATAAGGTTTAATTTCGTGTAGCTGTTCCTAATTATGTATTTTAGTTGTTTGGAAGTGTGAAAAGTTTACTGACATGAGTTCATCGCATGGGAGTATTGGTTAATATTTTGACAGTCATAATATCATAATCAGCCTTTTAACGTTCCCACTGCTGCGCTGGGACACAGGCCTCCTCTCTGGGAGAGGGAATGGGCCGTAATCCACCACGCGGGCCCAGTGCGGGTTGGTGAATGTCACATGTCTTCGAATTTTTGGTTCTAGGACATGCCGGTTTCCTCACGATGTTTTCCTTCACCGTTTTGAGAGCAGTGGTGAAGAAATGAATTACACAAAGTAATGCGCCTGGCAGGGTTTGAACCCGCGACCTACGATTCGTAAGTCGGGGCCGTTACTACTCGGCCACCACTGCTGCAAATTTTTGACAGTACTTGGCTTGATTCCTCAACTTTGGTTTCTTTGCATTAATTGCCAGTCCTTCTGGCAAGCTCATTGGCAGTATTGTGGAATGCAATCCGCTGGTAATTACGTTAATTTTGATTTGACAATTATTTAAAAATGTCCATTTGCTTTTGAAACGGCATCAGTACCGCTAAACAACAACATGATAAATTAACGAGGAGTATTTTGTAAAAAAAAAACTTTTTGTTTTTTTTTTGCGAAAAAACCAACCAAACAAACACACAAACAAACAAACTCAGTTTTATAATCTTATATTTTTTCCCCTTCGCCCTTCTCAGGCAGGCTAAGGTCTTAGACCATAGCCCTCGTCTTCGGTATTTACTCTTTATAATCTTAGTAAAGATACACTTGACAGTGACTCTTCTGTGTTGCCACCTTATAGTTCCAGCACGGACAACTGACAACAATTAATTAAAACAAGAGTATATTATGCTCTTGCTTCGACATGACGCGTGACGTTGAAACTCTACAATAGTGGTAATGCAGAACTAACTTCTCTAACTAAAGACTCTGGAACTAACCAGATTTTTTATTTCAATTAGACCACTAAATGACACTTTTAAACTTCAAAGTAGTAATTTTATAATATTAAATGTCCTAACTTTGTTTTTATTTTTGGTATAGTTTGCATGTTCAGTTGAATTACTTTATTTCGATGATATACCTATTTTTATATGTTTTCTTTTATAAGGATTCAAATGAACCGCCACTCGTCCTTTGAAAGGTTACTCGTAATTAGAAAAACTTTTTACAAAAAAATACAACCGACTACCTACTACACAAAAAAAAAACTATAAATGATGTACAAAATATCTTTAATTTCGGAACTCGGAGTTTTTGGTTGCTTTTCCGTTTTTTGAATACCGACTTCCAACAGGAGGTGCAGCCGTGAGTCACACACTTAGTGCTTGTCATACCTATCTTTTTCTTTTGTTTTTACCATGTACCGTGCGTGTTTCATGTATGTGCTAAACAAATATTATTCTGTCTGTCTGTTTGTTCTGTAACCAATAATTCTACAATAATAACAGTTCTCTTAACAATAACATACCTACTTAAGTCCAGATACCGTTTTACCATGTGGGAGTAACGGGTACCAATATTAACCATGGAATTTATTAACTCATAAATATTTCAATAAGTACGAGTAAGTACAATATCCATAATGTCATTGTACAAAAATGCGTTACAAATAAGGCTTCGTCGTAAACTTGTGGGTGTGGTTGCGTCACCCATTCACTGATCGGCCAGCTACCCACACGCTTACTATCAACTAGGGTTGATACTTGTCGATTGTAGTGTAGTTACAGTTACTGGCACGTATGTTGGCAAAAAATTATCGTAGGGGAATTTCGCGTCACGGTTGAGGTCTGTCCTGTTTGGGCGGAACAACGCCGTGCCCTCGTCGAGGCGATCTGCAGCGGCGACCTCTCGCTTCCGACCCTGGTTCAATCCATGGTCCGGAGCGAGGAGGCATGGGAAGCGGTCACCTCCTTCTGCGAAGCAATAATGCTAGAGAACGAGAAGGCAGACCGCGAAGAAGACGCCCTGGGCGTCGGGAGTCGCAGGGCGATTCCCGGCCACGGTAGGCGCGAGCCTGCGGAGGGCGAGCTATGGGTGGCTCGCCGTCCGATAACAACCAGTCCCGGGTCGACGGCGCGTCGTGTTCCACGCGCGCCTCAAAGAGATCATTGCTGAAATGAAGATCCGGCCCCATAGGGTCAGTGCCTAAGTAAGAATCTTACACTCCTTCCATAAAAAAGAAGAATTTCACACATGTAAAAATGTATGAAATTGAGCGTGCGCGCGAACATTGCCCACTACAAATCTTTGGCTAAAGATTTTCACAGTGGAAGACATCTTCTACCAACTTACGTGGTCGGTAACTGTAGCGAGGGTTGACTTCGGTATTGTTCAGCTTTGACAGAGACAAGTTTGATGAACCCGTGATGTAGGTTCCTAACTTCACTACTTAATTCTATTGCGTTTCGGAGTATCGGCTACGTGATCCAAAGCACAGGCGTAAGAGAAAAAAAGATATACACATTTTATGGATCTAATTCTGATTCCTGTCACGTAAAGCCAGCTAGATGTCTAAGTTTAGCTTTAGCAATATTTTTATAACATTTTTTTCGTATGTCATTATAAAATAAGAATTCATTGGTTTATTAATGGTGTATTTAATGACTACGAATGTCATTAAAAATACGATTAGGCACGCCTCACGCAGCGTTATTTTGTAATCAATCAAATAGTAATAATATAATATCAATCATTTTAGAAAATTGAAGGTTTTGGTGTAGGTAAGGATGAACTCAAAACTCAAAGCATTTATTTCAATTAAACCCTTTACAGGCTACTTTTGAATTATCAAGGTCGAAAGAGGTGAAGCTATCTGCACGTTCCAAAGCGTAGATCTCTATGGAGAAGAACGTGCAAGAACCTCCTCGGACACTCTTTTAAATCAAAAAAATATTACTAAGTTGTGGATCCATACATTGTACCATACAGAATTAAAGGAACAATTCAAAGTACAAATAATTAAAATAAACCGTGGCAGCTGAGAGATGACCCTTCCCAGCTGACGGAGCCAAATGATGAATGAAACACATACGCCACCATCAGAGAGACTTTTTTAACTGTCTGTTGAGAATTCATGGTCCTTTACTTCTATGACCTTCACCTTAACCGTTGAGCTGACATTGCACGAATCTAAGGACCATGACCAAAATAGAGTGACAACTAATTACAGCGAAAGAGTAAAGTTTTTAATGTCTGTTTTACCTCGCAAAGGCCACGAAGTAAAAAATTCTACTAGAAGAAGGAGAGGGAACACGCGATAGCAACTTTCCCATGGCGAAAAACAGAATTCAATATGCGATCTTGACTGACTGACAGAGACAAAACAAAACGAAGAAACATAAGCAGCGAAAATCTTAATCAAATTAACTACAAATTCAAACCTCAACGTCACTCAGTCCAAATATAGCCAGAGTCGCAGGCGCAGCTTCATTAACCCGCAAGGATTTCTCAACTGCATACTATCGATACTTATTGTACCTACGTTTTCTGCTCTGCGTTATCTTACATGTACCCTTGACCGCTATTCGACTCAAACGCATGACATCATCGTGCAGTTTGCTTGCTTTTTCATTTATTTTTGCCTTTACTTCCATCTCTTTCCCTCCTGCTACGTTGATAGTGCTATATCTTTCCCCCATGTCACTGGCGGATCCAGAGCGGGCAAAGGGGCTCAAGCCTCTCCCAAAAGACTGAAATATCTTTGTGAGCCTACAACCTAAGACCTAACGAAGTCATTCATGAGGAATATACAAAAATTAATCGAAGGAGGCTTGTTATCGGGCCTGCGGATGGCGAGCTATGGGTGGCTCGCCGTCCGATAGCAACCAGGCCCGGGACGACGGCGCGTCGTGTTCCACGCGCGCCTCAAAGAGCTGTCAGCAAAGAAGGCGGAATTTGTTCGAAAGAGTCACCGCGGTTCTGGAACGTAAAGGGCACAAGAAGGATCACGGGTGGGTTTTGCTCAGTAAGAGTCTGACACTCCCTTCCGCTCCACCCAGAGAGCGCGAGAAGTGATTTGATGATTTCCCAACCAGAAAAAAAAGGTTGCTTGTTATGCGTTAGGCAAAAAAAAAAAATGTGCTTTTTAGTGTTTATTTTGCTAAAACGTAACCTCAGCGGGATCAAACAACAATTATGGATCCACCACTGCCCCATATGGTAATTTAATAAACTCGGTTTTAGAATAAAGGGCTTTCTTCAATGATATCGATTATATTTATGTTGGTTGGTATGGGGTTCGGTGTTCGTTCGTGGAAATGGGGATTCAGAATGTGTGCGGAATTTAGAGCTGTGTGTGAATGAATTTTTCGAAGATGTAAATCTAAATCAGACAGTCGGACTTAATTTGTTTTTTTTGTGAGAATTTATTCAGATGTTTGAAGGTTTGTTGTAAACGAGAGGTACAGGTTGTTCATGTTGTTATTTATAAACTAGAATAACGACAAGGTTATTTTGAAAAGACAAAAAAACATTTTTTCTTTTTCTGTTTCTGGTTTACTTTTTCGACAGTTCACAGAGAAAGCGATTGTTTTTGAAATTATCATCATCATGATAATTCTCAAACCAGAATTGGCACCTGCCTTTACAATAGACCTAGCTGCCAACATCGAGAAAAGAAAGACAAAGACTTCCCAACGCATCCTCGAATTCGAAAGAAATGAGGCAATTTTTTTTTCAGTTCAAGCCCCGCTAAACGCAAGCAAATAGTTACAGCTCATTCACACAGCCAGTATCTTCTCCACACTAAATAACAGAGTTCATTGATCACGTAGCCAATTAGCAGTATTCTCAACACCCATCTTGCCAAAGGATTAGTCACCATGCCAGTAATTACACGAAATTCGTCACAGCCATTAGAATATCCACTTACCAACAGGAGTCACTGTTTTAATGGATTTTATTTAATAGCGAGAATCAAAAAAGTTTTTAATCAACTTTGGGGTCTTAGTAGTATTTGGAAAGTAGTCAGAAGGCAGAAAGTCAGACAGCCAGTTATACCTAGTCGTATTGAGTTACGCAGAAGCCGGGTTCAGGAGGTCAGTTGGGCAGACGATCCATGCAATATTATGGTATACACAGTTGCTTCCGCTTGGACTTGAAGCCGACCCTGAAATAAGGACATTAAGTCTGATTATGCTTATGTAAAAGCGATCCAAGTTATTCACGATGCTGACGAACCGTTTGTTTGTAAGTGCTAATTAAATTGACCCCTTTAAGGTCTGCCACTGTATAAATGCAAGCATTAACATCATTTACAACGCTAATATATTCTACCTTTGGCAGAAACAAAACAGAAGATTGCGTCTGTAGCCCAAAGTTTTAGGCAGAGGTATAAAACAAAATAACACACTAATAAATTTACTTGCGTCAAAACGAATGCCAAAATACTACTTTTAAAGTATGGAGTATTCCGTGGCATTTATTTCAGTTCGATTGTTACAGATTTGATGCCGAATGTTGAATTCTATCCAGCCGTGTAGGCTACAGGGCGTGCCAAAGAAATGGACATACACAATCCCGAAAAACATTATCCTCCTTTTGAGCAGTCGGGTAAAACACAAAAAAAAAAGATTCAAACAAAGGATGTGAGGTAAATGAACACCCAAAACTAAAGGAAAATATTTAAAAGGATGTTAATCTTTCCTTTAAGGGGTTAATATAAATCAAAGGCTAGTTTAATATTTGCAAGGAAACCAGATAATGCTCAGGCGCATGTGATAAACAACTTCCTATTTAAAGACAGAGGACAAATAGACCGGTTTCTCGCAAGGCTGACAGTAAACTGTACACATTATGTAAGATTGTAATGTAACGTTTTAATTATTAATTGATTTGTAAATAATTTTAAGTTGAATATTTGTCAAACTCTAGCAAGAAAGTCCGCATAGTTTTGGCATTAAAAGGTTTAATAAGTTCTTTATTCCAAATACTCATTCAGAAACCGGTACGACCACGATAAATGGCACAAAGCTACACCGTCTGGACAGGTCCAACCAAATCAGATTATAACCTACACACACGGTTCTCATATGATCTGTCTGGCCATTACATTGCACAAACGTTACAACTATAAAAATAATGGGATCGTTAAGTTTATTTCTTCCCTCATTTTAAATAAAAGGATGGGTAGCAAATCTGCTCTGCTCTGCTACTCCAGTCTTGCCAAGAAGTACCGTGTTAGCCAGTTAATGGGTTGTGGCAGCCGCTCCACGTAAAACACTGGTATTCAGCTATATCCGGTTTGACAAACCGACCCCAATATAGTTGGGAAAATACTAGGCAGATGATGATCTAGTTTAAATAAAAGCAAAGACAATGACGTGTAAATGAAAAAAAAATCACTCATTTTAATGGCTAGAGATCACACGGGTGAGAAGGACGGTATAGGTAGAGGGACGTGTGAACGGAAGGGGAGGAGTTAGCCCAGCAGTGGGCCCAAGAAGGCAAATAAAAATAAAAACTATAGCTTTTTGTATGCTCCTAATAAAGAAGTGTGCCTTAATCTAACAGTGGAACGGATATAGAAGACTACATGGTCTTGCGAGGACCTTGTCAAAGGTTTTAGCAGGCAGATTGGTCGGAACATGATGTCATCATATAGCTTCACCTCTTTCGACTTGACAATTCAAAAGTGCCTGTAGTGGGTTTAATTGAAATAAATGCTTTGAGTTTGAGGTTTGAGTTTGATCAGTGACAGATGAAATGCTGTTGCCCTTCCATCGGATATAGTTCCTTGTATGTAGCCTCTATTGTCTTATTTACTTGCCATTACTATCTAGCTAGCAGTTAGAGCCATTAAAAACAAAACAAACATCATGAGCAAACCGGCTATGACTACCGATCAAAAACTTGAAGACAAATGACTTCCACCATTTGCCAGTGTGCCTGGTGGAATACTATCTTTAACAAAGACATAGCCTGTGTCACAGCTGAGGGAACATCAGGCAGATTATTAATCCTTCGTGATGAAGTCTTCCTGGCTTAAAATTAGATTCAAGTTCAAAAGTCCACTGGTCAAGCAGACATTTATAGAATCCCAATAATATCAAAAACTCGTTCCTCCTCATAAAAAATATCAAGAGCTTTAAAACTATGACATCATCATTCTCAGAGGTCATTCGTATCGCATACTGACCTCCCCAGATGTCATGTAATGGAATAGGCTGGGTCAAGTTTGTAAGAACGCCTTTTACAACCTTATCTCAAGACTTATTAAGGATAATAATAACTTTGTGAATGTAAAAGGAAGTATGTTGCAGGTCATGAGTTTCGATGACGTAATGCATTCAGATACAAGATTCATAATTCTGTTGAATTCATTTGCAAGATTCATTTCCATTCCGGATTGGTTCTATCGATGATTTTATAGTTTTGATTCGTTTAGAAACTTGGGTTAGTCAGTGTTTAGCTTATTTACTTAGCAGAAGTTTGTAGCTTCTTTCATCTTTTTGACTGGCCGGTCTATGGCAGTTCAAAAGTGCCTGTAAATGGTTTATTTTCTACTAGCATCGCCCCGCGGTTTCACCCGCGTAGTTCCCGTTCTCGTGGGAATATAGGGGATATAATATAGCCTACGTTCACCGGAGATAGTGTAGCGTCCCAATAGTGACAGAATTTTACAAATCGATCAAGTAGTTTCGGAGCCTATTCAATGCAAACAAACAAACAAAAAAAGCAATCCAATCTTTATTAGTGTAGATACATGATTTTTTATTTTTGTTGTGCCACCTATACCGATATTTTAAAATATTGTTTGGACGATTAACAATCAATATTAGCAGCCAAAGTCAAGAATTGATTAGTCACGGCCCATCAGTAGCTAGCCAGCCTAAATAAACAGTAATTAACTTCCTTATAGGCTGTCGTATCACCTGCAGAGATATATATGATAAAGCGAAGCTGCATTACATACATATGTACCTACTTAAAGGCGGTAAGTCCAGGGATATTCATCGACTAGTAGATACAACTTAGTACATATACAGGAAGCTAATTTTACAAGCTATCTTAATGTACTGGATAGAAAGGATACTAATGTCGATATCAGTAGAGCACTTGTCGTTAATAGTTCTCCACACGACGATAACACTACACTTGAAATATAATCCACACAGTTTATTAGTTTGAATAAATATCGTTATCAACTTTATTGCGAGGGAGATAGCGTGTTTAGTTGCATCTTGTTGAACGTAATTATGGGTTCACAGGCATATGATATGGCATTATCAAGTATCATTTCTCTAGGGTTCCTCACGATATTTAGGGACCATCTTTTAGAAATTGTTTGAAATATCTGCGTCCTTTGGTGTGTTCTCTTTTAACCCCTGCATCAGTTTAGACTGGAAGCCAAGGGTTACTTCAGTCTAGCCGAACATATTTGGGAAGTTTCCTAGCATACGATGATATCCTGGATCACTCTGAAGTCTAACTAAACTTACCCAAACATTCTATTTGTATGGGTCATGCTCATGAGTCAATGAAAAAATGGATGCTCTGTGTCAACGATGATCGGACACAAGTCTGACTGCTTCTGAGGTGACGAGTAATAAGGAAGTGTGGAAGAAGTCATGATGACCAGAGACGACCAGGAGAATTAGAGAATAATG
Organism: Hecatera dysodea; assembly: GCA_905332915.2. NCBI lineage: Eukaryota > Metazoa > Arthropoda > Insecta > Lepidoptera > Noctuidae > Hecatera > Hecatera dysodea. Next base: position 11,735,554 of record HG995313.1, on the reverse strand, counting down.
ATGACGAGACTACAATTGCTTCATAAGATGTATAAGTGAACTATACTATAGCAAAGACAATGTTGATATAGACAGGGAGCGCAGCGTAGGTCGCTGCGCTCCCTGCTGTCCATTGCAACATGCTGGCCCGCAGGTTTGCACGCTGTACTCTTTTTAAGGCTTTTTGCCAGTCGTTTTAAACGTGCAGTCTGTGGACCAAGTATACCCAGCGGGCACACAGCGACTTGCGTGTACAGTACAATAACGCATTCAGGGTGCTTTTGGGGTTGCCGTGGTGATGTAGCGCGTCAGGGATGTTCGCGGATGCATGTGTTGACGGGTTTGCCGTGATCATGCGGAAGCGATGCGCTTCCATATTGATGCCTGCGTTCCGCCTCCAATGGCTTCCTGAATGTTTTTTTCAGACAGGTGGAACTCTCCCTGCATACAAAGGTGGAAATGTGTCCAGACTCACTTATCCAAATAAACCAATGAACCATTGAACTGTTCGTACAATGGCTCATTGGATGTTTATTATTATAATTGAATTTAATACTGACATTAGGTTAAGTTGTACTACACATATGGATCTGAAATAAAATATTTGAATTTGAATAGCGTACAGCAAATTCTTAAGTAACAAATAATGATAATGATTTTCGGAAGACCATCCAACCCACTCCATCATCTGGTAACAAACTGCCTTTAATGTCCTTGTCAACACTTGACTAGATGACCGTACACCTACGTTTGAAATTAACTATAAATGTGAACGAGCATCGGACAATAGTCTGTTAGACTCGATTAATATTAATCGAGTCAGGGGTCAGGTTGGCGAATAGGTTGGAACTATTAGACTGAATGTGGAGTTTATGGTCTTCAGAATGGCTAATGTTCTCGAAATGATGCAGCTATTGATGATGAAACATGTCCGTGCAGATAAATTATAGGGTTTTATATCAAATTACGTGGGACTTAAACATAACGTACGAAATATAAGTGTAGTAACAGTATTTATTATAAAATTCGATTATTTTACTTTAAATCTAACTATATATACACTTAACCTAAAAATAAACTAAAATTCTCCTTACTAAAAAATGGCATCAAAAAACTCGTACGCATCACTATCGACTGGGAGTGAACCCAATAGACTGGCGGCATTGCCACGTTGTATGGCAATGCTTATCCTCTGTCCGAAGTAAAATCCAGCCCTTGGGTCACGCGAAGTGTCAACCAAACGTTTAGCAAGTTCTTTAAATAACGCATGAGCACTCGGACCCCGTGGTCCGAGAGTTTCAACCCCAAACGGCTCAAACATGTAATTGCCGACTAGGTTATTAAGTATATTTCCGCCGTGTTATTATATTTAGTGTAGTAACTAACTAAGCTTACCCTATAGAAAAATATGTATGCTGTGTTTTTATGGAGACAGAAGATTTCTCAAACATAGTTCTAATTCACTCACTTCAAAGTTAAAATTTGGATTACTCACAAAATCTGACCTACCATTACCTACCGAGTCCATTTCAAAACAAATATTGCGTAAGTCCAGTACCACTGGTTACGATACAGAGCCTGCTGGTGGGCGGATGGGTATCAGAATGCCACCGCCCGCCCACGTTCAGTCCTACCACTGGCTATTTAAGTGTTAACCTGGTGTTATATTGGCAGCTTATGAGCCTACGTATTTTTATGGGTATGTAAATGGTGTCGCAATGATGGTTGTTTACTGTTATTTTTTGTGGTAGCAAATACTGCATTAGATTGGAGTTTGAACGTTATTATTTTACTGTCCAATTTGCATTGAAATTTCCCGTCTTGTCGGAATGATCACCATCATCATTATTATAATTTCTGCTGATAGCCGTCCACATCTAGACATAGGCCTCCCCCAAGAGTTGCCACATCGACCGGTCTGAATACACTGGATAGTCACAATCCTCTTCCGATTCAAATCCCTTTCCATCAATCAGCGCCTCGTTTCCTCTGCTGTCACCACTCATCAGCCCCTATGCTTATAGATTAAAGTGATTTACTTTAATAGAATCACTGCCATCTGTATAGGGGAGATCATTATTTATTGAATCAATAACTTCACGCATACATATCAAGATTGTAGTGGGAACGTGCACGGTGCGAGAGACTTTAGTCTGGCATCATTGTCTTGGTTGATACAGATCATCATCATCTACCAAGCCTTTAGACTATATTGGGATCAGCTTCCAATCAAACCGAATTTAGCTAAATACTAAGTATTTTACGTAGGATGATTGCCTATTTGATCTCCTTAATTCTGTTACTCGGTACTTCTTGGCAACTGGTGTTAGATTTTCTGGCTTCAGAATTGTCTGAAGAAAAAAAATCTGGCCCCAGGCAGTCGTTACTGATTGCCATTAAGACTGCTAAAGCCGTTGGTCCAGGCTGTCATTTGTTGATCACAAATGACAGCCTGGACCAACCGCTAAACATACAAAGACTTTTATTTCCACTGCTGGACCTTGCACCCAAGCATCGCCTCAACGACCCATCCTGTGTTTTCCGCATCCAATGAATATCCATGACTAGTTCACCTTGTTGGGCAGAGTGTAGTTTTAATTACAAATTTCGCCACTTTTGTAATATTTTCATCTTTAATTTCTAAAAGTTCAAGGACAGCATCATCATCTTCCTGCCCTTATCCCACGTTACTTGGAGTCGGCGCAACACTTTTTTTTACTTCCATTCTATCCTGTCATCCGTCACGCTATCACTAACTCCCTTTTTCAAATTGTTCAAGAAGTTCAAGGGACAGCACGGAATAAATTAAACATCATGTTCACTGTTTATGCTAGTAAAGTTGCATTGTACTAGGTAAGTACTCAATTATTTTATCGGTGTTACCCACTGTATGCACCTTTGCACGTGCTTGTGCGGCATGCACGTGGCTTACCTGTGAATGAAGTAAGATTGTAATTATGAATATATCCTGCTTTATTTTTATTATTTAGACTCAATGTTTACATTACGCGATTGCAATATGGGACTGACTGGATTTCTTCTCTTGTATCGATGTGAATTTAAGGTGCATTAAAATAGTCTCTTTGACTGTCACTTTGCCTGTGTGTATCACTGGCAATTGCCATGCCGAAGGTTTTTAGTACAACAGGGCATGTTAACAATATATTTGGTACAACACACATTTAACAATCAGATTAGAAGAAGTAACACCAGCATTTTCAGATTCAATTATCTCTGGATTGGCACGCAATTCGAAATTCAAATAAACTTTATTCGAAAGCCGTGTTATTTTAATTTCAATCAAATGTTTTTAGATAGTGTTTTGTTTTTGACAAGCGCTAGAGTTCGTGGTGACAATGGAAAACAAATAAAATATCAGCAGTCTAACAATACTAACATAGAACAAAGTTTAGGTACTGTTAACATGATTGATGACTATGAAATTACAGTTTAAAAATGAGCAAATTTCTCGGTAAACAGCATCTCTTAAGAAGTAGCGTTTAAAAACACAACAGTGTACGAGCACGCCACTGACTAATTTATTTACATTATAATAGGATTTATGTTTTCAGCTCCAGAATTTAAAGATCTTACATACATACACTCATACGTATGTACAAATATTATGTTCAGTTTCTGGTATGCCCCAAATAGCTGTGAAGGTTGAATTATGTTCGAAAATAGTTTTATAGTCAGCAATGAGAATTACTCAAATGTTTATCGAGATTTTTTTAAAGAATTTTCCTTGCGGATGGATGGAGATATCTTGATTCTTGATGTTCCTTAAATCTTGAGTCTTCCTTGTCTTGGTTTGATTTTCATGAATTCAAGATGATGAGGTTTTTCAAACAAGTTATAGGTTTGAAGCTATTTTTCATTTATTTTTCGTAAGATATCATTTTTCCAGGTCTAGCCTGTGATTCAGTAATCTTAGTAAGGCACGTGTTAGCGCTTTTTAAATCGAAAAGGAAAGGTTTTTTTGATGAATTTTGATTGAGTCGTTTAATACCTAATCGATTTTATTATAATTTTCGTCACGGCATTCATTTTCCTTAATAAAACGCAGAAGAAACAGCTTTACAAATATTATTTCCATCTCATCAAAAATAACTCGACCGAATCTTCCAGTCTCTTTACATGAGGGTTTAGCAACTTATAAATAACTAAATGATGATGATAATAGAAACTAACAAAGTACCACTAGATCTGTCACGAAACTTGATCGTTAAAACATATTTAGTTGCTATGGGAGTTTTCAAGAAACGTCTAAAATAGACCGGCGGATGTGCGAACAACTCCTACGCATACACCTTTACAAAAAATCATCTTTCTCTTTCTAGCGTAGAATGTTGTTGATATGTTCTTTTCTCTCTTCGCACCTATGTAGGTGATCTCAAGGAGATTTGGTTCGTAAAAACAGTTTATGAATGAGTGTTCAAGTGGTGTGGGTTGGCGTGATCGATTGACATTAATTAAGTAATGCTGTGACAACGGCTCCATGTTGGCTCAAGTTTGGATTTAATTAACAGATTATTTACGAATAAGAAGACTTCATTCTTCAACATTTTTTTTTCTTTTGCAGAATTTTTAACTTCTCTCTTTCTTTTTCTTTATCTTTGACTTTTTCATTAGCTTGAGTTAAGTTTCGATTTAAGATAAGCTTAGTTGGGTTCTGTCACTATCAGGCTGGTGTTGTAAAAATATTTTGAGCCGAAGACTTGGTGCAATGTCAAACTATGTACAATCATTCGGTAAGTAAAATCGTGACTCTTTCAAAGGACATACAATTAAGACTTTATACCAATGAAATCGCACGAGGCTGAGAATTATGAATAAGAAATGACGATAGAACAACCATGACTATTATCTTGAAAGTAAGTTAAAAACGGGTTGCCCTTTATGCCAATGATGATTATGAAGAAACAGAAGTTTTCAAGAACGGTAAGCCGAGCAATAAGTGGGTCCGTAACCAAGACGAAATATTTCACGAAGTTATAAACAGGCTTATTTTTTAGAGACTGTACAAGTTTAAATGGTTACATATAGCCTAAAACAAGAAAGATAACGCATCACAGACAGATAATCCATTTGAGCAAGCATAACATTTTTATGACTTCATTGTATACTAACAGAGCATATCGAAAACCGGTTCCGAGACGAGCGACCGACGAAACCGCGAAATCGACATTTTCTAATCTTTTTATGCTGTTTTTGAAATATTTTGGGGTCCATATTAGGAGTGTGTTTTTTGCACGTCCAGACATCTTGATGTTTATATGCTAATGTGTCTGTTAATTATAAATTCTAATATGAAGTTAAGAAGCATCATTTTATAGTGTTACATAGCATAAAATGAGATCATCATCGTCGTCTCTGCATTGCTTTATCTTAGATAGTTTTAATCATTGTCAATTATTATGATTGTGATAAATTGTCAATTAAACAAGACGACACAGGAAGGACGATGGAGGGAATCAACGTGACTATCTTCGGTAAGGATTATACTCAATAATAAAATCGGAATATGAAAAAATAATGCTCGGCAGTCGAATGAATTCACGAGCATTTATTGCAGGTCCCAAAATAGTCCCATGAGATACCCCAACATGTTTTATATATAGAAATTTGTTGATATATTTGGTCAAATAAGGACACTGTCCACTTCAGAGTTCTACTAAGTATTAGAATAGAATAGAATACTCTTTATTATGTACACCATACAAGTTACAGAAAATATAGACAAAGAAAACATTACATAGGGTGACACAATGGGCGGCCATATAGTGTATTTAATTGCCTTTTAGTAGCCTATTTTTCAGCATAAAAATTAAACTTCATTAACCATTGAAATAGGAGTTACGTCACTTAATTAAAAAGCGTCGTAAATAGTGTGATAGAAGATAATTTACTCTGTGGCGCTTACAAATATAACCAAGGTTATCTACGAGTCTGGCCCCGCAAAAAATAATTTAGACCGGTTTTAGATAATATATAACATAATATCGAGTTCACGTTTTCCCCGAAATGGTCCCCAGTATCGCGTTTGTTCTTTGCAATAGGCATGCTCCCTATTGCTTGAAGCAAGCATAAAACAGAAAATTGAGGAACAGTTCTTCATAGAGCAGCTGCGACTGAGAAGAGTTCCTGATGAGCAACTTAATAACACTGGTCGGCCAGACCTAGCCCGGTCTGATGTTTAAACATCTCACCGTAACCTTTTTTTTTTCTGGATGGGAAATCATCAAATGACTTTTCCCGCTCTGGGCGGAGCGGAAGGGAGTGTCAGACTTTTACTGACTAAAACCCACCCGTGATCCTTCTTGTGCCCTTTCCCCGTCTTCGTTGCTGACGGCTCTTTGAGGAACACTACGCGCCGTCGACTCGGGCCTGGTTGCTATCGGACGGCGAGCCACCCATAGCTCGCCATCCGCAGGCCCGCACCTACGTTGGCCGGGAATCGCCCTGCGTTTCCCGACGCCCGGGGCGTCTTCTTCTGTTGCGGCGGCTGGGGCGTGAGGTTTCCCTCTCTCGCACGCGTTCCGCCTCCTCCTTCGCTAGCATTACTGCTTCGCAGAAGGAGGCGATCGCTTCCCATGCCTCCTCGCTCCGGACCATGGTTTGGACCAGGGCTGGACGCGAGAGGTCGCCGCCGCCGATCGCCTCGACGAGGACACGGCGTAGCTCCACCCAAGCAGGGCGGACCTCCACCGTATGCTCCACCTTGTCCTCCGGGCGATCCACACAGTGTTGACACCCGGACGTGTCCTCCCGCTGGATCCGACACAGGTACCTCCCGAAAGAGCCGTGTCCGGTGAGCACCTGCGTCAGGCGGAAGGTGAGGACGCCGTGGCGTCTCTCCAAACACTCCTCAAAGAGGGGACTTATCGCCACAATGGTGGCGTGCCCAATCTCACCGTAACCTTAAGTGACATTTTTGGTGAAATAAGCTTGAATTAGACTTTCAAAAACTTGATTTGATGTTGCTCTATTCATATAAATTGTCACGGTATTTTTTTGAAAGGATCGCACTACTGTACCACATACTCAACAGTCGCGATTTTTAGCTACAATATTATACTACTAACCACTTACCTGGACTGATATAAAACCTTGTTTGTTGCAAACTTCTTAATAGGAAGCACAGAAAATATTTCATTTTAATGGAATTTTTATCGTTCAAGATCTTAAATCACTGCCGGTTGAATGGAGCCGTTAGAATTTAATAAGATTATGAATAGAATAGAAATAAATAAAGTTGCTGGCAGTGTCCATTGTGAATATTATGTGAATGTCTGATAGAAAAATGTAATGTGTACGATAGTTCATTTTTAGATTTAAATGACAGAGTTTTTAAACACAATAATAAATAACGTAAGCAACAGCAGTTGCTTTAATAACATCTGTCAAAGGGATCTTAATAAACAATTTTTTTTAAATGATAATACAAAAACGTTCAAAGAACATTTTCTCATATTACCAATTCATGTCATTTAATTTGGACCAATGAAATTATACTTGTAAATTGACCTTCTGTATCTATTGAATTACCGACTTTTTTTGATTCAGTTGATTGCGTTAAGGTCCTGTGTTTGATTTCTGCTCCAGGCAAATTGGTACTTGGTTCTGGTTTCGCTGTTTCTATCTGGAATTTCTTAGTATCAGCACGGAGGTTGATCTGTGCCTCTTTGATGATATTATGGTCTCCCACTTTTAGACGGGCGTTGAACATAGTTTAGTTACTAGAATTTGTACGGCAGAAACGATAGTTAGGTATGTTGAGGAGCTCGTGGCTAAAGAATAACAGTCGCATGGGTCGATCTTCAAGGTTAGTTAAGCAACGCTTGCCCAGGTTGGTCTGTGGATGGGTGACCATCTTAACATACCTAGTTTCCTCCGTGCCTCGGAAAGCACGTTAAGCCGTTGGTCCCGGCTGTCATTTGTAGATCTTTGGCAGTCGTCAGAAGCCCGAAAATCTGACACCAGTCTTGCCAAGAAGTACCGTGTTACCCAGTTAATGGGTTGTGGAGGTCTGGTTTGCAACCACTCCACGTTAAATACTGGTATTCAGCTGAATCCGGTATGACTGGAAGCCGACCCCAATATAGTTGGGAAAAGCTAAGCAGATGATGATGACCTTAATATATCAAAAAGGACCACTCAGTCAGTTCCACTCAATACATTAACAGTACAAACAGAACAAGTAAAAAACAAATGCCGAATTTCTATCATTCTTTTGCCGGCGAAATCCAGAAATAAACAGTTTGTGTGTTGCAACAATTCATCCAAAATAAAACACAATTTCACTAAAGCTGTGCCAAAATTCCCAAGCACGTACACATTAAAACTGGACTGCTGGATTTTAACGTACCTATTTAACTAATAGATTTTGACTCACTGGAAGCAGTTTCATCTGATCTTGTCCCAATTATAGCCCATAGATCATAATTGGGACAGAGTAGATACTAAAGAAAGTTAGAAGTAATTGGCTCTTCGTTATAATTTGTCTGGTCTTTAGAATTATTTAAAAGGTTCCATAGAGTTTTATAAGCTTTGGTTTATGATAAATCGTCCTCTACAATAAAATTATAAACAGCAGCCCTACCATGACGTCTTAAATCCATCATGATTCCTGTGTCAGAGAGAGACGGAGTTACACAAGACGAATAGCACTATCCCTTTCCCTCACACACATCATGATGGATTTAAGACGTCATGGTAGGGCTACAGAACTCTTAAGAGTCTTTACGTCTTGTAAGTGTAACACCAACGTGATCAAAATAAACCATAGTATCGAATCTAGACCAGGCTAGTACCTACAGACAGATGATGTAACTTCCTGATCAAAGCACGGATATGAGCAGTCCCAGTTGGCACCGCAGGCACAGGTAACAGAAATAAACTAATAGTATCACTAATTATAGTCCAACACGTCATTTCGGGGAACACACATGAATTGGCATTATGTTTTGTAGTTTCTTTGTTCTTTTTGTCGTTTGAATCAGTGTTTATTTACGTAATGTCACGGTGTTAGTCGTTTTTAAATTCAAGAGTTAATTGTTGTTTTAAAATTACGTCTAACCCTATGTTATTATTACGGCTTTGATAGCCGTTTTTTTTTGTTCCTGAGAGACGTGTAGGTATATGTTGATAATATTATTAGCGACATTTGAGTTTAACACTTATGTTTTTCTTGGCAGATTTGTTTCTTTTTTATAAAGTTTTCTGATTGCTTGTTTTTCGCCATGTTCTTTTCATTCCCAAAAAAAAAACATATTAAACTGTCGTACTTTGAGTCAAAGACCAAAAGGTCTTTAACCAATCGTTCTTCATAGTCATAACCATAATTCAACCAGCACGTTACATGTTTATCCACAGTTTCGAAGAGGCCATGACACCAATAGTTATTTGAGTCGTTACAGCAAAGCTTACTAATGTATTCCACGTACAAGACTAGACACCGAATGACCTTTTGAGGATTCGAGGAAAAAACTAACGCCATATATTCGCAAGGTCATAAATATCTTTTAATGGTCCTCGGGAAAGAATACTAATATGTTACCGACAGTGATAGGAATCGTGGAGCGAATATTGTTGAATAACAGAACCTAATACAAACTCTTCAATGGTAGCGATTCCGAGGCGTCGATCCCACTTCTGTTTTGCAGTTCGACGAGCTATTTTTAACGGCAAATTTAACAAAGAGGAATTCGGAAAGCGCGTCAGAATCGTTCGGAGGACTGTGTATTTCGCAGCTTCGTGCAACCACTTTGATATCATAAACATTGAACGCTCTGTAACTGTAACACATTTAAATGGGACTGGCTATTTCTACAAAACAAGATCCAGTCCTATTTAAATGTTCTACCATCATTTCTGTCATCATTTTCCATCTGATCATGATTTATTCTATTGATGTATAAAAGCTTCTTTCCAACGTTATTGAATTCGTCACCTTGGATTCTGATAACAACACCCCGAAGGCCTCAAATTCTTAATGGATAGTCTGGCGAAGCATCAAATCTAGTGTTTTGGGACAATCGCCAAAAGTGTTTCCTAGAAATTCGTCAATAGCAATATTGGATGAAATGACGGCACCAGATGATTTCACTTGTTTGGTTTTAGAGTTAAATTTTGTGCTAATTTATTTCACCTCGTGAAGACCAAGGACATTGAATCAACTATCATTTTACGCTCTTATTCACGGTTTTCTAAGCTAGCGTTTATAAATAAATTATAATGTCTGATCCTAAGGTACTTACTGTGCATGCAAAATGTAGAATAGTCTAGGATATGGACAGCTTAAATAAAAAAAGAGAGTCTCCTTTAGAAAAGGTAGGCAATGCTAATGTAGGTACCCCTAGTACTGCAGATGAACACAGACAATTTGCGTGTTCGTTACTTAATGGCAGAATCAATCTTAAAGAACTACCTTATACTTAATTTGGCAATTTCGACACACATCAATTGAATTGTATGTAAATACCTAGTAATGACAATCAAACGCGCCATTAGTGCTAAAAGTACTGTGTGTTTTGAAGCTTTTAAGAGCGTGTATACCGTATGCCATTTCATATAAATTTTCAAGTCACTATTTTGCGAAATGACTGAACTGATTTTAATGAAACTTCACAAATATAAGCAGGATACATAGGTCTTATAAGTTTCATTAAAATCGGTTCAGTCATTTCGGAAAATAACGACTTGAAAATTTGTATGAAATGCAGTTTTGCGTATACCTACGCTCTTAAGAATTACATAAACATGCCACTTTCAATTAGGAGATGACAATCATGTAATATGTTAATTGAATCACTTTTATTTAAATATCAACACCAGCGAAAGTTTAACTCCTCTATTACATGAGACTGGTTACTTTGGTTACGTCGATCACATCATAGCTTACCATCAGGTGAGATAGTGGTCAAACGAGACCCAAATGGTATTACACAATAGGTCTGCCTGACTCTTCATTGATATTATGTTTTAGTATAGCGTTATTCCGAATTTGAGTTGCTTTGTTATCTCCATCTCTTGTTATTTAAGGATTTTCCTCTTACTCTTTGAAATCGGCATTTCGGCAAATTGTTTTATTATTATTGTTTTAAGTCACACCATTATTTAAAAGGAATTAAATTACGCGATCCTGACATACTCTCACATGCAAAATAGAATCGTTTTCCTCAATCACATGAATGGAAGAGATGACGATTCAAGATGGCCGCCATGGTACTTGCAGGAAGTTTACGTCACAAGATAGACATGGGCCTATTTCTCACGCCAATGGAGAGCTGATTCTTGGAATACACAATGATGCTGTCACTGGTCAATGTCATAGGACCAGTAGTTACCTAGATGACTGGAATTTATGTTGCTTTGATTTAAACTTAGTTTGATGAATTATTTCCGGGTAGAGCGGATTTCTATGGAATGGTATAATCTGTAGGTGGACTTGGAGTGGATTCGTGTTCCATAGGCCATGATGCATCGCATGTGGTCGCTTTTTTTTGAGTGTCTGTCATTTTCCACCGTCTACAATCTTGCAAGCACCAACCCGCACTGGGCCCGCGTGGTGGATTACGGCCCGTTCCCTCTCCTAGAGAGTAGGCCTGTGTCCCAGCAGTGGGAACATTAAAATGCTGATTATTTATGCAATCTTGCAAGAGAGTGTGCTAATTTGCTAAAACATCACGCCACAAACGCTGAATGGATTTGGACGAACACTAGCAAATGGTTAGACCAGTAGGTAGTCAATGATTTAGCTAAAGGATTATTAGATATGTTACTTTTTATCCCTCTAGTACGTTTCTTGGTATTATTCCTTAACTTCAAACAGGCGAAACCGTTAGCTAACTACCTATTATTCTTTCTTTCTTTCAGCTATGAAATAATAAGGCCATCATAGATATTTCTATGAAGGGCAGTTTTTGTCTGGTCCGAATCAAAATTCTTCTCCAGCCAGCATTTCCGTTATTTTCAGACTAAACTATTACAAATTCCGGCTAATACCTCAATCCTAGTATGATCCATGTCGATGGTCGGCAGTGGAAGAGTGCCAAGTTTTAATATAAGCGGCCTGGTTAGCTGATGTCATCGCCAATGCAGTGTTTACACACATAAATTGGTAACATATTGTTTTTAAGGTTCCTGTCGTGGTTAGCGGGGGCATGAGAAACGAGCGCATTGAGGACGCTCACTTTGGGTGCAGTTTGAGAAAGCACTTGCTTTTGTTTAGCAAGTTAGCAAGTTTTGGATGGTCAGACAATATACAGTGTGTGTTATTTGTATTAAAAACCCGACCCCAAAACGACTATAAAGTTCCAAACGAATTTCCAAGTAGTCTGATGCAGCTGGTACGATTTATTGTAGTTCAATCACAGATTTGATGAACTGCAATACTCTGTAGAGATGTTAGCTGATGTTTTGAAGAAGTGTAGTAAGTCTATAAAGATAATTGTGCCCAACACTAACATATGTTTCACTCAGAGACAAAGGAGGCTGAACAAATTGCAACCAATTTTAACAAAGGAATGAAGAGAAGACGTATTTATAGGAGTGAAACGATTGGCTACTTCAGTAAGGTTCCCTACTATATATAGGTTGATAAATAAAAGAGAATATTGTAGTTTTTGTGTAAATTATGCAGAGTAGAATAAAACTTAACCCCTTGCAATAGAGAATCAGCAGTTAGTTAGAAAACGGATCGGGGAAAGTTACAGTTAAGTCGGAAAACACAAAACTTCAATGACAAACAAACTTTTGAGTCATTTGTATGTAATCAAGGTTACTTCTTACTACATAGGTAGGTAAAAACCTAACATAGTAAACATAACAGGATAAATAATACCAACTGTTGAGACATGAATGAGTATAATTCTGACTCACAAACCTTGCGGTTACAGCTGCCGAAGGCTACGTGAATCTTAAATTATGACAAAATCATTATTTTCAAAATAAAATAAAAATAATTGTGCATAAACAAATTCGAGAATACGATGAACACATGCTGACGCACTCTGTGCGGTTTCCAATACGTTCTTATGCACCGTTTTGTAATTCACCAAAATAGCCAGTGAGCAATCCGAGATTGTGTAAATGAGAACAAGGCTCTTAGGATCCTGGAATTATGAACAAAGAGGTTTTTATTGTTGTTGATTTAATTTAATACACAAATCAATTTTGGTTGAATGTACTTCTGATGGTTGCTAGAAAACTGATTTATGGTGAAAAACAGTAAGTGACCCTGAAAATGTAACCATGGTCATTCTCTGTACCTGCAAATAAACCCAATTTTGGAAAAGACCCTGTGTTATTTTTCTAGACTTTCGAGCGACCCGGAAATCATTTAGAAGTATATAATGTTGAAATTTACTTTACTAAACAAACTTTAAAAAAGTAACTTAAGTTTTGTATTCGTATGTAAGTTTTTGTTGTGCGTTGTGACTAGGGTTACCAGATGGTAAAATCAAAAGTCCGGAGAAAAGGCATGATTTCCATTGAAAAATCCTGAGATTTGTTACGGTTTGAGAATTTTGTCTCAAACGTAGTTAACAATTTAAAAATGTCGTAATATTGTCGTTTTTATACACTGTGGATCTCGCTTACGCGTTGCACATAGCTCTACTCAAAGCGCGGGGGGGGGGGGAAGGGGGAAAGAAACCGACTAACGTTGTCTTCAGTTCGACTTATACTCTTAATTAAATATAATTTGAAGAATTTAACATAAGTATTGATTACATTTTATTGTGTAAAATTATATATTACCAAAGGAAAGTTGTTTTTAGTTTGTTTATCTTTTTATTAAAGAGATTTTTTAAATGTAAGCTATTAGCGTATTTAATTGAAAATTCAAAAAATCCTGAGATTTGCAAAATCCGGCCGCAATCCTGAGATCAGTCCAAAAATCCTGAAATCTCAGGACAAATCCTGAGATATGGTAACCCTAGTTGTGACAGCACCTAACCGGGAACCCGGATTTCTTTCGCATTTTAAAACTGTAGATGATTTGTCAACATAACTAATTATTTTAGTAATATGTATGATGATGAGTTAGATATGTAAGTATTTATAATAAACATGAAGTCCCAAACCCAATCATTAAGATAAATAGGTAGACGATTCATAACGACTGATTGACTAATAAATCTTTCATTCATTGATCATTATGTTCAAGTAAAAAATCCATTTACGTATTCAATAATTTTTATTTCCAGAAAGTATAAGGGCCAAATTCTACGTCACTACACTGTGACATAAAACTTTTTGCAAAAAAATACAACCGACTTTTACACAAAAAATAAAAAAAGTGCAAAATAACTTTAATTTCGGAAGTCGGTGTTCAAAAATCGAAAAAGCAACCACAAACACCGAGTTCCGAAATTTTTTATTTTTCACTTTTTAGTGGTCCCCCTCCCCTCCCCCCACCTAAACGAACCAATCACATTGGTGTAAAAAAAACGTACTGCTCCTTTGCAGAGTAAACTAAAAGGTCGTCAATGTAGACAATGTAGATATTTTTTTTCGAATTTTGTTGATTTTTCGAAAACCGCTTGGTCGATTTCGATAAAATTTTCATGGGACCATTTGGGAAGTATACCCTTTCCAACAAAAAAAGAATTTTTCAAATCGGTTGACATACGACGGAGTTATGCGCGAACAAACATTAAAAAAAAAAACATACAAACATCCGAATTGAGAACCTCCTCCTTTTTTAGAAGTCGGTTAAAAATAGAACGTCCCGAAAAATCAGGGACCATTTCACGAAATTATCAACTCGGAAATTATCGTAAAAGAACGTCCTCCCGAGATAAAAGTATTCACGTTATGTCTCAAAACATGATTACGCAAAGTTTAGTCCAAAGCCATTCCACAGATTAGACGTGAAGTGATCACAAACACCTAGTATTTTTTTTACGGTACCTACTTATTTATTCTGCTATCAAAAACCACAACCAATCGCATTTAGTCGTTTAGCAGAAATTAGGGTCACTAGATGAGACAGCTGCAGATGAATCACAGAATAAATGAAAATAATGATAGCTAAGTTGAGTGGTACAGAAACCAGGGTCATTTGGTCAAACTCACCATATTCTGGTATTTCATTAGTGTGTTAAAAACACCCACAACATAGAACCATAAGCTATCACAAATCCATATTTAAAACCGTATGATGTATGGTTTACAACGAAAACATATGTGTAGGTGTCAATATAAATATGGCCTTACACTCATAAGGATCTGCCCACCTTGTTCAAACAGCTGTCAACGTGGGGGCGACAGGAAACGTAGTAATAAACTGTACAACCTAGCTAGAAGAGGTGTTTGAGAATATTTAGATTTTTATAAAAATCTCAAAGCAAGAACTGTTTGTGTCCCAACACTCCCAACTGCCCTTACACCAGCACTAATTGAGGACATAATGAATGCCAGCGACGCTGCTGATATTGAATGATATTTTTCTTAAAGACTAGCTGTCCGCACAACTTCGTTTGTGTCACATTTTTCATGACTGCTCCGCTCCTATTGGTCTTAGCGTGATGATATATAGCCTATAGCCTTCCTCGATAAATGGGCTATCTAACACTGAAAGATTTTTTCAAATCGGACCAGTAGTTCCTGAGATTAGCGCGTTCAAACAGCCAAACAAACTCTTCAGCTTTATAATATTAGTACAGATTAGTATAGATTTAAGAAGACTTCATCCAATGACTTCTTCCACTCTGGGCAGAGCGGAAATGAGTGTCAGTCTCTTACCCACCGCGAAAACCCATCCGTGTTTATATTAATGCCTTTTGCATTCCAGGGCTGAATGACATTCCGAGTTACCGATGATTCGCAACCCCCACAGGCACAGACCCTAGCTGGCCCAGTCTAAATGTGACCACCTATTGGGAAAATCTGTTATGTTGTTGTCTGGGGCGGGGAGAAAGGGAGTGTCAGACTCTTACTGACCATAACCCCCGCTCAAAATAATGTTTTCCGAAGAATTGTGTATATCACTGAATAATTGTAAAATGCGTAAGATTATAAAATATCCTGGGAGATTGTAAACTCTCGATAAATTGTCAATTGGACATTTGGAACACATACTTTTTTACGCATCAGAATTTGATTGGCAATAATCTCTTGAAGTCATTTCGAGAAATTGTGAACCGACATAAACTGACGACATATTGGGGAACTCAGCTACAATTTATCGGATTTTCTGGCCTAGCTAAATTATATAGTTAACACGGGGCTCCGTCCTAGTTTAGAATTTTGAAATTGTAATATTCTACAATTTCTCGGAATGACTTCTTTAGAGACTATTAAATTGTGATGAGTAAATATGTGTTCCAAACGTTCAGTTAACAAACTATCGAGAATTTACAATCGTCTTTTATAATGCGCACAGCAAAGGAGTGGAACTCTCTGCCTGCGTCTGTATTTCCGAACAAACTCTTCAAAGTCAGAGTGAACAGGCTTCTTCTGGGTAAGCTCATTCCATCGTCGACTTAGTCTCTGTTACCTGCGACCTAGACTAGAGTCAAGAGCATCTCTCAAGGCAAATCTCTCAAGGTATTTTATAATCTTACAGAGTTTGTCATTTTCCGATGACATATTCAGCCTAAATGTGTCAAAAATCAAATGATATTCACATTTGCTGCGGTTCTGCCCTTCGCATTCAGTGGCCTAGTGTAGGAACAATTCCACCATTTTGCTATTTTAGCGTGCATCGACCACCTAGCACCACGGTCATTAATCTCCATAAGTACTGATTAGTGAAGCCATTAATTAGCGAAGTCACGACGTTTGACGTCAATCCTCGATACGGTAAATACCACACCAGGATTTTACTGTAAACGCTTGGTAAAGGGACTCTCTCTTGCCGTTTTTAAGATAGTCTCTTTGGACATGCAGACATAAGATCGAGTGTTGACGAGTGAATGGGATCTTGGGATCCTGAGTTCGATTCCCTCGTTGGCAAAACTCGGTGTAAGTGATACCTATAAAGGTTTAGAAGACCTTCTGAAAGATTTTTATATCAGGCCCCAGCTTGCTAATATATAGGGTTGCCAAAATCGAAATTGAAATGAAAATCTTAAAACCTCGAGCATTTGGGTGAAATTGATTTTTTCCCCTGACAGACCCGAACAAAGTTCAAGTTAAGTCTCCTTTTTGTGTTACTTTTGGTGTACATATATAGTAAATAAATAACTAAAAAATTATTTTTTTTAATATTGTATTAAAGATTGTTTGCAATATAAACTATAGCATCGGCTATTTTGCAGTGCCGGATTTACGAGTAGATACATTGTACATGAATACGAATGAATTTTAAAACAAAGTTTTGTTTTATGACCTTGATCTTGACACAAAAAATACCGGGTTTTACCAGGACACCCTTGACAACGCCGCCAAAACAGGACGCTCCTCTAAACCCGGACTGGTGGCAACCCTAGCTAAATGTGATATTTGGAACACTGCTGCTAAACTATGACATACGTCTGTTGCCCCCTCGATTACTTCAAGCGTGATGTTTTGTGGTGTTTACGAGTCTAAAGTCTCTTATATAACCTCAGTAACCCTAAGAGAAATCAGGTTCTTGCTGTAAGATGTTATCAGTATCCAGAAGGGCTAGCTACTCTTGCTGTGTTCGCCCATTCGTTTCTGCTAATAATCTTTCAGGCATCTTTGTCTTAGACCAAAATAAGAACCATATATCTGCGTTCTATGGGAGTGACTGTCATGTTTTTAGGCGCGTGAGCACATTCGCAAGAAGTTGGAAGAATCATCACAGCGTTAATTCGTTGGAGTCGTTTCTCTCAACGCCTTTGTTTCCTCTTTGTTTGTTTTTCATTTAAGTTGCACCTGCCATGTTGTCTCTGCACTACCCTAAGGTCGACTGGTAGAAAATGCCTAAGGCATTAAGTCCGCCTTTGTGCAGTTTTTTTTACTAGTGCATAAAGTTTTAATAAATAAATAATGTTTTTTTTACAAATGTAGGGACCCATGTAGGTACTATATATATATATACTATAGCAGTGGTCTGTGTCCAGCATTGCACTTCTCTCAGCTAAGAATGTTATTTCATACACAAAGTTTTTATCTTTAGCAACGTAAATAGTGTAACAATAATAACTACGTGACTAGGCATATAAAAACAGATAAACGAAGCGTATAAAATAAAATGTAAAGTGTGTTTCTTTATTACCTAGCCATAAAAAAATAAGTGTTTAGAATAATTATATCTAATGCTTCATTCGAAACCAGTGTTGTTTTTTCTTGTTTATAAAATGAATAATTAGCATAATTTATCACAACAAATCTATAAGTATTTTACTTATGAGAAAGTAATATTAACATATAAACTAAACTTACAACGATCTAATTATGTATATTATTATATAATTGGTTAGTTCCATCAGAAATAGCCAATTAGTCCGCTCCCAAAATTACTAAGATGAAGCGATTTCAAAAAAATCGCATCAATATTGGATTATCAGTTTAGTAGATATCATTGTTAACAATGAATTATTGCTAAGCTGATGCCTTATTATAATTAGTTCCATACATACTTAAGATAAAAATTCAATATTTACTTCAGTAATTTATCTAGAGGTGAGTAGGTACGAAAGTCTCACAAAAATTCAACGTTTTTCACAGTTCTCAAATGTGAAAAAGTGCTTATACGTACCGAATAAAACACCTGAATAGGACTAAGTACTTAGGCAGGTACTCAACTTAATTCTAAGGTACAATACTGTTGGTAGAAAGTTTAATCTTAAATCCATGCAACTCGCAATATTGTGTGCTTGAAAGTTAGCCGCGGGCAACTTAGATCGCACTTAGTTACCAAGACGACTTAGAACCTACCTAACGCCATATTCGCCAAGATAACGGCTATACGCAACCTTAAAAGGCTATACAAGTTATCTATCTACAAGAAAAATCGAGCACCTTTACAATACCATCATGAATTTCCCGAAGGTTAAAAACTCGCAGTTTGTTTTAAATATAAAAAAATGATCACTCACCGTTCGGTAAAAATAAATACACTGACACAACACTCCACTAATATCCACAGAGAACTTCTTATATCACTTAGCACTCAATAACAACGATTAATAATATTAACGATTGATTATTTTTCGTTTTAAATTCGACAGTTCGTTTTCAAACTGCGCGAGAATGCGTTCGCGCGCGGAATGAAGTTGCGCGCGCACTTGTTGAACGACGCGCGGGAAAAGTTGAACGGAAATATCAAGTATCGAGTGAAGTACGCCTACGTCGCATTTGGCTAACTTCGCGTCATTCGATTCAAAAAGAAAATTCTTGGAAAATCGAATCAGTTTTACAACTTATGTTTATGATTTTTTTAATTCACTTCAACAACACTATTTGAATAGGAAGATAGGTTATGGTTTTATTTATACATTTGCAAGTATTATTGTTGTTTTTTTGTGTACATAGGTTATTTGTAATAGCTCTCTTTATTTTATTTTTCTTGGAAAGAAAACTTATTTTCGTAGCTGAACTTGTGATTCCAATTAGCAATTTCCAACAAGATAAGTTCTATTTTGAATCGCTATCTATAGATTTACTGTTTTATTCTAATAATAGAGTTACTTACAATTAGAATAAAATATAATATATTATCAAGACGTAGGTATCGCCAAAAACAAAAAAAAACATTGGTTACCTAAGCGAAGCGGCGCCGATCACAACCAGATATGTGATCCAGATATACATGATTTTCGCTGAGTGCAAGACAAACAGACTTCAATTTTTCATAGAATAAAAAAAGGGTTGTCTTAAAAATACGGTTACTGAAATTATTTTTAACTGCTTTTCAAAATGTAAATGCAGATGGCGCTGATACTAGAATATGACCGTCACCAGGTGTTTAATGTGTTAGTCAGCTAGCTGTCTACTTCATTTCTGTCACAATAGCTAGAGGGCGCTAAATTAAAATGTTAAAAAGGCAACATTTCGTTTTATTTTTACAGGCAAGATAAAAATAAAAACTACAAAAAATGTGATTTAACAGGATTAACTCTATTACTGTCGTAATTAATTCAGTGATAAAGGCATTATTAAACATGTTTTCACTGTTGCTTTTGGAAGGTGGTTGGGTATAAGTAGGTACAGACTTGGTCAGCGATTCTCAAAAACTTTCGCTTTGCTTAATTCAATCAAAATCTCTGTTACAAATTGCTTAATAATTGATTTAAAAATTTAAAAACTGTGGACAAAGAATCATTGGTACGCTCGATAAAATTAAATTTAATTCAATACAGTTGGGAAAAGGCTAGGCAATGAGATGATTACCAAGTTACCAACATCTTTGTGCTGAGCTAGTAGTGAAGGGTTTAGGCATTCATTCAAGTAGGTGTTACCTAGTATTTAGGAAACGGGCTTAAGGCTTACGCTACGCTATAATTCGTCCTTAACTAATGCATATTTTTGATCTGTGTTTCCTTCGACGAACTTCTATCCAGAGGAAAAAAACAATACCTACCAATGCTACACTTATATATATCACCTTTACATGTACCTAGGTGGGTACTTTACAACAAGAATAGTCAATCGTTTCATGGTAAATAAGTTTCTGTTTATCCTTATAAAATAGGTCATTGTTAATTTTAAAACAAGAAATTCTCAATAACTTGAATCATTTGTTTATATTCAATGTACACCCTGTCCTTGATGATAAGCAGCAATTAAACGCAAGCAATTTAACGTAAGAGAAAATTATCCAAAAAGGTTGACCAAATTATAAGTTGAAGGTTAAACCAAATTTGTTGATTTTCAGTGGATAATACAGTTGTATTGAAAAATTGCGCTCCGTTTACTGTAAAAGCAGTTCAGAGAGTTCTACAGTACCTAATAGAGAAAGAGCATTAACTCACAGAGATATTAGATTTTTGCAGAAAAGGGAGCGCGGTTTTTCAACACAATTACATTAAGTACCTACTTATTAGGTAACAAAAAAAAAAATCTATTTTGTTGACCTTGTAGCAAATGAGTGATATATTGATGGTGGATCACCACGGAGCTTTTGGAACCCAAAATCCAAAATTCCCTAGACTTTTCTCCAAAAGTCCAGGCGCCTTTTAATAATTCCCCCTATAAAAAAAGGTAAGTAAAGGTACCTGCCTACTAGGTAACATGCCAGTAACCTATTATTAATTTTGCCGCAGCATAAAATGAGTCAGCAATACTCCTGAAATTTTTCAGCCGTGCGTGCAAGGAATAAAACTATCGATCGCAGCTTGCCTGTACGTACAAACTAACAATAGAAAAAAAGATTGAACATCGCTCCGTAGCGACAATCTCATATGGACACGCTTTGCTTGTGTGTATCGGAAATCCGCCCGACTTCATTTCAGACTAAATAACGAATAATGTTAGCTTTTAGCACCGAAAATTTATGAGAATATATTAGTTTCGACAAAATAAAAGCATTGCTTGAACAAATTTTGCCTTGAATACCGCAATTGTTGGTAAAAACGTTCCAGACTGTGTTGCACACAAAAACAACAATTGTCTTTGTATGCGTGCCGCCGACTGAACACATTCAAGACGCGAAAATAACGATCTTTTTAGTGTTGTAGCGTGTCATCCGCATTTATCGAAATGGTTTTTTTTTGTAATATGCGGCTTTAAGGACGTAAATAAAGGTTTATTGCAGCTGCAGCACCAGTGTCCTGATATTTTAGTATAGTTAATACTTCTTGCCATGCCATGCTATTGGCAAGTGTAAAAATAGGTACGAAGATGGTGATTATCTTATATCCTTCGCAATAGATCTGTTACATATCAAATCGATATAATTAACACTTTGCACCAGTACCTTTTCTCCTCTATCATGTTGATGAGTTTATAAATTTCTTTTTAAATTACTTTCTTCCTGAATATCAACAACATTTGCGGTGCCTTACACGAGCTATGCGTTTCCCATTACTAAAGATACCTACTGTTGAACAAAAGATAGAAATCAGTAAAGTTATTGTGGTTATCATCTGATATGATGTAGCTTCATAGGTAGTTGTTTTTATTACGTAAGCACTAAAGGGGGGTTCTTGATTTGCTTATTTTTGATGACATGGGGGATGGGGGGATCCGGGATGTGATTACGTCAGCTATATTGATTTATTTAATTTTTCAGATATTCCAATCCGGCGAAGTCATACCCACTGGGCTAGCAACGCCCTAATAGCGAACTTAATTTCAGACTACATATTCCTTATTTCTAGACTTACTAACTGCTGCTTCAGGAACGAATAAGGAAACCAGAACAGATTCAATAATACTTATAAATATGTTTGCGTAAGCATGGGGAGGGGGGGGGGGGTAAGAGCCTTGCTTACTTTTGCTGACGAGGGAGAGGGGGTGGTCAAAAATGTCAAAAAGATGACAAAGTCAGTTAGTAAAACCATATGATAATTTGCTAACCAAACCATTAAACATTGATGGTTGGTTAAAAGTTCATAAAAATCTAATGTTATTGATACATACCTACTACACATGCAAAACAACCGATTAGCAAAATTCTCAATAGAAAAAATTACAGCAAGTACTGTCAAACAAGTGTTTAATAGAGAACAGAGACCATGATTATTAAGGGGAAAACATATGTAAAGTGACTCCTGGAGTGGTCTTGGGAATAAAATCTAGTGGTTCTAGTTTTTGCAACACATTTTCTTTAACTTGTTATCTTTAAAAAATACACATAGACTTGCCTCCCTTTTAAAGTTGATAAATTACTCGACATAATTATGTTTTACCTTTTTAATTTGAAAATCTATTCGCAAATTCACAACAAAGTAGGTAAGTAGGTGCACCTCATTGACTGTGTATCAAACGCAAAGGAGATAGCTATAAATAGTGAGTAATATTTATTTCCAAATGCAAGTGCGTAATAAATTCTGCGTCATCTTGACTTGTAATAATAACAAATAAAATGGCTCGAGTTAAACTGCCTAAACTACAGTGCATTTAATTTTTGTAATTGTTAATATGTGTGCCTAAGTGGTCCCTAATATTAATGGATGGATTCGTGCAGTAATCAAGCAAAACTCTCAGCTACTATCGATATCGACATTATTTAACTACTGCCCTAAATGGCGTTAGCTTGAATGATTCACCATTCACCAACCCACATATTCCCGCAATGGTGATATAATGCAGCTTTGACCTTATTGGCCAGTCCGCCCATGCGGCAGTTGAATCCACCAATCAGAGAGCTGATCGGGAAGCGTCGGTCCCCCGCAGCGGGTGCCCTATAAAAGCGGTTTCAACGGATTTTTGTCTCACACTATCGTTTGGCAAGCCTCTTAACCGGTCGCGCTGAACGACGAACTGAATAATTTAAACTAATTTATATTCTACGTTAAGTTCAACAAAACTCAATTCAAAATGGTGAGTACACGTTTATTATATTTCTAATAATCTTTATTTCAGGGATTCAGTCTCTATATATCATATTATCACGCGTCTCGAGAAACAGTGCCGGCCGCCGGGTGGACACGCCACCATTTTGTCGGCATGTTATCCGACCAAGTTCAAATGTACACGTACATCACTTGAATGTTCTAGTAGAATTAACATTTCAATTGGTCACCCTGATCTTTTCAAATTGTGATCTTCACATTTTTCTGGATTTACATCTTTCTATAGTGTGTAATGTCTATAGATGTGATATTGTTTGACGCAAAGTGGATTGTTCATCTTGACTTTTCGAGCGAGACCGCATTCAAGGATGACACGCCGGTTGACGCCACGCCCAAGTGATTTCCTTCTAAAAACTGCTCTTTCTACGATAGATATACATTTTGATGACGGTATAATGACGGGAGTCGCATCTATTTCTGAAATAATTCCTGTTTTTCGTAAATTTATATCCATCGATTTCGCGGTGACGTGTCGATGACCTCATTCGAGGTTACGGTGCAAGTACATACCTAGGTACTTGCCTTGTCACATTTTCGAGAAATAACATGTTATTTGTTCTTTATATGACGACCTTGCTATCGATTTTATGGATTTTCGTTACATATTCAACTGGTTCGCCTCTTCATCAAATAACTAAACATATTCAACGATATAGTCATCGTCGATGGGATTAGATCATCTTGCTCTGCGGAAACTATAAAATATAATTCTTTCGACATTCTCAACTTTCAATAGCTACGTATGTTGCTTTTCTGTTTCCCTTATTGTTCAAAAAACTACTTGACCATAAGAATCCTTGGTCAGTGTGTCATCTTAGGGGCGGATTCCTTTCTTATCTTCATTGGGGGTAGGTTCAATAAATTCCCATGACCTCGCCCCACTACCTAAGATGGCGGTCGCCGGAACGTTTCCCATCGATCGATAGTGCCACTGCCAAGCAAAAGCTTTCACTGAACTGTAATGTAAACCAGTACTTACTGGCTTTCACCTTTCTCTTGCACAATGCAGAGAAAATTGCTGTACTGCTAGTAATTGTTGGTGTGCCAGATCTTGGATTTCTCTAATGATGTCGGAACAAATTCATTTTGGAATTTAGCTAGGTACTCAATATAGTTTCTTCATCAGGGTGTTAGTAGACAAATAATTTAATTGGTAACTATACTATTTGAAGCAAGTCTACGAGCTTTCCCCAAAAGTTGTTTTACTTTAACATTAATTGGTAATGAGCCGATAACACAATAATTAAACAACAAAGTCAATAGGTATATACTTTATAGGTTCTTATTGAAACAACATTAGGTTATGAAGTTTTATCAATCTAACAATATTTTTTCTTTTGCCAACAGCGTGAGTGCATCTCAGTACACGTTGGACAAGCCGGAGTCCAGATCGGTAACGCCTGCTGGGAATTATACTGCCTTGAGCATGGAATCCAGCCCGATGGCCAGATGCCCACAGACAAGACCGTGGGCGGTGGCGACGACTCCTTCAACACCTTCTTCAGCGAGACCGGTGCTGGCAAGCACGTCCCCAGGGCCGTGTTTGTCGACTTGGAACCCACTGTAGTTGGTAAGTAATCGGAAGCTTTGAAATACTTTAAGTATTCTGCATCCCTCTGAAATAGTTAAAATGTATTATGACTCTATAACTAACAAATTCTTTTCTATTGCCAACAGATGAGGTCCGCACTGGAACATACAGACAGTTGTTTCATCCAGAACAACTTATCACTGGTAAGGAAGATGCGGCCAACAACTACGCCCGTGGACACTACACCATCGGCAAGGAGATCGTAGACCTAGTCCTCGACCGCATCCGCAAGCTCGCCGACCAGTGCACTGGCCTGCAGGGCTTCCTCATCTTCCACTCCTTCGGAGGAGGTACCGGATCCGGTTTCACCTCCCTCCTTATGGAGCGACTCTCCGTGGACTACGGCAAGAAGTCCAAGCTGGAGTTCGCTATCTACCCGGCGCCTCAGGTGTCCACCGCCGTCGTGGAGCCCTACAACTCTATCCTCACAACCCACACCACCCTGGAGCACTCCGACTGCGCCTTCATGGTCGACAACGAGGCCATCTACGACATCTGCCGCCGCAACCTCGACATCGAGCGCCCCACCTACACCAACCTGAACCGTCTCATCGGGCAGATCGTGTCCTCCATCACGGCCTCCCTGCGTTTCGACGGCGCCCTCAACGTCGACCTGACCGAGTTCCAGACCAACTTGGTGCCCTACCCGCGTATCCACTTCCCTCTGGTCACGTACGCGCCCGTCATCTCCGCCGAGAAGGCGTACCACGAGCAGCTGTCGGTGGCTGAGATCACCAACGCCTGCTTCGAACCCGCCAACCAGATGGTCAAGTGCGACCCCCGCCACGGCAAGTACATGGCGTGTTGCATGTTGTACCGTGGAGACGTCGTACCCAAGGACGTGAACGCGGCCATCGCCACCATCAAGACCAAACGTACCATCCAGTTCGTGGACTGGTGTCCTACTGGTTTCAAGGTGGGCATCAACTACCAGCCACCTACCGTCGTGCCTGGTGGTGACTTGGCTAAGGTACAGCGTGCCGTGTGCATGTTGTCCAACACCACCGCCATCGCAGAGGCCTGGGCTCGTCTGGACCACAAGTTCGACCTCATGTACGCCAAGCGCGCTTTCGTGCACTGGTACGTCGGTGAGGGTATGGAGGAGGGAGAGTTCTCTGAGGCGCGCGAGGATCTGGCCGCTCTGGAGAAGGACTACGAAGAGGTCGGCATGGACTCCGCCGAGGGTGAAGGCGAGGGTGCCGAGGAGTACTAAGCTGAGCTTGTTCACTGAGCACTCGCACCGATACATTCCGGTGACATGAAATAAAACAAACAATTATGTTGAACTTTGTCGTTTGATTTCCTACTTGCCAACACTCCCAATGCGAAAGCCACAATACACAAAATTAATAAACCCATCAGACTGAATACAAAGACAATAGTCTACACTTCTAATTCGTTACATAATTTCATTGACATAGCCAAATCTCTGTGACATTGCAAATTAGTTCAATTATAAACGGTGCATCAAACGATGTTATCGCTCGTCGATAAACTAGGAACTACTCAGGTCAACTGATAACACTACAAGAATGTCTTAATCCGCACTGAACCTTATCACTAATGCAATCACTTTGTACCTACATGAGCTTGAATAGGTAGGTACCTAGGGTATCGTCTGTTAAGCCGGTATCTTCTGTTCTGAGAAATGAATCGATATACCTACTTAATTTTAGATAGGGGTGACAATCAAATGTAGAGATGAGATATACCTGCCACTCTCCATACCCGGCCTTTAAGGTATGGGTATCACTAAATACCTAGTACAAATACCAGGTATCAAAATACTTCTAAGTATTTGGGTGTGGTAGGATTTCGATAAGTAAACGTATGCGATAAGTATGGTATGCCTCCAATATAATGTAGGTACGATGTTTCAAGTAAGTACCTATACGTAATTATGCATTATGAGATATGAAATCTTTCCTTCCTACTTTACCAGGCTTAGGACTGTCAGCTAAGAGTATGACGATGTTTATTAATGAATTCTAGTTATTTCTATATAAATTAATGCAAAATAACATTAATTATATTTAAACTGACTAACTAGCCGGCGTAGTTAAAAGATTTCAAATCAATTTATTTACAATCGTAATTTTAATTTGCAATATTTTTTTAGTTTTGTCAGGTTTTTTGTTTTTTTTTTTTTGTTGGACGAAAAATGTAATTATGCTATTATGTTCCTTATGCACGTAAAAATAAGTACCCATTTTGTCTAACTAAATTAAATCAACCGAATGTTCATAAAGCACGAATGACGTTTCGGGTCCCTTCGTAAGCTGTCGGGTAGCTTCGGGTTGCTTCGGCGTACCGAACTACCGATAAAACTGTGCGCTACCTTGTGGTAGCGGTTCGTATCGTACTATGCGTCTGACGTCATACCTTCAAGGTATTTACCCAGTATTTCAGTCCGTACCCGGTCTATGTACTGGGAAGCACATACTTGGTATATATACCTCTACCAGTATATACCTCTCATCTCTAATCAAATGTTCTATAATATGTTATGTATGTCTGTCTATGGTGCGGGCAGTTGCTAAGGTAGGTATTCTATATTTGATTCGATAACCTAATCTCTTCCAAAAACCTAGTGTCCGTTACCCAGGCCAGATGTTGTCGAAAATGGTCATTTGAATCATATCTACCTAGGCCTATTGAGAGTAAGTTACTTGATTGTACCTTAAGGTAGAAAGTTGTAGGTAGGTAGGATTTTAGGTGGTACTCTCGTGTCTTCAGCCAGGTTCGTAGGTACTTTCTACTGGGTTTTATAAGACTGACCAGCAGCTTAGCTACAACCTAGATAAATGCGCACAGGCTTGCAGAATTTGTTCGAAAGATACCTACCGCGGTGGGCACTAGGAGGAAAACGGGTGGGTGTTGTCATTGTCAGTAAGTCTGACGCTCCCTTCCGCTCCGCCCAGACCGGGAAATGTGCGCTCAGGTAGGTAGTGCTCACCCATGTGTACCCAGTATTTCTAACCCCAAAACCGGTGACTGACCAAATACAGAAATAAAATCGATCTGAAAATAATGTTATCTTCATGATCGTCGAAACTAGACTTCAATAGGTACCCAGTGAACCTCGCGCACGACTCAGAAAAGCTAGATTGTACCTACTGAACCTACATTTTAATGCAAGTGGATGTGAACGCAACGAGTCTAGAGATTGCAATGACAAATTCCCGATTGCCCGTGTCTTTTAAAATATACAATAATCATTCATAGAAAGTAAATTTTGCCCGCGACTTCGTATTTTTCCCCGTCCCTATATCTACATATAGGTAGCTTTTTCATGAATCTGGGCAATGTGGCTATCATTTAAAAAAATATTTTTATATCCGGTCGGACAAACTCTTCAGCTTTATTAAATTGGTTGAAGTAGATATTTATTTCCAAACAAATTATTAGTATTTTGCACGTTCGCTGCGGTAGATTGCTGTGGGAGGGCCAGCGACAGCACCTAATGTGCAAAATACACCGCGTGCACATCTTAGATGCCTACCGAGTCACCCGTGCAAAATGAACAATGCGTTATGTATTCATTTTAACAATGCGTTATGCATTCATTTTAACAATGCGTTACGCATTCATTTTACCATCTGTTAACAAACAAATAGCCTTCATCCAGCATCCTACTTACCTTATGTAGTTGTATAAGTAGGTACAACACAAGTTCCACTGCTCAACAGGACAGCCCACACAGTTATATGATGATTGAAGGCCTGACGTAATCCACATCACATAACATGGACAAGATTGAAAGTAATGGGTCCAAGAACATCGACTTGTTTGTGTAGTAGGCGCGCTGACATCATTGCACCGCCATTTATGGAGATGACGTTAAAATATTCTTGACGAATAGCCGTACATGGACTTTGTTGCGAACGGTACTATTATCGTGTTCGATGACTAAATATTCTGGAAATTGGGTTTTGATGATAGTATTAAATGCTGATTTGATTGGTAGGAACACATCACGCATGTATTCTCCGATAAGTTGAGCAGCTAAACTGTATTCATATTTTGCCAGTTGGTATAGTGGCACCTTTATTGCCATCGTTCTAAGAACATCGTAGTAGGATGTCTTACCTGCCTGGCCTGGGAATCCAAGACCTCAACTCACTTAGGTAGCAAGCAGTTCTCTTCACATTAGGTAGGTAGCAAGCAGTGCGACAGCAGCACATATGCCTTTTGTTATTTTGATTACCTGCAGCTGCTCTACTGCCGCGCGACTTTCCTCAACAAAATAAGGACAAACGGCGTCAATACCTACCTATTTATAAATAACTAGTTAGGTACCAAGTAAGTGCAGATGTTCGCAAGCGTTGCTGAGCAATGAATACAATAAGAATTTGAAGTAGGCGCCCGCGTTGTTTACAATAGCATACCCTGAACCAAACACGGACGTGTGTCGTTTACTTGAGGAAATGCACACTCAATTTGCCGATTTGCTTCGCTCGACATTTTGAAGCACGTTCGAGGGATTTCTTAGATCGCATTTTTCGGTTTGGGATGAAGATGATGGACGACATTTTCGTAATTTAAACTTAACCGAACAGGCTTTTCGGGTAAATTTAAATTACGACGATTACGATGAAGCCTGATGAGTAAGTAATGAAAGACTTGAGTAGGCGAACGTACCTACTTGCGCTTATAATAACCGGTATCTACCTCAAAAACCGAAACTTTCAAGACACCCAATATAATAATATTGTGATGTAAAAGTAAATCAGAAATAAACGAAGCGCACTCTGTTCAAAAAAAGGTCTCCCAAGTTGCACTATAATTATATAATGTCTTGGCAGTTCTATTGGCAAGATAAAAACAAGTTAAGTACCTCCTTCATACAAAACTAACAGGGCTGCGCGGTTTCACCCGCGTAGTTCCCGTTCCCGTGGGAAACGGGGATAAATAGCCTGTGTTATTCGCTGATAATGTAGCTCCATTAGTGAAAATCGTTAAAATCGGTCTTATATAAGTTTCGGAGCTAATTCGGTACAAACAAAATCCTCTTTAGTTAAAACATTAAAGCATAGAAAATGTGGCGGTATGTATAAGCGTTAGGTACCTACCTAAATGTATGATCAAATCTTTTCGACTAGAAGTCTCAAATTCATCTCGCATCTCATAAGGAAGCTGCGGATCTATTTACGGCTGAACGTAAGGTTAGGGTTCGATGAACCAAACAGTTTATTTTAACTCCGCCGCCGTCTGCACTCGTGTTTTCATGCTTTTATTAGTTCAACATTCTCAAAAGATTTCGTGAATAAATCTCTTTTCAGGCGATGGGCAATAACAGGGGTTCTCGAGTACCTACCTACCTTTTTATTTAGCAGTCGAGTAACTGTATTTGGTATTCTGTAACTTGATAAAATCTACACTAGCGCCACTAAGTGAAAACATAGGTGAAGCGAACTTAACTTGACAGTCAGAATATCAAATACTTTTCACTTCAGGTGAGTTACTAAGTGTAATCGAAAATGAGATATGAATCGAATTCGCGCGTGAGTTCTTACAGAATAGCACTGCTGAATCAAAATCCATTGTGATCTTCCATTGATGAAAAACGATTCATACTTAATTTATTTTTTTGGTTAGGACCAGAAAAATAAACGAAGACATAGGTACCTACGTATTATGCAATGCACTTTAGTGCATTTAATTTAAATCATGTTTTACTTCGAATAGACTCAGGTATCGAGACAAACATTATTTTATAACCTACATTCTTGGTAGGAAGGTTCTCAAAACCATCATTTTACGGAATGGAATCGAATGTCTATGCAAAATTCAGTAAGAGTAGGTACTATGCGTAAGTACATAGGTCCTCCGTACTTATTATGTAGGTACGATATTTAGTGAACACGTTTATTGCCGGCCCGGTATGATTATTTAGGGACCTATCTATTTCCGCGTTGACTATAACCCACACGATTCATATCGTGTTTCCATCCGATATCCCACGCCACCGTAGCCCGACGCAATGATATCACGTTTCTAACAAGTAGATAATATAAGAAACTGATACCGATTTATTCTGTGCCAAGAGTCCGAGATCTCATATTACCTAATCCAAAATCTTAAGGCTAAATGATGTCTATTCTGGTTAGGGTTACCATTTAGAAATTTGAAAAGTCCTGACAATTAGGCTGCCATAAAAAAAGTCCGGACATTTTAGTCACAAAATGCAAAAAATATGCACCTTGTTACATTGGCATGATAGATGTAATATTTTAAAATTTTTACATTCGCCAGACTGAGTATTTGCGAGTTTATTTTGTTATCCTGTAGGCTCAAAACGCAAGTGTGGAAAGAGTGTTTTCTTTAATGGGAGCACAATGTACAGAAGATCGAAACGGATTATCTGTACCCTAAAAATATGTTTTGCGAAGAATTCTACAAGAAAAGTTTGAATAGACAGGAGCTGCTCCGTCAAGTAGGTATCTGGCGCTGAAAACTATAACATTTCAATAAAACGAAAACTAATAATTGTATCAGTTATATTCTCGTTATTCCATGTAAGCTCAAAAATCCGGAAAAATTAAAGAACCGGACAAAGCCCGGACAAACGTAGTCCGGTCGAATGGTAACCCTAATCGGTAGATCGTCAATTATTCAATTTAATTTCTTAGAATTATAATGTTTAGAGTGTAGAGAGCAGTGGTGGCCGAGTGGTAACGGCCCCCGACTTACAAATTGTAAAGCGCGGGTTCAAACCCAGCCAGGCGCATTTACTTTGTGTAATTCATTTCATCACCACTGCTCTCAAAACGGTGAAGGAAAACATCGTGAGGAAACCGGCATGTCCTAGAACCAAAAATTCGAAGACATGTGACATTCACCAACCCGCACTGGGCCCGCGTGGTGGATTACGGCCCACTCCCTCTCCTTGAGAGGAGGCCTGTGTCCCAGCAGTGGGAACGTTAAAAGGCTGATTACCTATGTATGTTATGTATAATGTTTGCAGTGATATTAAGGATTCTCTCAGACATATAAGAAAGAAGTTGTTTTTGAAGCCGTCTCTGAAAGCGTTGGCGGAATGACTTGGAGGTGGACCACGAGGTCTGGTTCGAGGCAGTGCAGGAGAAGAGTATGGGGATCTGGGAGGATATGGGGATTCCTTTGCCAAGCAGTGGGACAAATCACAGTTAGTTAAAAACCTATGTATCCTGCTTATATGTGCGAAGTTTCATTAAAATTGGTTCAGTAATTTCGCAAAATAGTGACTTGAAATTTTGTATGAAATGCCATACGGCGTACACGCTTCAGTCGTTAGTCTGCCGCGTTTGATGATTCTGGCAACTTGCCAACATCGTTATGCGACTCAGTATAATAATTAAATGTAGGAAACTACATATACGTATTAGAGAATACTTTTAAACTGTGTTGTTTCATGTATTTTTTGTAATACAAACAGGGTAGTTGACTAAAAATCTAATTCGCTCGTTAGATAGACGATACAATACGTTGAATAGGTACTCGTTTGACGTCAATACTCGCTAAAATTTTTACCACGACGGGACGTCACAAGCCCCCACTCATGATCTTTGTAACTTTTTATCTTTGTCAATTTTTATAGATTTATGATAAAGCAAAAAATACCGAGTCCAATATTTAACGATAATTTTACTAAATATAATCATATTTTTATTCCTCAGGAAACATCCCTGTTGTACCTACCTATTTCTACTGAATCTTGATAGGTACTATATAATGTACATATAACATGAATTTGAATAGATGGCACCCTTTTTAGTTGCTATAACATTTTTGGTGCTTGTTTTACAAATTTTTGGGCGCTCATTCCTGACGCACATTTCAGTAAGACTAAGAGTCTAACACTCCCTTGCGCTCCGCCTAGTGGAAGTAGCATTTCGATGATTTCCCCATTCTAAAAAAAACTTTTCACAAAAAATAAAACCGACTTCTAAACAAAAAAACCAAAAAGTATAAAATAAAACCAAAAACTCGGTGTTTTGGTTGCTTTTTTGTTGTTGAACACACCGACTTCCGAAATTAAAGTTATTTTACACTTTTTGATTTTTTGTTTAGAAGTCGGTTTTATTTTTTGTAAAAAGTTTTTTTATTTTTCACTTTTTAGTGGTTCACTCCCATCTAAACATACCTACCCATCACAGCGTACGTGGTATAAATCGTTGTAAACAATAAACAAACATGCGATTTCAGCTATCCCGACAGATTTGCTATCATTTATTGAAATTAACAAAAAAACCGCTTGTTCGATTTCGATAAAATTTTCATGGGACCATTTGGGAAGTATACCCTTTCCAACAAAAAAAGAATTTTTCAAATCGGTTGGCAAGCGACGGAGTTACGCGCGAACAAACATAAAAAAAAAACAACACAAACATCCGAATTGAGAACCTCCTCCTTTTTTAGAAGTCGGTTAAAAAAGGGCCTACAAACTTCTCAAATCAAAAAATCATGTTGGCCACTAGATGGAGCGAGAGCAAAAAGATAGCGAAGAACAAAGTAATTGGTACTAATTACTTTGCTATTCTTTTTGCTTTTGGGTTAAATTTCTAGGGTGCATGAATCGTCTACTTTGACGTTCAAAAAGTGCTCCAAGCTGGCTCTCAGCCTAATTTGAATAAATTACTTTTGACTTTGGTAAAACATTTATGGCTTTCGTGGTTATCTTATTAACTACAAATATTAAAATCGTTCGTATTACACGTTGCAAACAGTAGGCGTCGGCCAAGACCGAGGACGTAGCTTGTTTTAATTTCTGGCAACACATTTTGTTCCTACAGTAAAGTTGCTACCGCAGAGTTGAGCAGTAAAGATACTTATACTTAATAATGTCTATGCGATTGGACATTAATTTCTTTTTGTTCTGTCACAATTCCAGAGGGTGGCACTGAGCGTGTTGTCCTCTGTACAATTGCTGCCCGAGGCATTACTTGGTTCTCATCATCTGCCTAGCCTTTTCCCAACTATATCGAGGTCGGCTTCCAGTCATACCGGAATCAGCTGAATACCTGTTTTTAACGTGGAGCGGCTGCCTACCAGACCTCCACAACCCATTAACCGGGGAACGCGGTACTCCGTGGCAAGACTGGTCAGATTTTCAGGCTTCTGACAATCCGTAAC
The DNA here is from genome assembly GCA_905332915.2 of Hecatera dysodea. NCBI lineage: Eukaryota > Metazoa > Arthropoda > Insecta > Lepidoptera > Noctuidae > Hecatera > Hecatera dysodea. The sequence continues at coordinate 11,701,438 of HG995313.1, read as the reverse complement.
GACTGCCAAAGATCTACAAATGACAGCCGGGACCAACGGCTTAGCGTGCTTTCCGAGGCACGGAGGAAACTTGGTATGTTAAGATGGTCACCCATCCACAGACCAACCTTGGCAAGCGTTACTTGGTTCCGATCGTGATCTATCTTTTGCTTTTATTTTATTTACGTGCGATTGGATTGTGAGTGCCGTCTCTGTGAGCGGTATTTTTGACAACATTGAACCTTTAAACGAGTCGAAAAAACGATTGTATCTATGTGGGAATTAATAAATGAACAACACAATAAAAAGCCCGTATAATTTATGATACAATATGGTTTATTTCGTTGATAATAACAACACAATATAACGTCGCACACTCGTCATCTAAGCGCTGGCTCCAACGCTACACGTCGCTATTTATAAGGCTCGAAGCTCTAACTGAGACCCACGCATGACTAACTGTTCATGTTTTTAGATGAAAGTAGCAGGAAGATTACTTTAGAGCCTTTAGGAGCCATTCATAAATTACGTCAAACGATAAGGAGGGTGGGGGAGGGGTCGAGAATTTTAAACTGTCTTTGAGTTTCATTCATGGCCATTTCATTTTTCAGGGCGCTGAAAATTCTTATTAATATAACTAAATTTAACTATGGAATCAAGTAATTAAAACTGAGTAAGTTAAAGTTATTTCTCTAACTTACGTTCCTCATACAGAGTTAGTCTGTTATTTCTGTAATTTACAAAAAAAGGCTTAAATTTAAATATCTATACTATCCAAACATTCCTATAGTCAAAATAAATCCGTGGATCTCAGTCAGAGTAATGTGCCAACATTACAAAAATACTGAACAATTTCACACACAAACGTAATATTTAACTTATAGATGTATTTACATTACATGCAATACATCGAGGTACAAGCTTTGTATCGTCATTGATAGATCAATTAATTCATGAAGTAACACAGGCTTCACCCGAATGTTTAACTATCCCAAGGAAACATCCATCGGGATGAAAACTCCTATGTCATATTCCAGGACATGGTCTACCCACGTGCTAAGTTTCATCTAAATCCATTTAGCCGTTAAGACGTGAAGAGGTAACAGACTGAGGGGCCATTCAAGTATTACGTAAGCACTATAGGGGGCGGGGCTCTTGATTTGCTTATTTTCGATGACATGGGGGATGGGGGGATCCGGGATGTGATGACGTCAGCAATATTGATTTATTTATTTTTTCAGATTTTAGTCGATTATGGTTTGAACACATGGCGATCCGGCGAGGTCTTACCTATTGGGCTATCAACGCCCTAATAGCGAACTTATTTTCAGCCTAAAAATTCCTTAATTCTAGACTTATTAACTGCTACTTCATGAACCAATAAGGAAACCAGAACAGAGTCAGTAATACTCGTAAACATTTTTACGTAAGCATGGGGGGGGGGGTAAGAGCCTTAATTGCTTACTTTTGCTGACGTGGGGAAGGGGGCGCTCAAAAATGCTGCTTACGTTATACTTTAACGGCCCCTGATAGACTGACAGTTACATAATCTAAAGTGCTGAAGAAGTGCTTTGGCACTGTAAAGTAATTGTAATATTCCTATCTACAAAAAAAAAAGTTTTAACTACAGCGTTACATTGGCACTATATATTTCTAATTTAAACAAACAAATAATTAAATTATCTATCAATGACGGTGAACAGAACTTTTAACATATCTAGTTACAAAACATTATTTTTATATTCACACTTTATACATCGTGTAAACGTGCAATAAACGCAATACCTGTTTAGAGATCATTGTACTCACATTATGAACAACTTTCACTACGGAACCAATATATCATACTTATAACATAATTGTGAATGTGAGGACTATGTAGATCGCCATATTAGAGTCTTATTATTTGAGTTAGTCTGGCAGTTTGAGTCATTTATGCGGCCAACCCAAATGTTCTTACTTTGGTATTGTTCGTCAAATCTTTGAGCTCCTTAAAGTTCTAGTTTTGAGCTACACGTTAACTGACAATTGCTTGCACTGTCTGGACAGGTCCACTCAAATCTGTGTGGCACTTTCCTCAAAAGATAACAACACCTCAGACACCTATGTACATGATTCTCATATGATTTGACTAGTACGGATGGTATGGATTTTAACAGAGATTTTGACCTCCCGAGTCTGTTTCGGTGTTTCTTCTCAGGGTAGTCGGCTAGGAAACACCGGCATCATCTAGCTTAAAAAACCAAAAGTATTGGAAGTGTAAAAGTGTTATGTTTAACCTAGGTACTTATTATCATAATAAAATCGAATGATTAATCGCGAAAAAAAAATCTGTTTTCAGTGCGCATAACTCGAAAAAATGAACAGCTGACTTTTCGCGATTTTTATTTTAGACCCATAGTAAAAGTTCTTCATAATGATGAGTACAATGACCCCTAAAGAGGTATTGCGTTTATTCTGATACACGTTGTATAGAATATATTGTAATGTGACGAACGCAGAATTATCCTGAGAGGTAAATTGGATGCTTATTTCTATTCATGAAAATTCTAGCGGTATAGATTTGATTCTAAATTATGTTTCTAGGTATTTTTGAAGGGACAGATTTAATTTGATAAGCATAAAAAAGCGAAGTAAGTACATCTAGTAATTAGGGTCCTATAGTTACCTTACATATTGCCTGTTTTCACTAATTCTACACGAAATGGCCCGTAGGATTTTCTACGAGCGTCATATTGCCTGTTTTCACTAACACTACGTAAAGTGCCCCGTAAGATTTCCTACGAGTGTTTATTTCTTTTTGTTAGTGAAAACTGGTTAAACACTCATCATTATTTATAAACAGAGCAACTTATTATCGATAGTGCAGGGTAAAACCTTCAAAACTAACTTGTGTAATGGTATCTCTATGTTATCCACAAGGAAATCTATCTTTTTCTTTCTGAAATTAAGAATATATTATATAAGGACTATTAATACTAAAGTGCAGCGCTATAATATAAAACCTATGTACATAATGTACACGCACACAAAATATTTCTAACAGCAAAGTCCACTGGCGCCATTGTCAAAGAGAGAAACTCTATATTTTGTCTATCATTCATTCTATGTTCTCTATGATTAATTCTAGCGTATAAAATACTTAATTTTGCTCTATAAAACCGTGGTTTTTGACCCCTCAAGATATTTCTGCGGCTACTATTAATTATAAAGCTAAAAAATATGGCTACTGACAATGATTCTGTTGCTGACTAACTAAATTAAACTAATATCACTATTGTTATACATAGATTCAAACTTAATGATGTCTTTGAAGGTCGGTTTTCGTTGCGCAGTACTCCACACCTCACCTCTGTTGCCACAAGAATTTGCTACGGCACAGAGTTATGAGCCATCAATAGGTTTAATTCTACTTGATCTTAAATATTTAAAAAATAAGCTATTTTTAGATAACTTAAATAAAGCCACATTCAAAGTTTGACAGCTCTGAACATGTTCCATCGCTCTCTAGCTTCTCTTGTTAAAGCGAGACAGAAATACTTTTAGTTTAGCTTAGTAAGTGAACAACAGAACCGCTGCCATTGGCTACTTTACTATTGAAATTGCACGTTATGAAAAATGTTTTTGTTTATTTCTAAGTTCAATCGGTAACATTGTTTAGGAAGCTCAATATTAAGGGGTTGAGGGGCAAGCAGAATTCAAAGTGTGCTAAAATATGAATGAGCATAGCGGTGTCAGTTTTTTTTTGTGATGTATTTGCTCTTGATTTCTTGACTCTAGTCTAGGTCACAGGTGACAGAGACAAAGTCGACGATGGAATGAGCTTACCCAGAAGAAGCCAGTTCGCTCTAACTTTGAAGAGATTAGGGTTGAATGCGTTCGGAAACACAGACGCAGGCATATAGTTCCACTCTTTTGTTGTGCGCATTATAAAAGACGACGACCACGTTAGAATAGCAGTTATGTAAATTAAGGGTGGTTTGAATCTAGCTAGACAACTAAATATGCATATAGAGGATCTGACTATGGAATCCAGCTCAAATATTACAATAATCCATTGAGCACACACTTGGGTAATTTTTCATTCAAGGTGGAAGTTTTAAAACTTCATGCGCATTTAATTATTATTAAGAAAAATATTTCTCTACTGTGAATACCTGATAATGTCATTTATTTTTTTAATATTCCGCCATGTATTCGTTTTTTAGTTAAATTAAAAACTATTGACCCACCGTGTCTTCGCACATTACATTCAGTAAACCTCGCTCGCATCAAAATTTGTTGCTGGTTTAGGAGAAGTAAGCGAGAAACAGACAAGCACACGGCGACTTTGTTTGGTTGAACGTGCTAATCTCAGGACCACTGGTTATAGAATTTCAGTCTTGGATAGCCCATTTATCGAGGAAGGCTATAGATTATAACATCACGCTACAACCAACTGGAGGGGGGCATCAATAAAAATGTTGCAAAAGTTTATCAGGCTTCCTAGCTATTTGAGCAAAGCTTGTAAAACCCCTTTTTTAATTACTATTTTTTTTGCCACAATATTAAGCCTCAAATAAACAAATAATTACAAAATTCCGCTACTCTTCTTATCTATGGCTTTTCATTCTTAATTTAGTCTAGCATTTATTTGTCAAATTTACATTAAATTGTTAACTAATTGCCGTTTAGCGAGTGCATTAATTTTTTTAGCTGCTTGAGATTGATCATGGTATAAATCATACTAAAAAATTAATAAGGTATATTTCTTTTTAAAGTGTTGGGTTTGACCACATCTCACGTGATGGATAGCGATGCTATGGTTGTCTATGGGGCACACTTGCCCAGAAGTAACGTGTTCACTCTTGACTTAAAGACTTCGAGGTTGGTTGTGGAAGTTGGTTGGTGAGTTGGAGGTGGGTTGGTTAGTGAGTTGTGGAGGTGGGTTGGTTGGTTGGTTGTGGAGGATGGTTGGTGGTGGAGGTTGGTTGGTTGTGGAGGTTGGTTGGGTGTGGAGGTTGGTTTGTTGTGGAGGTTGGTTGGTTGTGGAGGTTGGTTGGCTGGTTGTAGAGATTGGTTGGCTGGTTGTGGAGATTGGTTGGCTGGTTGTGAAGGTTGGTTGGTAGGTTGGTTGTTTGGTTGGAGAGGTTGGTTGGTTGGTGGGTTGTGGATATTGGTTGGTTGATTGGTTGTGGAAGTCAGAATACCAGTCGTTGCATGTAAAGTAATGGTATTCAGTCGCATCCGGTTAGACTGGAAGACGAAACTGACGTAGTTGAAAAAGAACGCTTGTTTATTCTAATTTTCGGTTAGGCCTTTTCCAGGATTAGTCTACTCTGCCTCGTTAACCACCCCACAAGTGGGTTACAATAGACAGGCCACATTTTTGGAATGTATTCTGCACCACTAATTAATTTCTCAGATCTCAAATTATACTAAGACTAATTAAGTCTTAGTATAATTTGCGCACTCCAAAGATGTGGTCTGTCTAATCTGCAGAAAATAATAATTTAAAAGAGTATTTGTCGAGTTTCTTGCACATTCTTCTCCATAGTGATCTACGCTTTCGAACGTGCAGATAGCTTCATGTTTTTGACAGACCGACCTTGACAATAGGTTGAATGTTTCCTGATTAAAAATATATGACTATGTTTAGTCCGTCAGTTAGATTATAGAAAAACATTGGACACGTATTTTTTCCTTTATCAAATCTATAAAAACTGACGGAGATAAAAAGCATCAAAGGAGTGGGAGCGTGTGACGTCACTGCCCGGTAAAAATTGTAGCGGGTAGTGACGTCACACGAGTTTTCAACGCACTGTATCGTCTTCATTTATTGTTTATGTGAGAAAAGACAAAATACGTGTCCAATATTTTTTGGAAATCTATCTGACGGACTAATCAGATTGTTTTAGTTAACTAACCTATTCAGTGCCTATAAATGGCTTATTTGAAATAAATGCTTTAAATCTTGAATCTGTCTGATTAGTGGGGCGGTTAGCAAAGCAAAGTAGAATAATTCCTTTTTCTAAACACAAATTCTAGTATAATTTACACCATGATATTATTTCAAAATGGTACCTTAAATACTGTGCAAAATCTTATTTCCTTTGCCAGCGTGTGATTTTTCATAAATCGCCACTAGTAATAATAAAACACAATATCTATGTATTTAAATTACAGTCCGTTATATACAAATTATATAAACTTATTCACTGACCGATTTAAAAATAGGAATGCTTTGATGGTGTCTCTACATAATGGTCCACGTTGGTCGAAAATCGTATTTTAATTCACTACTTAGAAATTTATTTTAAGTCCTTTTGACCGAAACGAAACTTCCTTCACTTGAATTAAGTCGCCATGGCAACGGAAATAACGCTAGACGAAGCTTGAAATTTTGAGGTCGAGTCAGTGCAGGAAATTACATAGAATTTTGCTAGCAGGCATCTTGTAAATAGTGTTATAAGACCAAATGAACTATTATGTACAGAAACCAAAATATCGTAGAAAAAAATATTAAAGTAAATTAACTTAATATGTCGTAACTCTTTAATAAACAAATTAACTAACAATGCTGAGTTGAGATGTTACACATTTTTAATATCAAGTTCCTAACTAGAAATCTCATAGGTAAAGTTGATATTTTTGGTTAATTTGGAGATCAATAAACCAAGGCCATCTTATTATTATTGACGACTAGCTTCGAAAGCATTGCAAATTTGGTACTTTTTCGGCATAAAATGTGCTATGATAGGATTATGTGTGTTGATTAATGTCGCCGCAACAGCTGAACTTATTTGGGTGAAATTTGGAACATAGGTTAACTAGTCCGGATTACGACTATTTATAATAATATATATCATTTTTTATTGTTGCGGAATTTATTCGAAATAGTCACCGCGGCCTTGGATCAAGGCGGGCATTAGGAGGAACACAGATGGAATTTTGTCAGTAAGAGTCTGACACTCCCTGCCGATGCGCTCAGAGTGGGAGAAGTAATTCGATGATCCTTAAAAAACAGCACTTTTTGCTACCAAAAGTTATAAATTTTGATTATAATATCTATGGCCTCGGCTCCAAAAAGCATTTTTATGACCTAAGGCTCTTTACAGCATCTAGTCTAACTTGATTTCTCTGATACACCTTCCTGTGTATCATTATCATAAGCTATTTAGTAACATAAAAATATTAGTTGTCATCTGAAGGTGACCTTGGCTAATGCCTTAAATAACAAATTTTATTACCATTCTCCATTTAAGAATTCATCTAAAATCTTATTAGTTTTAATAATTAAATGATGTACCATCTCCACCCAGCAAATATTTCTATCTATAAAATTTAATCTAGCTAACGGTTAACTTAACATAAACGTTTCTGTTACAATATATTAGTTATATTACTTCATACAATTCATGTTATATATCTAGTCATAATTTTCCGTTCGGTGCGCCCTCTGTGCTCGCGTCTCGACAACTTCTTACGAGTTAAGACGACGACACTGAAAAAATAACAGAAGTATTTTTTGAAACGTTAATTATTTTTTTTAGCATTCCCATGAACATGAAAACAAAACTGTGTTTTCAATTTTTGTCTCATCTATGTTTCCATTTTTGGTTTTGAAAGGCAGAGACCTGACTCCAAAATTGCAATTTTTGAGTCAGGTCTGACCAATGAGGAAGAATTTAATTTTTTACCCAACACTCTTTAAAGATTTAAATCTTTAAAAAGTGTTGAACCTTTATAAACATCTCCCGAGACCTATGTATAAGCTGCCCTTTCCCAATTATATTTCAGAATCTTTTTCATCACGAGGCTTTAGAGTTAATGACAGTCATGTACTCATAGTAATGACTAATGTAATGAGTCATGTAGTGATAGTGTTGTAGTGAGTCATGCAGTGATATTCTCGAATGATTACTAAGGGGCTTTATTTCTATTACCAGAGCTAACTAGAGCCTCGTGCTCTAGATGTGTATGGTGTAGAGCACTCGGCGCTATAGCGGCGCGGCGAGCAGCCCACAGAACTGCAGCAGGGCCTCGCGCAGCGCGGCGCCCGCTCCGGCTGCGCGCGCGCTAGCCGCCAGCTGAACTAGCGCGGGGTAAAGTCCTGGAAATAATCGTACTCACAGTCTGTTACTAGTTTCCGCCATCGGCTTTGCCCGCGTCTATGCCGCAAATTATACCAAGGAAACATATTCCCGGTATAAAAATCCTATGTGCTATTCCGGATTACAATCTATATTGTAACACAAGGGAACCTCGGGCCTTTTACTTATTATTATAATTAATAAAACACGGAGTTGGATTTAACTTCGTAAATTTCCCAACCAGAAAATAATAAAGAAAGAAAGAAAGAAAAATGTTTATTTGGGTCTCGCACAAAACAAACAAAAAATAAAACTACTAGAAAAATAAATTAACAAATGCTGTATATAATAAAGGGTCTCATCTATCTCTGAACCACAATTCATCAAAATCGGTTAAGCTATTTAGGCGGCAAAGCGAAATAAACAAACTCACTTTCAGATTTAACATTTTCAATAAAAGAAACCTATATGTGGAAAGTTTAAACATTTAGCACTCATCGTGATATGTAGCGACGACTCGGATGCGAGATGGGCACACGAACAAATTATTGTTCGGCCTATATGCTGAGTTCTGGGGGCCAAAAGCTTTGAAGTAATAAAGAGGACTTCCCGTTCTTAAGGTCAAGTGTTATTACACTTACCTATTAACTTCTGCCACGCCACGGCGTCCACCTTGCCGGGGGGCGCCTTCTTCATGGACTCGGTGAGCGTCGCCACTGCCTTCAGCACGAACGATATCTCGGACAGTTGGTGCCTGGTCAGTAAATAGTCTTCATCACTACAACGTTTAAGAGACCACAGATTCAAAATATGAAATTAAGACAAAGATATTTGAACAACACGTTTTGGGAATACATTCTTTGTGTGTACAGCTAAGGAGTGGAATTCCCTGCCAGAGTCTGTGTTTTCTGATAGCTACAACCTGAGAGTCTTTAAGTCAAGAGTGAATAGGGTACTTCTAGACAAGCGTGCTTCATCTTCGACCACATCTTATCATCAGGTGAGATAGTGGTCAAACGCGTGCCTATCAAGAGTTAAAAAAAGACTAACATGTTTATAAGAAAAAATACATTTGAATTTAGAACAACAAAATCTATGCCAAACACACAAAGTTCAAATTCAACTTGCTTATAGTCAATATTTTCAATTACCTGGAATTAAAAATTCAAGTACAGGAAAGAGATGGTGGTGGAGGTGTTTTTGGTTGCTTTTTCCTTTTTGAACACCGACTTCCAAAATTAAAGTTATTTTGTACTTTTTGTTTTTCTTTTGTGTAGAAGTGTGTAGTATTTTTTTGTAAAAAGATTTTTTATTTTTCACTTTTTAGTGGTTCACAACCTAAACGTACAAATCACAATGGTGTAAACAATTAACAAACATGCGACTTCAGCTATCTCGACAGATTTGCTAGCATTTATTGAAATTAACAAAAATGCTCATAAAATAAAAACTACTCGACGAAACTGAGTTAAATTCTGATGGGACCAAATGGCAACTATTCTTCATCGAATAAAAAAACAACCACGTAAATTGGATCAGAAATCTCGGCGTAATCGCTGTACATACAAGGACAAAAAAAGATACCTGCCAAATAGAGAAACCTTCTCCTTTTTGAAGTCGGATACAAAATTAATCCACTTTCAAACATATCCACCGAGCTCAACATTATATCGAGACGAACATTTTTGTACAAATTCGTTCACACGTTTCTGAGCCGAATTAACCATTATTTGTGAATCAACCTTAAAACAACGCACTATAACATGTGTTTTTTTTAAAATAGCTTACCTAGGCAGTGGTTCTGTATTATCTTCGTCCTGCGTATATTTTGATATCACTTCCTGGAACCTGTCCAGTAACGCTACTATCGCTAAGGGGTCCGTGTCGTCTGAAACAAGGCATTATAGTTAGTTTGCAATAGGGATGTTTCCTGAGTAAAAAATATATGATTATGTTTAGTCCGTCAGTTAGATTATAGAAAAATATTGGACACGTATCTTTTCCTTTATCAAATCTATAAAAACTGACGAAGATACAAAGCATCAAAGATCAGGAGTGGGGGCTTGTGACGTCACGGCTCGGTAAAAATTGTAGCGAGTAGTGACGTCACACGAGTTTTCAACGCTCTGTATCGTCTTCATGTTTTGTTTACGTGAAAAAAGAAAAAATACGTGTCCAATATTTTTTGGAAATCTATCTGACGGACTAATTAGATTTTTTTAGTCAACTACCCTATTGTCTCGGCTCAGTAACCGCACCTGCGGGCGTACCATGACGTCTTAAAACGTGAGTCTTCCGAGCGAGAATGAGATAGAGTTATACACCCTATATAGCTCCATCCCTTTTGCTCGCTCGGAAGCCTCACGTTTTAAGACGTCATGGTACGCCCGCTGTTTGAAGAATAGGCAGCTCGTAAATTCTTGAAAATTATATTTTATTTCTATAATAGGGTAGTTTACAAAAATATCTAATAAATCCGTCGCATAGATTTCTAAAAGTATTAAACACGTATTATTTATTTTTACACGTAATTATAACACGAAGAAGATACAGTGTACTACTAGATACTCGCATGACGTTACTACTCGCTACAATTTTTATCACGTCCTGACGTCACAAGCCCCACTCCTGATCTTTGATGCTCTTTATCTTCGTCATTTTTCATCGTTTTTATAGATTTCATAAAGCAAAAATACGTGTCCAATATTTTTCGATAATCTAAAAGACGGATTTATAACATTTTTTTAGTCTACTTCCCCATTGATACATATTATATTTGAAATTAGACCCATCATCAAACTTCAAATTCAAGAGAGAATTTTATTAAACAAATGAATGTTGAGATGCCAGCTAATAGAAATTTGATGAATTGTGAAGACAAAGTGCTACACCGATTTAAATTTCATCGGAATTCGGGTCGAAGGAAAAAGAAGAGTGGTTGAATATGTAGGATCTTGATAAATAAGCAAATACTCACTTTCTACTCCAGCAAAAGAGTCTATATCTTCTAACATGGAGTATTGTAGAAGAGTCTCGAAGCACGTTCGCGCGAACTCTTCTCTCTCTTTTAACTCTTGTTCGTTTTCTGTTAACAATATAAAAAATATTGTACAATTTTAGTAAATTATGAAACAAAGAGACTTGTCTAATTAAAGTAAGTATACTTCAGGTATATACCCTTTTTTATGGACGGAAAATTATCAAAAGCGAGTGTCAGAATCTTATCGACTAAAGCCTCCTAATGTAATTTGAGTACGAGGGCGACACTGAAAGTTTTTAGAACTGGCCACTTGCAAACGATATAGTAAAAATGTAAGTTAAAATTTTGAAAATGGAACTCTGTCAATATTATTGTGTATTTATTTTATTTTTATTTTTTTACGATTTGGCGGCAAATTCAAAATTACCTGTGTCACGTCAGCATGAATTTAACGAGAGAAAATTTTCGTGCAATGATTTTTTATGACTTTCGATGTCATTTAAGTCAACAAGAAAGTTATGATAGGCTTCGATTAGCCTTTCATGATGAAGCTCCATCTCGTGCCACTGTTTACAACTGGTTTAATGAGTTTAAACGTGGTCGCACTAATCTCACCAATGATCTGCGTGAGAGACGGCCTTCTACGGCGACGACTGAAGATAACATCAGTGTCGTGCGGCGTATGATCGAGACTAACAAAAGAGTGACTTATCAGCAGATTCGGACACGCTTAGGGATCAGTATGAGTCAAGCCCACAAAATCCTCCATGAACATTTAGCGGTCAGGAAGCTTTGTGCCCGGTGGATACCTCATAATTTGATAGAAGCCCAAAAACTCCGTCGTGTTGATTGGTGTCGTGAAATGATTCAAAGATTTAATGGAGGTGACTCAAATGCTGTGTTCGAGATTGTTACGGGTGACGAAAGCTGGATTTATTGTTATGGTCCTGAAACTAAGAGACAGTCTGCTGTCTGGGTGTTTCCTTCCGAGGAGTTGCCAACTATAGTGAAGAGAGGTCGAAGCGTGGGAAAAAAGATGGTAGCCTCGTTTTTCGGAAGAACAGGTCATTACGCAACAACTGTTTTAGAGGATCGAAAAACAGTTACTCAGAGTGGTACACTAACAATTTTTTGCCACTTGTCTTGGAAAAAGTTCGGGAGAAACGACCTCGCAGTAGGATCCTCCTTCATGACAACGCCTCGTCACACACCGCCAAGCAAACAATCGACTACTTGGCGACGTCAGACGTGGAATTACTGGGTCATCCGCCCTATAGCCCCGACCTCGTAACATGCGATTTTTATTTATTTCCGAAAATAAAAGAAAAAACTTCGAGGAAAACGTTTTATGGACGCAGAGGAAGCAATGGCTGCGTTTCAAAATGTCGATGAAGAAACCCCTGAGGACGAGTGGACAAAGTGCTTATCTCAGTGGTTCTATCGTATGTAGCGATGTATTGATGTAAAAGGACACTATTTTGTTCAGTTTTTGATTTTCTAAGAACTTTCAGTGTCACCCTCGTACCAGGGCCGCGGTGACTCTTTCGTACAAATTCCGCAACGTGCTCTGGTACCTTACACTGCGCGTGGCCCGAACCGCTCTTGGCCGATATTTGGAAAGAAAATTGCAATTGATATAGGAAATAGTGAAAGATTAGAGGAAGTATATACTTACATTCTGTCTCCTGCTTGCTATAGGGAACGTGCAGAAACTATAGGTGGCAGCACAGACGCGGCAATGTCAAGTATATTTTACTAATAAGTTTCAAATTTGCAACGCGAGATGGCGCAGTCTACTTCGTGCACGTTTCCCTAAACGGAGGGTGCAGGAAGTATAGGTGGCAGCACAGGTCAAATATTCACAACGTAAAAGTTTCAGATTTGCAACACTAGATGGCATAGTCTACGCCGTGCACCTTCCTTATTGCGGGATGTGGAAATTCTGTTTTTCGTGCTCCGGGACTCTTCGATCTTCATCGACTTGGCGTTTTTCTGATGGTCACCATGGTTGATTCTGGCTCCTAGCAGTTGCATTACATGGGAATTGTGAGGCGGGCTTGTCCGCAATAGAAAAACTTACGTATGGGTTGCGGCGGCTGCGTGTGTAAGGAGCCGGCCCGGATGAGCGCCAGCAGAGCTCTGAGATGCTGCGGCGGTATGCGCGGCCGAGCGCGCAGGGCTTGCTCGCGCACTGCCAGCACCAGCTGCGCCCACGCTGTACACACAGACTTACGTATGGGTTGCGGCGGCTGCGTGTGTAAGGAGCCGGCCCGGATGAGCGCCAGCAGAGCTCTGAGATGCTGCGGCGGTATGCGCGGCCGAGCGCGCAGGGCTTGCTCGCGCACTGCCAGCACCAGCTGCGCCCACGCTGTACACACAGACTTACGTATGGGTTGCGGCGGCTGCGTGTGTAAGGAGCCGGCCCGGATGAGCGCCAGCAGAGCTCTGAGATGCTGCGGCGGTATGCGCGGCCGAGCGCGCAGGGCTTGCTCGCGCACTGCCAGCACCAGCTGCGCCCACGCTGTACACACAGACTTACGTATGGGTTGCGGCGGCTGCGTGTGTAAGGAGCCGGCCCGGATGAGCGCCAGCAGAGCTCTGAGATGCTGCGGCGGTATGCGCGGCCGAGCGCGCAGGGCTTGCTCGCGCACTGCCAGCACCAGCTGCGCCCACGCTGTACACACAGACTTACGTATGGGTTGCGGCGGCTGCGTGTGTAAGGAGCCGGCCCGGATGAGCGCCAGCAGAGCTCTGAGATGCTGCGGCGGTATGCGCGGCCGAGCGCGCAGGGCTTGCTCGCGCACTGCCAGCACCAGCTGCGCCCACGCTGTACACACAGACTTACGTATGGGTTGCGGCGGCTGCGTGTGTAAGGAGCCGGCCCGGATGAGCGCCAGCAGAGCTCTGAGATGCTGCGGCGGTATGCGCGGCCGAGCGCGCAGGGCTTGCTCGCGCACTGCCAGCACCAGCTGCGCCCACGCTGTACACACAGACTTACGTATGGGTTGCGGCGGCTGCGTGTGTAAGGAGCCGGCCCGGATGAGCGCCAGCAGAGCTCTGAGATGCTGCGGCGGTATGCGCGGCCGAGCGCGCAGGGCTTGCTCGCGCACTGCCAGCACCAGCTGCGCCCACGCTGTACACACAGACTTACGTATGGGTTGCGGCGGCTGCGTGTGTAAGGAGCCGGCCCGGATGAGCGCCAGCAGAGCTCTGAGATGCTGCGGCGGTATGCGCGGCCGAGCGCGCAGGGCTTGCTCGCGCACTGCCAGCACCAGCTGCGCCCACGCTGTACACACAGACTTACGTATGGGTTGCGGCGGCTGCGTGTGTAAGGAGCCGGCCCGGATGAGCGCCAGCAGAGCTCTGAGATGCTGCGGCGGTATGCGCGGCCGAGCGCGCAGGGCTTGCTCGCGCACTGCCAGCACCAGCTGCGCCCACGCTGTACACACAGACTTACGTATGGGTTGCGGCGGCTGCGTGTGTAAGGAGCCGGCCCGGATGAGCGCCAGCAGAGCTCTGAGATGCTGCGGCGGTATGCGCGGCCGAGCGCGCAGGGCTTGCTCGCGCACTGCCAGCACCAGCTGCGCCCACGCTGTACACACAGACTTACGTATGGGTTGCGGCGGCTGCGTGTGTAAGGAGCCGGCCCGGATGAGCGCCAGCAGAGCTCTGAGATGCTGCGGCGGTATGCGCGGCCGAGCGCGCAGGGCTTGCTCGCGCACTGCCAGCACCAGCTGCGCCCACGCTGTACACACAGACTTACGTATGGGTTGCGGCGGCTGCGTGTGTAAGGAGCCGGCCCGGATGAGCGCCAGCAGAGCTCTGAGATGCTGCGGCGGTATGCGCGGCCGAGCGCGCAGGGCTTGCTCGCGCACTGCCAGCACCAGCTGCGCCCACGCTGTACACACAGACTTACGTATGGGTTGCGGCGGCTGCGTGTGTAAGGAGCCGGCCCGGATGAGCGCCAGCAGAGCTCTGAGATGCTGCGGCGGTATGCGCGGCCGAGCGCGCAGGGCTTGCTCGCGCACTGCCAGCACCAGCTGCGCCCACGCTGTACACACAGACTTACGTATGGGTTGCGGCGGCTGCGTGTGTAAGGAGCCGGCCCGGATGAGCGCCAGCAGAGCTCTGAGATGCTGCGGCGGTATGCGCGGCCGAGCGCGCAGGGCTTGCTCGCGCACTGCCAGCACCAGCTGCGCCCACGCTGTACACACAGACTTACGTATGGGTTGCGGCGGCTGCGTGTGTAAGGAGCCGGCCCGGATGAGCGCCAGCAGAGCTCTGAGATGCTGCGGCGGTATGCGCGGCCGAGCGCGCAGGGCTTGCTCGCGCACTGCCAGCACCAGCTGCGCCCACGCTGTACACACAGACTTACGTATGGGTTGCGGCGGCTGCGTGTGTAAGGAGCCGGCCCGGATGAGCGCCAGCAGAGCTCTGAGATGCTGCGGCGGTATGCGCGGCCGAGCGCGCAGGGCTTGCTCGCGCACTGCCAGCACCAGCTGCGCCCACGCTGTACACACAGACTTACGTATGGGTTGCGGCGGCTGCGTGTGTAAGGAGCCGGCCCGGATGAGCGCCAGCAGAGCTCTGAGATGCTGCGGCGGTATGCGCGGCCGAGCGCGCAGGGCTTGCTCGCGCACTGCCAGCACCAGCTGCGCCCACGCTGTACACACAGACTTACGTATGGGTTGCGGCGGCTGCGTGTGTAAGGAGCCGGCCCGGATGAGCGCCAGCAGAGCTCTGAGATGCTGCGGCGGTATGCGCGGCCGAGCGCGCAGGGCTTGCTCGCGCACTGCCAGCACCAGCTGCGCCCACGCTGTACACACAGACTTACGTATGGGTTGCGGCGGCTGCGTGTGTAAGGAGCCGGCCCGGATGAGCGCCAGCAGAGCTCTGAGATGCTGCGGCGGTATGCGCGGCCGAGCGCGCAGGGCTTGCTCGCGCACTGCCAGCACCAGCTGCGCCCACGCTGTACACACAGACTTACGTATGGGTTGCGGCGGCTGCGTGTGTAAGGAGCCGGCCCGGATGAGCGCCAGCAGAGCTCTGAGATGCTGCGGCGGTATGCGCGGCCGAGCGCGCAGGGCTTGCTCGCGCACTGCCAGCACCAGCTGCGCCCACGCTGTACACACAGACTTACGTATGGGTTGCGGCGGCTGCGTGTGTAAGGAGCCGGCCCGGATGAGCGCCAGCAGAGCTCTGAGATGCTGCGGCGGTATGCGCGGCCGAGCGCGCAGGGCTTGCTCGCGCACTGCCAGCACCAGCTGCGCCCACGCTGTACACACAGACTTACGTATGGGTTGCGGCGGCTGCGTGTGTAAGGAGCCGGCCCGGATGAGCGCCAGCAGAGCTCTGAGATGCTGCGGCGGTATGCGCGGCCGAGCGCGCAGGGCTTGCTCGCGCACTGCCAGCACCAGCTGCGCCCACGCTGTACACACAGACTTACGTATGGGTTGCGGCGGCTGCGTGTGTAAGGAGCCGGCCCGGATGAGCGCCAGCAGAGCTCTGAGATGCTGCGGCGGTATGCGCGGCCGAGCGCGCAGGGCTTGCTCGCGCACTGCCAGCACCAGCTGCGCCCACGCTGTACACACAGACTTACGTATGGGTTGCGGCGGCTGCGTGTGTAAGGAGCCGGCCCGGATGAGCGCCAGCAGAGCTCTGAGATGCTGCGGCGGTATGCGCGGCCGAGCGCGCAGGGCTTGCTCGCGCACTGCCAGCACCAGCTGCGCCCACGCTGTACACACAGACTTACGTATGGGTTGCGGCGGCTGCGTGTGTAAGGAGCCGGCCCGGATGAGCGCCAGCAGAGCTCTGAGATGCTGCGACGGTATGCGCGGCCGAGCGCGCAGGGCTTGCTCGCGCACTGCCAGCACCAGCTGCGCCCACGCTGTACACACAGACTT
Organism: Hecatera dysodea; assembly: GCA_905332915.2. Classification (NCBI taxonomy): domain Eukaryota; kingdom Metazoa; phylum Arthropoda; class Insecta; order Lepidoptera; family Noctuidae; genus Hecatera; species Hecatera dysodea. The sequence goes on along the minus strand of HG995313.1, from coordinate 11,684,504 downwards.
ACGTATGGGTTGCGGCGGCTGCGTGTGTAAGGAGCAGGCCCGGATGAGCGCCAGCAGAGCTCTGAGATGCTGCGGCGGTATGCGCGGCCGAGCGCGCAGGGCTTGCTCGCGCACTGCCAGCACCAGCTGCGCCCACGCTGTACACACAGACTTACGTATGGGTTGCGGCGGCTGCGTGTGTAAGGAGCCGGCCCGGATGAGCGCCAGCAGAGCTCTGAGATGCTGCGGCGGTATGCGCGGCCGAGCGCGCAGGGCTTGCTCGCGCACTGCCAGCACCAGCTGCGCCCACGCTGTACACACAGACTTACGTATGGGTTGCGGCGGCTGCGTGTGTAAGGAGCCGGCCCGGATGAGCGCCAGCAGAGCTCTGAGATGCTGCGGCGGTATGCGCGGCCGAGCGCGCAGGGCTTGCTCGCGCACTGCCAGCACCAGCTGCGCCCACGCTGTACACACAGACTTACGTATGGGTTGCGGCGGCTGCGTGTGTAAGGAGCCGGCCCGGATGAGCGCCAGCAGAGCTCTGAGATGCTGCGGCGGTATGCGCGGCCGAGCGCGCAGGGCTTGCTCGCGCACTGCCAGCACCAGCTGCGCCCACGCTGTACACACAGACTTACGTATGGGTTGCGGCGGCTGCGTGTGTAAGGAGCCGGCCCGGATGAGCGCCAGCAGAGCTCTGAGATGCTGCGGCGGTATGCGCGGCCGAGCGCGCAGGGCTTGCTCGCGCACTGCCAGCACCAGCTGCGCCCACGCTGTACACACAGACTTACGTATGGGTTGCGGCGGCTGCGTGTGTAAGGAGCCGGCCCGGATGAGCGCCAGCAGAGCTCTGAGATGCTGCGGCGGTATGCGCGGCCGAGCGCGCAGGGCTTGCTCGCGCACTGCCAGCACCAGCTGCGCCCACGCTGTACACACAGACTTACGTATGGGTTGCGGCGGCTGCGTGTGTAAGGAGCCGGCCCGGATGAGCGCCAGCAGAGCTCTGAGATGCTGCGGCGGTATGCGCGGCCGAGCGCGCAGGGCTTGCTCGCGCACTGCCAGCACCAGCTGCGCCCACGCTGTACACACAGACTTACGTATGGGTTGCGGCGGCTGCGTGTGTAAGGAGCCGGCCCGGATGAGCGCCAGCAGAGCTCTGAGATGCTGCGGCGGTATGCGCGGCCGAGCGCGCAGGGCTTGCTCGCGCACTGCCAGCACCAGCTGCGTCCACGCTGTACACACAGACTTACGTATGGGTTGCGGCGGCTGCGTGTGTAAGGAGCCGGCCCGGATGAGCGCCAGCAGAGCTCTGAGATGCTGCGGCGGTATGCGCGGCCGAGCGCGCAGGGCTTGCTCGCGCACTGCCAGCACCAGCTGCGCCCACGCTGTACACACAGACTTACGTATGGGTTGCGGCGGCTGCGTGTGTAAGGAGCCGGCCCGGATGAGCGCCAGCAGAGCTCTGAGATGCTGCGGCGGTATGCGCGGCCGAGCGCGCAGGGCTTGCTCGCGCACTGCCAGCACCAGCTGCGCCCACGCTGTACACACAGACTTACGTATGGGTTGCGGCGGCTGCGTGTGTAAGGAGCCGGCCCGGATGAGCGCCAGCAGAGCTCTGAGATGCTGCGGCGGTATGCGCGGCCGAGCGCGCAGGGCTTGCTCGCGCACTGCCAGCACCAGCTGCGCCCACGCTGTACACACAGACTTACGTATGGGTTGCGGCGGCTGCGTGTGTAAGGAGCCGGCCCGGATGAGCGCCAGCAGAGCTCTGAGATGCTGCGGCGGTATGCGCGGCCGAGCGCGCAGGGCTTGCTCGCGCACTGCCAGCACCAGCTGCGCCCACGCTGTACACACAGACTTACGTATGGGTTGCGGCGGCTGCGTGTGTAAGGAGCCGGCCCGGATGAGCGCCAGCAGAGCTCTGAGATGCTGCGGCGGTATGCGCGGCCGAGCGCGCAGGGCTTGCTCGCGCACTGCCAGCACCAGCTGCGCCCACGCTGTACACACAGACTTACGTATGGGTTGCGGCGGCTGCGTGTGTAAGGAGCCGGCCCGGATGAGCGCCAGCAGAGCTCTGAGATGCTGCGGCGGTATGCGCGGCCGAGCGCGCAGGGCTTGCTCGCGCACTGCCAGCACCAGCTGCGCCCACGCTGTACACACAGACTTACGTATGGGTTGCGGCGGCTGCGTGTGTAAGGAGCCGGCCCGGATGAGCGCCAGCAGAGCTCTGAGATGCTGCGGCGGTATGCGCGGCCGAGCGCGCAGGGCTTGCTCGCGCACTGCCAGCACCAGCTGCGCCCACGCTGTACACACAGACTTACGTATGGGTTGCGGCGGCTGCGTGTGTAAGGAGCCGGCCCGGATGAGCGCCAGCAGAGCTCTGAGATGCTGCGGCGGTATGCGCGGCCGAGCGCGCAGGGCTTGCTCGCGCACTGCCAGCACCAGCTGCGCCCACGCTGTACACACAGACTTACGTATGGGTTGCGGCGGCTGCGTGTGTAAGGAGCCGGCCCGGATGAGCGCCAGCAGAGCTCTGAGATGCTGCGACGGTATGCGCGGCCGAGCGCGCAGGGCTTGCTCGCGCACTGCCAGCACCAGCTGCGCCCACGCTGTACACACAGACTTACGTATGGGTTGCGGCGGCTGCGTGTGTAAGGAGCCGGCCCGGATGAGCGCCAGCAGAGCTCTGAGATGCTGCGACGGTATGCGCGGCCGAGCGCGCAGGGCTTGCTCGCGCACTGCCAGCACCAGCTGCGCCCACGCTGTACACACAGACTTACGTATGGGTTGCGGCGGCTGCGTGTGTAAGGAGCCGGCCCGGATGAGCGCCAGCAGAGCTCTGAGATGCTGCGGCGGTATGCGCGGCCGAGCGCGCAGGGCTTGCTCGCGCACTGCCAGCACCAGCTGCGCCCACGCTGTACACACAGACTTACGTATGGGTTGCGGCGGCTGCGTGTGTAAGGAGCCGGCCCGGATGAGCGCCAGCAGAGCTCTGAGATGCTGCGGCGGTATGCGCGGCCGAGCGCGCAGGGCTTGCTCGCGCACTGCCAGCACCAGCTGCGCCCACGCTGTACACACAGACTTACGTATGGGTTGCGGCGGCTGCGTGTGTAAGGAGCCGGCCCGGATGAGCGCCAGCAGAGCTCTGAGATGCTGCGGCGGTATGCGCGGCCGAGCGCGCAGGGCTTGCTCGCGCACTGCCAGCACCAGCTGCGCCCACGCTGTACACACAGACTTACGTATGGGTTGCGGCGGCTGCGTGTGTAAGGAGCCGGCCCGGATGAGCGCCAGCAGAGCTCTGAGATGCTGCGGCGGTATGCGCGGCCGAGCGCGCAGGGCTTGCTCGCGCACTGCCAGCACCAGCTGCGCCCACGCTGTACACACAGACTTACGTATGGGTTGCGGCGGCTGCGTGTGTAAGGAGCCGGCCCGGATGAGCGCCAGCAGAGCTCTGAGATGCTGCGGCGGTATGCGCGGCCGAGCGCGCAGGGCTTGCTCGCGCACTGCCAGCACCAGCTGCGCCCACGCTGTACACACAGACTTACGTATGGGTTGCGGCGGCTGCGTGTGTAAGGAGCCGGCCCGGATGAGCGCCAGCAGAGCTCTGAGATGCTGCGGCGGTATGCGCGGCCGAGCGCGCAGGGCTTGCTCGCGCACTGCCAGCACCAGCTGCGCCCACGCTGTACACACAGACTTACGTATGGGTTGCGGCGGCTGCGTGTGTAAGGAGCCGGCCCGGATGAGCGCCAGCAGAGCTCTGAGATGCTGCGGCGGTATGCGCGGCCGAGCGCGCAGGGCTTGCTCGCGCACTGCCAGCACCAGCTGCGCCCACGCTGTACACACAGACTTACGTATGGGTTGCGGCGGCTGCGTGTGTAAGGAGCCGGCCCGGATGAGCGCCAGCAGAGCTCTGAGATGCTGCGGCGGTATGCGCGGCCGAGCGCGCAGGGCTTGCTCGCGCACTGCCAGCACCAGCTGCGCCCACGCTGTACACACAGACTTACGTATGGGTTGCGGCGGCTGCGTGTGTAAGGAGCCGGCCCGGATGAGCGCCAGCAGAGCTCTGAGATGCTGCGGCGGTATGCGCGGCCGAGCGCGCAGGGCTTGCTCGCGCACTGCCAGCACCAGCTGCGCCCACGCTGTACACACAGACTTACGTATGGGTTGCGGCGGCTGCGTGTGTAAGGAGCCGGCCCGGATGAGCGCCAGCAGAGCTCTGAGATGCTGCGGCGGTATGCGCGGCCGAGCGCGCAGGGCTTGCTCGCGCACTGCCAGCACCAGCTGCGCCCACGCTGTACACACAGACTTACGTATGGGTTGCGGCGGCTGCGTGTGTAAGGAGCCGGCCCGGATGAGCGCCAGCAGAGCTCTGAGATGCTGCGGCGGTATGCGCGGCCGAGCGCGCAGGGCTTGCTCGCGCACTGCCAGCACCAGCTGCGCCCACGCTGTACACACAGACTTACGTATGGGTTGCGGCGGCTGCGTGTGTAAGGAGCCGGCCCGGATGAGCGCCAGCAGAGCTCTGAGATGCTGCGGCGGTATGCGCGGCCGAGCGCGCAGGGCTTGCTCGCGCACTGCCAGCACCAGCTGCGCCCACGCTGTACACACAGACTTACGTATGGGTTGCGGCGGCTGCGTGTGTAAGGAGCCGGCCCGGATGAGCGCCAGCAGAGCTCTGAGATGCTGCGGCGGTATGCGCGGCCGAGCGCGCAGGGCTTGCTCGCGCACTGCCAGCACCAGCTGCGCCCACGCTGTACACACAGACTTACGTATGGGTTGCGGCGGCTGCGTGTGTAAGGAGCCGGCCCGGATGAGCGCCAGCAGAGCTCTGAGATGCTGCGGCGGTATGCGCGGCCGAGCGCGCAGGGCTTGCTCGCGCACTGCCAGCACCAGCTGCGCCCACGCTGTACACACAGACTTACGTATGGGTTGCGGCGGCTGCGTGTGTAAGGAGCCGGCCCGGATGAGCGCCAGCAGAGCTCTGAGATGCTGCGGCGGTATGCGCGGCCGAGCGCGCAGGGCTTGCTCGCGCACTGCCAGCACCAGCTGCGCCCACGCTGTACACACAGACTTACGTATGGGTTGCGGCGGCTGCGTGTGTAAGGAGCCGGCCCGGATGAGCGCCAGCAGAGCTCTGAGATGCTGCGGCGGTATGCGCGGCCGAGCGCGCAGGGCTTGCTCGCGCACTGCCAGCACCAGCTGCGCCCACGCTGTACACACAGACTTACGTATGGGTTGCGGCGGCTGCGTGTGTAAGGAGCCGGCCCGGATGAGCGCCAGCAGAGCTCTGAGATGCTGCGGCGGTATGCGCGGCCGAGCGCGCAGGGCTTGCTCGCGCACTGCCAGCACCAGCTGCGCCCACGCTGTACACACAGACTTACGTATGGGTTGCGGCGGCTGCGTGTGTAAGGAGCCGGCCCGGATGAGCGCCAGCAGAGCTCTGAGATGCTGCGGCGGTATGCGCGGCCGAGCGCGCAGGGCTTGCTCGCGCACTGCCAGCACCAGCTGCGCCCACGCTGTACACACAGACTTACGTATGGGTTGCGGCGGCTGCGTGTGTAAGGAGCCGGCCCGGATGAGCGCCAGCAGAGCTCTGAGATGCTGCGGCGGTATGCGCGGCCGAGCGCGCAGGGCTTGCTCGCGCACTGCCAGCACCAGCTGCGCCCACGCTGTACACACAGACTTACGTATGGGTTGCGGCGGCTGCGTGTGTAAGGAGCCGGCCCGGATGAGCGCCAGCAGAGCTCTGAGATGCTGCGGCGGTATGCGCGGCCGAGCGCGCAGGGCTTGCTCGCGCACTGCCAGCACCAGCTGCGCCCACGCTGTACACACAGACTTACGTATGGGTTGCGGCGGCTGCGTGTGTAAGGAGCCGGCCCGGATGAGCGCCAGCAGAGCTCTGAGATGCTGCGGCGGTATGCGCGGCCGAGCGCGCAGGGCTTGCTCGCGCACTGCCAGCACCAGCTGCGCCCACGCTGTACACACAGACTTACGTATGGGTTGCGGCGGCTGCGTGTGTAAGGAGCCGGCCCGGATGAGCGCCAGCAGAGCTCTGAGATGCTGCGGCGGTATGCGCGGCCGAGCGCGCAGGGCTTGCTCGCGCACTGCCAGCACCAGCTGCGCCCACGCTGTACACACAGACTTACGTATGGGTTGCGGCGGCTGCGTGTGTAAGGAGCCGGCCCGGATGAGCGCCAGCAGAGCTCTGAGATGCTGCGACGGTATGCGCGGCCGAGCGCGCAGGGCTTGCTCGCGCACTGCCAGCACCAGCTGCGCCCACGCTGTACACACAGACTTACGTATGGGTTGCGGCGGCTGCGTGTGTAAGGAGCAGGCCCGGATGAGCGCCAGCAGAGCTCTGAGATGCTGCGGCGGTATGCGCGGCCGAGCGCGCAGGGCTTGCTCGCGCACTGCCAGCACCAGCTGCGCCCACGCTGTACACACAGACTTACGTATGGGTTGCGGCGGCTGCGTGTGTAAGGAGCCGGCCCGGATGAGCGCCAGCAGAGCTCTGAGATGCTGCGGCGGTATGCGCGGCCGAGCGCGCAGGGCTTGCTCGCGCACTGCCAGCACCAGCTGCGCCCACGCTGTACACACAGACTTACGTATGGGTTGCGGCGGCTGCGTGTGTAAGGAGCCGGCCCGGATGAGCGCCAGCAGAGCTCTGAGATGCTGCGGCGGTATGCGCGGCCGAGCGCGCAGGGCTTGCTCGCGCACTGCCAGCACCAGCTGCGCCCACGCTGTACACACAGACTTACGTATGGGTTGCGGCGGCTGCGTGTGTAAGGAGCCGGCCCGGATGAGCGCCAGCAGAGCTCTGAGATGCTGCGGCGGTATGCGCGGCCGAGCGCGCAGGGCTTGCTCGCGCACTGCCAGCACCAGCTGCGCCCACGCTGTACACACAGACTTACGTATGGGTTGCGGCGGCTGCGTGTGTAAGGAGCCGGCCCGGATGAGCGCCAGCAGAGCTCTGAGATGCTGCGGCGGTATGCGCGGCCGAGCGCGCAGGGCTTGCTCGCGCACTGCCAGCACCAGCTGCGCCCACGCTGTACACACAGACTTACGTATGGGTTGCGGCGGCTGCGTGTGTAAGGAGCCGGCCCGGATGAGCGCCAGCAGAGCTCTGAGATGCTGCGGCGGTATGCGCGGCCGAGCGCGCAGGGCTTGCTCGCGCACTGCCAGCACCAGCTGCGCCCACGCTGTACACACAGACTTACGTATGGGTTGCGGCGGCTGCGTGTGTAAGGAGCCGGCCCGGATGAGCGCCAGCAGAGCTCTGAGATGCTGCGGCGGTATGCGCGGCCGAGCGCGCAGGGCTTGCTCGCGCACTGCCAGCACCAGCTGCGCCCACGCTGTACACACAGACTTACGTATGGGTTGCGGCGGCTGCGTGTGTAAGGAGCCGGCCCGGATGAGCGCCAGCAGAGCTCTGAGATGCTGCGGCGGTATGCGCGGCCGAGCGCGCAGGGCTTGCTCGCGCACTGCCAGCACCAGCTGCGTCCACGCTGTACACACAGACTTACGTATGGGTTGCGGCGGCTGCGTGTGTAAGGAGCCGGCCCGGATGAGCGCCAGCAGAGCTCTGAGATGCTGCGGCGGTATGCGCGGCCGAGCGCGCAGGGCTTGCTCGCGCACTGCCAGCACCAGCTGCGCCCACGCTGTACACACAGACTTACGTATGGGTTGCGGCGGCTGCGTGTGTAAGGAGCCGGCCCGGATGAGCGCCAGCAGAGCTCTGAGATGCTGCGGCGGTATGCGCGGCCGAGCGCGCAGGGCTTGCTCGCGCACTGCCAGCACCAGCTGCGCCCACGCTGTACACACAGACTTACGTATGGGTTGCGGCGGCTGCGTGTGTAAGGAGCCGGCCCGGATGAGCGCCAGCAGAGCTCTGAGATGCTGCGGCGGTATGCGCGGCCGAGCGCGCAGGGCTTGCTCGCGCACTGCCAGCACCAGCTGCGCCCACGCTGTACACACAGACTTACGTATGGGTTGCGGCGGCTGCGTGTGTAAGGAGCCGGCCCGGATGAGCGCCAGCAGAGCTCTGAGATGCTGCGGCGGTATGCGCGGCCGAGCGCGCAGGGCTTGCTCGCGCACTGCCAGCACCAGCTGCGCCCACGCTGTACACACAGACTTACGTATGGGTTGCGGCGGCTGCGTGTGTAAGGAGCCGGCCCGGATGAGCGCCAGCAGAGCTCTGAGATGCTGCGGCGGTATGCGCGGCCGAGCGCGCAGGGCTTGCTCGCGCACTGCCAGCACCAGCTGCGCCCACGCTGTACACACAGACTTACGTATGGGTTGCGGCGGCTGCGTGTGTAAGGAGCCGGCCCGGATGAGCGCCAGCAGAGCTCTGAGATGCTGCGGCGGTATGCGCGGCCGAGCGCGCAGGGCTTGCTCGCGCACTGCCAGCACCAGCTGCGCCCACGCTGTACACACAGACTTACGTATGGGTTGCGGCGGCTGCGTGTGTAAGGAGCCGGCCCGGATGAGCGCCAGCAGAGCTCTGAGATGCTGCGGCGGTATGCGCGGCCGAGCGCGCAGGGCTTGCTCGCGCACTGCCAGCACCAGCTGCGCCCACGCTGTACACACAGACTTACGTATGGGTTGCGGCGGCTGCGTGTGTAAGGAGCCGGCCCGGATGAGCGCCAGCAGAGCTCTGAGATGCTGCGGCGGTATGCGCGGCCGAGCGCGCAGGGCTTGCTCGCGCACTGCCAGCACCAGCTGCGCCCACGCTGTACACACAGACTTACGTATGGGTTGCGGCGGCTGCGTGTGTAAGGAGCCGGCCCGGATGAGCGCCAGCAGAGCTCTGAGATGCTGCGGCGGTATGCGCGGCCGAGCGCGCAGGGCTTGCTCGCGCACTGCCAGCACCAGCTGCGCCCACGCTGTACACACAGACTTACGTATGGGTTGCGGCGGCTGCGTGTGTAAGGAGCCGGCCCGGATGAGCGCCAGCAGAGCTCTGAGATGCTGCGGCGGTATGCGCGGCCGAGCGCGCAGGGCTTGCTCGCGCACTGCCAGCACCAGCTGCGCCCACGCTGTACACACAGACTTACGTATGGGTTGCGGCGGCTGCGTGTGTAAGGAGCCGGCCCGGATGAGCGCCAGCAGAGCTCTGAGATGCTGCGGCGGTATGCGCGGCCGAGCGCGCAGGGCTTGCTCGCGCACTGCCAGCACCAGCTGCGCCCACGCTGTACACACAGACTTACGTATGGGTTGCGGCGGCTGCGTGTGTAAGGAGCCGGCCCGGATGAGCGCCAGCAGAGCTCTGAGATGCTGCGGCGGTATGCGCGGCCGAGCGCGCAGGGCTTGCTCGCGCACTGCCAGCACCAGCTGCGCCCACGCTGTACACACAGACTTACGTATGGGTTGCGGCGGCTGCGTGTGTAAGGAGCCGGCCCGGATGAGCGCCAGCAGAGCTCTGAGATGCTGCGGCGGTATGCGCGGCCGAGCGCGCAGGGCTTGCTCGCGCACTGCCAGCACCAGCTGCGCCCACGCTGTACACACAGACTTACGTATGGGTTGCGGCGGCTGCGTGTGTAAGGAGCCGGCCCGGATGAGCGCCAGCAGAGCTCTGAGATGCTGCGGCGGTATGCGCGGCCGAGCGCGCAGGGCTTGCTCGCGCACTGCCAGCACCAGCTGCGCCCACGCTGTACACACAGACTTACGTATGGGTTGCGGCGGCTGCGTGTGTAAGGAGCCGGCCCGGATGAGCGCCAGCAGAGCTCTGAGATGCTGCGGCGGTATGCGCGGCCGAGCGCGCAGGGCTTGCTCGCGCACTGCCAGCACCAGCTGCGCCCACGCTGTACACACAGACTTACGTATGGGTTGCGGCGGCTGCGTGTGTAAGGAGCCGGCCCGGATGAGCGCCAGCAGAGCTCTGAGATGCTGCGGCGGTATGCGCGGCCGAGCGCGCAGGGCTTGCTCGCGCACTGCCAGCACCAGCTGCGCCCACGCTGTACACACAGACTTACGTATGGGTTGCGGCGGCTGCGTGTGTAAGGAGCCGGCCCGGATGAGCGCCAGCAGAGCTCTGAGATGCTGCGGCGGTATGCGCGGCCGAGCGCGCAGGGCTTGCTCGCGCACTGCCAGCACCAGCTGCGCCCACGCTGTACACACAGACTTACGTATGGGTTGCGGCGGCTGCGTGTGTAAGGAGCCGGCCCGGATGAGCGCCAGCAGAGCTCTGAGATGCTGCGGCGGTATGCGCGGCCGAGCGCGCAGGGCTTGCTCGCGCACTGCCAGCACCAGCTGCGCCCACGCTGTACACACAGACTTACGTATGGGTTGCGGCGGCTGCGTGTGTAAGGAGCCGGCCCGGATGAGCGCCAGCAGAGCTCTGAGATGCTGCGGCGGTATGCGCGGCCGAGCGCGCAGGGCTTGCTCGCGCACTGCCAGCACCAGCTGCGCCCACGCTGTACACACAGACTTACGTATGGGTTGCGGCGGCTGCGTGTGTAAGGAGCCGGCCCGGATGAGCGCCAGCAGAGCTCTGAGATGCTGCGGCGGTATGCGCGGCCGAGCGCGCAGGGCTTGCTCGCGCACTGCCAGCACCAGCTGCGCCCACGCTGTACACACAGACTTACGTATGGGTTGCGGCGGCTGCGTGTGTAAGGAGCCGGCCCGGATGAGCGCCAGCAGAGCTCTGAGATGCTGCGGCGGTATGCGCGGCCGAGCGCGCAGGGCTTGCTCGCGCACTGCCAGCACCAGCTGCGCCCACGCTGTACACACAGACTTACGTATGGGTTGCGGCGGCTGCGTGTGTAAGGAGCCGGCCCGGATGAGCGCCAGCAGAGCTCTGAGATGCTGCGGCGGTATGCGCGGCCGAGCGCGCAGGGCTTGCTCGCGCACTGCCAGCACCAGCTGCGCCCACGCTGTACACACAGACTTACGTATGGGTTGCGGCGGCTGCGTGTGTAAGGAGCCGGCCCGGATGAGCGCCAGCAGAGCTCTGAGATGCTGCGGCGGTATGCGCGGCCGAGCGCGCAGGGCTTGCTCGCGCACTGCCAGCACCAGCTGCCGAGCTGCGCGCCCGCCGCCCACGCTGTACGCAAACGCAAACGTTGCAGTATTCGTTTTTGCCATATTAGTCGTAAAATCGACAACCGTTGGGGTAAACAAGTTCTAGAGTGGAGACCGCGTCTCGGCAAACGTAGTGTAGGCCGTCCTCAGGCACGGTGGAGTGACGATTTGCGCAGGACGGCTGGCAGAAACTGGATGCGAGAAGCCGAAAATAGATCTAGTGACGTGCAATTGGAGAGGCCTATGTCCAGCAATGGACTGCATCAGGCTGTTGATGATGATGATGATTCTTTTTTATGAAGAAAGAAAGAAAACACCTATATTTGGCAAAAAAAAAGAAGAAAAAGGAGATCAGCAGTCTAACTGGTTGAAACTGAATAGCAGTATTTCACACGGAACGACTGCCTGTCTGATCTGCCACAACCCATTAACTATGTAACATGATTCCTTCGTGCCTCTGAAACCACGACCATCCATAGCTCTTTGACTGTCGCTACGGGAAGTCAGAGGCCAGAAAATCTGACACCAGTCATGTCAAGTGGTACTGATTGGCTACCCAGTTACTGGTTTGTAGAGGTCAAGAGCATCCGGTTAGTCTGGAAGCCGACCAGCATAGCTGTGAAACGGCTAGGAAAATTATTGAATGAAAGAGTTCAACTTACGGTGGTTCGAACAGGAATGTTTCCAGGACTTTGGGTAGGGTTTCCCAAAATTCTTTATACTCTTCAGGTTGTTCTCTCGCTAGCGGCAACCCTGTTCCTAATACCTATAACAAAAAATATTGTAAACGTATTATAACAACTGTATACAGTGTGTTAACCTGAAAAGGGAGCATAGTACTAATGATTATAAATAAAATAAAAATCATTTATTTCAGAAAAAAGTCCATAGACAAGGCAAGGTCGTTAGTTGCGACTATTAATTACAATTATTTACCAAATAGTTATCAACACTTGCCTCTAATATAATAGATATTATACAATTAAGAACTATTTAGAAGATACTAGGGGCGGACCACCCTTAACATTTAGGGGAATAAAAATAGATGTTGTCCGATTCGCCACCCTAGCCGATATGCACGCTAAGATTCACGAAAATCGGTTCGCCGTTTCGGGGGAGTTCAACCACAAACACCGTCACACGAGAATTTTATATATAACATTTTACCTGTAATAAAAGTGATGAGATCTGTGCAACCTCATCCATTTGTTCCGCCGATTTGCGTCGGTTGTCTTGACCATATTTCTGTACTGCTGTGTGTAGCGCCTAGAAAATATTAACACATCAATAACGACAAAAATAATTTATCATATAATGTTAATTAGGGGCCTTCCATAAAATACATCACACGAATATCATGATTTTTGACCACCCCTCCCCCGTCCTTGTCACAGCTGGTCACATTTGTGAGACCCTGAGAAATTGTAAAATATGTGACGTCACACTGGGGATGGCCCCTTGTCGTTTGACAAGACTAGACTAGAGACTTTGATTAAAAATTAAAATAGATTTTGAAATGTGACGTCACGCAATTTAGGACCCCTTCTACCCTCTTATCACACAATGTCACACTTCGTCGACCCCTCCCTCCCCCTTAACGCGTGACGTTATTTATGGATGGCCCCTTACTTTGCGTAGGTACTATTATAAGTTAAAAAAAATGAATTTACGATGACTTTACACTTTACTTTACTTTGTCGCCGCGAGTTACGACGACGGACACAGCGCTACTATAGACTGTACTACTGTACGTCCTACCGGTGCGACGTTACAATGTTACTGTCCCGCGACACCCTTGTGAGCGCGGCGAACTATTTCTGGTACGACAACGTAACCTATCATGTACATCGACTTTTAGACGCTGCCGTTGCAGCTACGTGCTCTATGCTTTAACACTGTCATATTGAAATAATTACCAATAGTAAATGAGGTAGGACATCTCTCGCAGCCTGCGGCGCGGCGCGGTACAGCGCAGCCGCCGCCGCCAGGCAGCGCGGGGCTGCGCCCCCGGGCCGCTCGCTGCATGACGCCGCTAGAGACGTTAGTGCGTTGAATAGGGCTGGAAGCAGCTCGTGGCGTTGGAGGGCTTCCTGGAGACGGTTAAATTTTAAAAAGATATTTCAGAGGGAAGAAACAAAACTATTTATTTAGCACACAGATACAGTGTAAGAACAAAAATAATGAGACTTTTTAGAGAAATTTAAAACAATAAAATTGAATGCCTCACGACTAAATAAATACAGTTCAGATGCCAGACAATAACTAGTTGCCTGATTCTGATTCTGGTGTTAAACTGAACCTTACGTATAAAAAATAGGAAGGTCATACACATCACCAACCCGACATCTAAAAGAATTCATCTCACTAGTAGTAGAATAAATGCAGCAATGTTTGTTGATTTTATTATAATAATATACAGGATTTTTTTTTGTATTCAGTGCACGAATATTGAAAAATTAAACTTGAACGACTTTTTATTAAATATAGTGGGTAATTTATATAAAAATAAAGTTATCGTAACAAAAGATGTTACTTACAAACTGACTTTATGGTTACTCGCCGCGCGTTAAAAGCTTTAGGAAAATACCCCAAAAACCAAGTAAAATACTTATAGTATAGGTCACCTTGTGCACTATGTCGAGGCAGTGTAGCGCGTGCAGGCTGACGGGCGCCGCCTGCGCCAGCGAGTCGAGCGCGGAGGCGGCGGCCGAGGGCTCCGTGCCGCACACGCGCGCCAGGCACGCACCCAGCCGCGCCACGTCCGCCGGCGTCAACCTGCGCCCGCGGAATACTATTTTATCTATTTCTACTTTGTGTGCAATACTGGTACAGTCTGTTGTCAACATTATCTGACCCACCCTAAAAACAAAAGCATTTGGACTTAGTACCTGTAAAATAAAGGTTTATTCAATGCAATGAATTTTGGAAAAAGTTAACCTATTAGTGAAAGACCAAAAAGGATTTAGAGAAAATCAAACTATTAATATGGCATTGTTTGATTTTTTGTATAGAGTTATGCAAAAATGTTGATAAGACCAACCCTGTTTGCACAATATTCTGTGATATGACCCAAGCCTTCGATTACGTAAGGCATGATATTCTCTTAGATAAAATGGAGGCATACGGTGTTAGAGGCAACGTTCTAAAACTGTTTGAATCATATTTAGACAACAGAAAACAACTCACAGAAATATCCTCAATAAATACAAAAACTAAACGTGAAGAAATATTCCAATCACATGAACGTGTAATTAAATATGGAGTTCCTCAAGGCAGTGTGTTCGGCCCTCTAATGTTCATATTGTATATAAATGACCTACCTAAATCTGTTGATCAACCTGTAATCCTCTTTGCTGACGACAGTACCGTAACAATTCGTTGTGATACTAAAGACAAATATAAAACTGATATTAATAACTCTCTTACATCAATAATAAAATATTTGGATAACAATAATTTAAAGATAAATCTCAATAAAACTAATATTATGCATTTCAGTCAACGCTTACCAACTTTATCTGATCTTAAGGTCGAATATAATGACAAAATAATTCAAGAAGTCAAAACTGCTAAATTCCTCGGTGTAACTATTGACAATAAGTTAAATTGGAAAAACACGTTGAAATTTTGAGAAAAAAAATTAGTAACTCCACCTATGCCCTACACAAATTAGTCCCTGTGCTTAACACTGGCGCATTGTTAACAGCTTACCACGGCCTAGTTTCATCGCACCTAAGGTACGGAATTATCTTTTGGGGCAATTCGACTAACGAGGATATACCTTTCAAAGCCCAAAAACGGTGTATTAGGACGATGTTTAAATTAAGCTCAACTGACAGCTGTAAACCATATTTGATTAATTATAACATTCTGACGTTACCGTCTCTGTACATATTCGAAGTTGTCATGTTTGTAAAATGTAATCGGCACCTATTTCCACGCATGGCAGACAAAGTCAGTCGCGTCAGACGCGATAACACTATGCTTTGCTCACATGGTTCCAAAACAGCCCTAATGCGAAAGACTGTATTTTGCATGGCGCCTTTAATATTTAATAAACTTCCTAAGGGATGGAGGGAATTAAGCGCACATATACTAAAAAAGCGGCTAAAATTATATCTAGTTGGGAAAGCATACTACAGTATTTTAGAATTTTTAAATGACAAAGTGTAATAAATATGACGAATGTAACAAATATTTACTGACATTTTAATTATAGGTACAATTTAATTCAAATTTTTAATTTATTGTTTAAATTTAATTTTTAGTTTGTGTGAAAATTTAATAATGTTTTTAGCCTTGTTTAAATACCTAATGACTTTACTTACCTGTTTACATATTTGTATGCCACAAAGGCCGAACATGACGGATCTTTTTTGTTTATGAACAACCTGCATGCCTTATATGTATACTCATGTTTCTACAAATAACAAATAAAAAAAAGACAAGTGCTCGAGGACTCGATGAACAAATACAATAATTATACAAACACGCAAATTTAATCTTTCTACCGTTAACATTAGGTTATATATTACTACTTGTTGATCATTTCACCTTCAAGACTTAGGTAAGATAAAGTAAGTAAATGCTCATATATTTCCAAATTAATATACATTTTATATTAGTATTCCATTACCAGAACTGAACAGTCATATCTGCCGCTACATAAGACATGGCATAAAGAAACATCATCTGTAGAAAAAGGCGTCTAGACTTCAAATACATCAATTTAACAGCCCTACAGGAGTCATTAGAGGTTATGGAGAAACGATTTACAAATGTATGTGCGCGGTCACTGCTATTAGGCGTAGTGTAACTTTTGTCACTTAGATGAATTTACTATCTACCTCACGAACAACCAAATATGTTTTACTTAGTATCCAATCAAATTCTTGGTAAATTATAAATTCTGTGAACTTGAAAGTTTTTTATTATACCCACCTGTTTACAAGTTATCGAGCGTAGATCATATTGGTCGTTCTTTAATAATGCAAGCAATATTGTAGGAATGATAACAAATGAAAAAATATACTGATAACAGGTAGCCTGTGTTTTTGAACCAATTTATTATATAGCCGCCAATCCGGCATCAAACAGCTAAGCCACGAGAACTTACTGCTAATGCGCGAAATTAAAGATTCCGTTATAATTATATAGTGTGACTCAAAAGCTTTTCAACTTTAATGTCAACGAGATAATGATTAAAATAGCTTAATACAATGATACGCTTACCTTAACGTTACGTGTTAAAGATCAAATTTGCGTGTCGGTATAGTTATTGTATTTGTTCATCGAGTCCTCGAGCACTTGTCTAATAAGCTCATAAAAATTGAATAAACTCTAATGTTACAGGCAGAGGGTCCAAATTGGTTTGTTTTTAGGGTGGGTCAGATAATGTTGACAACAGACTGTATATGGCCGGACTTAATGCAACAAGGCATTCTGTACCAGTCAACCCTTTAGAGATAAATAATACAAGAGCAGTAACGAGCAGTGGTGGCCGAGTGGTAACGGCCCCGACTTACGAATTGCAGGTCGCGGGTTCAAACCCAGCCAGGCGCATTACTTTGTGTAATTAATTTCATCACCACTGCTCTCATAACGGTGAAGGAAAACATCGTGAGGAAACCGGCATGTCTTAGAACCAAAAATTCGAAAACATGTGACATTAACCAACCCGCACTGGGCCCGCGTGCTGGATTATGGCCTATTCCCTCTCCTAGAGAGGAGGCCTGAGTCCCAGCAGTGGAAACGTTAAAAGGCTGATTATGCTTATGCTAATACAAGGTGTATCAAGGTGTTTTTTTTTGTATTTCAGACCAAAGCGCGTGGTCCCATTTCTCGGGCAACTGTAGCACCGCGCGCGCTCATTGGTCAAATCAAATAGCGTGCGCTTCCTGTTACACACTTCCGTCCCATTTCACGAATTCACTCCCACAAATTGCAGGAAAGCGAGAGGAAAGATGTTACACATAAAAAAGTTTTCGTTTTTATACATTTTTTTCCTTATAGTTTCGGATATGATAATTCACGCCCAGTTGAAAATTTACCTGTCATCACCTGCCTAGCCTTTTTCTTGTTTTTGGCTCCCAGTTTAGCCAGATTCAGCTGAATACTAGTATAAATTACGTGGAGCGGCTGCCTACCAGACCTCCAAAACTCATTAACTGGGGAACACGGTACTCCTTGGCAAGACTGGTGTCAGATTTTCTGGCTTCTGACAATCCGTAACGACTGCCAAAGATCTCCAAATGACAGCCGGGACCAACGGCTTAACGTGCTTTCCGAGGCACGGAGAAGTCTCGCACACACAGAGCAACCTCGGCAAGCGTTGCTTAACCTCGGAGATCGCCCCGTGCGGCTGTTATAATTTAGCCACGAGCTTCTCCTTGAAAATTCACCTGTATGTATGTATAGCATAATTATCTAATAAACGATACTCACGTAGTTCGTATATGTTGGAAGATGAGCGGGAAGATTTGCACCAGCGTCGTGAGGAAGTTCAGCGATGGCGCGTATACTTCGACAGGTTTACCATCCTCTGATGCTGTGGAGGAAATAAACGTATTATATGCTGGGAGCGCCCCGCGGTTTCTCCCGCGTACTTCCCGTTCCCGTGGGAATACGGGAATAAAATATAGCCTATGACAATCGCAAATAATGTGGCTTTTTACTGGTAAAATAACTTTCAAAATTGGTTATGTAGATCCAGAGATTACCTCTACAACAGCACAAACTTTACCTCGTGTTAATAAATCTTTATCCTTCTCCAGGATCCCATTTGTTTCTGTACCAAAAACCATTAAAATCAGCTATTTAGGTAAAAATCTCACTTCCGCATTTTTAAAAGTAAAGATGAGCATGTCCTGAAGTAGGCGATAGCATTTTCAACCCGGAAGGTTGTTTCTTCTAGGTAATTTTCTATCAAACTGGTCTTCTGGTCTTTCTTTTTCTTTCTTTCTTCTTTCTTAAATTATAAATGCGGAAGTGAGACTTTTGCGTAGATTGTCCATGACCGGCCCCTGGAGAAGTTGGAACTTTGACTCGTTTTTTGAGCCCTTTATTGTAGTCCAATTACAGATTTGGCGATCGGGTTATGTTTACTTACGCGGAAGGTCGGAGGGCGATGCGGCCGCTATGTTGGTCCAGGCGGCCCAGGCGGCGCCCCACACGCGCCGCTGCAGCCCGGCCTCCAGCTCGGCGGCGCGCCCGGCCGCTGACACCACTTCTTGGAACGACTTCAGGGCGCCCACTGACACCTGACGGGAGACGAGCAACTTGTTTACTTACGCGGAAGGTCGGAGGGCGATGCGGCCGCTATGTTGGTCCAGGCGGCCCAGGCGGCGCCCCACACGCGCCGCTGCAGCCCGGCCTCCAGCTCGGCGGCGCGCCCGGCCGCTGACACCACTTCTTGGAACGACTTCAGGGCGCCCACTGACACCTGACGGGAGACGAGCAACTTGTTTACTTACGCGGAAGGTCGGAGGGCGATGCGGCCGCTATGTTGGTCCAGGCGGCCCAGGCGGCGCCCCACACGCGCCGCTGCAGCCCGGCCTCCAGCTCGGCGGCGCGCCCGGCCGCTGACACCACTTCTTGGAACGACTTCAGGGCGCCCACTGACACCTGACGGGAGACGAGCAACTTGTTTACTTACGCGGAAGGTCGGAGGGCGATGCGGCCGCTATGTTGGTCCAGGCGGCCCAGGCGGCGCCCCACACGCGCCGCTGCAGCCCGGCC
Source organism: Hecatera dysodea (assembly GCA_905332915.2). Lineage (NCBI taxonomy): Eukaryota > Metazoa > Arthropoda > Insecta > Lepidoptera > Noctuidae > Hecatera > Hecatera dysodea. Next base: position 11,665,772 of record HG995313.1, on the reverse strand, counting down.
TCCAGCTCGGCGGCGCGCCCGGCCGCTGACACCACTTCTTGGAACGACTTCAGGGCGCCCACTGACACCTGAGAGGAGACAACCAACTTTTTCCACTAAACTATTCACTAAATACATACAGTGAAGATATTTAGGGGATTGAAACTCTCAGAACTTTTTTAACCTTTCAAATAGCGCATAGATGTGCTCATGTGACAGGAACACGAAAGTCAGAATCTATAAGACATGATCCCCTCACCTCGTGACTCCTCCTGAGCGCGAAGTCAGTGATATAGTCCAGGAGAGCTGTCCAGGATCTGTTGAAGTCTCCCACGGTCGTGAGCAGCTGGAAGCGCGAGTGGAACACCCGGGACACGCCTGACAGCGTCAGCACCTGACGACAACACAATTTAGCTTTTATTTGTGAAGCATCATCATATTCCTGGTCTTATCCATGTTAGTTGTCGACGCAACACGGTTCTTTCTTTCAATCTGTCTTGTCAGCCGTCATGTCATCAATAACTCTCTTATCTTTTATATCACTCCTTACACAATTCATCCATTTTTTCTTTGGCCTCCTTCTCCTTCTCCATCACTTCACATTTATATTCATAACTATTTATTTGCGAAGAATATTCGCTTAACAAGAAACACCCAGAGAATACGGTAAGATGTCAACTAGGATTTCAACTAGGACATTAATGTTCAGTGCTGCTATTGATATAGATTAATCAAAAGGATTAAGAAAAAGATCCACAAATAAATAACAGCCGCTTTGGTTCTGTCCGTTATTTGTCCTAGTGTCGATAATTGAATTCATTTCGAATTATTATTTCTAATACTTAAAGTTATAAATTCGACCAAAGTACCGGTATTGTTTATATAAAAGAAACTCTCTAGAGTTATGTCCTTAAGCTGTCTTTTAGAACGCCCACAAGAATTTCTCCACACGTATGGTCGCTTTATCAATAAATTCAAAGAACATTTTTTTTACCAGTACTTTCAAAAGTTTAAACGCACTTGTTCTTAAAATTGTATGTAATATGTCTAGTGTGTGTGGAATAAATGTGATCTTTACTATTCTTAAAAAAGTCCTTAACATAGTAAAAAAAAAATAACTCGGTGGATAGGCAGTCCAACATTACGCCATAGAATAAGACAATCAAATGAAACAAACCTGTGTCTCTGCCCACTGCTTTTGCGCGGTGTTCCTTGTATGATGTATCAAGATATGGTCTCCGGTGTCCACCTTTTCTGAACTAGCTATATTTGATTGCTTTTGAACCTAAAGAAGAAAATGTAAACTCGTTATTAAGTTATATTTTTTAGTTAATGTGAATGATTTTTTAAGGACCGCTGTGGGAAGGCCATATTGGAAGGCAGTGTCAGACTGACTAAAACCCACCTGAGATCCTCCTAGTGCCCGCAGCGTTCCAGCGCCGCGGTCACTCGAACAAATTCCGCAATCTAGTGTGATCCACCACATTAGTTGGGGTCACAATCACAGTTCAACACTACTTTGTCGAAAAATAATTATAATTTGTTCGTGTGCCCACAACTCGTCGTTTTATGTAGCGAACTTGGATACGAGTTGTGGCGTTAAATAAATAAGCGAGTGTTCTGCGCAACGTTCCCTTTAATACTAACTTTCTAATATTATAGTTATGCCTTATGTTATAATATACGCTACTACATACAATATAGGTCCACTACACAATAAGAATGCAAAGGTTAAAAAATCGGAATCCAATAGCCGAATATCACTAGGGAGGCAAAAACTGTCCACATAGAATAAGTTTTTTGATCTGTAGTTTAGTCTATGGTAAAAAAATGAGGGTATTAAAATGCCGTTATTACTCATTTGTTTAGCTTGACCTGAGAATAACTTTTAGTTAATAAATATCAGTTTTTTTTTCTCAAGTTTAACTATTGTCTTTCGAATAAGCCTATTTTTATCTCAGTATGACAAAACGTTTGAGAGATATGTTATTTTTTTGTACTCGTATAAGGAATATTAAAAAAAAATGACTGCCACATAGCAGGGAAGTGCATTGGACCCAAGCTTAGAGTGTAATTGTACTTCAAAATAGTTTATATTTAAGTATTAGTTATAACAGTATCCCGAACATACTGTATAACTTAGGTTTTAATCTGAAAATGTTACCTGCTCCAGCATCGGGAACAACACAGCCAGCAAGGCTCTCCATGCTGGCTTGCTGAGTAGAGTTCCGTGGGCTCCTATGCAGCTGAACAGCGTCTGGCTGGCGGCGCGACGTACTGGAGCCCGGGGCTCCGTACATAACTCACCTGGGGATAAAACAAGGGGTAAAACAACAAGGAATTCGACAGGAAAGGGTAGTTATTGTAAACGTCGCTGACTAAAGCACCCTTTTGATTTCATTTCCCTTCATATTTTTGAGGCTATTGACGCATGGCGAAGACCGCGCCATCTAGTGTTGCAAATTCGGCACTTTTCCCGTATAAATAGTTGACAGTGAAGCTTCTGTGCTGCCACCTATAATTCCTGCTTGTTCCTTTTAAGCAATTAACAAACGAGAGGTAGTCGGTATAACGTCATTTGACCAAACTTCTGAAGGCTTTGGTCACAGTTGACCTTCACGAGCTTTTTGTGGACAACCGGTGTATGTCTTTCTATATTTGGCGACACAATACTTGACAGAGGGTTACGAAATGTGATTGTTGTCTTTTTAGAGCATCTTATATGAATAATGCTGCTTTTTTGTGGAGTGGAAATCATTAAAGACATCTCCCGCTCTGGGAGGAGAGTCAGACTCTTACTGGCTAAAATCCACTCGTGTTCCTCGTAATGCCCGCAGCGTTCCAGGGCCGCGGTGTCTCTTTGGAACAATTCCGTAACCCTAGCAGGCACTACCCGTCAATTATGCTGACATCAGTCAGAGGCGCGCGTGGAACACGACGCGCCTGTGCCCCGGGCCTGGTTGCTATCGGAAGGCGAGCCACCCATAGCTCGCCATCCGCAGACCTGCGCCTACTTCTCCAGCAGGGCAACTGGAGGGGGGGCGTGAGGTTCCCCTCTCGCCTGCTCGTTAAGGATCATACTGGTATCGGGCTACTCACTAAGTCTGATGTAGAGACACATCCACAGCTTGTCTAGCGGCGGTAACTCGGCGTGGTTGGGCACCTCGGGGCACACGGCCGTGTCGTTCGCTAGCGCCGCCACCAACTTGTCCCGGTTGTGGTATAAGTAGTCTGATATGTTCCACTGCAAAGGTATGCTTTAAATTAGTATGAGTTTAGGTATAAAATATATGGAGTCAATTAAATTTAGCAAGTACGGTCCCACAGCTGATCAAAGACCTCCCCCAAGGTCTTCCAGGAACTAATCTCTCAGGCCTCATCGAACCACCTCGGTATAAGGTCAAGTCAACTCACCACCACTTTCTGTGCTAACCCTGAAGCCGCTGTTCATCATCAGGCACTTCTTCCTTTGTTTACTCATTGTGTATAACTTACGGTTACGAGGTTATTTTTTTAAAATTGAAATTAATGCGTGATAAACAAACCGTTCGCGTTCCAGTTATTAGATAATATTGTTAAAGATCCGAAGTTATGAATAACAGTTTCCCATGAAAATAAGATAGAAAATATAGTATTATTTTATCTTATTTTCATGAGAAATTTCCATCATAGTATTTCTAAACATCTACGAGGAGCTTGTGACCAAAGCTAGCCATATGGGTCGATCCGACAGTTTAAGCAACGCTTGCCAAGTATGGTCTGTGGATGGGTGACCATCTTAACATACCGAAGTTCCTCGGAAAGCACGTTAAGCCGTTGGACCCGGCTGTCATTTGTACATCATTTTCTTTGTGTCTAATATAGTAGGAAAAGACTAGGCAGATGATGAGTAGTTCTAAATATGTTTCTGCAGAAACGCCTCCTCACCATAAGTCCAACAGCAGTGAGACTGATATTCAGCTCCTTGGTCTGCATGGCGAAGGCGGCTGCCGCAGCTAGGACCTGCCGCAGGCACCTGGGCCCCGCGCAGCCCAGCAGGTCACCCGCTACCACTTGTGCGCACTGGAACGCCGAGCGGATCAGTTGTTCACTGCAAGAAAATATAAATTTATTACGAAAAAAAAAAAAAAACAAATGAACGGACCTCCTTTATTTATTTAATCTGTTTTTAATTTGTTTTTCGTTTCGTAACGTAGTTAACGTGGAAGTATAGTTGGCAGCACAGGTCAAATGACCTGTGCTGCCAACTGTACGATATTGTGATATGTTTTTGTATTGTCTTTATTTTCTGTTTTATATTGTACCTTTTTGTTGTTTATTCTAAACAAAATATAAAAATAAAATTTTGATGCTAGTAAATTCATACAAAACGTTTTGGAAATACTTTCATTGTGCATACAGCTAAGCAGTGGAATTCCTTGCCAGAGTCTGTGTTTCCTGATAACTGCAACCTGAGTTTCTTTAAGTCAAGAGTGAATAGGTTACTTCTGGACAAGCGTGCTCCATCATCGACCACACAATCGCTTTCCACCAAGTGAGTGAGATTGTGGTCAGCCATAGGTCTATCAATAATTAAATAAGGCGCTAAATTGCGAGCTATATATGAGTTTGTTAAATGATTTTTTATTTTATTTTTTTATTTAAAAAAGGAACAACAAACAGCTACAATATAAAACACAGAAGACAAAGACAATACAGAAAACATATCACAATATTGTAGCCCACAACGCTGTTCACAGATAGGCAGTAGGATACATAAAAAAAAATCACTGGGGTGATAGATACGTGACACTTAATAAAATATATTTAACAATCGTGTTTAGGCGTTAATAACAATATAAAATAAATAATACATCAAAGTTTAATAAATGGATAGAAAGAAAATAAACATTCATGAGAGCTCCTTAAGTACAAGACTTTTGAACTTGTAGACAGTGCATGAAAAATGTCTATATATACGGACAGGCGAACGCAAACCAGAGTTGGACTTGCAAGAGCCCACTGAAAACAATCTGCCAGCGCGCACCCTTCGCCTATGGACTGTCCTAGGAACCACATAGCATAATATATTTGTCAAATCAATGCAGTCAAACTTATTTCTAACGATATTGTATAAATTTACGGCTTCTAAATATTGACCTCTATTTTCAAATGTTGCAAGCTTGTACTTTATAAGCAAATTTTGGTAGGACAGATAATGACCATAACATCTATAGTGCATGGTACGCAAGAATTTATACTGAACATGCTCAATCATTTCAATATATTTTTGTAGAATGGACCCCAAACGGACACGGCATACTCTAACTGAGAACGAACTAAGGACTTATACAAGTAAAGATAGGAAGACGTCTTTTTAAAGTCGATTGTAGAACGCATTGCATGTAAATCCGAATAGTTGATACGCTTTACTAACTATTTTTCCTATGTGTAAGTCGAAGCAAAGCTTCGAATCAAGGGTGACACCGAGGTCACGAATAGAGTCCAATTTGAGCTGAGGGGCATCGCACAGTGTGTATGTGTTTAATAATATTTTTATTCTTAATAAAGTTTACGAAATTACATTTAGGGAGACTTAATTGCAGCTTATTTTTCTGACAATAGGAGGACAGTCGATCCAGGTCTTGCTGAAGAAGAAGGCAATCATTTAAGTGTCGTATGGCTCTATAAACCTTGAGGTCATCGGCGTATAAAAGGAACTTTGCATTGTGAAAGCATTGAGAGATGTCATTTATATAGAGGATAAACAAAAGGGGACTGAGTATTGACCCTTGGGGAATGCCAGAGGTCACCTGGGTAATATCAGATTGGTGACCATTTATTACAACCCTCTGACTGCGATTGGTAATATATGACGCAAACCACCTCAGAAGATTACCGCGGATACCGTTGAAAGAAATTTTGTTGAGAAGTATTTCATGGTCTACCTTGTCTAAAGCTTTACAGAAGTCAGAGTGCAGCAGGCGCGCCGCGCACTCCAGCTGGCGCGCGCGCACGTCGCACTGCCGCACCGCGCACAGCTCCGACAGCGGCTCCAGCAGCACGCCTGCCACCTACCTGTGGTGCGCGGAGATGGCGGAGATGATCTCCATCATGAGCGGCCAGGCGGCGCCGAGCTGGTCGCCGCGCGAGTGCAGCAGGCGCGCGCACGTCGCACTGCCGCACCGCGCACAGCTCCGACAGCGGCTCCAGCAGCACGCCTGCCACCTACCTGTGGTGCGCGGAGATGGCGGAGATGATCTCCATCATGAGCGGCCAGGCGGCGCCGAGCTGGTCGCCGCGCGAGTGCAGCAGGCGCGCGCACGTCGCACTGCCGCACCGCGCACAGCTCCGACAGCGGCTCCAGCAGCACGCCTGCCACCTACCTGTGGTGCGCGGAGATGGCGGAGATGATCTCCATCATGAGCGGCCAGGCGGCGCCGAGCTGGTCGCCGCGCGAGTGCAGCAGGCGCGCGCACGTCGCACTGCCGCACCGCGCACAGCTCCGACAGCGGCTCCAGCAGCACGCCTGCCACCTACCTGTGGTGCGCGGAGATGGCGGAGATGATCTCCATCATGAGCGGCCAGGCGGCGCCGAGCTGGTCGCCGCGCGAGTGCAGCAGGCGCGCGCACGTCGCACTGCCGCACCGCGCACAGCTCCGACAGCGGCTCCAGCAGCACGCCTGCCACCTACCTGTGGTGCGCGGAGATGGCGGAGATGATCTCCATCATGAGCGGCCAGGCGGCGCCGAGCTGGTCGCCGCGCGAGTGCAGCAGGCGCGCGCACGTCGCACTGCCGCACCGCGCACAGCTCCGACAGCGGCTCCAGCAGCACGCCTGCCACCTACCTGTGGTGCGCGGAGATGGCGGAGATGATCTCCATCATGAGCGGCCAGGCGGCGCCGAGCTGGTCGCCGCGCGAGTGCAGCAGGCGCGCGCACGTCGCACTGCCGCACCGCGCACAGCTCCGACAGCGGCTCCAGCAGCACGCCTGCCACCTACCTGTGGTGCGCGGAGATGGCGGAGATGATCTCCATCATGAGCGGCCAGGCGGCGCCGAGCTGGTCGCCGCGCGAGTGCAGCAGGCGCGCGCACGTCGCACTGCCGCACCGCGCACAGCTCCGACAGCGGCTCCAGCAGCACGCCTGCCACCTACCTGTGGTGCGCGGAGATGGCGGAGATGATCTCCATCATGAGCGGCCAGGCGGCGCCGAGCTGGTCGCCGCGCGAGTGCAGCAGGCGCGCGCACGTCGCACTGCCGCACCGCGCACAGCTCCGACAGCGGCTCCAGCAGCACGCCTGCCACCTACCTGTGGTGCGCGGAGATGGCGGAGATGATCTCCATCATGAGCGGCCAGGCGGCGCCGAGCTGGTCGCCGCGCGAGTGCAGCAGGCGCGCGCACGTCGCACTGCCGCACCGCGCACAGCTCCGACAGCGGCTCCAGCAGCACGCCTGCCACCTACCTGTGGTGCGCGGAGATGGCGGAGATGATCTCCATCATGAGCGGCCAGGCGGCGCCGAGCTGGTCGCCGCGCGAGTGCAGCAGGCGCGCGCACGTCGCACTGCCGCACCGCGCACAGCTCCGACAGCGGCTCCAGCAGCACGCCTGCCACCTACCTGTGGTGCGCGGAGATGGCGGAGATGATCTCCATCATGAGCGGCCAGGCGGCGCCGAGCTGGTCGCCGCGCGAGTGCAGCAGGCGCGCGCACGTCGCACTGCCGCACCGCGCACAGCTCCGACAGCGGCTCCAGCAGCACGCCTGCCACCTACCTGTGGTGCGCGGAGATGGCGGAGATGATCTCCATCATGAGCGGCCAGGCGGCGCCGAGCTGGTCGCCGCGCGAGTGCAGCAGGCGCGCGCACGTCGCACTGCCGCACCGCGCACAGCTCCGACAGCGGCTCCAGCAGCACGCCTGCCACCTACCTGTGGTGCGCGGAGATGGCGGAGATGATCTCCATCATGAGCGGCCAGGCGGCGCCGAGCTGGTCGCCGCGCGAGTGCAGCAGGCGCGCGCACGTCGCACTGCCGCACCGCGCACAGCTCCGACAGCGGCTCCAGCAGCACGCCTGCCACCTACCTGTGGTGCGCGGAGATGGCGGAGATGATCTCCATCATGAGCGGCCAGGCGGCGCCGAGCTGGTCGCCGCGCGAGTGCAGCAGGCGCGCGCACGTCGCACTGCCGCACCGCGCACAGCTCCGACAGCGGCTCCAGCAGCACGCCTGCCACCTACCTGTGGTGCGCGGAGATGGCGGAGATGATCTCCATCATGAGCGGCCAGGCGGCGCCGAGCTGGTCGCCGCGCGAGTGCAGCAGGCGCGCGCACGTCGCACTGCCGCACCGCGCACAGCTCCGACAGCGGCTCCAGCAGCACGCCTGCCACCTACCTGTGGTGCGCGGAGATGGCGGAGATGATCTCCATCATGAGCGGCCAGGCGGCGCCGAGCTGGTCGCCGCGCGAGTGCAGCAGGCGCGCGCACGTCGCACTGCCGCACCGCGCACAGCTCCGACAGCGGCTCCAGCAGCACGCCTGCCACCTACCTGTGGTGCGCGGAGATGGCGGAGATGATCTCCATCATGAGCGGCCAGGCGGCGCCGAGCTGGTCGCCGCGCGAGTGCAGCAGGCGCGCGCACGTCGCACTGCCGCACTCGCGCACAGCTCCGACAGCGGCTCCAGCAGCACGCCTGCCACCTACCTGTGGTGCGCGGAGATGGCGGAGATGATCTCCATCATGAGCGGCCAGGCGGCGCCGAGCTGGTCGCCGCGCGAGTGCAGCAGGCGCGCCGCGCACTCCAGCTGGCGCGCGCGCACGTCGCACTGCCGCACCGCGCACAGCTCCGACAGTGGCTCCAGCAGCAGGCGCGAGCGGGCCTGCCAACACACACGTTTAAAAACCGTATAAAACTAGTCTCCCAAAAATTTCTTTTGAATACTTTCAAGGCGATTGATATATATATTATAACTGGGATTCCAAATTTGAGAAGCATATTCAAGATGGCTACGGACAAACGCACAGTAAAGAATTTTCAGTGTCTTAATATTCTTAAAATCAGTAGAAATCCTAAAAACAAAACCCAAGGCTTTAGAAGCCTTGCTAACTACTTTATCTATATGCGCGTCAAATAAAAACTTTGAGTCAAAAGTTACTCCAAGATCAGTGATGACACTGACTCTGGTTATTAAGGTATTCGATAGCTGATAATCATATTTAACAGGATTTGGCTTGCGGGTAAATGTACACACAAAACATTTGGAAATATTTAAATCTAACCTATTTCTAGCGCAATAATCATGGAACCTGTCCAAATCGTCCTGTAACAGGCGTGCATCCTCAATGGTTGAAATTTGACTAAGAATCTTCATATCATCCGCATACAGCAAAATTTTCGAGTGAAAGAAACAAGAAGCAATGTCATTTATAAAAATATTAAACAACAGGGGCCCCAATAAGGATCCTTGGGGAACCCCCGACGGAATATACATCACTCTCGACGTATACCCATTCAGGACCACCGTCTGGCACCTGTTCTCCACATAAGATGAGAACCATCTAAACAAGTCACCCCTCACACCAATCAGTAATGTTCACGCATTAGAAGTGCATGATCCACTCGATTAAAACATTTGCTATAGTCAGTGTATATAACGTCGACCTGAGCTGTACTGGACATGTGCTCCGTCATAAAGTCACTACAGACAATGAGATTGGATGTGGTAGAGCGACCTTTTAAAAATCCATGTTGATTTTCAGAAAAGCTCAGTTTGAGTGAACAAGACAATTGTTTATGTACAATTTTCTCCATGACTTTAGCGAACACACAAAGTTTGGAAATTGGTCTGTAATTATCTATCCTGTCCTTGGGTCCTTTTTTATGAATCGGCGTTATATACGCTGACTTCCAGATAGTAGGCACCACTCCTAATTCAAATGACCGTTTAAATAGTATAGTTAACGGAACTGATAGACACCTGGCACATTTAGAAATGAAAATTGGAGAAACGTTATCAGGGCCTGCAGATTTATTAAGGTTCAATTCATTCAATAACCTAAATACTTCCTCCTCCCGTACATCAATAGTGTAAATGTCTGATGCGCAACCAGCAGTCTGCCTACCAGGTTCCACCATCCCAACAGAGGTCAAACACTCATCAACTTCGCAACGTTCTTGGAAATTAGAAAAAAAATAGTCCCCGAACATGTTACAAATTTCTTCCCCATTGTTAGATAAAATTTCCCCAAATTTAAGGACCGGCGGGTAAGCATTGGTTTGTTGCTTTGAGTTAACATAACGCCAAAACGCCCTAGGGTTTTTGGAAATGGCTAATTCAATGTTAGCAATATAATTATCAAACATTTCCTTTTCCATATCTTTAGCGCGCTGACGCAAAGTAACAAACGACTGATGATCGAGATTAGAGTGAAATTTAGCCTTTTCCTTAATTATTTTAATAAGAGGGCTTTTGTACCAAGGAGGATACTTGCCACGCAGTATAATCATTTTAGTAGGAATATACTTATTGTGCAAAACGTTGATAGTGTCTTAAAAGAACTTGACAGCATCCTCGAGGGTCCTATAGTTTAGCTCCAGTGACCAATTCATTGCCATGATTTCATGGCGTCATAATTTGCAAGAGCATACAAGAACTTGACTCGAGGCCGAGCATGAAGCTGATGAAGTTGGACGAAGTCAGCCGATATACAAAAAGCCTTATGGTGCGAATCCTCTTCTACTAAGGGATTGGGGCTGCTAGAGACAGTGACTTCATTGTTCGACAGTACGAGGTCAAGAATTCTATCCTTGACATTACGATGCGAGTTGTATTGTAACCAATTGCAGGCGACGAGAGTACCACAAAAGTATATGGTTTACATAATAAAAAGTATTCTATTCTATTCTTCGAAGTTTCACCCGCGTAGTTCCCATTCCCGTGGGAATACGTGGGTAAAATATAGCCTATGTTTCTCGGAAATCGTCATATGACTTCTCCCGCTCCCGCTCCCGCGAACCTTACTGACTAAAACCCACCCGTGTTCCTCCTAGTGCCCGCCACGTTCCAGGGCCGCGATGACTCTTTCGAACTAATTCCGCAACCCTTAAGCACTAACCTCAGTGACAAGAACAGGGTTGTTGTGATGGTACTGGAAAGCAGCCTGTACCAAGTACGTGATCGCTTCCACACCCCATTCTCGCATCCTGATGTGAGGGTGTTGACAAACCTGTAAAAAAATAGCTTTAGCTCATTGGCTCATGTATGGATATTTACTGGTATTCTGCGTAATAGCTTTTATTTGTGAATTTAATTAATAATTTATTTTGTCACTGCTTGAACTATGCTTGTTTTGTGGCTGTATTGTTTAATTGAATTTATTAGTTTTATAAAACTTTTTGCATGCCTTAGTTAAGGCAGAAAGTATATGGATCACTTAATATTAAATAATTAATATTAAATATCGCTTGTAGCGATAAGGCCGCCCATTGTGTCACCCTATCTAATGTTTTCTTTGTCTATATTTTCTGTAACTTATATGGTGTACATAATAAAGAGTATTCTATTCTATAACATCTGTATATTGTACCTACCTTCTGTGCAAATAAACGATTCTATTCTAAAAGAGTTAGAATCATAGTGCATCTCTGTACAATCCCTTGCTAGGTCATACATTATATTAGATAAAGTTCATAACACTAATGTATTGTCTCAAAGGTACTTAATGTAAAATGAAGAGCTGTGGTGGCCAAGTGATAACGGCCCTGAATAACGTAAATTGACTTACCTCCAAAAGATGATTAGTTATTGGCCTCCACATGACCTCTATCCGGTGCATATTGGCTAAACCAGTTTCGAGTAATTTTGCAACCGCGAATAGTGAAGGCTCCTGAAAAAACAAAGTTCTAAATGATTCTGAGGTCGTGTTATCTTGACTTCAATGACTTTTGGATGTCAAAAAAGCCTGATTAAGGTGAGTTGTGTAAGTTATGCGTTCCAGACCCATCTAACAGACAATATCATATATTATTTTTAATTATTTAGAATATCCCTACTTTACAGCGTCTGACGCTAATGCAGGTACGTATAATTGAAGCTTTAAGGCGAACCCGGTCACAAAAATGACAAACTTAGTTTGAGAACTTCGACTTTGAAGAGTTTTGTTTCTGGACAACTAGAGTCACTTTATATTTTTATTTTCAAACTGGTTTGATTAAAAGTGCTTATTTATTTACGAACTATGGAAGAATTACAGTCAAACAAAGCAAAGTAAATAACAGTAAGTAAGACAGACAGCTGATTACAAGTCTTCACTTATAGAACACAGTTTGGCGTGAACAACACAGTACTTGTTGAAATAAATGAATTGACTTTGACTTTGTAATTCCTATTTATATGGTGGAGTCTTTCTAAAGCTCACCCAAGCTGCTGTAAATTGGTTTTACCACCTTTATTTCAACTCACCCTATTTGAATAAGCCAGCTCCATAGCCTCGTTACTCAGCTTGCACAGCGCATCAATCAAGTGATGCAGCGCTACATCGTCCAAGTTCTTAGAAGACTCGAACACTCGCGACAGCATTGCTGAAAGCGCTGTAAGGTACAACGTTACTGACGTGAACAGTATAGAAGAATTTTGATGTATGCATGGATAAATGGATCATTTTTAAAAGCGCGTTATTTTGTTTATTGAAACTGTTTTCAAACATGACGAAAGTACACGGTTGTCGAAAGGCTTTTGAACAAAACAGCTGCTAGAGAACGGTAAAATTAAAACTGCTTTGTTTGGCTAACTGCAATAGAAAACTGTCCTACTTATATTCGATTAGCGGCCTGTCCCGGCTTCGCACGGGTGACATTTAAGCGGGTAGCATTCAATGGTGAAAGAATTTTTGAAATCGGAACAGTCGTTTTTGAGTTCATTCGTTCCAAACATACAAATCCTGTTTATAATATTAGTTGTATATTGGGTGTTCTCATTACAGTTAGCTTTAGCATTTCGTTGTCTTGATTGACTTTAAGAAATTCGAGTTCAATTTATAAGTAAAAAAAAAATATTTTTATCAAAAATAAATTCGGAACTGTCAAAAAATTTAAACAAAGCGTATCAAAGTGCTTAGCGAGTGTTTATGAAGATAATAAATAATTATAGTTCGATAAAAAATATATATATATATAAACGTAGGTACTAAATTACACACAAGACTTCACAACTAGCTTTATTTTACTATAGTTTGTATAAAGTATGTAATCATATCAACTTTAACAAGCGAAAACCTTAATTGTTGAAAAAAAAACATGGAAAAACATAAGGGCTCATTTTTCAATGGTCAGATAACTTTATTCGAAAGAATAAATATGACAGTTTGAAAGCTTTTGAGTATAAAATATGTACTCAATCCGCAACATTTATTATACAGCTAAAATATTGAAAAATTCACACTTTGTCGTTGCGTTGGGTTTCAACCAATCAATTTATCATTATGTATAAACGGGTGTTATTAAAATAATATAAGATATTCGGGAAGAAAATCTTAGTTATTCTTACCACTCGAAACATCTTAAATCATATTGAATTTAAATACGAGTGTAGTTGATTTGACCACAGTTCTTTATAGAAACGTGTGCGACAAACATATAGACACACAAACGGCCAGCAAGCTCCATCCCAGTGCTCCTGTGTATAAGCTGTCAAAACCCCTAATTGTGTATACATTTGGAACTTTTATTAGACTCAATTTTCTATTAGAAAGTCGACTCAAAAGTATAAACGGATGGAGATGGGAAATCCTATACAGATGAACACTTTCGGTGCTAAACAATAATTTGTTTCGTGTGTTGTGGACACACAAACAAATTATTCTACCTCATTGTTATATGGAGCAACGACTCGGATGCGATATAAAATTATTGTTCGACCCATATGCTGAGTTCTGCGCACACCATATAATTATTGTTCGACCCATATGCTGAGTTCTGCGCACACCATATAATTATTGTTCGACCTATATGCTGAGTTCGGGGCACCGAAATTGTTAAATTGTATGGGTTTTACTATTTTATACACCGAAAGTGTTAAATTGTAAGGGTTTTACTATCTATTTTATACACCGAAAGTGTTAAATTGTATGGGTTTTACTATCTATTTTATACACCGAAAGTGTTAATATGTATGGGTTTTACTATCTATTTTATATACCGAAAGTGTTAAATTGTATGTGTTTTACTATCTATTTTATACACCGAAAGTGTTAAATTGTATGGGTTTTACTATCTATTTTATACACCGAAAGTGTTAAATTGTATGGGTTTTACTATCTATCTTATACACCGAAAGTGTTAAATTTTATGGGTTTTACTATCTATTTTATACACCGAAAGTGTTAAATTGTAAAAATACGAATATGTTGAGGCAAAAACATATTGCTTTGAAAGTAAAAAAAAAAACAAGGTCAGTAAGGAACTTGAAAAATGGATAAGCAGCAAGAATCTCCAAACTTGATGCTAATCACTATGTTTAGCAGTAGACTTCTGAAGGCTGAGGATGGTAATAAACCCCTTTCCTACAGTAAACAAGTATCAATATTGTAACCCATCAAAAATGGATAAGCAGCAAGAATCTCCAAACTTGATGCTAATCACTATATCTAGCAGTAGCTTCTGAAGGCTGATGATGATGATAAACCACTGTAACTACAGTTAACAAATATCAATATTGTAACCCATCAAAAATGGATAAGCAGCAAGAATCACCAAACCAAGCTTGATGCTATGACATTGTTGAAAAAAAAAAAATTTTACTCGTGTACAATTTCACTTGAAAACTTCCAAATGTATACATACTCATAAAAAAAATGTTAGAATACTCAGTAATACCACTCATGACTCCGAGTGACTCGGCCACGGGAACTTGCTGACCTGTAAACATTGCCGTTATACAAATACTTTATACACCTATACAGCTTGTATAATGGTAGGCCATTTTGTTCAGGATGGTGGTAACTAAATGTTAGGTTAGTGTTAGTAGAAAGCGTTATATTTTGCATGGGCAGCTTTGTTTAATCCCATATAGGACGGTCAATGGACTGGACAGTAAATGACTGTCCAGTTCACTGACCTTTTCAAATACATTTTAAGTTGAATATAGAAACTTATGAACGTTACCGACCCACATTAGAGCACAGGATGTGCGTTTTTTATGGATCATCAAATTACTTCTCCTGCTCTAGGCGAACCGGAAGGGAGACTCTTACTGACGCGGCGGGCACTAGGAGGAACACGGATGGCTAAAACCTATCCGTGTTCCTCCTAGTGTCCTTTGCGTTCTAAGAAAACCACAAACAAATTCCTGTACCCTAGCAGGCACTGACCCTATGGGGCCTCGTCTTCTTTGCTGACAGCTCTGTGAGGCACGCGTGGAACACGACGCGCCGTCGACCCGGGCCCGTGGTTGCTATCTGACGGCGAGCCACTTATCGCTCACAGGCCCAGGGTGTGATATTTTATGATTAAGTAGGCCTCGCAGGTTAAACGTTTGCAAGAAGACTTTTATTTTAGGTAGCTTCGCTTCAGACAGTTTTTAAAAGACATCCTAGAATAGAGGTTAGGAGACCTTATTGTTTTCACCCAAACATACATGACCAAATTCAAATCTTGATCAATCATTGAATACTAGACAGAAGATGGTTCAAAACATTAGGATGATTCTACAAACTTTAGTCTTAACGAAGACTGCACTCTCTAAAACCAATTATATTTAAGATCATTTTGTCTACATTACAATAATAATAGTAATGTGCAAATCACATTGATAGCTACATCAACACAACATCTAACATCATAAAATACTGACCTGGCAAATCGGCCATGACAGCGGATGTACTCATGACTGCGTTCGCATCGGCACTGGCGCGGCTTGCTTTCATGCTGCCGCCAGTTGAGGGTTTCAGACCTAGGATCCAAACCTGGAGACAAAATACCGTTACAGGTGATCAGAGATCGTTTAGTACACAGAATTCAACCCTACCGCAAAACAAGCTGTGAAACATCCAGATGGAAACCATAAGTGTACCGTTTTTGGCATTTGGCTACGGACCCCAAAAAACTAAATCAATTCAGCTGCGCTTTCGGGAATTTCAGGTTTAACTTGTCAGAAATGCAGGGCATTTTATTGAGAACCCGTTAAACTTTGAAAACCGTCAAAGCCTTTTAAATGCATATAGGGAACGTGCAGAAACTATAGGTGGCAGCACAGACGCGTCAATGTCAAGTATATGTTACTTATAAGTTTCAAATTTGCAACGCGAGATGGCACTGTCTACTTCGTGCACGTTCCCCTATACGGAGGGTGCAGGAAGTATAGGTTTGTTGTGTTGTTGTATGTTTTTAACTGGCTTCAATAGATTTAAAACAGACGAAACATTCCCGTGTTGCAAATATGGATTTCGTCTTATTGTATGTTTCATTCAGACGTTTCGCAAATTAATGTCTTGTGACAAGTTTAAATTGATAAAATCCCATAGTCTACGTCCATCAAAGGTTGTCTAGAAAAGATTTATGCTTTTAGCGATAAGGCCGCCCATTGTGTCACCCTATGTAATGTTTTCTTTGTCTATATTTTCTTGTCACACCCGGTCCCGTCACAGTTCCCCACTATAGGGGTTATGGATTGTAGATGAAACCTAAAGTTTCCAACCGTGTGAAAGTAAATTTATAAAGGTATATATACATAAATATCTGGAAAGACTGAAATTAAAGACATACCTCAATACACATACAAAGTTTATTCACTATAAAAAGAAGTATCACCTTGCATAGAAATACAGTGAATGAGGCAGCTAATCATAAATAATACCTCCCAGACTTACACACTAATATGTGTAACCCTGTTAGACCCTGTCTCCGTACCAAGGTATAACAGAGGTACACCACATGAGATATTACAAAAACAACGTCTCAGGTCGCTTGTAAGGATTCGCGAGGTGAACGCATAAGTACCACTAGCTCATCGCAAGGTATTGACCAACCAGGGCTGTGCACGTTAAGAAACCTACTCACTATGGTACAGTATACCCGTGACACAACTTAATACAAAAGGAAGTTATTACTGGTCTTGTTACTTAACACATTAACAAAAGGCCTAACTCTTTGTATGAAAATAAACCCAGTATACAGGTCTAATGCATCTCCCTCATAATAATTAATAGCAGCTCAATTAGACTACTCAATTCTCAATTAGCAAATACTTAATGCTCAAGTCTCTCTCAAACAGTGCAAGACTTACGCACTATAATACAAGACTACTCAATTAGTGGAACAGAATCCCTCGGCATGGCACCAAGGTTAAAAACCTTGGTACCCACGAACAGACGCGGCCTACGGGAGAAGTCCAGCAGGATTGCTGTTACCTGGAACGGCGATGTTTCCTCAACGAGGTTTCGGATTGGTAAGGCCTTCCTGTACCATGGACGGCCACACTGTCTCAAATCTCGTCGAGCCAAACCTGAACGATGCACGTTCTCCGGATGGCTTCAGGCATTCATCAATCCCGGACCTCAAATATCCAGGCTAGTAAAATAGCCAGACCTGGAACAAAATCTCCGTAGTCAAATACACGTGCCTTTGGACTTTCAGAATGGGAAACAAATGGAGGACGAAATACTCACAGGGTTCAGCCTTTTAATGCACTTGAAAACCCCTCGGGTTTCGGGTCACCGTTGTAAAAACA
The DNA here is from genome assembly GCA_905332915.2 of Hecatera dysodea. NCBI lineage: Eukaryota > Metazoa > Arthropoda > Insecta > Lepidoptera > Noctuidae > Hecatera > Hecatera dysodea. The sequence goes on along the minus strand of HG995313.1, from coordinate 11,648,097 downwards.
AGTGCTTTTATAATATCATTTGTTCGTCTCTCTGTGACCTCTGCGGTGCAAAAGGACGCCACAATTCTCCACTCTGTCATAAAGTCCTTTGCGAGAAGCTTCCATGCCACAGACTATATACTCTCGATTCCGACATGTTCCTAATTATTTAAATTTATTAAATTTTATGCTTTTATGCAATTTTTGTGTTTTAATTAATTTACATCTACTTTTTTATAATATATATTAAGTTTTAAAAAGACGATCGATCTCTAGCGCCATCTGTTGATTAATCTATGGGCTCTGTCAAATGTGTTTCCATTTGTCCGCTAAAGATGTCGCTGCGAGTTTCATTTCTTGTTTTGCTACGTCACAATGCCCCTCTTCCCGCAAAAAAGGTTTTTGCGTATTCGTAAAAACCGCACACCGCCCTCGGTGTTATAATATTAAACGTAGAGAACCTATTCTCCAATATTCTTTTGCGGAAGAGTATTATCGTACTTCTAAACTGAAGGTTTAGATGGTAGTGTTGTTTTTAAATTTAAAAAAATAATAATTAACTTATTTAGTATGATCTACCAGTAGCAAATATCTTTCCCAAATAAAACCATACTGCCAGGAAACCTGTTCTGCCTGCAATACTTCCTGCAATCCGGGCATCCCCCCCAATCTTTCATTCGTCTTTAACATACATTCCCAATCATTCCTCTCATCCATCTTGTAGCAACCTGCATCCATTTCGCAGGAGGCCACCTCTTTCAGTTCCCCCGAATTCCGTCTGTATACCAGTGGAACTCTGCATTGTTTTCCTAAATTAAACGATCCGCCTGGTAAAAATATGTTCAGCGAGCTGATACATAATAATTTGAAACAATAATTGTCCATTCCACTCACCAGGCAGGACGTATTCTACTTTCCCAGTAGTTAAACTCCTGGAAAAACAAATTGGCGAAAGGCTTATTTAAAGAGTCACCGGCCGCTCTAAACTGGATAAGCAACTATAGTGCTGCTAAACTGAAACAAGCTTCACAACTGTTAAGCAACAAAGTGCCACCACAAATATTTCACCGAAGCAACAATGCTATCCCGGCAAAATAATATAATAGTCACGGCTTATTTTAGGAGTTACTATCCGCTCCATAACAAAATATGGACAAAGCCATATATACGTGAAGGCTTATTTTAGAAGTCACTATCCGCTTCATAACACAATATGGGCAAAACCATACAAACGTGAAGGCTTATTTTAGAAGTCACTATCCGCTTCATAACAAAATATGGACAAAGCCATACAAACGTGAAGGCTTATTTTAGAAGTCACTATCCGCTTCATAACAAAATATGGACAATGCCGTATTTGAAATAAAATACTGAAATTTCGGGATAAAAAAAAACATGCATCATAACGGTATCTTTGCCGTTTAAAAATATGAACGGAATGGTAAACTCACGTTCATTAAATGTTTAATAAGCATATGTATCGCTTACACATGCCTTGTCGTCGTTGTTGGAGCGAACTCCAAACAACACGTGAATACACGGACTACGGCTAACGATCCCCCCGGCTTCAAAGACTGGTAATTTAATATTGGCTACCATAGATTAGTTTTTATAGATTTTTATATCCTTTATGTGCCAAGTGCCTAATGGTTTTCCATTCAACCCTACTAGTTCATATACTAATGGTGAAAGCACTTTCCCCACTATGCACTGCTCATATTTAGGTGCCAACTTAGATGCCTTATACTTCTCCGCGTCACTTTGAATGTAAGTCTTTCGCCAAACCAGTTGACCTTCACGTAAAGTGACGTGTTGCCTACGCAAGTTATAATGTTTCGCGTTTGTGGCATGAGCCTTAACTATATTAGTTCGCACCTTCTCGAAAATATCCCTGAGGGCTCCTAATTCACCCGCGTACTCTTCACGAGGCATAGCTACTTCATAATCACAGTCGTCTGCATTCTTATAAAAAGTGCCGTTAATAATGGGTTCACGGCCGTGTACTAAGAAAAATGGAGAAAATCCTGTTGTTTCATTCACTGCGCTGTTTATTGCTAATTGGATTTTCGTTAAATTTTGATCCCATGTCCTATGATCTTCTTTTACATAAGACGAAACTGCCGTCATTACCGTTTTATTGTATCTTTCCACCATATTAACTTGTGGAGCGTACCTTGGGCCATAATGCACTCGAGGTATGTTGTATCTCTTTAATACGCTACGAAATTCAGATCCCGTGAATTGAACCCCATTATCGGTAATTACGGTTTCTGGAATACCATGAGCGAGAAGAACATAATTCTCAAAGTTTTTTGCTACCAATGCACTAGTTGCGCGGCGTAATGGAAACAATAGCGTGTATTTTGAAAAACAGCAGGTAACCACAAGCAAGTGAACGAAACCCGAGCGTGGTGGCTAACGTATAACCTAAACTATTAAATTGTTCATGGGCTCCATTACCTATTATAGAAATTGCTGCCCCTGTATCTAACAAACCGTATAATACTACATCATATAAATTTACACTTAAATAAGGCCGAATATCTTTATCCCTGTCTGGCTTAAACAGCGCTGTCACTGATCTGTTATATTTGAAAAAATTGGAAACACATTCTAACCTTGATTTCCATTTTTTTATTTTTTAATGAAATAGTAATTAACTTATAATACTTGACAATAATTTACGAATCACGTTTCCGAACGCACCGAGTCTATGAACTGAAACGTCAAATGTCAAGTTCACTATGATTTTTAGGTTAAGTTTCAATGTAAGAAAAACAATGATTAATGTTGGCTGCTCGTATGATATGACCGTAATTCAATGTTAATACCTAATAAGGAACTGCATATATATGTGTTGAAGCGTTAATGACTAAGTAACTGACCAGGTTTTATATAATAATTGTTTGTTTTCTTTCAATGTGAAAGTTACTGTTTATTGTACCAAAATCCACCCAAGTCACAGTCTCCTGTACGTCACAACCATGAATAACAATGCAAGTTACTAATTTAGTTATTGTGTCACCTCGAAGCACCTCACAAACGAATATGAGTCTGTAATACAGTTGTGGAATGTGTTCCGTTGTTCGCTTTTCAAAATTTTCCCTTTCCAACCAATATTGTTTTTAACAAAGACAAAGTAGTTTGTTATTGAGTTTTCCTAGGTGCAAAATTACACATAACTGTAATCAAAACTATTCAGAAGTGTTCATGACTAATTAATGTCTTGTAAACAAGTTCACAATCTTAATATTTTAGCATTCCTTTATAAATGTTCTGTTGCACCTTATTTTGAATTTTCTCCTGTAAGTGTGTTGTGATATAATAACTTTACAATGAATCTTTCTTTATGTTCATCAATTTATATAAATGTAGGTAAACTTGAAAAAAATAATTATCAAATGAAATTTTTAGTGTCTGACCTTTACAGTAACCTTAAGAACTTAGGTTTTCAAATTAATACTCAATACACAACTTGACCTGGCTGTGTGCTAGGCAAATAAAGAAATGGGTCAGTGACTTACACACTGTAGCGTACCAATCCAAATTATGGAAAAAGCGTTCCGACTGTGGTTAATGCACCACTTTAAATTAAATCTTAAAAACTAGCCTTAACCTAATATGGTGTTCCACTAATTGAGCGTTCTAAGAGAGAGAGAGAGAGAGAGATGTTGGTATTAATTGTTCACCTTATATAATAAAATAATTATATACCGTTGAGCGCCAACTGTCACACCCGGTCCCGTCACAGTTCCCCACTATAGGGGTTATGGATTGTAGATGAAACCTAAAGTTTCCAACCGTGTGAAAGTAAATTTATAAAGGTATATATACATAAATATCTGGAAAGACTGAAATTAAAGACATACCTCAATACACATACAAAGTTTATTCACTATAAAAAGAAGTATCACCTTGCATAGAAATACAGTGAATGAGGCAGCTAATCATAAATAATACCTCCCAGACTTACACACTAATATGTGTAACCCTGTTAGACCCTGTCTCCGTACCAAGGTATAACAGAGGTACACCACATGAGATATTACAAAAACAACGTCTCAGGTCGCTTGTAAGGATTCGCGAGGTGAACGCATAAGTACCACTAGCTCATCGCAAGGTATTGACCAACCAGGGCTGTGCACGTTAAGAAACCTACTCACTATGGTACAGTATACCCGTGACACAACTTAATACAAAAGGAAGTTATTACTGGTCTTGTTACTTAACACATTAACAAAAGGCCTAACTCTTTGTATGAAAATAAACCCAGTATACAGGTCTAATGCATCTCCCTCATAATAATTAATAGCAGCTCAATTAGACTACTCAATTCTCAATTAGCAAATACTTAATGCTCAAGTCTCTCTCAAACAGTGCAAGACTTACGCACTATAATACAAGACTACTCAATTAGTGGAACAGAATCCCTCGGCATGGCACCAAGGTTAAAAACCTTGGTACCCACGAACAGACGCGGCCTACGGGAGAAGTCCAGCAGGATTGCTGTTACCTGGAACGGCGATGTTTCCTCAACGAGGTTTCGGATTGGTAAGGCCTTCCTGTACCATGGACGGCCACACTGTCTCAAATCTCGTCGAGCCAAACCTGAACGATGCACGTTCTCCGGATGGCTTCAGGCATTCATCAATCCCGGACCTCAAATATCCAGGCTAGTAAAATAGCCAGACCTGGAACAAAATCTCCGTAGTCAAATACACGTGCCTTTGGACTTTCAGAATGGGAAACAAATGGAGGACGAAATACTCACAGGGTTCAGCCTTTTAATGCACTTGAAAACCCCTCGGGTTTCGGGTCACCGTTGTAAAAACAAGTGCTTTTATAATATCATTTGTTCGTCTCTCTGTGACCTCTGCGGTGCAAAAGGACGCCACAATTCTCCACTCTGTCATAAAGTCCTTTGCGAGAAGCTTCCATGCCACAGACTATATACTCTCGATTCCGACATGTTCCTAATTATTTAAATTTATTAAATTTTATGCTTTTATGCAATTTTTGTGTTTTAATTAATTTACATCTACTTTTTTATAATATATATTAAGTTTTAAAAAGACGATCGATCTCTAGCGCCATCTGTTGATTAATCTATGGGCTCTGTCAAATGTGTTTCCATTTGTCCGCTAAAGATGTCGCTGCGAGTTTCATTTCTTGTTTTGCTACGTCACATTCTGTAACTTGTATGTTGCTCATAATAAAGAGTATTCTATTCTATTCTATCAATTGACTTACCAGATGTTGCAGTGTGGTGAGGACGGGTAACCAAGCTTGCTGTATGGTATCGCCGTCTCTTTGAGCAGCACATAGTAGGGCTTTCATAGCGGTGACGTGCCGAGAGGTGACCATCACGAAGGACTGCTGCTGGCCTGATATAATAAAGACATTTATTTAAACAAACTTGTTACGTGGAGCTGCTTGAATACTACAAGCTATCACATCAATCTAATATGCCTATCCTTATTCCAAATAAGAGCAGTTTATTTTAAGTCATCAAATGACTTCTTCCGCTCTGGGCGGAGCGGAATCCCAGTATCAGACTCATCATCTGTCTAGCCTTTTCCCAACTATATTGTCGGTCGGCTCCCAGTCAAGCTGGATTCAGCTGAATACCAGTATTTTACGCGAAGCGGCTGCCTACCAGACCACCACAACCCATTAACTGGGGAACACGGTACTTCTTGGCAAGACTGGTGTCAGATTTTCTGGCTTCTGACAATCCGTAACGACTGCCAAGGATCTCCCAAATGACAGTCGGGACCAACGGCTTAACATGCTTTCCGAGACATGGAGAAGTCTCGTTATGTTAAGATGGTCACCCATCCACAGACCAACCTCGGCAAGCTTTGCTTAACCTTGAAGATCGACCCTTGCGGCTTAATTATAACAGCCGCACCTGTTATAATTAAGCCACGAGCTCCTCATCCCAATCCCAGTGTCAGACTCTTACTAACTAAAATCCATCCGTGTTCCTCCTAGTGCCCGCCGTCTTCCAGGGCCGCGATCACTCTTTCGAACAAATTCGGCAACTCGGGCAGAATCACGTTGGCTTAAGACCTTATCGGATGCAGCTTACTGACTACCAGTATTTTACGTGAAGCGACTATTTTCTGTACATCCAGTACTAACACCAACCAAGTTACTGGTGAATACGTTAAGACTAGTTTTTAATCTATAAGATGGTGTAAAACCAGGACTAAAAGAGCTGCACGCATTAATTTTTTTTCTTATAGTTTGTACCCTTTTCCAAAGTAAAGTTTATATGAACATTATTTTTGTTACTGGTACGGCTTTTTGTCCAATGATAGCTCGTAAAGTTACCAACTATCGTCTTCAATTTTGCCACTTCTACGACATCGTCTGACCAAGGCATAGGTCATTTTGGCTGTATGTTTTGGAACACAGAAGGCAGGATATGACCTATTGCAGTGTCGGCAGTCACGGTTTTCGACGTCAGAATATGCTGGTATCCTCACCTGTGGGTAGTGAAGCTGAAGGCAGCGGGGTGCCCACCCACACGACCTGGTGGCGGTAGTCGGGGTCGGGCGGCGGCGGCGGCTCGCGGCGCCAGGGACATGCTGGTATGCTCACCTGTAGGCAGTGAGGCTGAAGGCAGCGGGGTGCCCACCCACACGACCTGGTGGCGGTAGTCGGGGTCGGGCGGCGGCGGCGGCTCGCGGCGCCAGGGACATGCTGGTATGCTCACCTGTAGGCAGTGAGGCTGAAGGCAGCGGGGTGCCCACCCACACGACCTGGTGGCGGTAGTCGGGGTCGGGCGGCGGCGGCGGCTCGCGGCGCCAGGGACATGCTGGTATGCTCACCTGTAGGCAGTGAGGCTGAAGGCAGCGGGGTGCCCACCCACACGACCTGGTGGCGGTAGTCGGGGTCGGGCGGCGGCGGCGGCTCGCGGCGCCAGGGACATGCTGGTATGCTCACCTGTAGGCAGTGAGGCTGAAGGCAGCGGGGTGCCCACCCACACGACCTGGTGGCGGTAGTCGGGGTCGGGCGGCGGCGGCGGCTCGCGGCGCCAGGGACATGCTGGTATGCTCACCTGTAGGCAGTGAGGCTGAAGGCAGCGGGGTGCCCACCCACACGACCTGGTGGCGGTAGTCGGGGTCGGGCGGCGGCGGCGGCTCGCGGCGCCAGGGACATGCTGGTATGCTCACCTGTAGGCAGTGAGGCTGAAGGCAGCGGGGTGCCCACCCACACGACCTGGTGGCGGTAGTCGGGGTCGGGCGGCGGCGGCGGCTCGCGGCGCCAGGGACATGCTGGTATGCTCACCTGTAGGCAGTGAGGCTGAAGGCAGCGGGGTGCCCACCCACACGACCTGGTGGCGGTAGTCGGGGTCGGGCGGCGGCGGCGGCTCGCGGCGCCAGGGACATGCTGGTATGCTCACCTGTAGGCAGTGAGGCTGAAGGCAGCGGGGTGCCCACCCACACGACCTGGTGGCGGTAGTCGGGGTCGGGCGGCGGCGGCGGCTCGCGGCGCCAGGGACATGCTGGTATGCTCACCTGTAGGCAGTGAGGCTGAAGGCAGCGGGGTGCCCACCCACACGACCTGGTGGCGGTAGTCGGGGTCGGGCGGCGGCGGCGGCTCGCGGCGCCAGGGACAGGGCAGCGCGCCCAGCGCGCCCAGCGCGGGCACCACGTACTGCGCGGGCAGCGCGCAGCGGCACAGCGCGCTCACGCACGCGTCGCGCCCCACCGAGTGCCCCACCTGGATACGTTATGGTTTGCTCATTATCTCGTTTATGGATCTGAAGTTTTCTTGATTTCTCATGTAGACACGGGCAAAATTTAAAAGTTTTTTTTATGGAAATTAGGCTGAAATCACAGAGACAGTTAAGACAAAATAAACCTTGCAGTAAAAAAATACTTAAACTTATTATACAAGAGAGACATGCGGAAGGATTTTGCCCTGCAGTGAGACAATACAAGCTAAATAATAAAATAATCATCTAGTACTCACCTTCCCACTGACTCTGGCCAGAGTTTGAATGGCGCGAAGTATGTTCTCCAGTTCCCCTATACTGGCTTCGGCTAGCACTGATAAACCCCAGACTAGGCCGCACCATGATGACTTCAGCAGCTGCGAATAACAATCAAAAGTAAATAAAAATCGTTTTTCTGCATCCATCAAAATTTAGTTAGTAAAAAAAAGGAATTTAAAAAAAAATAAAAAGACTTCAAAACTGTATTAATTAATAAATAAAATATGAGAAGAATAAAAGCTTTCTCTTTAAAATATCTAAAGTAATCTTCAAAAGGGAGGAGTAGGATGTACTCCTCTCTGGAAAGTCTAATAATACTTTTTGGATAGGTCTGGGGGATCCACGGAGACTTTTCACATTCCATTTATAATGCTGTCAAAACATCCCCCAATTTTTAGCTTTATGCCAATATTTGTAACCTTAACCGAACTGACCGAATTATATAGGTTTTCCTTTAATCTATAGGTAAAGACCTACTATCTGTATTTTTTTTTTTCAATATTTTAAGCCCATTTAGGGGGGGGGGGGGGCGGAATGGGCAATTTTAATCTATTTTATTTGATAACTTCAGGATTGAGTATCTTAAAAAATGAAAAAAATACTTCCGAGACCCTTACGATGAGACCTTTCATTTGATATGTTATGCTAAATCTTTTTTAACAAAATTTCAAGTGAATCAGTTCAATAAGGAGCAAATCGACTGTGGCAAACTGATAGACAGACACACAAGTGATTCTATAGGGAACGTGCAGAAACTATAGGAGGCAGCAGAGACGCGTCAATGTCAAGTATATTTTACTTATAAGTTTCAAATTTAGATGAACGCACGGTCTACTTCGTGCACGTTCCCCTAAACGGTGGGTGCAGGAAGTATAGGTGGCAGCACAGGTCAAATATTTACAACGTAAAAGTTTCAGATTTGCAACACTAGATGGCATTATCTACGCCGTGCACGTTCCGTATAAAGGTTCCGTTTTTAAATACGGAGGTGCTACAAGGTATGCTGGGGTTGACATATCCTTATTGGACAAAAACCCCTAAATAAGAGCAAATAAAGATTTAAAAAGTACGGAGGTCCGGTACCCTAAATACATCTATCAAAATATCTGGGAACATGACAGTCCTGACCTGCAATCTAAGTTCTCTTTCTTTATTCTCCACATCATCTTCTATCTTCTGCACGACGTTGGAGTTCTGATCAGCTTCGCCGTTGTGGGAGTTGTTTGTTATAAGTTGGTCTGTTTTGTTGTCCGCATCTAAGGAACGGGAAAAATTGAAATAACTTTGCGCCCTGTATTAGCTACAAGATGAATAGATTATAGCCAAGTTTTAAACACAGGTGGACGGTGGTGGGGATGTTTTTGTAGACAGGAGGCTGGATTTAGAAAGATAAAAAAAGAAAGAAAGATAGATTTAGTATTTGTCTTACCTTTATTATTTCCATTCTTATTTGAGTTAATTTCCCTTTCTTCTGTGTCGTTCTGTATGTCTTCATACATTTCTTGCAGTCTGAAATTATATATAATAACTAGCTGACCCAGCAAACGTTGTTTTGCCATAAAAATAATAAAAAATATTTAGGTTTATCGTGGAGAGGTGAAACTTTAGGGTTGTATGTATTTTTGTATGCTGTACCATAAAAAAATAAAAATGTCTAAAAATAAAATAAAAAATTAGGGGTGGACCACCCTTAACATTTAGGGGGATGAAAAATAGATGTTGTCTAATTCACCAGCCTAGCTGATATACACGCTAAGTTTCTCGAAAATCGGTCGAGCCGTTTCGGAGGAGTTCAACCACAAACACCGTGACAGGAGAATTTTTTATATAAGATTTATTATACTAAAGTCTGATACATACATACACTCATTTAGATATTCCCCATGGTTAGTAAAACTTATGGTTATGTTAGTGTGAACTGACATTTTACAAGATAAAACAAAAAAGGCAAGGTATGCTTAGGATACTGTTGATTATGCTTGAAGCTTATGAAGAGGCACATCAAATACCATTTTTGGAAGCACGTTATAAGACCTAGCAAAGATGCTATGCAAATTGTCTTTCCTTTTAAATTGATAAGTATATATGTACTACTTACTACTAGCGACCCGCCCGGCTTCGCACGGATGAAATGTAGATACTAATGTTTTCTCTACTATAATATGCATGTATTATACATATAAACCATCCTCTTGAATCACTCTATGCATTAAAATCTGTTGCATAGTTTTAAAGATTTAAGCATACATAGGGATATAGGGGCAGAGAAAGCGACTTTGTTTTATACTATGTCATGTAGTGATTCTCTCCGGGAGTTGTAGCCGGGAGGTATAGGACTGACCTGAAGTACTCCTCGCCCTCCACACTTATGGCTATAGAACGTATGATCTCCATGAGGCAGGCATAAGCCACTGAGATGCCGTAGCCATCCTGGATTGTGGGTGCTTCAGTGCGGTCCAGCATTTCTATACTGAAAGAGGAAATATTTCTCAAGTTTATAAATATGAATAAACAGATAACATAATAATAGTAATTGATTCAGAAAGTTTGTTTATTTGTTTACAGGTCCGCTAATCATAATCTCAGAATGAACGTGGCTTATCTCAAAATTCCTGTTATTTATAATTTTGCTATTAACTAGACGTACAAAAATACTCTAAAGGCCCGTGATGAAAAAGATTCCGAAATACAATCGTAAAAAAAACAGCTTATACATAGCTCTCGGGAGATATTCGTTTTTCACCCAACACTTTTGAAAATTGCAATTTTTGAGAAATTTTAAAAAGGTTTTTAGTTATTGAAATCATTTAATCTGTTGTTTTTATTTCGATTAATCAATCATAATTAAACAACTAAATTCAGATTTACCCGCAGATTCTCTGCTAAGTTATTTTAAAGTACTAATTGTACGTTTGGCTTTTTGGCTTAACTTTAGTTATTTTTGTATCTTACTATACACGTCACTTGAATTTTTAAATATACGAAATACTTACTACACAGATTTAGCCGTGCCAGGGTCGAATGTGACACACAGTGGCAGCCAGACTCCCTTCCAGTAGAAACCTGACTGCTGTGGTATACCCGATGAGCCTATAAATAAATACTTGGAATTAAAACCTCAGCTGATAACTTGTCATTCTTCCTCATAGATACAAAACCGTAAGATGTGGCACAGTAATACTAGGACCCCAAATAAATTGGGCCACTGACCAGGAGGAAGAAGATAGTGACAATCAACCAACTACATATGCCGCTTCGCTTATGAACCTTGGACCGCGTCCCACATGTGACGTCAGCGGGCGTACCATGACGTCTTAAAACGTGAATCCTCCGAGCGAGAAAAAGGGATGGAGCTATATAGGGTGTATAACTCTATCCCTCTTTCTCGCTCAGAAGACTCACGTTTTAACACCTCAGGGTACGCCCGCAGATCGCGTAATCCCTCGTTCGAGAATGTCCTGTACTGGTGGCGCGGGCGACGGCGCTCTTCCAATGACCATCAACTCGCACGCGCCGCCTTTTTCTTTGGTTCTATATCCTAGCTCGCTCGTTACGGTTTTGCATCAAAGTAATTTCTATTTAGATTTAGTGTTAAAGTTTATTATAATAAACGTCAGGGTGAAAAAGTTAAAGTACAGGGTGAAATCTATACTTAATATTATAAAGAGGAAATGGAAATGGAATGAAATCTTCATCGAATAAAAAACCAACCACGTAAATCGGATCAGAATTCTCGGCGTAATCGCTGTACATACATAGAAAAAAATCCCTACCTTTGAGATAGGGATTTTTTTCTTTGTATGAACTACTGAACCGATTTTGATGAAACTTGCAGCATTCCCTAAGTTGAACAATATTTAGTACAACAAAAAAAAAAATAATTACTTAAATCGGACGTGTAGTTCCGGAGATATGCGAACACAAACATACATAGGTACATACATACACTTTTGAAATTTGGCACATTTATTCAGACGCTGATATAGACTAACATATACGAAAACTGGGCAGTTCTGGAAATATTACATACACACGGGTCGAATCGGTAACCTCCTTTTTTGAAGTCGGTTAAAAAATATCTACGATCTAACATCCAAACTTCGTACCTACCTTATTACTTCAGGTCGAAAGGAAACTAAACGTACAGTCATAGTTTTTAAATATCACTTAAGAAATCCAATGAGCCATGCTTATTGTCAAACATTGTCATTTATCTTAATATGAACGCAATGAAAATGTGCAGAAAACTGTTTATAATAACGCTATCTGTGTTCTTGTGGTCAACAGTCAGCCTGGTCAGTTGTGTCATCGATCAAAGGTTTTGTAAGTAAAGTATACGTTTTGATCGTTACAGCAAATTGCATGCTCCTCTAATTTTAAAAGAAGCTGTTTTTCAGCAGTACGGAGAGCGTTCAAAATGATCAATTGGACGAGTGCTTATATAATTATGTATTTAAAACTATATGACTAATACTAGAAATAAGCGTGCGTGTTGCCTTCAGCGTGTTTGACCTTCTTTTGACAAACATCGACGAGGTTTTTCAAAGAGAATAGACACGCCACGAATAGAGATTTTACTGAATGCCGAATATTCGGCAAGGCTCTCGGCCGAAGTGCCGGATATTCGACGATACTCATATTTACTGGTGACCGATTCCGACCAGGATCATAGTGCAACCTTCTCAGAGCACCGTTGCACTTGCAAATCTTTATGCCGACTGCCCAATTATGATCTTCCAAAACTAGTGGAAGCTCTGTTCCTCGTCATTTTTCACAACAACCGGTCAAGAGCAGTGGTGGCCGAGTGGTAACAGCCCCGACTTACGAGTTGTCGGCCGCGGGTTCAAACCCAGACAGGCACATTACTTTGTGTATTTAGTTCCATCACCACTGCTCTCGAAACGGTGAAGGAAAACATCGTGAGGAAACCGGCATGTCCTAGAACCAAAAATTCGAAGACATGTGACATTCACCAACCCGCAGTGGATTCTAGGATTCTCGCCATTTTCCTGGACGTATTTTAACAGAACTGGTGTACTGGACTCAAGGATGATGATTATGTTTTATCCTATGACAGTCGATAGCGTCCAGCATCCGGTCCTAGCCAAGCTGGTCAAGATGAGATGCACACGACGGTTCTCGCCAGGAATGTGCGTGGAGAACGTAGCGCCCGTGTGGACGTTCGTGTTCTTGCAGCAGAATTGCACGTAATGTGGATTCTTGTTTTAAGTTGTTGTAGTGGAAGACATAATATCTAAGTTTTAGGTGGAGGCCCGGAGGCTTGGGAAGTCCCTTATCAGCAAATTGTCTGTTGAATCTCAAGCGAGCTGATTGATGGTAGTTTCCAACTAACGTCTTGTGGAATAGGAGGTTGTTCTAACATGATGCTTCCCCAGGAACTGTTCAAGTAAAAATTATACACCAAACGGACCTTATAACACGTTGATTCAAGAATAAGTAAAAGATAAAAGCAGGGGAAGTACCGTGCGAGCAAAAATGACACCAATACTTACATACGCTATGGGGAAGGGGGGGGGTCATGGCTGGCTTAAAAATGTTATATAGTTTGAAGACAAGTGGTGTAAAGGCCTATTAACATAACGGCCATTTTCGACACATGGACGTGTCTATCTCCTCGAAAGTCAAAGCATTCGGTTCAAAATTCAAAAGTCATTTATTCAAACTAGGCTGATAGACAGCACTTTTTGAACATCTTTTACATAAAGACAGTCCCCCAAAACGCCCACCCGTCACCACTTCCTAGTGTTTTAACTGGGAAGAAGTGGCGCAACAAACTCCCCAGCAACACATCTGTCTATTGCGTTTTAAGAACTTGAACTTATACAATAGTATGCAAAGGTAGAAAAAAAATATAATTATCCAACATGGAAATCATAAACCAATTCACTATAAAACATTGTAAAGAGTAGATTGAGTCAATAAAGTAAAAAGAGATTGACCTACATAGTCATCAAAAATAAAAAAACAATATTATATGAACTTATATAACCCGTCATAAGCTAACTTATAGAGAAAGAGTTCTTCTTGCAGGGAACGCCTAGGCTGCCCAAACAACTACCGCACAAACCGCTTCCAAAGCTACAGGATGTGCATAAAACGGTGTCGCCCCCTGGTGGACATGTATCTCAAGATGGTGGAGTTTGAGGAGAGGATGGCTGAGTCGAATGACACCCTGGACGAGGCGTGGGATAAGAATGACACGGACGATCGCAACTTGAGAGGGGGATTTGCGGGTAAGCGAGGGATTTTATTGAAAATCCAGATTGAGTTAAGCCAGTTTTCTTCGAATGGATATTCAGTAGTAAAAATTTTAGATTTTAATAAGAGGCCTGTTTTTTTTTTACCTGGACGGGAAATCATCAAATGACTTCTTCCGCTCTGGGTGGAGCGGAAGGGAGTGTCAGACTCTTACTGACTAAAACCCACCCGTGGTCCTTCCTGTGCCTTTTGCGTTCCAGGGCCGCGGTGATTCTTTCGAACAAATTCCACAACCATAGCAAGCACTGACCTTATGGGGCCCCCTTCTTCTTTAACGTAACGAAATTTTGATTGCGCAGAATGCACGGCGTATGCAAAATAATGTGTGGTTCCGTACACCGTCCAAGCAGTGGAACAGTTACAGGCTGCTAAGATGAGTAATAGAGGAGCGCCTATTTCTATTGACATACTCATAATTTTATTCCAGATGATATAAAAGCGACTAGCCCCAAGAAAATCATTCCAGCTAACCTCGAAGACTTGATACCAGACCTTAATGAGGAAGAAGAGTACGACGAGAGGGAGCAGGACAGTCGATTCATCGTGTACAAAGACAGTAATGTCAACGAAGACATAATGCTACCCGATGTGGACTATGTGCCGGGGGAGATACGTTCCGACGTGGACCTTATGCATTGGCGACGCTAAATAATCTGTCACATTTGGTATGGGGGGGAGGGGGTGGTACTAATCGATTGATGATTAAATCTCTTGTATGTATGGACTTTAAAAGAGACTTTGACCTCTGAGTTTGTTTCGGTGTTTCTTCTCAGGGTAGTCCGCTAGGAAACACCGGCTTCATCTAGCTTAAAATGACAAGAAATATTGGACGTGTAAAAGTGTTATGTTTAACCTACTTACAAAATAAATATCATTTATCATTTATCACTTGAACAATAAAACATGGTTTTAGTGTTTAATTTCGAAAATTAGCAGCGCCCCGCAGTAATTGTACCCGCGTAGTTCCCATTTTCGTGGGACTACGGGGATAAAATATAGCCTATGTCACTCGCTGATAATGTATCTTTCCATAGGTGAAAGGTTTCTTCAAATCGGTTCAGTAGTTTCGGAGCTTATTCGGTACAAACAAACTTTTCTCTTTATAATATTAGTATAGACTAGCAGCGCCTCGTGGTTCCAACTGCGTTGTTCCCGTTTCCGTGGCAATACGGTGATTGGCCAATAAAACGAGAACAACAAAAAAAAATTACAAAAAAAAATAATAGCAGACTTCTAACAAAAAAAAAAACACAAAAAGTATATAATAACTTTAATTTCGGAAGTCGGTATTAAAAAAATAAAGAAACAACCATAAACACCGCGATCCGAAACTAAAGTTTTTTTTTGTTTTAGTGGCCGTTAAAGCTATGAGATAACACACAAAAAAAATACAGTCGAGTGACCGAACAGTGGAGTAGTAATAGGGTCCCGTTTTACCTTTTAGGTACGGATCCCTAAAAAGGTATGTACACACTTACCGGCTGCAGTATTAACGTTGGAAGCGACGAACAAGCTCTGCACGTAGGCGCCCAGCGCGTTCACTATGTCTTGGAATATGTTGGTCGCGTGCGGCTTCATGTCGTAACACTCGCAGAAGGCTTTTAGCAGATCTGTGGAGAACATATCGTCGTGAACAATAGGGTAGTTAACTAAAAAAATCTGATTAGTCCGTCTGATAGATTCCCAAAAAATATTGGACACGTATTTTTTCTTTTTTCACATAAACAAAAAATGAAGACGATACAGTGAGTAAAAAACTCGTGTGACTACTCGCTACAATTTTTACCGGGCAGTGACGTCACACGCTCCCACTTTGATGCTTTTTATCTTCGTCAGTTTTTATAGATTTGATAAAGGAAAAAAATACGTGTCCAATATTTTTCTATAATCTAACTGACGGACTAAACATAATCATGTATTTTTTACTCAGGCAACATCCCTATTATGTTTTAACATTTTGAGTGCTTGAGTCGATCGGATAGGGTATTTTACTAAAAAAATCTAACTCGCGTGACGTCACTACAATTTTTACCAGCACCAGCCTCCGCTCTTGAACTTTGATGCGCTTTATCTTTATATTTTTCTTTTTACGTTTTGAAATGACAAAAAATACGTGCCTAAGGTTGGCGCAGTGGTTGAGAGATTGACTGTTGCGCGTTTCCCGCTCGGAACAAATATTTGTATGGCCTACAGATAGTTGTTCCGGATCTGGGTGTTTGTGTATGTGAGATTGTATGTTTATACACGCACCCACGATACAGGAGAAATTCCTAGTGAGGGGTGACTTTTTTTAAATTATGTTATAATAATTTATAAGTTGGAATGACAACTCACTCGGTACTTCTAATTTTTCACCGTAACATTTTGTACAGAATAGAACAACTCGTCTCATAGCAACTTTTCCTAGGGGGCAGATTACTGACGCACACGTAACTCTCTCTATAAATTTATCGATCCTTATTGGTTGTCAGATGGTGCTGTATTAAAATGGGGACAGCGGGGAGAGTGAGGGGACTGAAGGGAGGAGAGAGGTGATTCATCCGATTTCACTGTGGGAACTGTCTAGCAGACTACAATAGTTTTAAGAAGATTTAAATAAGTACAAAAGTGTCAGTAGCAGAAAACAGCAGTGTGTCACCAAAATCTAAGATGTGTTAATTGACCGACTTCAAAAAAGTGTTAAGTTTATAATGGCATACTTACTTGGCTGTATAGTCATTTTGTGCAGAACTTCTAAAGCCAAAGCTCTCTGCCACATAGGTTTGTCGGGATCCAGGAATTTGATGGTGAGCGATAGGAAGATCTCGCATTCTGTGACCTAGAAATAAAAAACATTTATCTAAATATATATAACTCAAAAGTGACTGACTGACATAGTGATCTATCAACGTACAGCCCAAACCACTGAACGGTTCGGGCTGAAATTTGGCATGCAGGTAGATGTTAGGACGTAGGCATCCGCTAAGAAAGGATTTTTGAAAATTCGTACCCTAAGGGGGTGAAAAAGGGGTTAAAATTTTGTATGGAACTCCACGCAAACGAAGTCGCGGGCATAAGCTAGTTTTATGATAAACTCAAAACTCAAAGTATAATCAGCCTTTTAATGTTCCCACTGCTGGGACACAGGCCTCCTCTCCAGGAGAGGGAATGGGCCGTAATCCACCACGCGTGCCCACTGCGGGTTGGTGAATAATGTCACTTGTCTTCGAATTTTTGGCTTGAGTGTGTCGAAATGTACATTTTTTGGGGCATAAATCCCCGTGGGCCGTATCTTTTTTTAATATTAACTTCAAATTGATACCTCCACGCATTCCCGAGATAAAGGGTCTTGATAGACGGACGGACGGACTATAAAGTGATCCTATAAGGGTTCCGTTTTTTCCCTTTCAGGTACGGAACCCTAAAAATGACAGTCACCTGATTTAATCTGTTAAAGCATGTGTATGTTAGCTTACCTAGTTTGTACACACATTAGTAATATTTGGAGTAAAAAAAAACTTTTGTTTCAACTAACTTTTGTTTCAACTAACTTTTGTTTCAACTAAATTTTGTTTCAACTAAATTTTGTTTCAACTAACTTTTGTTTCAACTAAGTTTTAACTAACTTTTGTTTCAACAAACTTTTGTTTCAACAGTATTTATATCAAAACTTAAATTAAAAAAAGGTCAACGATAATGTTAGTATCCATAGCTGTTTCTTTTTGCTAAAACTTTCCATCCTAAGAAAACAAAATGTGTTACCTATATTGTGTGAAACAAATTGCCATTATAAAAATGATATTTCAGCAGAGTAGCGCAAGTGTTGTACTGACCAGCACAGAGTGGTACTTGTGCACGATGACGGACACGAGGCGCAGCAGGCGCATGGTGACGGGGAAGTGGGGCCGCTCGGCCGCCGCCGGGCCGGGCGCGCCGCCCGCCGCCGCCGCGCCCGGGATGTGCAGCGCTGTGAACGCGGCCCTGCGGGACCAAATCACAAACTACTGCTTACTGACTGCGTTTGTATCACAAACAAAAATACATCATCCAGCGCTCATGGATTTAATCAAGCAATCTTGGTAAATGCCAAGCTTCACTGCCTGGGTCATCGCCGTAAGGTCGCCTGCTTGTCAGTCTTCTACAGATTGTACTTCGGCGAGTGTGCCCATGAACTCCACGTCCTCATCCCACCGGCCCCCTTCTACCATAGGACATCTAGACGCACTGTAGGTTACCATCCCTACCTTGTAGCTATTCCACCAATTCGCACCAAGCGTTTTCAATTATCTTTTATAATGCGCACAGCAAAGGGGTGGAACTCTGCCTGCGTCTGTGTTTCCGAACGCATTCAACCCTAAGCTCTTCAAAGTTAGAGTGAACAGGCTTCTTCTGGGTAAGATCATTCCAACGTAGACTTTGTCTCTGTCACCTGTGACCTAAACTAGAGTCAAGAGCAAACCCATTTCACAATTTAAAAAAAAGCAACTTTTGTTTCAACAAACTTTTATTTTACAACATACAAATTATACTTTCACGTTGCTCATGTTTAGAATTGTAAGCAAAATTTAATTTAGAAAAGGTCATTGATAATAATGTAAGTATCCATAACTATATATCCATAGCAAAAAAACATTATCCAGCACTCTTCAATTTTATTCGTGTTTTATTTAACACTTAGAATATAATAGATTTTGAAATGTGACGTCACGAAATTAAGCACCCCTCCCACCCCCTTGTCACACAATGTCACACTTCGTCGACCCCCTCCCTCCCCCTTAACGTGTGACGTAATTTATGGATGGCCCCTTCTCCCACTCTGGGCGGAGCTGAAGGGAGTGTCAGACTCTTACTGAGTAAAACCCATCCGTGACCCTTCCAGTGCCACAAAATCCGCAACCAGCGTTGCTTAACCATGAAGATCGATTAGTGCGGCTGTTGTTAATTAGCCACAGCTCGAAGAAGTGTGTTATTATCTGACCTCGACGACCCAGTAACTGGGTAACACAATATCCCTTGCTAAAACTGATGTCAGAATTCTTCACTTCGTACTACGTAGTACTATTACCCAGTAAGGATTGCAAATCTATATGCATCACCAAAAAAAGAAGAACCTTTATATTAATCTCAGTGCCTTCATCATCTATTAAAGCTTTTTTTTTTTCAAAACAAATACTTTTTAATTTAATCGCTAGTAATTAAATTTTATTGCGTTAAAAGTATCTAGTAGTAGCAGTAAGTATCCCTCCCTCGGCCTGTGTCCCAGCAGTGGGAACGTTGAAAGGATGATTATGATATGCTTACTTATAAATTACTATTTACTTAAATTCTATTGTTTTCCGATTGTTTCTGTTCTGACCAATGTGTTTGGTGATCGGTCGTTCGCTACTAACATAATTATCTTACCTATATTTGACATTTGGAGAGAACAGCCTGATGATAAGTGCACACACGTGTTCTTTCAATAAGAACCGGAATTCCGGTATCTGTAATCACAAGAAATATCTGTTACAAGGTTATTTGATCATTCTTACTTAGAAAGTTTGTTCCAATTGCGAATATTCGGATTACAAAATTATTTTAAACCCAATTATATAAATGGCTCAATAATAATAATTTCTATAGTATTAATAAATGTTTTAAATAAGTAATCAATCTAATGTATTTCAATGTAATAATGTATTTTTAGTAAGTAAGTTTGCACGCTTATTTTTAAGCAAAACATCTTTGATCTATATTTTCCAATAACACCTTGTATACCATGTTTAATGCAAATAAAATATATCTTATCTTATCTTTAAAACAAAAGAACAGGCCAAGAGCGAGTTGGACTCGCACGAAGGGCTCCGTACCATTCATTATCTATAAAAACTTCAATTAAATCATACCCGTCGCCTGTGAGCCCCCTTAAATATTGATTTTATATTGTTAGTATTAGTTGTTATAGCGGCAACAGAAATACATCATCTATGAAAATTTTCAACCTATCCCTATTCTTGAGATATATACAGCCAGGGCCCCAAGTCTGCTATTTTTATAAATTTGTCATACCAACACGATTCCATTGTCATTTTGCTAAAAGTTCGTAATCTGCTAAATTCATAATGGACGATCATTGGTCGGTCAAGGGTCTCGTAATACTTTTAAATAACCGAGCTGTTAAAAGCAATGACTGCACAATGACGTTCTAATGGTAGGTCACTGATCAAAGGAACTGTCAAAATTTTAGCAGACTATTGCATATGTCTGTCATTATGTACGAGATTACCATTCTATGCCATTTCTTTCAATGGAGTGTCAGTGGTTGACCAATGGAAAGTCATAGTGACACTTGTATATTAGTAGATTACCAAACTTGTAAAAATCAACCATTATGAAATCAATGACAGACAGACAGACAATGCCGCACGGACAGCGGAGTTTTTAATAATAGAGTCCCATTTTACCCTTTGGCTACGGAACCCTAAACACATGAAACTATCTTTAAAGGATTATAATACTTACATAACAAAAGATAAAACTCAATTTAGTTTCCGTACTGGTAAATAATAAAGTTTAGTTATGTGTAAATCATAAAACATTGATTTAGACGATTGTAAACCGTATGCCCTATATTATAAAGGTCAATTTTGCTAACTTACCTTGAAGAAAATCGGTGAAAAGTCAGTGAGGACTGTGTCCAGTAGTTCAAGACCGAAAGTCTTTGGCACGTCTGAGATACCGACCAGCCAGTGTGCTGAGTCGCCGTTTATAAGCTGGATTATATCCTGGGAAACGGAGGTTTGATTAGATCTCATTGTTTCTTATAATTTACTATGGTTGTTCGCTACCCATAACGCCATCTAGTGAATCCGCCAGACAACTCGCGGCCCGCTCGATACTGAGCTGTGAGCGGTTAGCAACAGTAGCGACATCTCAACGCGGAATACAAAACCTGCGTGCAAAATAATGTCGGTCGGTTCACTGTGTATGTAATATTATAATTCCTTCTCTTGACTGCTTGGAATAAACGATTTGTGTTGAATGTCTTGATTTTTATTTCAATACCAGCTGCTGCTCGCGGTTTCGCCTGCGTGAATGTCCGAATTTATCCATAGGGAACATAATCCCGGGATAAAAAGTATCCTATGTGTTATTCCAGATTCAATTCGATATCTCGAGGACTACAGGATCTTAAAATGCTTACAGACTCTTTACTAATAAAGATAAAAGACTTACGTGTAAAAGTGTTATTTACAACCTACTTATAAAATAAATATCATTTATCATTTAATATTGTAACAGGTGTTATTTTTTTGTTGTAATCTTTCATTTGATACAATGTGCTTCCAACTTTAGACCTACATTAGCAAATTACTTTACCATATCTATACTAGAATTTATAATTTGAGATAATAGATGATTCCTGAGTAAAAGAAAATATAATTCTATTTAGTCCGTCAGTTAGATTATCGAAAAATATTGGACACGTATTTTTTGCTTTATCAAGTCGTTTTACAGTGTACTAAACTGTGACGTCACACGAGTTTTCAACACACTGTTTCGTCTTCATTTTTTGTTTGAGTGTAAAAAAATGTGTCCAATATTTTTTTGTAAATCTATTTGACGGACTAATTCGATTTTTGAAGTCAATTTGAATCCATCGCCAACAATTTATGTATTGACTCTTTATGTATTTTAAGTTCATATTCAATCGACCATTTTCCTTAAAAAACGTCCCAAAAAAAGCATAGGTTGCGATAGAATTCAACTTTGTCTTGAATGCCATAGAGTTTATTGTTCAAAATTTTGATAATTATCTTGAATTCTGAATTTAAATATTAATGATGGTGTTTCAAGGTACTGTTAAATAAAATAAATTACCTGTAGTATAAGATACGCGTCGACAGCGCAAGGTTTGAGGTCCTTAGGCGCTTTGTTGTTTGTTTGGGGTCTCACATCAGCAGGATTCACTTTTAGAGAGCCTGTAATGAACAAATGGTCTCATAATAACATGAGATTATGTAAACATTCCCTCATTCATCATCGTCACTGGTAGCTGAATCTTACCACTTGAACTCTTTCAAGCCAAATCCAATTACATTATTGAATAGAATAGAATGTTCTTCATTTTACACTAAAATAGTAACACAACCGTTTTACAAGAAATTTTAAATCTACAGGTTCAATTTTGTTCTTATCGCTGATAACAATATCTACCTTTTGAATACATTTAAAAAACTTAGTTTTAGTTCGAATAAATAGTTGAAATTTCATTCAGCTAAATTTAATTTACAGAAACCCAGTGCATAAGTAACTAAAATTCTTGCCAGGTTTGGTGAATTTGTTCAAAAGAGTTACCGCGGGCCTGGAACGCGGCCGGCATGAGGAGGATCACGGGTGGGTTTTAGTCAGTAAGAGTCTGACACTCCCTTCCGCTCCGCCCAGAGCGGGAGAAGTCATTTGATGATTTCCCATCCAGAAAAAAAGACATCACTACTCGCTACATATTACGAATTATTATGGGCACAGGAACAAATAATTTTTCCAGCCATAAACTGAGTTGAAGGCACCAAAAGTGTTAAATATGTTACCCTCAGCTTCAGCCAGAGCCCTCTCGAAGACCAGAGCGACCAGCTGTCGCACGGTGGCGGCGGCTGCATGGCTAGTGCTGACGTCACGGCTCTCCGAAGGCGACACCATGCGCATGCACATCACCATTGTCTAGTAAAGAGAAAGAATGAAAACATTACTTGTTGTTAAATATTGGTAGGACGCAAAGATATGTTTTGGTAAGGTCAAAAATACTCCTTGGACAAACTTTTCTAATAGGGAAGATGCAATTACAGAATTCGTGAAGATTTTCTTATTGAAATGATAAAATAGTATAAAAGAAAGGCCACGCATGCTCGTACGCACGCACGCACGTACGCACACGCACGCACGTACGCACACACACACAAATACTTAAGCCAGTCGGAAACGATAATTTTAGATTGTAGAGGTATGACAGTAGCCAACAGTCGAATTAAGTGGTCTGGGATTGGAGATACTTATGTCCAGCAGTGGACTGTTATAGGCTGATGATGATTTATACAAAACAAACACTTTTAGCCTTCTAAATAAGAACCACTAAAAAGTACAAAATAACTTTGGAAGTCAATGTTTCTGGCGTGGTTTCTTCGTGTTTTGACGCCAACAAAACATACATAAAAACTATATAAAATAAATTGAGCTAAAGTGTAGATCATATTAGAATCTGTTCGAAAGCAAGTGATTCTGGGTAAGGCTTAAACTGTGCTTTCTCAATACTCAAACAAAACCTTATTAATATTATAAACGCGAAAGTTTGTATGGATGTATGGATGTTTGTTACTCTTTCACGCAAAAACTACTGAATGGATCTTGATGAGGCAGAGGTAGATTATAGTCTGGCATCACATATATGTAGAATACGTTTGATTCCGGGAGTATGTTCCCTTGGGATAATTTTCTACATTCACACGGGCGGCACTGCGGGCGTCAGCTAGTATAGCTTTTTTTTACATGTTTAGTACATGTCTAGGTCGTCATACAACTTTTCCTAGGCCGGCCTTGGTAGCGCAGCAGTATTTCTTTAACACCGAGTAAATATTTGATTATAATATTCAATCATTGTTCTGACTATCATTAAATAATAAACATGTAATTTGGTTAGCATAAGCATAATCAGGATTTTAATGTTCCCACTGCTGGGACACACGCCTCCTCTATAGAGAAGGAATGGACCGTAATCCAGCACGCGGGCCCAGTGCGGGTTGGTGAATGTCACATATCTTCGAATTTTTGGTTCTAGGACATGTCAGTTTCCTCACGATGTTTTCCTTCACCGTTTTGAGAGCAGTGGTGATGAAATTAAGTATGCAAAATAATGCGCCTAGTTGGGTTTCGGCCACCACTGTAATTTGGTTACTCTATGGAAAAAGAAGGAAGTCTTTCAATATGTTACTCGACTATGGCGAGGCAAAAAGGAGGATTATGACTTTTGATGCATGAAGCTTAAATTAATAAATGACCGTTACCCCAAGCAGTCTTTCCCTTTCAGTTCTATACATCTTCGAACACTCTCGTCCGTGGGTCCCCACAGGAACACTCATTTTTTAAATCACTTTTCAACATCAACTTTCACTGCAAAAGTTTACTTAACAATAATTGTTTAACTCTGTTAATTAAATCTTTTGCGATCTTATCTTATCGATAATTGTTTGAATCAGGTTCTGCACTTCAAAAAATTGTTGATTCGAGAGATAAGAGGTTTTTGTTGTGTTTTGTTATCTGAAGTATCGTGTTTCCGGTCAGTAAGACACCATAGTTTTTATCACTATTGACCATGTTGTATAACAAAAATATTGATTTTTTAGCCAAATATCAAGCAAACTCGCTGTGTTAAAAATGACACCCTGTATGTTGCATAATCAGTCTTTTAATGTTCCCACTGCTGGGACATAGGCCTCCTCTCTAGGAGAGGGAATGGGCCGTAATCCATCACGCAGGCTCAGTGCGGGTTGGTGTTGCATTGAGCAATAATGTTATCCTTCATCAAAACCCATAGTGTTGCATTGAGCCTTGATCAAAACCCATAGTGTTGCATTGAGCCTTGATCAAACCCCACAAAGAGGAATCATATGAATCAGACCAATCAATTTCAATTTTCTTCAACTCACCCTAGCCAGCGTATCTCCATGCACCAGATCAGACGTGGTCATCAATAGGGCAGCAGTCTGCAGAAGTTTTAACTCCAGCACTCCGCCCTGTCCAAGGTTATAGAGGCAGTCCACCACATGTCTGGCGCCCTTAGCGTCTATGCCTTGCTGTGCAATTAGACGTTGAATTGTTCCGAGGCAGAACTGAAAAATAAAATTAGGTTAAAAATACAATTTAAGCAAAAAAGACAATGACGAGGAAAAGTAAAAGTTAAATGGAAATACTACTGTACAAATTTAATTTTAATAACTGTAACCCCACAGAAAAATATAAGTGATCCGCAAAAAAGTAAGTAGCAACAAAATATTTCAGATAGAAATCAAGACAGGTATAAACATAGTCAAGGTGAAGCTTGTATATCATGTGGGTGTCAGGTATAAAAATGCTTCTAAGTAATAAACATCCTTGGGGAAATCTATACTAATACTATAAGGAGGAAAGAATTTTTGTTTGTACCAAATAAGCTCCGAAACTACTGGACTGATTTTAACCATTTTTTCACCAAAGGAAAGCTACATTATCTGCAATTAACATAGGCTATATTTTATCCCCGTATTGCTCCAGGAACGGGAACTAAGTGGCTGAAACCGCAGGGTGTTGCTATGCAATAAACATAGGCTATATTTTATCCCCGTATTACTCCAGGAAAGGGAACTATGTGGCTGAAACTGCAGGGCGTCTCCTATCATGTATACATGACCAAAGGTCACAGGAGCAGTCATACCTTTATAATCTTCAGATCCTTAGATTCACAGCCTTGTACAAGAGGATATAATATCTGATTGACGACTCCATACAGCGAAGCCTGAGGGTTGTTGGAAGCCAAGGATAGTTTCTCAATAGCTTCATCACATGCCTGCAAAGAAAACATGATATTAGAAAATATTTTATGAATTCTTAAGAAACAAATAACTGTGGACCAGCTCATGTATGTAAGTCTGTCTAAGATTGTATTTAGCATACTGAGCCCTTTATAAACGTAATGTCCCACTGTGTTTAGTGAAGAGAGATTGTATGAAATTATTTCCTAAATATATTTCCTGGACTTGGGCATACCCAGCTTCTGGCCTAGGGGGAGGCAAGTCAGACTTTTTAAGTTAGATCGTCCGCAGCTGTTTTAACATACACACTACACAAAGACACAGACCTACTTGCAACATTAGATATCTGATCTATAGGTAGTGTGTAGAACGAACAGCCACAAATGATCCTGCTTTATAGGTAGTTAAATAAATAAAAGTATAATACCTATGCATTTTTATTTTATTTATATTATTTAATTGTATTTTTTTTTGTATGATAATTGCACCATGCATTTTGCCAATGTTTACTGTGCTGTTTATTCAAAAGTTACTTCTAGTGATACATAAATTTATAAAACTCTTCCATTAGATACTTTGTCTTCAATTAGATTAATATTGTCAGGTGGTCACAACACTTACTAAATTCGCTGTTTATAAAACACCTTGAGCTGTTTCATAAACAGCACAATAATATTAATATAGTAATAAAATTGCATTGGACTCACTTCTTTCACAATTTATATAAAAGTGTTTGCTCAATTAGTTATGTACTAAAAATCTCAGCCTTGATATTAGAAGATTAATATGGAGACATTTAATTTTCCTAAACATTCCCGACTATTCAGGATTCTGCTTCAGGTCTAGTGGGATGCTTGGGGATATCAATTTTTTTGTATGCAGTGCCTGCTAATCAGATCTCCAGAATCCAGTAACTAGGTAACAATATCAAGACATAATTTGCAGACTTTTCTGTTGTATAAAAAAAGGGAGTGGATGGTAGTGCGACCAGTGAGAGGGAAGAATTGAAAAAGAAACTGTATTGCGCTGATCCCAAGTAAAATGGAACAAGGGTAGGAAGATTACGATCATATTAGAAGAAGACCAATTGATTATTCTTTCAAAATAAAGAAATTAACTACGTAGGTAAGTTATAAAAATTTTGATGATCATAATTTTGTATTCATATTTAATTGAAACTATGGTGTTACAAGGCTCATTAATAGTAGGTAGGTTTTGTGTACAAATTCTGTAATGGAGTGAAATGTATCTATCAGGTTTAAGTTTTGTTAAGTGGTAAAATTTTAGATAGTGAATATATTCATTATCTAAAATTTTAGGCTTATATACACCGGCAAGATTAAATAAAATAACTTGTGGACATTTCCAGTGAAATATATGAGTAAAATATTTGTTTTTTTTTTTTACAAAGTACAGTCTTCTATAAGTTCTATTGTTGTTACGTGTATGCTGTTAAGTCCCAATTAGGTTTTGCAATTATAAATTACAGTTAAACGATAAAAACCTCTCTTATCTGAGGATATTTCTTCTTGGTCTCCAAACTCAATGTCTTGAAATCATTTTGAAGAACGTCCATGAACTTCTTAGTGCAGTCATCCCCGGTTACAGCGCTTACGAACGCCATTATTTAATTTACTTGTGCTAATTCACTTATTCACATCATAATTCATGTAAAAAATATAGAAATTGAATTTATGCCATGTACACAATCGACATCACAATTTTCAGTTCGGAAACTTAACCAAAACCAAGTTTTTACATATGTTTTAAAGTGAATATATTTCTCTAAAATTTGTGAGTGTTATAATTATTTATGAATATAACGATCAACAGGATAAAAAATAAAATATTTCCTAAAATTATTGAATTCTACTGTAAATATCATAAAAACAAAATCCTTGGTTTTAGTATTTCTAAACGAAACATTAATTTCCGTTCCTTTGTTCATGCAATTGTATAAATTTCTGCTGCGCACTTTTAGTTTTATTTAGTATTTTTTCAGCAATTACTTGTCTAAAAATATTTTTACAGCATGAAGTACTCAAAAAATGATATAGCAAAGAATTAGGCCCAAAAAAGTTCAGCAAAATGTATTCATGCGCACTTTGTTGAAAGGATTAGTCATTTTTGTTTGCATGTAAAGGAATGTATGTGTCTATCAGTGTGACCAAAAGCAATAATAAATTACCACATTCAGTAATTTTATCCGATTTACCCCACTGTGAATAACTGCACTTGAAGATAATTAAATTATGTTAGGCCTAGTGAATTTGTGGAATAAAATAAAGCTTTAATTAGATTTAACTCATTTGATGATAATTGTCATTAATTGTAAATGTGGATTTGATTCAAGTACTTGTTTTTTGTTAAAGTTTGCATAATATTGAAAAGTTAGGCTTGCTTGAACGTTTCGGTTCACCATACTTAGAAGAACATTAGTATAAGAACCTGATACCGCATAAGTAGCCGTATTTGACATGAGAACAGCTTCTGGAAGTGAAAGTGAAAGAAGAAATGCAAGTGATCGATGATGACCCACTTTTCACGGTAACATTTTTTTCTAGTATAGCAACATCGATTACTGATTGTGCAGAAGAAAAAACAATGGTGTGATTCCAGATTTTTATTTGTAAGTATTTATAGAATCCAATATCAATTTAGCTAAAGTAACGTTTCAGTGTCGTTAAAAACGTCCCCCCGCCAGAAGATGCTGATACCGAGGTAAAAAACGCATAATATCGACTAGAAATTGGTTTTGTGAGCTTGACGTGCTGTCATTTCAGTTTTTTATTCTATTTATTCAGCTTGATTCAGCTATGCGCCATTTACTGCATTAGAACGGCCGCTGTCTGCGGATTTTAGTGCTACTGGCAATAAAACTCGTCGCGACACAGGTGTGGAATGTATGTATAATAGTGCGTGGAATGTCGCCGTGTGTCCTAGTGGTGTTCTATCGTGTGTAGTTTTTCATGCCGGCACCTAGTTTTCGTTATTCCAGTGTCGTTTGCATAGTTTTTTTATCGTCAAGTGCGTCATGATGTCGAGCGGTGGGTTCAAGCCGGGAGTGCACACCCACTGTTGCCGGTCACCCGTGTTTTTGGAACGTCGTAAAAATCGTTTGGTCGTGCAATCGTTGCGCTGTAAACAATGCAGCATGTTCGTGCCCAGTTTAGTAAATAATATAATGAGTGCTGCCTGTCATCTTTGCACGCTAATTTTGTCTCCAAGTGAAAGTCTTGATAGTCAAATAGCTGATGGAATTGAGTAAGAAATGTGTGCAAAGTATGAATGTCAGTATATACATGATTTAAAAGTACCTATATGTATTGTGATAGTGATATGTTTGATTGACATTGATACTATCAAATGTTTGTGGCTTCCTTATTGTATGTCTGATCATCTAATCATTGTTCTACAGCATATCATTTGTTATCCATTGATATCTTGACCTTTGAATCTCAGTCGGGTCTCATTGTGATTACGAGATTACAATTTCATTGTTGAATTTGTCTTGTGATTTGTATGTCAAAGTTCGTTATGGGTTAATTAGAGTGATAAAATTGTTGATTCCTTTATTTTTAATGAATAATGGTAAATTAACTGACCATGTGAATGTCGAAAATTATCCCAAGACAGCATATTCTTGGATAAAAATCCCATGTGTTATTCCAGACTCTATTCAGTTGTTTTTGCGTGAGAGAGTAACAAACGTACCATACATTCCAAGTTTCACGTTTATAATATTAGTAAGGATTGATATGATAGAGATGCAGTATTTAGGGAAAGATGTTGTTTAATACTTCCTTCAATGCATTGCATGAGCTGAGAAGTCAGCTCCGATGCAAATGGACAATGGTATTTTATTATCAGGCTGGTGTACTTTAATAAAATTTATTTTTAAAGGTATTTTTGACCATCTCACTCATTAATTAGTACATTACTAAATTTCTTTTTGAGATCTCTGAAAATATTTTAATTTCATTTATATCGTTTTGTAAATCTGCATTACAAATGGTATGCCTTGCATTTTTATGTAGCGCATAGCTCTGACTTTGTCAAATTTGACTTCACATTCTTACCTGTCATACCAGCAGTATCAAAACACATTGCATAATATCTGAGTATGAATCATTTTATAATCCTGACTGTCCAAAAAGGCATTTGGAAAAAATATTTAGCGACGTGAGCTTAACCAAAATTACAATAAAGGACAGTAGAGTTTATACCCCTAGTGTAGTGTAGGCTGCATAAGAATACATATTCTAGACCTTAAGATAATCTAGTTTGTGACTTGCTTCTCTGCCAAGCCTCGTATTATTTTCATTTCACCAGTTGGCAGTTTGCATCATTTTATAATATCATTAATCTTCAGTTCCTATTCATCTTAGTTCTTACATCTGCTAACAGATGGCATTAGTAGCCATATAATCAACTTATTTATAGTTCGCTTGATATAAAATATACACAAGCAGATCATCTTACAAGAAACTAAACCGTTGAACTAGAATGCAGTTGTATTAATCATATATTTTCCATGTGTTATGAATACTTGATCTGGAGCAAGTCTCATACACAATGTCCATGATTTAAAGGATACAAGAAAACCAACAGCAAAGACTTGTCAAACTATTCTTGTATATTCTAGTGATCATCATCATGATTTCAGACTGCTGACATAGCCCTTCCCAAGCATCGTAACAGTCCTGTACTTCTCCCATCAAATGAATGAATGATACAATCCTCAAACATTTCATCAAATTAAATCAATACACTCTCCTCTGAAGTTAGTTTTAGAATCTATCTAACATATAATAATAGATATTGGTGATTGATCTGTCACAAGACTATCTTGTGAATAATCTATAATCTTTTTAGTCTCAAAGAAAGATTTGAAATTTACAATCTAACACATTCTTGAGATAACGCAAAATACAATAGAAAAATAATCAGTATAAACAAGTTAGCTATCATAAATAGTTTTATAACCTTGATGCTACTCTTTTGAGACAGTTTTGAAGAAAGATTCAATAAATGGTAAATTCATGGTATTTACAAGCTTATTTTAAATAATTCAAATGTTATAAAACTTATGATTAGTGGTTGTTATAATACAAAATTATCTGTGTTTTGTTTGGAGCTCTGACTTCCGAATTACAGTTTGAGGAATAGCATAAAAACATGTCACCATATAGCGAATAATTAGGGTTTTGCAAATTCTTAACTCAAAAGACTCCGCCCCCACCCTCCCTCAATTGAGCCTTGGAATTCTGGTCAGATTTCTGATCGACGGCTAACCTCATTACATCTGCCTCCTTATACAGAGTTGATATGACAGAGGGGCGTTAAATTACACTACGTATACTATACGTGTTTAGTATTAATTCGATACGGTATAAAAATAATAAGCACCAAAAATGAGTTTTTTTTTTTCGAACAAACTAAATAGCTTACAAATCAGGGTAAAACGCAACCACCCTGTGTAAATAAATTTAACTGACTTTAGATACCTAGCTGACAAAGCGGACCCGTCGTTTGGATGTACTTGTGACTTGCGTCAGAGCGGCAACAACGCATCGTAGGTTTTACTCAGATTTATCGTTTTGAGGGGCATAACCTATGCGTATAGACACAATCAGCTGTTAGGAATATACATCGTGTTCAAACGGGGCAAAAACTTAAAAAATCATTTGCGACTAAACTATTGCTCGTATTTAATTGATTTTTGGTACAGAGCTATTAAATGGTACCTAGTATATACAGTTTAAAGGAAAGCCCCTCCGTCGTATCAACTTTGTATACTACCTACTATGGATGGATGTTTGTTACTCTTTCACGCAAAAACTACTGAACGGATTTGGATGAAATTTGACACACATATAACCAGGATTAACATATAGAATATTTTTTACCCCGATATTTCCACGGGATCGAAACGTATGCGGGTGTAACCGCGGGGCGCTGCTAGTTTTCCCATAAATCCAGTCAGATTAATTTTTTCAATCAGTCAATTTAATTATATTAATATTTGGTGCTGCGTCCTGAAGGTGGCGTAATCTGGAATAGCAAGTAGGCCACTTTTTATACCGGGAGTATGCTCACTTAGGATATTTACCGACGCGGACGTCCACGCGGTCGAAGTCAGAAAGTAAATATGTATGTAGTAAATAAATACGCACGCTTGATTACACAGATAGTATAAGATAAGTAAATAAACAGAAGTTACTTGACGTTCTGTAAATTATCTAGTACTACATTGATTTACTGATAACATGTGTGAAGAGCTGATAAAGGACACGTGACGTCATTAATTTGTATCCATGTGATGAAGTTTAGCGCGTGTATATGGAGGGTAGATGGAAATTTTTTGACTAGAATGTCATTGGTGGTTTCGGGACAAAGAGGCTGCTAATTAATGACTTGATTTATTTGTGTCTACTTTGTAAACGTTTTATTTATTTATTAGACATGCTATTTTTTTGGCAGGCACGTAATCATAGTTTGATTAGTTTTCAATGTTTTTGGCCAATTCTCGTCTGGTCTATGAAACGGAGCCTTACAGGTCGATTTAGACTTAAAGACTACTCTGGTGGTCGCTTTTCGGAGCGCAGTACCCCACCCCTTAATCTTGCTGGCACATTAATTTTCTACTTCGCAGCAACTCGCGGAAAGTTCCGAGCCGCCATTAAGTTTGAATGTACCTTTACCAATTTTTATTCTTAACTGTACTTGTATTTTTAACTTATTTTTCTCTTGTTTCAGATAACATCTAAAAAATCCTGCAAGAAAACTTTCCAAAATCTTCCTGAAGACTGTTATTTTTTTTTATTAGATATTTAATTATTTTTCACTTAGTATAATAAAGACAGTTCGGGGCGGTGACTAGCGAAAGATGCCAACCAAGCGAGAGAGAAACAAAAGACGGAATTAGCTATTTATTTATATTAATGAACTAGTGTAATCCATTGTAACTGTTATTTTTTTCAAGTTATAACTATATACTCTCATAAACACAAGTAACTATATGAATTTATGTTAAACGCTATCTCTAAAGCTTAAATCACTATTTATTCAATTATTTAATCAATTCATAATATAATTAATCGCAAGAAGTATGAAAAGTATACCTTATAATAAGAGATTGATAAGGTCGCTTTGAGCACCATAATGGACAATATGGCGTCAAATGTGAGCTTAAGAAGTAATAAGCAGAGGAAAGATAACCTCATAACGAGGAAGCAGGATAAGTCCCCGGAGAAGACGATCCGGGGTACGCGGGGGGCGTACAGAGGTATCCCGTCGACTTCGAAAAGACCGACCGAAGACGACAATGAGACGGGCTCCACGGAAAGACTGGACAGACCAAAGAAATTCATATCACAGAACAAAAGCAACTATGGGCTCGGCAAGAGGCCCGACTTCTCTCTCAAGAACAGGAACGTGCATTTAGCTTCGTCGCGCTATGGACAGGTGAGTCTTTTCTATTTTCTAGAAGAGTAATGGATTTCGTCTTTATCTTAGCGAAAGCACTAACAAGCCAGACCATAAACGCGACATGATTTCACAGGAAATAGAATCTGCATCGCTATATCCTACAGCAAATTTGCTCAGTCTATATACTGATCGCAGAAGACTAGAGGAAAAATAAGAGGGCAGAATTTAATTTTGGAATATTATCAGATCTGAGACTATGTTCATTATGCTCTTGGTATTCGTTATTCATTAGCACTTTTCGGATTCGGATAGCAAATTTTTCGCGAAAGCTTAAAGTTCTGAGTCAGTCCGTAAAAACTCTACCTTTAAAGGGCCTTCCTATAACTATGTATTATCGCAATTTGTGAAAAGTGTCGCCACAATTGTTAGTCTAGACAAACACAAGTTTTAATACTAGAGAAGAGAACTCTACAGCTCACTTTGACAAAACTATGCTTCATTCACAATAAGATTAGACATTTAAACAAAACTTTTTACAGTCCGTTCAACCGATTTTTACTTCTATTACATAGGCATAAGGATGGCATTATGTCATATGTCATGCCATCAACGCAATAGAAGTCAAAATCGGTTGAACGGACTGTAAAAAATATTTATTTCAATGTCTAATCTTATTGTGAATGCGGTATAGGTCATAAACACTTCGTTTTTTTTTTTTATAAAATTCTTACTATATAACTTTTTTGGCATTCAACACATGGCCTTAACTTCGTTAATTAGGTTATATTTTAAATCAGTATCAAACCAGTCGTCATCTTATTCCAGAAATAACATACGACTATCACAACCAATTTGTGAGATTCAATTGATTGAAGAAAATCCGTTTCGCCCACAATCTAAATGTCTAGTCTACGACTAAATTTTAACAGTTTTTTAGTTTGTTAGATGTCGCGTGTAGTTAAGTCAAAGAATTAAAAAGAATATAGCCGTTTTACTAGCATGAGTTCTATGTTTTTTGTTCTACGTTGTATTTATCTATACTAATATTATAAAAAGGAAGGATTTGATTGTTTGTTTGTTAGCATTGAATAGCCTCCAAAACTACTGAACCGATTTGAAAAATTCTTTCACTGTTGGGAAGCTACACTATCCTCGGGTGATATAGGCTATGTTTTATCCCCGTCTTCCAATGGAAACAGGCACTACGCGGGGAAAACAAATATTTTCTCTTTATAATATTGATATAGGTTAGTACACCTAAGGCTACCTACAGTACTGTATTTCCTTTACTCTTTAAAATCCATCCAAAGGTTGTGTTGAAAAGATCGAGGCCGCTCGTTGTGTCACTCTATGTAATGTGTTCATCTATATTTTCTGTAAATTAGATTGTGTACATAATCAAGAGTATTCTATTCTATACTGTCGGACTGAGATCAACCCTGATAGTTCTGTACGTTGCTGTTTGATTTTGAAACTTCTTTCAATAGCATAACTTTCAAATTTGATCTTACAGCGCCGAGCTAATTTTTACCAAGTGCGAAAACTCATCTTAGCACTTAATTCAAAATTATAGCCACTCATAAAAAAAGAAACAATAAAACTGCAGTGCATCAGTAGGTTACCGACCTATCGCATGTCAACCTAGCACAATATTAACTTTTATCCTCCAGTCGATTTCGTAACTTTTATTACGAACAGTATTTAAATCATTTTTTTTCGTGCTTAAAAAAAGTTCTTTGTGAACTTTTATATAAATTGCCAGAACCAAATTGCAGAAGAACCCGGAATTCAAGCCGCAGTTTGTGTTCGTTAGCCTATGGTTTAACTTGTCTTTGATCCCTGATCATCGTATCTTCGAAAACCGGGCAGGAATTGCAGACATTTCCTCCAAGATTCCACTTCATCCAAGGCGTCCCGGGCAAACTGCTGGATATTCTTCTAAATATACAACGGTCAGTCTCAGTCTTATTAAACAGTTTTCTGTTACCTTCACTAGGTCATTGAACGTCTAGTCGTAACCTTCACAAGGTCATACAAGACTTGGTAGTTGATTCAGTACTTTAAGGCGACTTAATTCGGCTTCACTATTTATTCTTACGTTATTTGGCACACTGATAATATTACATACACCAATTGGAAAACTTGACCATATCGTCCAAGTCACGGTGAAAACTTGGACTTGGATTCGGGGTGCTTAGTGACGTTACTGGTTTATGGCAGAAGAAAGGCGAAGCCGATACCTTTCTACATAAGTCCTGCTTTTGCTAGTATGGCCCAATACTTTTGACAGGAGTCGGGCTAGGGTCGCCCGAGGCCATGATGGTGGTGATCTAAAAAAAGTTTTACACATGTGATAAATTCCCCATAGTCGATTTGAACAGAAAGATGCATTTGCCGTCTTCATCATCCAAAATTCTCAAACCAAAACTACCTTGCACATTTCAAAATCGCAGTACTTGCAAGACAATGCATTACCAATTAGGCATAAACGAAGCGCGTAGGAGGTCCTCAGTTGGGTCAATTGAGTACCACAGGGGCACGCAGTTAACACGGTAACTTTGATCAGTTAGGATTGAGACAATAGGATCTAACGACTCCAATTTGTGGTGGAAGAAATCTGTGCGGGCTTTGTAAATGTGTTTTTTTTAAGCGTTGCTGATTGTGGCGTTGTTCGGGGCTTTAAAAGAGTGGACAAAAATAGGTCTAATTCGTTTTAAACAGTATTGGGTTTAGTGTGTGTTATTGTGGTGTTTATGAAGGAGGAGAGATGGTTGTGTTTGAGAGATGTTGTCATGGAGGGTCTGACAAAGACGAAAATGAGGCTCGTTTGTTTTGAAAAGTGATTTCAGAGATTCTAGGTTCTGTGCTTGTTTTTGTTGTGTTAAGGGAAACTTTAATGGGATACCGAAGTTTGTGGATATTGAAGTGTGGATAACGAATTGGCGAAACGTGTATGTCCATTGAAAATTGGAAGCTATGTGCAAAAAACAGTGCTAAACTATTGTTTTCGAACTTCTTTGAAAGGAAACCAAAGAGATTCGTAGTACTACACGAATAAGTATAATTCGTGTTGTATTATGGGGAAAGTCTTCACAACCTTAAGTGATTTCTGTCGAGTAAATATGAATAAAGTTTTTGTTTTCAATAAAAGCTTATCTCACGTGTTAGTAGGATTCGTTTGATTTGATTAGATTTGGTTTGTTTGTCTCAGATTTGCGATTTACTCCAAAGCAATTTTGCCTATTTGAAATAGTAACTAGTATTTTATGTATGATTGTTTAAATTCTTTCACGAAGATCTGAGCCAAAATGATTTTGCAAGTATCGTCTCCAGTATGGCGGTATTGTTGAAATAATAAATTAAAATCAACTGCCATAAAACCTACCTATCTACTATACGTACATATTATCATGTACATAGCACAGTGTATTGACCACTGACCTGTAAACGCCAGCTGAACGAGTATGAAAAGAATTTGCTAATGTGTCATCAACCTTGCTTGTTCCCAAATATGTGTGGTCAACTTCCAGTTTAACGAATTTGTGAATTTACGCGCGTTCAAGTCGAAAACTATCCCAAGGGAACATACTCCTAGGATAAAAAAGTATTTTGTGTGTTATTTCTGTAAATTTCTGTAAATCTATATCTGTGCCAAATTTCATCAAGAGCCTTCAGCCGTCTGACGTGATAGAGTAACAAAATTCCATAAATTCTAACTTTCGCATTTATGATATTATAAAAATTTATAGGCTTTCATGTGACCATAATATCACCTGATGGAAATCGATGAGGAAATACCCTATTGACTCTTCACTCAAAGACTCCCAGGTTGTTCCTATCAGGAACCACTTCTTGAGCTGTACGCACAATGAAAGTATTACCAACGCAGTTTGCGAATGGGAGGGATGCCCACCATTTAATGCATTCTTAGTCTGCGAAGCTGTAATGCTAGCGAAGGAGGAGGCGGAACGTTCGCGGGAGAGGGAAACATCACGCTCCGGCCGCTGTAACAGAAGACGCCCCGGACGTCGAGAAATGCAGGGCGATTCGGGGCCGCCGTAGGCGCGGGCGTGCGGACGGAGAGTTATGGGTGGCTTGTCGTCCGATAGCAACCAGACCCGGGTCTACCGCGCATCGTGTTCCACGCGCGCCTCAAAGAGTTGTCAGCAATGAAGACGGGGCCCCATAGAGGGTCCTAGGGTTGCGGAATTTGTTCGAAAAAGTAACCGCGGCCCTGGAACGGGTTATGGCTGGGAAATCGTCAATGACCCGTTTTAGGCAGAGCGGAAGGGAGTGTCAAACTCTTACTGACTAAAACCCACCCGTGTTCCTCCTAGTGCCTGCCGCGTTCTAGGGTCGCGACCCCCGGGGCGTCTTCTGTTGCGGCGGATGGAGCGTGAGGATTCCTTCTCTCGCACGCGGTCCGCCTCCTCCTTCGCTACTTCAATCATACCTGCTATACATATTTTGCTTTCATGTTTATAATTTTATAAACTTCCGTAGGTAATGTATACTCGGAAAAAATGAAGACTCGATTGGGGCCCTCGGTGTGCGACTAACTCGCACGTGTCCGGTTATTTTTTTCCTATGACACTACGTCTCATGGTCATCTGTCGTTTTTGAGCCATAGCAAAAATTGATTCTCAAATTGTAAGCAAACATTTTGTAAGTCCTATAAAGTTTGATTAAATCTTCGTTCTCTCATGTGACAAAGTTCACGCCAAACATAATGGTGTTGATGTCAATAGATTTAAGACAGCTCAAATAAATAGCACATTAGTAGACGATTTTTTGCGAAGTTTTCTGCCAAAATACGTGTGATATCAGAACTTGTTATAAAAAAAAAAGTTGGGCAGTGATGGTCGAATACTTATGCTAGGCCGGATATAGAAGTCTGCAATAAATCCTTTTTAATGAGTCGCCCTCAGTTTACCCTTATTTCTATTGATTTATTAAATTACATAATATTTCCAAAAATAGCCAACCTAAGGGAACTAGACATCATGTTCAGAATAAAAGAGAAAATTAATAATCATTTTCGTTCCATATTTAAAATCCCATATTTTCAGTATCCCATTTATAAGGAGTTTGATATTAATTAAATTACACTAAACCATTTCTAACTGACATTCCTACGGCTGCTGCTGCTTAGCTGATGTGCGAATTCATCAAATATTCGTCCGCAATCAGCTGGATATTCGGCCATCGCTAAACAAACACCATCCCGACTACACTACCTACTACAGATTGATTTACCTTCGTACAAACATTTGCCATGTCTGTCAACTCGTTAAGGCAAATTCTTCCCTATTTACACTAGTAGATGTGTTCGATACTATTCCACATGTTTCGGCCGGATATTCAAACACAACTCAATTATAAGATGAAATTAAATATCATTCTGTCTCATTCAGTTTAAAGTGAAGTTAAGCGACAGATATACTTTTAGGAATGTCACAAAGTTAAGTAATGTGTAATTATTCGGAAGTTTTTATTAAGTTTAGATTTGATGGTCAAGGAGCGCCAGAATGTTATTACGGTACTTGTAGAAGCGCTCATTTGAAACAGTTTTGAAGGAAAAGAGTTAAAAAATCATGATCCGTTCAAGGTATTATTTATTTCATACAGAGTCCAAGATTTCGTGTTGATCAGACCTTCGTTATTTTATTAAACCTGAAGTTTGTCTGTGTTTATGGCGAAAAAAAAGTCAGCTGTTCCCTGTTTTGATGAGTTATACCGTTTATACGAACATAAATTTAGGGAACAGCTGATTTTTTTTTGGCGATTTCAGTTTCGGTCCCAGAGTAAAAGTTGTTCATAATGATGAGTATGTATAATGACCTCTTAAGAGGTGTTGGTGTTTTTCATATAACCCTGTATACCAATTATTATTACAGTTCATATGATACAGCCTGTTGACGGACAGCTGAGCTTAATAATAGGGTTCCGTTGGTTACTTTTCGGGTACGGAACCCTAATCTCGCGCAGCAATTTTCCGACTCGCACTTGATCAGTTTCTTTATCTCTGTCTTTAGATCTACTTATATTCAGAATAACAATTAAAAGGGTTAGGTCCTGTTGAAACGAAGGCTAAATAACTTTCAAATAGGATCTTTAAAGTATATACTAATAATTATTTTAATTAAATTATTGTTAATGAGTTTTGCACGCCATATTGATACACTTCTTACATAAGGAAGAATATCTTAAGATAATGATTTCGTCGTAAAATATCATAATAAAAGTGTTTATTTACTTTTAATGCATATTAAGACAATCAAGATACCTAATGACGTTTGGTCGGTTATATGAGTCAATATGATGTTATTTTGTTAATGAATTTCTCATAAAATACTGAGAAATTACGTCATAACTTTTGTCTCCCTAATCCATATACTATTAGATAAAAATGCGAAATTTACTCTTGGACTGTCCGTCTATCAATCTATGTATTACTTCTTCAAGTCTCAACAGATTTGAGTAAAACTTGGTACATGGGTAGATTATGTTTTGGAGTACGACAAACGATGCTTTTCATCTCGGGAGTATGATACTGTGGGTTAGTTTTCGATATATACGCAAGTGGAACCGCGGGCGGCAGCTAGTCTTATACGATAGGTACTGACAAATTACGACAGCTAATGTCTCCATAGAAAAATAAATAAATACGTGTTATGAGCAAATAATGCTAAAAAGAAACATGCATTTACTTTCCTTATTAGTAAGAATTGTTTTACTAACTGTCGTGTGATAGTTAAAGGGTTTATTTTTTATTTGATCATTTTTAGGGTTCCGTCCCAAGGGTAACCAACGGAACCCTATGACTAAGGCTCCGCTTCCATCCGTCCGTCTGTCTGTCAGCGGGCTATATCTCAAACACACAAAAAGTCTGACAATTGCCTACTGTGTAGCTTTCCATTGAAAATTATTTTAGTAATCAGGGCACCACTTTCGCAGACTATCTCCTAAATCGAACAATGTTACCTCTTAGTAGCATAATTTTAGTTAGTAAATAGATAAATCATTATTATTTTAATATTGTGATATCTTATTTTGCATCTTTATTAAGTCATTTAAATGAGTTTAATAACTCATTAATAAAATCATTAATATTTTTAAGGTTGGCTGGTAGAGAACACCTTGTTGCCGATGTCCTCCCATGTATTACTATTGCACAATGACATAAAGTTTAAATAAAAATCGCAAAAAATTGTGTTTTTCTTCTGTAAATAAGTTAAAAATCAAGCTATATACTACTAAAAAGCTACGCCGCTAAGTAATAATGCTACTAGCTGCTGCCCGCAGCTTCGCCCGCGTGAATGTCAGATATTATCCCAAGAAACATAATCCCGGGATAAAAAGTATCCTATGTTACTTCTAATACCTCCAAGAATATGTGTACAAAGTTTCATGATGATCGGTTGAGTAGTTTTCGCGTGGAAGCGTAACAAACATCCACATCACATTTATAATAAACACATCAAAAGTATCTAGGGATCAACATATATTTTTGCAATAACTTTTCTCCTGATTGATATTAATTAAAATTTTCTTTAAGGATTCATCAAATAAAGTGTTTTCGTTTGTCACAGTAACGATAAACCAAGTCACCTTTGCATTAATAAAGAAATTTGCCATTTTCCTAATAAAGGGATTTTTGACATTTGAACCACTAACATTAAAGTTCGAAAAAAAGACTGAAATAACAGTTTTCTTTAAAATTTTATTGGGTAACTTAAACAATTAATAATCCGTGTTTCTACCGCGAACACTAACAACACAAGAACATCGGTTTGGCATACTCAAAATGAGTTCATCCAAATCACGCTGTGGAATGGCCGCCCATGTTCGTTGCAACAACAAAAAAAGGTCTTCTTGCGACTGGATACCCTCCATATTCGGCAGAGCTCTTCTCTGTAGCATATCCCATGCATGCTCAATCGGGTTCAAGTCTGGCGACTGAGCAGGCCAGGGCAGGACATTGATGTTAGCTGCGGCGAGAGTCTGTCTTACAACTCTTGCGGTGTGCGGTCGTGCATTATCATGCATTAACTGAAATAAGGGACCGATTTGCACTTGTAGAGGAACGATGACGTCTGATACAATCGTCTCAGCATAAATTTGAGCGTTGAGGTTGCCTCTGATCCAAATCAACTCAGTTCTTCCGCCGATCCAAATACC
Organism: Hecatera dysodea; assembly: GCA_905332915.2. Classification (NCBI taxonomy): domain Eukaryota; kingdom Metazoa; phylum Arthropoda; class Insecta; order Lepidoptera; family Noctuidae; genus Hecatera; species Hecatera dysodea. Next base: position 11,606,703 of record HG995313.1, on the reverse strand, counting down.
CGCCCATACTATGATGGTTCCACCACTATAAGGATGGACTTCCTGGCAGGATTTTAATCGCTGTTGGCGTCCAGGGGTTCTCCAGTGTCGTATACGTCTTGTATCCGGTCTCATACCAAAACGAGACTCATCAGAAAAGCACACGAAACGCCATTGTTCTTCTGCCCAATTTCTGTGTTCAAGAGCCCATTGATATCGAATCCTACGATTGTGCATTGCTATAGGTGGTACCCGTAGCGGTCTTCGGGAATGAAGGTTCACTTCATGCAAGCGGTTTCTGACTGTTTGGTCGCTAATTAAGTTCCCTGAAGAGTGATGAAGCCTCACGGCTAACATCATGGCGGTTATTGTTGGAGCTCTTCGAGTTAAGATTTGAATGTATCGGTCTTGTCTCCGTGTGGTGCAGCGATACCGTCCTCCATGGCGCTCAGCCAAGGTAAGCGAAGAGCTCTGCCGAATATGGAGGGTATCCAGTCGCAAGAAGACCTTTTTTTGTTGTTGCAACGAACATGGGCGGCCATTCCACAGCGTGATTTGGATGAACTCATTTTGAGTATGCCAAACCGATGTTCTTGTGTTGTTAGTGTTCGCGGTAGAAACACGGATTATTAATTGTTTAAGTTACCCAATAAAATTTTAAAGAAAACTGTTATTTCAGTCTTTTTTTCGAACTTTAATGTTAGTGGTTCAAATGTCAAAAATCCCTTTATTAGGAAAATGGCAAATTTCTTTATTAATGCAAAGGTGACTTGGTTTATCGTTACTGTGACAAACGAAAACACTTTATTTGATGAATCCTTAAAGAAAATTTTAATTAATATCAATCAGGAGGAAAGTTATTGCAAAAATATATGTTGATCCCTAGATACTTTTGATGTGTTTATTAGTAAGGATAGATGTAGATATCTAATCAAGCTATATATAAGAAAAATCTACCTAGATTATAACATCGGAACAAACTTACTAGCTTAGGCTGAAAGTTCAGGGCTATTTATGGGTTAGAAACATCGTATTACACCCGGGGGGTATGTACGTGGTTAGATACTAGGTAGATAACAACTAGGCCGGCTTTTTGTGACGTCACAACTTGGTTGCGGTCAACGGTCTGGTTAAGTACGACGCAGATCGTACTGCGGTATCTAGGGAGGGATTTAGACCAAAGTAACGAAAGGCTAATGCGCATTAATTTAAGGTAGTAAGGATGACTTTCAGTCTTTCATATTCTTGATAATTTGTCTAGGACAGAAAGATATTAGATGATCGAAATCTTATGATTTAAACAATATCCGTTTTTGTAGTACTCAAATGCAAAAATCAAATGATACTTGATAGGGTACGTCATAAGTAGATACAACATACTTTATTTTTTAAAACTAAAATATTTAGTAACGTGTACAAAGCAAATCATCAATAGGGATAGTTCGTGAGTTAAAAAGACATGATTCTATTTAATCTGTCTATTAGATTATCGAAAAACATTGGACAGCAGGTATTTTTTAGCTTTATCAAATATATAAATATTTACGAAGATAAAAATATCAAATATCAGGAGGGGGCGTGTGACGTCACGTTGTGGTAACAATAGGGGTGTTTCCTGAGTAAAAAATATATGATTATATTTAGTCCGTCAGTTAGATTATAGAAAAATATTGGACACGTATTTTTTCCTTTATCAAATCTATAAAAACTGACGAAGATACAAAGCATCAAAGATCAGGAGCTTGTGACGTTACGGCTCGTTAAAAATTGTAGCGAGTAGTGACGTCACACGAGTTTTCAACGCTCTGTATCGGCTTCATTTTTTGTTTACGTGAAAAAAGAAAAAATACGTGTCCAATATTTTTTGGAAATCTATCTGACGGACTAATTAGATTTTTTTAGTCAACTACCCTATTGTAGCACGTAGTGATGTCTCATGAGTTTTCAACGCTCTGTATCGTCTTCGTTTTTTGTTTACTTGAAAAAATACAAATACATCCCAATATTTTTTTGGAAAAGTATCTGACGGATTACTTAATTAGATTTTTTTAGTCAACTACGGTATTCTGCTTAAGCAATAAATATATTAAAAAAAAATATTGTCATGAATAATTTTCTTTCGATGTTTGCTATTTTTGGAATACCTATGTATTTTTGATTAATTATCAATATTGGTCTGGATATACAAAATTCTAGCTAATATCACCTTATTTGATCATCTTGAAGTCACTTTCAATTATGTTAAGCATAGAATATCGTAAAAAAATTTAAGTCCAGACTAGTTTTTGGCACATATTTAATTTTGAAGTACACTCAACAAAAGAGTTGAGTGTGCAAGCTAATATAGGACGTATTTGCACAGAAAATCTGTCATTGATATTGTGTGCATTACAAGTTTTTGTGCACCGGGCTTGCTCAACCATGCGATGTAAAAAATGTCAAATATTTGAAAACAGAATCAAATATTTATTTCGCTCGCGCCATCCATAAAATTGGCACGTTCTCTTATTTATTTTCCTGTTTTAAACAAACACATAAAAACCTGTCGTTAACACAATCCATGAAAAGGCACATGAAAATCCACGTCTACTACTGGACATAGGCCTTTACTAAAAATTAAAATTCAGGTTGGAACATAAAAAAAAAAATCTCACCGTAATTATTAATTAGACCACTGTTAACATACTCCAATAATAACCAAATACACACATCTGATCTTCGAGCTGTGTCCAAATAATAACAGCCGCACTAATCGATCTTTAGGGTTAGGGAAGGTTCATATTTGACGGAACATGCGTCGCGTATTATCGGAACAGACAAATGTATAGAAAAACACTTGACCGTTCACACTCAACCGATGATACGTTAGTGCGTCGAGTGTGAACGCTCGAGTGTTTTTCTATACATTTGTCTGTTCTGGCGTTACGCGACCGATAATACGCGACGCATGTTCCGTCAGATATGAACCTTCCCTTAAGCAACGCTGGCCGGTGTCTGTCAGCGGGCTATATCTCAAGAACCGTAATAGGTATATTTTATCCCCGTATTCCCACGGGAACGGGAACTACGCGGGTAAAACCGCGAGGCGCTGCTAGTAACGACATATAAAACAAAATTAAATTAAATATGAAGATGGGCTCCCATACAAGACACATGTTTATTTTTCGGTTTAGGGTACGGAGTCCGGCTCGCGCTTGACCGGTTTTTAAGCTCCTAATTTAATTTTATAATGTTACAAAAAAGAGTAGTATAAGCATAATCATCCTTTTAATGTTCCCACTGCTGGGACTCAGGCCTCCTCTCTAGGAGAGGGAATGGGCCGTAATCCACCACGCGGGCCCAGTGCGGGTTGGTGAATGTCACATACCTTCGAATTTTTGGTTCTAGGACATGCCGGTTTGTTGCGGAATTTGTTCGAAAGAGTTACCGCGGCCCTGGAACGCATAGGGCACAAGAAGGATCACGGGTGGGTTTTAGTCAGTAAAAGTCTGACACTCCCTACCGCTCCACCCAGGGCGGGAGGGGTCATTCGATGTTTTCCCACCCAAAAAAAAAAAAGGACATGCCGGTTTCCTCACGATGTTTCCTTCACCGTTTTGAGAGCAGTGGTGATGCAATTAATTACTCAAAGTAATGCGCCTGGCTGGGTTTGAACCTGCGACCTACAATTCGTAAGCGGGGGCCGTTACCACTCGGCCACCTCGGCTCTCCTAAAAAGAAGCTAAAAAAGAGTATTTCTACGTTGTTCTTCCTCCTCTTAAGTCATAATATGCACCAATTTCACATAATCCTTTTCTAAGAAAAAAAAAAATGAAAACAAATACCTACTCACAATCCTTTCCGTGTCGGGTAAAACGTGACGTCACAATATGACGCATAATGTTGACGATCAGACCTGACTGCAAGCAAATTGGACTAATACCTGCCAATGCGCAGTGCGTATTGGTTTCTGGGAAAGATCATGCGTCAGTGTTATCATTACTCTGATCCTTAAGAGTGGTAGGCAGTAGGTATGGGCACCCATATTTCGTCTTTTTGTTTTTCCTTTGGATATCCTCCAAAACTTAAAAAACTCAAATAGTTTATTTCAATTAGGCCATTAACGGCACTTTTGAACGTCATCAATAAAAATTATCATAAATTAAGTAACTCTAGCGTCCATTCGCAAAGGTAGATTCTTATGGAGAAGAACGGACAAGAAACTCCATAGTTACTCTTTTCAATGTTTTACAATATTTGGTAATACAATAAATACTTCATATATGTGAGGACGATGCACCAAGTATACTAGTTATAGAACAAAGTATTACCAGCAGAGGTAAACTTCTAAATATCTCATGCCCATGGTACTCACATATTTACAAATATTGAAATAATAAAAAGAGAAAAAAAGTACAAGAAAAAAAAATGCATTCATAAATTTAATTCACTCATAAATCAACCAGTTTGATTTTGTCTACACCCTTGATTGCCCTATGGAGCAAGACCAGCATGTTTCCAAGCATTCTTATCCTGAATGTAATCTTCTAATTTGTAATATGCTTGTTTACAAAGGGTGGTTTTAATAAAAGTTTTAAATTTTCTTTCATTCTTCATTTCTTTAATTCTAATATGTTACAAGGTATTTTGTTGTAACATTTAACACAGTACCCCATAAAAGATGTAGGTATGTACTTTAGCTAATCTATAAAATGGTTGGTCTAATTTGTCTTTATTTCTAGTATTAAAATTGTGTCTATCACTAATTTTACTAAAAAGATGTCGATTTTTCCTTAAATACATAATATTTTCATACATGAATTGGGCTCCACCTCGAAGCGGGCGCTGTCAGACTCGTTCTGACTGAAACCATGCGGAGTCTTCAGACATTTCTCCCTTGGCACGACTTCCTTTGACCGGGGCGCTGGAGTTCTTACGCATAGCGTCGCGCTCCCGGTCACAGATCCTGTCATCCACTGCATTCGTTCGATTTGAAGTCTCACGAGATAGAGGAAGATCCTATGCAACAGGACATGCCATACTTATCTACTGCCGGGGTCTCACTGACTGAGAAATTGTTTATGGAAAAACCCTATAACTTTTTCGGTATCGAACCTAGGAGCCCATTAGCAGTCCACTTGCCTAATGAGCCAGTCGATACGATAATGGATTGGGAAGAAAGAAGGTACTTGTGTATAAATTCTAATGCAGAGACAGCGTTTGGTTAATGGTAGGCTAACGGCCGAAACCAATAACCGATCTATCACATACTGGAGATAGAAAAACAAATGAAACAACAGAAAAATTATATAGGTTTTCTGTTGTTAGAGTAAGAGCATATCAGCGGGTGTACCATGAGGTGTTAAAACGTGAGTCTTCCGAGCGAGAAAGAGGGATAGAGTTATACGCCCTATATAGCTCCATCCCTTTTTCTCGCTCGGAAGACTCACGTTTTAAGACGTCATGGTACGCCCGCTGTAAGTTCTCAGTTCAACCGGTGAACGTAGGCTATGTGCGTGTTAGGGCTTTATTCTGACAAATGGGTAATGTATAAAGGAAGCCATTGGCTTAGTATTTTGTGAGGCAAAAGGTTTCTTTTTATGCAGATCTTCGTTGACGCATTTTCCCATCCTCACAAAACGTTATACGTGACTGGCGGGTCGCGTCCTTTTATTATTTTACTAGCTGCTGCCCGCGACTTCGTCCCCGTGGAATCCCCGATTTTAAAACATTCTTTATCGCTGCTCCGCTCCTATTGGCTTAAGCGTGATGATATATAGCCTAAAGCCTTCCTCGATAAATGGTCTATTCAACCCAAAAAGAATTTTTCAATTCCAACCAGTAGTTCATGAGATTAGCGCGTTCAAACAAACAAACAAACAAACAAACTCTTCAGCTTTATAATATTAGTATAGATATTTTTGCGGCGTATTCCATTTTCAAGGACTGAGTAGAGACTCCCAGCAATCAGTGTGCATACGACTGTCGTCAACCCCCTAATCCCACTCGAGCCTGAATGAATTAATTAGTACGAAAATAAGATCTACACTTTATTACGTAGGTATCATCAGGATCAGTCGATGTTACGACATTTGGGGGAGGCGTGTGTGCAGCAGTCTTGGCTGAATTGGATGATGATGATTACGTACCTATCAAACATACTGATAAATACCCCTTCTAATAAGTGTCAAGCCCAGTTACTTATAGATACTATAGGCCAAAGCAGACTCGAAACACATCTTCAAATCTATGACGTCACGCACTCAAAGATATCGGTTTTCGAAACGATAGTCCACCATGTTACATAATCTGTGAAATAATTGCTAGGTATATGATGATAACTGTATCTATCAATTAGTAATTGCTGTATCAATTCATACTGTCCCACTGCTGGGCAAAGGCATCCCCTAAAATCTTCCAGGAAATCTTTTCCCACGCAACCTCGTACCAGCACTAACGGTACGCAATTTATAGAGAGTTTACAATCTCTCAAGATGTTTTATAATCTTACGTATCCGATGACATTGAAAAAAAAAAAGATGTTGCCCGAATAATTAGAAAAGTTTTTTTACTTGGGAAAGGAATATGTATTAAGGTCAGATAGTAACATAATATTATGAAATATTTTAGATATGAGGTGCATTTTAGTGGGGTGACATTAAATGTATTAGATCGGTAAAAGGATACTTCTTATCTAGATCTTGATAATCTAATGAAGCATCTTGTTTACATGTTCAAAGCTTCTAGATTTTTACTAAAACATTGTCTTAAGTATTTATATTTTTATCTGCTTTATTTTTGTATAAAATTCTGTCTAAGTCACGTCAATAACTATAAAATATCCTAGAGGAATTCTCATTAAAATCATGTTGTTTTGGCGACTTAATGTTTGACAAATAGACACACCCCTCCTGCTGTGTGAGGATGATATGTCTGTCATTTGCTACAAGTTTGACATATAAATATCTTAAAATTGTTTTTTTAGTTAATAATATAGTTGAGTTTACAAAATTGCGCTTCATTTACTGTAAAACCGTAATCTGTTTAAGCTCCATAGTAAGAGAGAGAGAGCCGATATTCTCCGAGAAATTACGTTTTTACAGTAAACGTATCGCAACTTTGAATTGAATAGCGATTAACAGGTTGCACCTACCTACCAATTTTCATTTGTGTAGCTTTAATAGTCTCCGAGTAAAACGGCTGTGACATACGGACGGACAGACAGACCTAACGAATCCATAAGGGTTCCGTTTTTTGCCATTTGGCTACAGAACCGAAATAATTCAACATGATATTTTTGATACCAAATCAAGAATTCACAATATTAAAAACGCGTCCATATAAAAAATTGTATTCCAACTCATTTGTAGTGACTTAGAATGGCTTTGCGTCTAAAAACTTGTCTTTATTTCCAATGCATATTTGCATAGTTCTTATAAAACGCCTTATAAGATCGTATCGATTTTTATCAGAGCTTAGAAATCATTGGACCGTTGTTAATATCGGTTGTACTAGAAAATGAACCTAAAACGCGTTAGGAGTTTATTATTATCTAATTAAAGTAAACATTATTAAGTCGCAACAGCGACCTTACGTGTCAGTTTTGTTATAATAGATAGTTGGTACACAGTGATCGTGGTTTTTCCGGGACTTGTGTGCATGAAAGAAGAACCGCATTACTTTCTTTGAAATAGGTAAATGAGCTACTGTTTTTACTCCACTGCCCTAGAAGTAGGGTAATGTTTTTTTCGGGAAGTGTTTACTTCATAGAGGCTTACAGGAACTCTCCTACCTGAACTTTGTTGAATTTAAGTTTTAATTTAGGAGTACCATGGAGTGTGTGAAATAATTGTGGATTAAATCTTGTTGAAACTATTTCTGAAACTCCCAGATTAGACCTTTTAAATCTGGTTCAGTGGGTCGTCTTGAGCTTTCAAAATTATTATTGTCTATTCTGTCTCTTGTTGTCTATCGTGATAAACCCAATAAAGACCTTCCAGAATGATCTTAAATAACCTGCCCAGATGACTTGAAATTATTGATCCTTTAACAATATGTTCAGATATGAATAAGTCCATATTATCCTATCGTATTAAAAGTAACAGGTATTTGACGTGTAGGTGTGAGCGAGCATGCGTGCGCGGATGCAATGTGCGTGCGTTTGAACGTGCACGAGTGCGTGCGCGTGCGCGTGGTTGTATGGTATGGCGTTTTATTTTGTGGGTACTTTTTATAAATATTTGATTCAAGGATTTGCTTATGAGAATTTATTATTTTGCCTATTAGTAAGTTGAACTTGTAAGGTGCCCCATTATCTCATAGAGGAGATATTTACTTTGTCTGTTCGTGACCCTGCCTTTCATTTATTTAGGGCCGGCAAAGTATGTCTTCTTTTATGATTATCCTCCTTGGTAATAAATCGATAAACGAATATTGATCTGGAACATTTTCTTTGGTATAATCTTCTGGTTATTATCACCAGCAAATACCCTTAAAAAGAATCGAGCATCTTCTCTTTTCGTTCTGCTGAAATCGTAATGTAAGTGATTTTAGCAAGTTACGAAAACCGCGTAACTCCTTTGTTTGCAGTTCCTCAGCAGATATTATGGAATGCAGTTATATCACACTACGCATACGATAGTGATGACGCCTTGATGATGCCTTATCAACATCCCATTGAGTACAGATTAAAATATTGTCACAGTATTATCCAGCGGTTTACTAGACGAACGTGTATAAGGCGTGAATGATACAATTATTACTCATTCATTCACAGTTGTTTGTTTTGAAACGTATTCCCAACGCATTGCGCGCGCTTTTTGTAATTCTTTTTTTAAATTATTTATTTGTTTTTTTTTTTTTATTTGTGCAAGGAAGTGTGGACCATTGAGTTTTGTTTGTGATTTTTAAGTGACAGTGGTAATTTATTGTTTTGTAAGAAATCGGTACGTATTTTGTTTTTCTAAGCGGTAATGTGCTATCTGTATTTGGTTTTATGTATATTTATTGCAGTTTTAAGTTAGTCAATCACACATAAATAAATTATTTCGAAAAGCGGTTTTCCTGTGTGATATAAATTTACAGTATTGACTGAATTTATGAGCCAAGCTCTTAAATTACATGAGGGCTAAAAAGTCAACTTGACTACATACAAGTTAAAAGTTTAGTTTGTTTTTGACAAGTTAACAACAATTTAAAATGTAAGAGGACATTAACATAACTACTTCTGGGAAGTTATTTCCGTACATTGTTTCTTATCAAAGTGATAAAGAGTTTTTATTGTTTCTATTTTTAGTTCGACATAGATATCTTTGAGGATGGGTATTTAGGAATATAATGTGGTAATGGTCATTTAAATTCGGAATTGAGTGACAAGTAGGCATTTCCGGAAATGTAATGAACTAGGTTTAATAAATAGGGCTTAACACATAGTATCAATTATAATTACTAGCTATGCAATCTGAGATTATTTATTGATGTCATCATATTACGTTTTGAGGTTAATGTGAGCAGCGTCATTATTATTTGAGACTTAATAAATTGGGTCAAATATGAAGGGTCAGCATTCTTGTACATTTATAGGGCAGATCGAAACTAATATTAGTATCCGAACGTTCCTTTAAGAGACGGAATTACCTCTTGTGTGGATGGGATATCATCAAATGACTTCTCCGCTCTAGGTGGAGCGGAAGGGAGTGTCAGACTCTTACTGACTAAAACCCACCGGTGATCCTTCTAGTGCCCTTTGCGTTCCAGGGTCGCGATGACTCTTTTGAACAAATTCCGCAACCGGGGACGGGGCCCCATACAGTCAGTGCCTGCTGGGCACTGACTGTATGGGGCCCCGTCTTTTGGCCCAGAATCGTCCTGCGACTCCCGCTTACGTTCAACAAGAAATCGTAGCCAAACAAATTCGTTTCTAGACTTATGAATGCCATGCCTATGTTTCTTATAAGGAACCAAAACTAAAAATGGTGGCAAAATTAGGTACATAAATATTCATCGCAAGTTATGAAATCGTTCTATGATAATGAGCTTACCTTTTGGAAAAGATGATGACTGATTGATACTGATCTATAAGATTCATCATCGTATTAACTGATTACGCCAGGGAATATTTACCAATGGGAAAATACTGCACATATCCTCTTTGCATAATCGCTAAGTTGTCCTTTACGTCAGTCGAGAATAAAAATACCCTATTCTGCCTTGCAACCTAATTAATCATTAATATTTCACATACTATTTACATACACGTACATAAAGCAATAGCAAAACAAAAAAGTGACATTAAACATACATCCACAAAAACGACTAAAGCTTTCCGAACATATTACTTTTCAATTAGTTTAAAATTAGTGGCTTTTACTTTAATTCAATCATAGATTTGATGTCTCTAACTGCATTAGACTGTTTGGAAAGTGATTTGTTTGGAGCTTTTTTGGTCGGATTATTTGAAAAAAGTATTTTTTGTTTTGTTTTGCAATTGTTTCCTTAATGTATATCAGCCACCCATCATCACCCTTAAATATGGTCAAATACTTCTTCAAACACCCTGTATATCACATTATCTCATTAAAATTGTGTGTGAGTATTTCGCTAACGGATTATAACAGAAACAAAGTTTGTTTTAGTGGCCGCCCTCGCGCCTCGCGGCCCTGGAACGCGGCGGGCATAAGTAGGAACACGGATGGGTTTTTGTCAGTAAGAGTCTGACACTCTTCCGCTCCGTCTAGAGTGGGAGAAGTCATTTGATGATTTCTCACCCATAAAAAAACCCTCTGCCACTCCCTTCGAAAAGCAGATGTTTAATATTGTGCAATAATAAGATCTAACATAACATTACAACATTACTAGTACTATACCGTTACTAATCGTGGATTTGATAAGGCTGTAAAAATCCGAAATTGATTAGATTCATTTGTTTCTTATAATAATAATTCATTATCACTAGTCTACTATCTGTCTAGTCTGCATTGTACCACTGATAGACAAAGGCCTTCATCTCCTTTTGAACACACTTCTGGGGAAAGAATTAAAGATGGGAAATCATCAAATGACTTCTTCTGCTGTGGGCACATTGGAAGGGAGTGTCAGGCTCTTACTGACTAAGACCCACCCGTGTTCCATCAAAAGCAAAATTTTGCTAAGCGTAACCTAACTGCTTGCACTCTATTTGAAAAAGAGTACAAACAGTCAAGGGTCGGTATTGAATAGATCTTGAACTTTGTGCAGTGAAAATTTTTCTATAGACCTAAACTGTAAGGCAGTAGGGAGCTCTTCGTTGCTAAATACATAGTAACTACTTTCAAAAATATGTTTTCTTTTTTTTTGACCTGATAGAGAGCGATTAAGTGGTCGAGAAGTGTAGCACGGTAGAAGTAACCTATCTTGACTTAATCGCCACCGGCAGGGACCACTCTGTAGCTGTTCGCACAATGATAGTATTCCCAAAACTTTTTGTGTACTAATAGAATATAATACTCTTTGTTATACATACATACATCTTATAAATTATAGAAAAATACAGAAGAAAAATGCATTACACATGGACACTAGGCTTTATAGCTAAAAGCGATTTTTATAGTCTACCTTTTGATTCCTAGCTTTTTACTAATATGACGTTCCTTTACCTTCAGATGACATCAGGGCTGCACAGCCACGGGCACCAGATCTCTCAGCCGCCGGGACACCATCTGGAATCAGCCAGCGTTCTCTCTGCCAAGGAGAAGACCGTGCACGGGAAAGAGAAGACCTTTAAAGTAAGATATTACGTGTTTGTTTTTAGTTCTCTCGTATCTATCTGATTTAAGCATCTTGAAAAAAATAATTATTTGATGACAACTTATCAGGTACACAAAAATATAGTAAAAAAGAGTGAGATGGAGTAGGTAGAGTCTGATGTTGTGTACGAATACATTTAAAGACAGTCGGTGACAAGTCTTCGCGACCTAGAACCACTGCGCGAATTTGCTTCGTGTCAATAGTGCATTATTGCCTAGATAGAGGTGACCAAAAAAAACTATGTAGGTATGTCACACGAAAATTTGTAAACGCCGTAATATTGAAAAATATCGCAAACTATTTTTCTTAATGACATACTGACTTATTGGAAACTATTGAATTTGGATGGGGTTTATTCCATACAAAACATTATTTCATAATATATCGAGAAATTACAATCTAATTAAATTTTATTACAATCTTACGGAGTTTGCAATTTTCCGGTGAGATGTGTATTCAATAGATAAGCAGGGACATATGTATATTATTGTGTTAAGTAGGTACCTGCATCGTTTAGCAGCTACAGTATTTTTATTACCTGCAAAGCAACGTACATAAGTCTTGCCTATTCCAGATATTTTTCTGGCCCTATTTGCCTGTTTACGCTGACTAAATACAAAGTCTACTTATTTTGTATGCGCGTAAGTTTGTACAATTGAACACATTCATGGAACAAATGTCATTCTTAAGTAAGGTCAACGTTTTTTTTTCTTTTACGTCATAAATCCAACGTTCACATGTATTTATCCTGATAGTAGTTTGTGGTTTGTTGCGGAAAGGGATATGGAAAGTCAAAATTAATATTTGGCTGTGTGTTTTAAATATGGAATTTAATTTAGTATCAGTATAGATATGGACAAAGCGAAAGGAGTACGTATTATGGGTCGTAGTGCAGCGTTCTGTAGTTTCTGGTTTGTGGTTCTTTGCGGAAAAGGATATGAGAAGTCGAAATAAATATTTTGCTGTGTGTTTTAAATATGGAATTTAATTTAGTATCAGAGTCAGGCCCGCCGCTAGCTGTTTGATCGCCCGCGTGCAATACCGATTATACCGCCCTTTTTTTTAATACATACATAAAAAAAGCATGTTTTTTTCATTATGGTGGAAAAAAAAATAACGCCAAAAAAAACACTTATTTTGATTAGGTAGATGATTAGTTATTTTTTTAAGTGTAAAACTGCTGGAGCATTGTTGATAGTTTTTGATATTTTTTTTATTTTGAAAAGAATCTTAGAGCTATTGCTGTGTTCGAAAATGCTGAAATTAAGTCATTGGTAAAAATATATTGTATAAATCATTGGTAAAAAATATTGTAATAAGGATTGTGGATCATTAGACTGATTTTCTAAAAATGCAACTTGAATGCAATGATTTCATTAAACAAATCAAAACCGTCAATGTCTGATTCACTCCATGAATTATATTTTAAGCTTCAGATTTAAATCTTTACAATGTTTCATGGATAACTTGACGCTAAAACAGACAAATAGGTACGTCGGTATATGTTTACAACTCATCCTTTCAATAAGTTATTGTCCGATCTAGGATTTTATAATAAAACTCTATATATGATTATTTGGGGTCTACTAAAATTCATTGTTGTGTTCATATTGAAATTGTATTGGTTTTCGTCTTGGGCTCTGTTGGGCTTGAAATCTGTTTCTGCATTGAGTTCGTGGGTCACATTGGAAGCTTGTACTCACACCATTTCAAAGTGTTTAGCCGTGCGATATTCTGCGAACTTATCAATTAACTTGTTTAGTAAATGTATGCACATTTGAACATTTGATGTGGACATTGTGGGGCTATTTTTTTTGTTGTCCGTTTAGTTATCCACACATACACGTTAGGTATTAGATACATTATTCTAAAAGGACATGCCTGATTACAACTGTAATTTGTTCCGTGTGACTTACATCTGGTGTGCAATCCAATATATTGGACAAATATTTTGATTCTCTAACTTTATTCAGTATAAATATTCCTGGTTGTTATCGGACGGCGAGCCATAATCCACAGGTCCAGGCCTACGGTGGCCGGGAATAGCTCTGCGTTTCCCAACGCCCGGGACGTCTTCTTCTGTTGCGGCGGCTGGAGCGTGAGGTTTCCCTCTCTCTCACGGTCCGTCTCTTCCTTCGCTAGCATTACTGCTTCGCAGAAAGAGGTGACCGCCTTCCATGCCTCCTCGCTCCGGACAATGGATTGAAATTGAGCCGGAGGCGAGAGGTCGCCTATCGCCTTGACGAGGACTCAGCGTTGCTCCGTCCAAGCAGTGCAGACCTCCACCGTATGTTCCCTTATGTCCTCCAGGCGATCTACAGTGTTGACACCCGGACGTGTCCTCCCGTGGATTTCAAAACAGGTACCTCCCGAAACACCCGTGTCCGGTGAGTACCGGTGCTGAGAACGCCGTGGCTCCACTCCAACCACTCCTCAAAGAGGGGACTTATCTCCACAACGGTGGCGTGCTCAACAAGTACCGACCTAACCTACCAACTGAGAAATAAGCTCAGAGTCAATCCCCAAAACTTTGCGAATAATGCTTATCATAGAATACGATTATGGATACTTGTATTAAATTTGAGTCCAAACGGGGGCGGGCGTTTCCTGCGGTACTTGCTGACGGATAAATTAGCGCCTTCGGTTTTTTCTTCGATGTGATGATATTTCATGATATTTCTTATGCTGTAGGTGGGGTGGCTAAATATTATGACTATGACTTTGAATATTACGTAATGAGTCGCTCGATTTGCCGCCCCCTTGGACGTGCCGCCCGCGTGCGGTGCACGCCTTGCACGCCCGCTTACGGCGGGCCTGATCAGAGTAGATATGGACAAAGCGAAAGGAGTAGGTACGTAATAAAGGTCGTAGTGCAGCGTGCTGTAGTTTCTGGTTTCTGAACTATTCTCCATGGGAAAATGAAGTGAATAATGTATGTATAACTAACTTCCTAACTTGTACTATAACTTTTTAACCGAATTCCAAAAAAGGAGGAGGTTCTCAATTCGGCTGTATTTTTTTAATTTACCTGAAGGCAGAGGTAAAAAAATAATAAGTTTATTGATACAAAATACCTTTTCATACTTTTCACATAGGATTTTGGAAAAAGGCCGCACAAATAGTGAAAAACTCTGCTTCCTAAACTAGTAGGATCTATGAGTTAGGAGTCAGTGTTCTACTGTAAATTCGTTAGCAAAAAAAAAAAAACTATATTTCGCTAGTTATATTTCGTTTGTTTAAATATTTACTCAATATAACGCTTGTCCCCAGGTGGTAGTCGGCAGCGAAGTGGGAGTGATGAAGGCGCCCTTGGTCGGTCCTCGGCCGTACAACGCGCTGGCCATCATTCACACGCAGCAGAGCAATACCTTCGACATGCTCAACTCGCTCACCACCAGCGTTGTAAGTACCACTTCTATACTCCTCGACCAATAAACCTTGACTACTAAAGGTCATAGCTCACTTACACGACTCTGCTCCAACACCGCTCCTACTCAACGCAGCCCTAAACTAAAACGACTGCTGCCGGTCCACTCGTTGACAGCTAGCAGACGCCCAGCTGTCGCCGCATCGACAGCTAGCAGACGCCCAGCTGTTCAGTCTACCGACTGAGCGGCGCCGGCGGCAGTCAGCGCGTGGACACCGCACCGGCCGCTCGTCTACTACGTGTGGCCACCGAGGCGTCAACTACCGAGCAGTCTGATGGCGGGAAGCTTGCTGACATCGAGCTGTCTGCTAATTTATATTGTCAATGTAAACTTTATCGCAAGGCCACGACTTAAAGCTCATATTTGAATTATATTTTATAAGTCGGGTGGTAGCAGAGTCGTGTAAGTAGGCTATGACCTTAAGTCTTCAAAAAATCTTAAGTGGCTCCGTGTAACTGAGGCCCCCTTTAAGTACGCTTATCATCTTTAATGAGGGTAAAGCAGTGAACGCAAATAAAACATGGAAGCATTCCTAACTCAAAAAATGACCCAAAGCACATTAGGCCGCGGTAGGCGGGGCTTACCGATTGCGCCGCTCACGTGTTTAGTTACAAGGCCTATTCGTTACATGGTAATTTAAACCCAAACACTTGGGAAATAAGGTCAATTTTTACTGTGCATCGTATTAGCAATAATGTTGTTGGTATGGTGCGGCGAATCAGCGACGAGGTTTCGATGTGTGAGTTTGTTTGGATTTTTGGGTCACGATTCGCTCTTAGATCCCTTGAAGTAATGCTTCCATGTTTTATTTGCGTTCACTGGGGTAAATAAACGTAAATATTAACGAAAATAAAACTACGAAGTTGGTAGCAACAACATTGCTGTGATAACTTCTGGCAGTCGGTCAACGCTGAAATATGAGTACTTGGGGTGGAACACCATGGCATTCCAATTTTTAAGGAAGATATCCAGGTCGTTCTGCCATCTCCCTCACATTCTGCCGCGGCCCTGTCTCACTGTTTCAGGGCTGCTTTACGGTTCCACATCTTGTCTGTGATGGTGCAGATGTTCCTGCCTAGGCTCAATTTAGTTGAAAATGAAAATAATATAATAATATAATTTAGTTGGACAGCCTGTTGATTCGCGTTTTGGAGAGCAGTGCAAGATTTCGAGCTTGAAATGATGTTCCTAACTGCACTTTGGGGGATTATATTTTGTATTAGCACGACTTTCTCTGCGCAGATATAGTACAAACAATTTCCACCCCAGTTTCACCCCTTAGGGGTGGAGTTTCGTGAAATCATTCCTTAGCGGATGTCTACACCCTATAGGGAATCTACTTGCCAAATTTCAAGTTTGTAGGTGTTATAGTTTCTGAGATTTCGTGATTAATCAGTGAGTGGTATTTCGCTTTTATATAATACTAGTAGAGCCTCGCGGTTTCACGCGCGTAGTTCCCGTTCCCGTGGGAATATGGGGATAAAATATAGCTTATGTCACCCGGGGATAGTATAGATTCCCAACAGTGAAAGAATTTTTCAAATAGTTTTTGAGTTTATTCGTTACATACAAAAATACAAATGTTTCCTCTTTATAATATATTTTGTATAATATTGATAATAAGTATAGAAGATTTGTCATCCTCACTAAACCTTGTTTCGTATACCCAGAAATGGAAGTGTTTATATCTCTTATCTTTACCCGATAACTGCATATAAGTTATCGAAACGAATTCAAACGAAATATATTCCATAGCAGCGCCCCGCGGTTTCACCCGCGTAGTTCCCGTTCCCGTGGGAATACGGGAACGGGAGTTGCTTATGTTACTCAGGGTGAATGTATCTAACGGTGAAAGATTTTTTGAAATCGGTCCAGTAGTTTTGAGTTTATTCGTTACATACAAAAATACAAATGTTTCCTCTTTATAATATTAGTATAGATATGTAATCTATCTCTTCTCAGACTCAAACAGAACAATAAAATGTGCATCAATATTCAACAGTTTTATCTAAACGGTGTATTTGTCAAGGTAGTGTGAGGTATATATATAGCGATGTTTATGGTGTTTGTTAGCGTCAAAATGACCAGTAAACATAGTGGTAATCTCTTAACTTTTATGTTATTGCTACACGTGGCATCGAGTAGTAAACTATTGTAGTAAATGCTAGTTTTATGGGGACGATACTACCGCGGTTTATCGTCTTGTATCAGTAAATAGGAATTCCGTGTTTTAGTTTGAGTCTTGCCAGCTCATCGGTACGGGATAGGGATAAACCTTTCATTGCGAGTAATAAATAATCAGAATCTATAGCAGTGTGAAAAGTGGAAAGATTAATTTATTTTTTTGGTGGTGTACCGAATAAGCTCCGAAACTGCTGGATCGATTTGAACCATTTTTTTTACAAATAGAAATCTGCATTATCAGTGTGCATACGCAATATTTTACCCTCTTTTCCCACGGGAACGAAAACTAGGCGCTTGAAGCCGTGGAGCGCTGTTAGTAAAATATGACATATTTAAATGAAAAACGTTTTCCGTGTGAAAACGAAACTATAAATCAACACTTCACATTTGGTAGCTTATATCTTTCTAGTATCTTCATGTTTATAGTATCGTATCTTCATGATATTGACGCCCTTCCTAAGACAGGAAGGGCTCCTATATCATGGAGATACGGTTATTTCCTCCTGTACTATTAAACATCCAGAGACTGCCCATCTGTGTTCTACAAGCCAGTTACTGGGTAACGTGATATTCCTTGGCATTGCAAATTGCCTATTGCACACAGCAACTCAAGTGTTTGAAAACCTCGACTGTCAATGAATAATCCGGTTACCACTAAAATAACTGATTCAAGGATGACTGAACCAAAGAGCTATCAGCAAAGAAGACGGCGCCCCATAGGGTCAGTGCCTGCTAGGGTACAGGAATTTGTTCGAAAGAGTCACCGCGGCCCTGGAACGCAAAGGGCATAGGAAGGATTACGGGTGGGTTTTAGTCAGTAACAGTCTGACACTCTCTTCCGCTCCGCTCAAAGCGGGAGAAGTCATTTGCTGATTTCCCATTTACAAAAAAAAGGGATTACTGAACTGCATAATAAAAGGGATGTTGCCTGAGTAAAAAATATATGATTATGTTTAGTCCGTCAGTTAGATTACAGAAGAATATTGGAGACGTATTTTTTCCTTTATCAAATCTATAAAAACTGACGAAGATACAAATCTTCAAAGATCGTCTTCATTTTTTTGTTTTCGTGAAAATCAAAAAGAATAAATACGTGTCCAGTCTTTTTTGGAAATCTATCCGACGGACTAATTAGATTTTTTTAGTTAACTACCCTATTGCAGTATGTACTTCACGGAAGTAAAAGAAAGTTCAAACACCTTGTCACAGACCTTGATATCAATAACAGTGATGATACCCATCTCTACGTTATCGAGAACAGACATCTTTATGTTTTCCTCAAAATACATAAATATCATATGTCAATTTGTATGAGTGTTGAGATCAATCTGTCTGAGAAGAGGTTTGTACGATAGGGGTCTATTGTTTTGTTTCACGTGTGACGAAGTAGTTTTAGTGATGAGTTGCTTTTGCTTTGGGTCCCATAGTAACAAAAATAGGGTATTTGAATATAATACAAATCTGCATGAATTTATACTTATTTGAAAGATATTAGTGAATAGTATGGTTTGTGAAAAATAAATAAAATTCGGTCCCAAAATGGAAAAGTAATTCGCTTTTGAAGTTATCCTTCTGCCAAAACTTCTTTTGTACTAGATGACGGAAGTTCACTATGGTGAAACCCGGATGGGTTTTAATCAGTAAGAGTCTGACAGTCCTATCCGCTCCGCCAACACCGGAAGAAGTCAATTGATGAATTTTGAAACTTAAAAAAAAGTTGGACAAAAATGCATTATCATACATTTAGTGTTGCCCTGTTTATCATACATTTTAAAACATTGGCATAATTATCCGTATTTTTTTTTTTTATTAATTAAGTAATTTCAAAGTCGTTAATAAAATTATATGCAAGCGTTCTGAATTTGTTCGAAAGATTTACCGCGGCCCTGGACCCCGGTGGGCATTTGGATGGACACGGGTGGGTTTTAGCAAGCAAGAGTGTGACACTCCCTTCCGCTTAGTTTTTGACTAATTAGATTTTTGATAAAAAAAAACGTATTCGTCATAGAAAAGATGTGTAACAGGAGGTGCATCAAAATACCTACCTTTTGACGCACCCTACATTACACATAAGATAAGCAATATCTATGCATTTCTAACGAAAACAAAATTGATAAAATAACAAATTGTTAGTCACCAAATTGCAGAGGGGTAAATACTATTGCCATCTTAATAAAAAGACTCGCACGTTTTTAGTAGGTCTTGCACATAGATATAATGAAGTGTACTTTATATTCCAATGGTTTGGAGAAATTAAGAAAAAACTTATAAATACTACTGGATCTTTTTCATTCGTCAGATAATTTTAATCTGAAGAATGAATATAGCGGTTTTACAACTTTGATATTTGTGAATCCGCTAAGTAGCTTGAAAAAGTTATTTGATTATTAAAAAATGGGCCCTTAGTGTTTGTATCTCTATACTAATATTTTATTGTTTGTTTGTTTGAGCGCGCTAATCTCAGGAACTAGTGGTTCGAATCGAAAAAATATTTTAGTGTTGGATAGCCTATTTATCGAGCGACATCACGCTACGACCAATAGTAACGGAGCACCAATGAAAGATGTTGCAAGAAATGGGATTTTCTGTCTCCTATGTGACGCAGAAGTTGCGCAATACGGCTAGTCTAGATACTAATATTATAAAGAGGAAAACTTTGTTTGTTTGGTTGTAATGAATAGGCTCAAAAACTACTGGACCGATTTTAAAAATTCTTTCACCATTCGAAAGCTACATTATCCACGAGTAACATAGGTTATATTTTATCCCCATATTCTCACGGGAACGGGAACTACGCGGGTAAAACCGCGGGGCGCTGCTAGTATCGGATAAAGTCGATTGTGAAACGTACTCTGTATTGAACGCACACACTTGAAAGTTTCGCTACCGGCATTGTATTGCACTTCATGCTACAAACTATCAAATCAGATAATGGCAAACAGCAGGTGAAAACACTGATTAAAACATACTTTTGAAGTAATATAAACCTGTCATTGACTCGCTGAGCAAAAAGTTCTCATTTTATAAAGACAGACCCATAATCACCATCTTTGCATATTGCTCGTTGATATCTGGCAGAAACATTCGCACATCTCATTGTTGTCCAAAAATAACAGGAAATTTGATAAATAGAAGAAATGGTGTTTGGTACTTGCCAGTTTTTACTTCTTGGACAAGATTGTCAACATCATCTGACAAAGCCCGACTTCGCCCATTGTTAAGTATGCTTAACAATTTTCTGTGCCAGCGTCACCCATGTTCTACCCGCCTTGGCAACAATTTCGTCTGCCCGTCTCGCCGGTACGTAGTGTAGGACGTCCTCAGGCACGGTGGAGTGACGATTTGCGCAGGGCGGCTGGCAGAAACTGGATGCGAGAACTGAAAATAGATCTCAAGTGGCGTGCAATTGGAGAGGCCTATGTCCAGCAGTGGACTGCAACAGGCTGTTGATAGGATAGGTTGATAGGTCTCGCCGGTGGACGACCGACACTTCTTCCAGTCCGTGGACTCCACTTGCTTACCGCCTTACTCCAATTATCATCACCTAGCCTTACTACGTACCCTTGCTACGGTTTGAGAAGTTATTAAAACCCAATCTATACTAATACTAGCTGACCCTTCAAACATCGTTTTGCCACATAAAATAAAAATGAGGGGTGGACCACCCTTAACATTTAGGGGATGAAAAATACAGGTTGGCCGATTCTCAGACCTACTGATTTTGCATATAAAATTTCATAAAAATCGGTCTAGCCGTTTCGGAGGAGTATGGTAACTCAGGGACGTGCAGTGGTTCTAGAGTAAGGGTAGGCCAGACATAATGTCCAAAAAAAAAGCTCACCACATTATACTGGGTTGAAATCACGATACGGAACGATGAGAAACTTATAATTTTAAAAACTCACCAAATTCAAATCACGATATTCTGACGATACAAACTACTCTTTCTAGAAGTATTGAACAAAATGCACAGAAAACAAAATAATTTGTGTGTAGGTACACAACCACATAGCCAGTTAGGTATATGTTTCGTTACTCTGAGGATTGAAATGACGAGTACGAGATGAATTATTTTTGAGTTAATTCTCGTAACTCGGGTATACATCTACCTTTAGAAACAACTTGAATCTTATAATTATACGATAGCTGTGAAAACTTACTGTTTTTAATCTCTAACAAACACACATCGTCAGCACTAACTTCACAATTTAATGTAAACAAATAACTAAACTAATATTTACACTATGACTCAAAACGAATTACTTAGAAATCAATGCACTATGACACTCAACAACAAAATATTCGAACGATTATTGCTTGTCACATGAAACAATACCCATGGCTTCTCTTTTTCTTGCAAAAATATCATTTAAAAAGACAATCAATACACTTCCAAAAAACATTGTCCTATCGTAATGACATGTTGATGACATGTAGCTAATGCCATCATAACCCGGCAAAATTGACAACTGTATCAACAGAGTTGCCAATTTTATTATTCTAATTCCCCTTAAACCAAATTCTCAAATTAAGTTTGAGAAAAGTTAAATTCTTGCGGTTTTTAATTATATTTAGAGGGTTATTAATTACAATTTAACATTTCTTTTGTACATTTTATACTTTTTATAATACTAACCCGTTTTTTTTAACTATATCTATAAGTTATTAAGGAAATTATTATTCTCGAATTGGCAACCCTGTTAAGCGATTTCCATTCATTAAAACAGTAAATCTTTACTACTTGTCCTTGAATTGTGGGGTGAACCAATCAGGACCCGCGTAGTGGTCTCCAGTGAGCCTAGAAACGCCCATAATTTATACATGTGTGTGTAAATTTTGGGCGTACATACACAAGAACATTTGCACACATGCATAAACTTATCAATTGAAATAAGGCTCTTCGTATTGTGGCCTATGTCAACCGTTTCGTAGGAACAGCATAGTTTGAAATACGTCACACGGGCGAGACGTTGCTATTAGCATTATACTAGGCGTTATGAGTTATTAAATATTTTTGTTTTATTTTATTGCATAGTTACAATAAATACATTTGTTTTATTTATCCGTTGCTATGGTAGGGTAGGCTTAGCCTAATTGCCTATATGGAGCGCACGCCCCTGTGGTAACTAACATTGTGACATGAGAATTTTATATACATATAAGATTATAAAGAGGAAAGATTCGATTGTTTGTTTGCATTGAATAACCTCCGAAACTACTGAACCGATTTTATAAATTCTTTCACTGTTGGGAAGCTACACTATCCCCGCATGACATAGGCTATATTTTATCCCCGTGTTCCCACATGAACGGGAACAACGCGGGTAAAACCGCGGGGTGCTGCTAGTGACTTATATTTGTTTTGTGTATCTTTCCAGGCTAGTCAACCCGTAGTAGGCGTAGCAGTAGGCGTGGGCGGCTTCCATCGCCGGAGCTCCGGCCAGGGCGCGCTCTGTGACCCCGAGCTGGACGACAGCGGCAACAAGCTGGTCGCCAGGCTGGAAGACGATGCCTTCATTTCTGAACAGGACCTGGTATGAAATACAACACAAAAGTGACACGTTGGGTCAGTGATCGCAAGCTAGTTGAGCTTGCTATGACGCTGAGTCCTGATTTCCCAGGTCGTGTAGAGATTGGTTCAGCTTTACTATTATAAGCAATGTCAGACCTTTATCCTCTCGGATGTGGTATGCATAAGTTGGAGACTGCTAATTGTATTAGGTACTCGCTTAATGCTGTGCAGCCTCGCTTAATGTGGAGCAGTGGTGGCCGAGTGGTAACGGCCCCGACTTACGAATTCATCACCAGTGCTCTCAAAACGGTGAAGGAAAACATCGTGAGGAAACTGGCATGTCCTAGAGCCAAAAATTCGAAGACATGTGACATTCACCAACCCGCACTGGGCCCGCGTGGTGGATTACGGCTCATTCCCTCTCCTAGAGAGGAGGTCTGTGTCCCGAGCAGTGGGAACATTACAAGGCTTATTATGCTATAATGCTGTGCCTGAGGAACAATGCCAAGGTACAATAATTAAATAAGAGAACTTGATAATAATTCTGGCTATATGATAACTTACAGGAGGAAAACATCGAAATAGCCACAGCGACGGAGAAGCGAATATCGAAAACAGACCCGTCCGGTGAAGATCAACCGCAGGAACCACAAAATGGTAATGAATTACTTATATTTGATCGCAAAGCGTAAAGTGTATCACGTGGTTTGTAAAGTGCTACTAAAATCTGCACCATTTTCGTGCACCTCTAATTATTTATGTACGTACAGAAATCAGTTATAGATAGTTTTATAATTATGAGTGCAAAGGAAGGAAGGAAGGAATGATTTACGATTTATGTCCGCTTTCATATTATTAGCCTATTTTCAATTATTGCCATTGATCGAAACAAAAAAAAAGTACCCATAATGACACGAAAAAGTTTCTAAGCATCAATTTCCGTTTCTGAAGTATGCCACTTTATTATCAAACTAGCTTCTGTCCGCGACTTCGTCCCCGTGGAATCCCCGATTTTAAAACATTATTTATCGCTGCTCCGCTCCTATTGGCTTAAGCGTGATGATATATATCCTAAAGCCTTCCTCGATAAATGGTCTATTCAACCCAAAAATAATTTTTCAATTCGAACCAGTAGTTCCTGAGATTAGCGCGTTCAAACAAACAAACAAACTCTTCAGCTTTATAATATTAGTATAGATTAAATGACCATCCTTCAACATCCTTACATGTATTTCAGGCTTGGTCTACGGTCCTATTTACGAGCTAGAGAAGTTGGAAGAGAAAGACAAGCAAAAAGACGACAAGGAAGACGAGGAGGAACCGATAGGAGTCTCACCTTGTGGCAGGCAAGTTGCGTTTTGTTACCACTCCGCGGTTTCACCCGCGTCGTTCCCATTCCTGTGGGAACACGGGAATATAAAATGTAGCCTGTTACTCGCTGATAATGTAGCTTTCCATTGGTGAAAAGTTGGTTAAAATCGATCCAGTCGTTTCGGAGTTTAATCGGTACAAACAAAAAAAGAACTGCTAATATTATAAAGTATGTTTTTTACTAACCTAACCTTACTAAATCAACCGGCGACCTTCGTCTAATTCGAGACTAAAATGGTCATTTATTGATTCTGAAGCGGTTTCAGAATCAATAAATTACCTTTTTAGTTTGTCTTTTGTTTCTGTGTCGATCAGGTTCCATACAAAATGTGAAAATTAATTTTCTTCATTGGTTTTTGAGAATTTTTCGGATGCTGTAAGTTTCAGCTATTCTTGGCTGCGATCAATCTCCTGGCATTGTTTCAGTCTCTACAAAGTTTCAGCAAAATCAGTCGTTCAAACATAATGCCAAACACACACTTAGAGATTAAATTGACCTATTTGTATTATAATCTGAAAAGACTGAAACGACCAACGTCTTGAAAAGATCGATTCTAGCGATAAGGTTGCCTACTGTATCACCCTATGTCCGTGGAGTTTGTTGCACGTTCTTCTCCATAGAGATCTACGCTTTGGAACGTGCAGATAGCTTCACCTCTTTCGACTTGACAATTCAAAAGTGCCTGTAAAGGGTTTAATTGAAATAAATGCTTTGAGTTTGATTTTGAGTGTACATAATAAAGAGTATTCTATACTGGTATTCAGCTGAATCCGGTATGACTAGAAGCCGGATATAGTTGAGAAAACGCTAGGCAGATGATGAGTAAAGAGTATTGTATTCTATAATTGCAGGTTTTTCAAATACGACAAGGAAGTGGGTCGGGGCTCGTTCAAGACTGTGTACCACGGTCTCGATACGCAGACGGGAGTAGCCGTCGCGTGGTGCGAACTGTTGGTCAGTATAACATTTATTAACTAATATCCTAATCTATATAAATATAATAGCGAAATACCACTCAATCAATCACTAAATCTCAGAAACTATAACACCTACAAACTTAAAATTAGAGATTTAAACTAAGTAGCACTAGATACTTATCCTCAAGTACTCGACTTTACCCCGTAACTTCAAACAAACGGCCGGAGTTTAGAGCTCAAGAGCGTATACGCCGTACGGCATTTCATACAAACTTTCAAGTTCTTATTTTCCGAAATGTCTAAACCGATTTTAATGAAACTTTACACACAAGCAGGATACATAGGTCTAAAAAGTTAGTTGAAAACATTTTCGATAAATAGTGTTACAGTTAAATTAGACCCATTTTAATTTTTCTATACAAACATATATTTCCAATTTTTTTTTTAATAAGACATTTCGAAAATATTTTGAACTTTTTAGACCTATGTATCCTGCTTATAATTTGTGTGACGTTTCATTAAAATCGGTTCATACGGCCATACGGCGTACACGCTCTTAACCTGGTCCCTTCGTCATTCCAGGAGAAAAAGCTAAACAAGACGGAGCGTCTCCGCTTCCGCGAGGAGGCCGACATGCTGAAGAAGCTCCAGCACCCCAACATCGTGCGCTTCTACAACTACTGGGAGGGCACCGTGGCCAAGAAGAAGAACATCGTGCTCATCACCGAGCTCATGCTCAGCGGCACGCTCAAGGCGTAAGTATGGGCTGCCAGGGGACTGACGCGGCGTGAGGCCTCGCGCCGCACAGCCGTAAATTACCGTGTCCAATATATTTTTGTAATCTTTACTACGGATTAAATATTTTTTATTTAATTCGTAATTTTTATTAATGCTATGCTTGTAACATAACCCATCTATGTATATAAAAGCGAAATACCATTCACTGATTAATCACAAAATCTCAAAAAACTACAACACCTACAAACTTTAAACGTGGCAAGTAGGTTCCTTATAGGGTGTAGACATCTGCTAAGAACGGATTTTACGAAGCTCCACCCCTAAATCTGAGCAGACGAAGTCGCGAGCTAAGTGCTAGTATGTTATAAAACATACTGTTGTTTGCAGGTATCTCCGAAGGTTCAAGCGGATCAACCCGAAAGTGCTAAAGTCGTGGTGTCGCCAAATCCTCAAGGGATTGAACTTTCTGCATTCGAGAACACCGCCTATTATACACAGGTATTATTTTACGACGACCTCTTTTTATAAGGAACCTTTTAAGGATCTATTCTTCTTAGGCCCTGTTTCACAATTGCCAAGTAAACCTTATCTGACAGATAAACCTATGAACCAAACAAATTGAATAGTAGCTATTTTAAAATGCATGCGATATTAAATTGGTTATTTAATTTGGCCAGTTTATATTTTATCTGTCGGATAAACCTTATTTGATGATTGAGAAACAGGGCCTTAGTGTGTCAATGACTGAATGGTTTATTCTTACAAAATCGCTTAATATTCCGCTACGGAAATGCCGTCCGCTAGCGCAGTGATTAGGCTCTAACGTGAATGGATATCAAGACATGTAACACAAGATGGAAAGTAGGCCTTGGACTGCGTTACGGAATAAGATCGTAAGAGTGACCGCGGCCTTGGAACGCGGCGGGTACTAGGAGGAACACGGGTGGGTTTTTGTCAGTAACAGTCTGACACTACCTTCCAATGTGCCCAGAACGGGAGAAGTCATTTGATGATTTCCTATCCAAAAAGGCCTTGGACTGCAGAGAAACGCCGCATGATAACTGAACAGTGGAACCGTCTGAGAACCCTTACCTGTAGAGATTGTCTTTGCAGCGGCGGCCGGTCTGAGTATGGAGTCTGTAACGTTTTCCAATACGGCTACGGTGACCTGTACACAGCTGTTAATGTTATACAGCAAGGCATGCAGCCGACTCATGTATAGTTAGTAAAATGCCTGGCAGATTGATAAATCCGCAGTACAGCCAACATCCTGACAAAAACTTTTTTTTTTTTTGTTTTTTTATTTTTTTTATAAAACGTTGGCCCACACTAGGATTTACTCCTGTATCGTGGGTGCGTTCACAAACATGTAAACTCACATACACAAGACACCCAGACCCGGAACAACTATCTGTAGGCCATACAAACCTTTGTTCCGTGCGGGGATCGAACCCGCGACACGTAACGCAGCAGCTGAATGCTCAACCACCGCGCCAACCGTGTCGTCTGTGAAAACTAATTGATAAATGTTGCGTTGCAGAGATCTGAAGTGCGACAACATCTTCATCACGGGCACGACGGGTAGCGTGAAGATCGGGGACCTAGGACTTGCCACACTCAAGAACAGGAGCTTCGCTAAGTCCGTTATAGGTACGCTGAACTTTGAATGTTACTTCATCTTCAGTGTCCTACATAAGGAATCATGATGGCATTGTTACGACACTAGCTGCTGCCCGCGACTTCGTCCCCGTGGAATCCCCGATTATAAAACATTCTTTATCGCTGCTCCGCTCCTATTGGCTTAAGCGTGATGATATATAGCCTAAAGCTTTCCTCGATAAATGGTCTATTCAACCCAAAAAGAATTTTTCAATTTGAACCAGTAGTTCCTGAGATTAGCGCGTTCAAACAAACTCTTCAGCTTTATAATATGAAAGATAGACAAGGCGGTATACTCACATTTTTAAAATAGATTTAAAAAAAAACGCCAAGCCGTTGAGTGACCAAAGCCCGGTCGTCTAGCTTTTAGTGAGCATTTCGGTATGATTTAGAAGAATATTGACCAGGCAGTAGGCTTTTTGGCACAGTGAAAATAAGTAAGGGCTCGTGTAGACGGCGCAGTTGCTTCCAACACAGCACCGCGTTACCGGTGTCAACTGACACTGCCCGCCGCGCTGTCGCCGTTTGGTTTAGCCACATCAGTACCGCCAGCCACGTCGTGCCTCGTGTTGTGCACTTGGACCCAGGTTATGGAATGGACAGTACTAGTGCACGAGTACTGGCAGTGCAGGGGTGCTACTTTGGCGGTACTGGATACACAGTCTAGAGATGCGCTAGCGGCGCAGCGGTGGCACCGTCACCCTGAGCTCTAATAGAGGGTCTTAGGGGCCATCCATAAATTACGTAACACGTTAGGGGTCGACGAAGTGTGACATTCTGTGACAAGGGGGTGGGAGGGGTTCTAAATTTCGTGACGTCACACCACAAAATCTATTTTAATCTAAGTGTTAAATAAAACACGAACAAATTACACGAATAAAATTTTAAAATATGTGATGTCACACTTCATCTCTCTCTCTGGGGGTCTCATAAATATGACCAGTTGAGACAAGTACGGGAGGGGGGGTCAAAAAATTCGTGCGACGTAATTTATGGATGGCCCCTTATCATATCTTTTTTTTTTTTCGTTTTTTAAATCCATTACTTTTGACCCTCCAGGTACCCCAGAGTTCATGGCTCCAGAGATGTACGAGGAGCACTACGACGAGTCCGTGGACGTGTACGCGTTCGGCATGTGCATGCTGGAGATGGCTACCGGCGAGTACCCGTACAGCGAGTGCAGCGGGCCCGCGCAGATCTACAAGAAAGTCGTGTCGGTGAGAACTGAGCTGCTCTCTGTAGCTGTGTAGTGTAGTGTGTAGTGCACACTGCTGTGTCGACGTGTTGCGGACGTGCATGCTGGAGATGGCTACCGGCGAGTACCCGTACAGCGAGTGCAGCGGGCCCGCGCAGATCTACAAGAAAGTCGTGTCGGTGAGAACTGAGCTGCTCTCTGTAGCTGTGTAGTGTAGTGTGTAGTGCACACTGCTGTGTCGACGTGTTGCGGACGTGCATGCTGGAGATGGCTACCGGCGAGTACCCGTACAGCGAGTGCAGCGGGCCCGCGCAGATCTACAAGAAAGTCGTGTCGGTGAGAACTGAGCTGCTCTCTGTAGCTGTGTAGTGTAGTGTGTAGTGCACACTGCTGTGTCGACGTGTTGCGGACGTGCATGCTGGAGATGGCTACCGGCGAGTACCCGTACAGCGAGTGCAGCGGGCCCGCGCAGATCTACAAGAAAGTCGTGTCGGTGAGAACTGAGCTGCTCTCTGTAGCTGTGTAGTGTAGTGTGTAGTGCACACTGCTGTGTCGACGTGTTGCGGACGTGCATGCTGGAGATGGCTACCGGCGAGTACCCGTACAGCGAGTGCAGCGGGCCCGCGCAGATCTACAAGAAAGTCGTGTCGGTGAGAACTGAGCTGCTCTCTGTAGCTGTGTAGTGTAGTGTGTAGTGCACACTGCTGTGTCGACGTGTTGCGGACGTGCATGCTGGAGATGGCTACCGGCGAGTACCCGTACAGCGAGTGCAGCGGGCCCGCGCAGATCTACAAGAAAGTCGTGTCGGTGAGAACTGAGCTGCTCTCTGTAGCTGTGTAGTGTAGTGTGTAGTGCACACTGCTGTGTCGACGTGTTGCGGACGTGCATGCTGGAGATGGCTACCGGCGAGTACCCGTACAGCGAGTGCAGCGGGCCCGCGCAGATCTACAAGAAAGTCGTGTCGGTGAGAACTGAGCTGCTCTCTGTAGCTGTGTAGTGTAGTGTGTAGTGCACACTGCTGTGTCGACGTGTTGCGGACGTGCATGCTGGAGATGGCTACCGGCGAGTACCCGTACAGCGAGTGCAGCGGGCCCGCGCAGATCTACAAGAAAGTCGTGTCGGTGAGAACTGAGCTGCTCTCTGTAGCTGTGTAGTGTAGTGTGTAGTGCACACTGCTGTGTCGACGTGTTGCGGACGTGCATGCTGGAGATGGCTACCGGCGAGTACCCGTACAGCGAGTGCAGCGGGCCCGCGCAGATCTACAAGAAAGTCGTGTCGGTGAGAACTGAGCTGCTCTCTGTAGCTGTGTAGTGTAGTGTGTAGTGCACACTGCTGTGTCGACGTGTTGCGGACGTGCATGCTGGAGATGGCTACCGGCGAGTACCCGTACAGCGAGTGCAGCGGGCCCGCGCAGATCTACAAGAAAGTCGTGTCGGTGAGAACTGAGCTGTGTCTCTCTGAACTGTAGAGTTACAGAGGTAACTCTACAGTTCAGACTGCTGTGTCGACATGTCGTGCATTTTAGAAGTGATCACTGGCGAGGCTACAAGAAAGTTGTGTCGGTGGGCACACAACCTTATCTCTGTATAGTGAAGCGACTCGGAGCGCGTCGTCGCAACGTTATGATTTCGATGGACAAATTGCAAAATGAATAAATGCAGTGACGCAACGCAATGCGCCGATGTTCGAAGACGGCAGCAGTCTGAGGGCCAGTAGAGTCGCACAGGCGCAGCGGCCGCTGGCGCTCCGTGGTGGCACAGCTGCCCCGAGTGGCTCATGTCTGTGGCGCGGCGTCCCTCGCGCGCGCTGCCTCTCGAAGTTATGAACTTCCACACTGTACCCTCTACAACTGTAAACGTTGTGATGGTGATGAAGTTTTTTTTTTTTTTTAAAAACGTTGCCCCACACTAGGATTTACTCCTGTATCGTGGGTGCGTTCACAAACATGTAAACTCACATACACAAGACACACAGACCCGGAACAATTATCTGTAGGCCATACAAACATTTGTTCCGTGCGGGGATCGAACCCGCGACACGTAGCCGCAGCAGCTGAACACTCGACCACTGCGCCAACCGTGTCGTCGAAGTTTGTCGATAGAATAGAGATTTTGAAATGTACTTTGAAAGTACAAATAAGAAAAATATCTTTTGTTTTTATGGTGGAAGTTATGTAGTATCATTCTTTGAAGGCCGATGAGTTACAATACATTCCCGACCACTGGTCCCTTAGCTTAATTATATTTTTTGTTTTTCGTAGGGTGTCAAACCACAAAGCTTGGAGAAGGTAACCATTCCGGAGGTCAGAGATATCATCGAATCCTGTATTAAGCCTAACAAAACAGACAGGTAAGATCATTAATACTCACATACGACCCTTGAATCAATTAAATTAAAAAAAATAATGCAAATCCTACTTCCTACTAATATTATAAACGCGAAAGTTTGTAAATATGGATGGATGGATGTTACTCCTTCATCGTAAAAACTTCTGAATGGATCTTGATGAAATTTGGCACAGAGGTAGATTATAGTTATATCTCCAGAGTATGTTCCCTTGGAATAATTTTTGACATAAACGCGGCCTAAGCTGCGGGCGACAGCTAGTTCTAAATAAAATTCGTGACACATTACATCGATATTTATTAATATAACTCAATCAACTTACACATATCATTTCTTCGTTTTACTTTTAATTAAAAGTTGTCTATTTTTTTTTGAGGTGTCCTCAATATTGCTGCCTACCTTATGTTATTTTAATGTCAATCGCAATTGCATTTCTTGAACGCTCGTTTATCATTTAAATTTGAACCTTATACTATATTTCATAGACTATTTATTTCACTTTTCTTGTTATAATAACAATAACGAACGTTCAAGAAAGCAATACTGAACTTTATAATAGCAGGTAATAAAGCCCAATTTCAATACTTATCATCTCCCCATAGTGCCACATGGGCTAGGCTGAGGTAACGTGAATAATTTTAATAACTGTTCAATTTATTAATGCTTTCACTTGTGAAAATTGGCTAAATTTCGCCAGAAATTCCTTAATTCGTGTTCTAGAAGTACCTTTATTAATGTAAGCTTAGCTTTTGTGCGTAAATGTTGAGTAATTAATAAACATCTTTTGTAGAAAATAATACAATATTGATATTTTAAATTAAAACATAGTTCGATGTACTTTTCGAAGTTTATCTCATGTGGAGTTGCTTTCGTGTGTTTGTTTTCTTTCTTTTACTATTGTCTTTAGTAGCTTTACATGTTATATCGTTATTATAAATGTTGCAATTACCGTATTAAAATATAGTAATGAAAAACTAGCCTACTTTATGAGTAAGCGCACATTAAGCGGTGTTATTCGGACATTCTTCCATCCGTATATAAATATCATATTTTATATTACGCGATTTCATGATGAATCTAAAACTAACCTCGCATACAGACCGCGTAACATGCGTTTACTTTCATTAAAAAAAAAAAAAAACGAAACAAGACAAAAAGCGCAGGAGTAGCCAACAGTGCTTCAAAGCAAATGTATTTGTTATTAGATTGTGTCAAAAATGTTTCCCGCTGTGTTGTATTTTAACTGTAGCTTTTAAGATTTAAGCTAGAACTAGTAATAATTAGGTTTCCATTGGTATTCATAAAAAATAAGTTTTTTTTGGTAGAAGAAAATGTAGGACAATAATACCGGGCATTCGGTCTTATTAGCAAAGCTAACTCCCTCTATAGATATCATAACTCATGTACGAAGACTGTTCTGCAAATAGGATTAGTAGTTCCAAGATATGTACCTCATGGCCTAATAGTGAGATAGAAATGGTTAGAGCTATAAAGAAGGAGTATAACAATTTCTTTTTCACTCTGGAACAAAGAAGAAACATTTCTCCTTTTGTCCCCGGGTTTGAATAACAAATGTGGTGTCTTAATCTCACGTTAACTAACCGAACGTACAATCAAAACTGATGTTCAGTTAACATACAACAAAAAGCCTTTAAAAAAACGGTGATAAAATAGAATAGATATATTAACTCTTTATTGTGAACCATAGCCAAATCGGTTATTTATTAATTAAAACTTTATGCACTACTAGTGCATAAAGTTTTAATTAATAATAATAAGGAAAGGTCGTGGGTGGGTTTTAGTCAGTAAGAGTCTGACACTACCTTCCGCTGCGCACAGAGCGGGAGAAGTCATTTGATGATTTCCCATCCAGAAAAAAGGTGCTTTTTTATTCCCTCTCTGTTTGTCTTTCTTTTAAGTTAACTTAGAAGAAAGACAAACAGAGAGGGAATTGAATAATACAATCATAAATACATAGATTTAAATTAAACAATCGACTGGTATCGACTGTTTATGGTTCACAATAAAGACTACATATTTATCATTAAAACCACGATATAGCACCTCCCCTGATGTTGATACTATGACACATTCCATGTTCCAAAAAACAGGCCAAAAGTGAAAGACCTGCTGAACCACGAGTTCTTCGGCGAGGACATTGGTCTGCGGCTGGAGATCGTGAGCCGCGACCTCGTCACCTCGTCCGACATCACCAAGATACAGTTCCGCTTGAAGATCATTGACCCTAAGAAACGGTAAGTAAATGATAAATGATATTTATTTTGTATGTAGGTTGTAAATGACACTGTTACACATCAATCTTTTTTGGCGGTTATAAACTAGATGAGGCCGGTGTTTCCTAGATGACTATCCTGAGAAGAAACACCGAAATGAAACTCATAGATCAAAGTCTCTTTTGAAGTCCATACAATTGTACTGGTCAAGTCATATGAGAACCATGTATGTAGGTTGGTGTCTGATGTGGTGTGGTGTGGTGTGTCAACTTTGAGCGCCTTTGGACATGCTCTTTATTATGCCTATACCTCATTTACGATAAGAATAGACATTGCAATACATCTTTTTTACAGTCCGTTTAACCGATTTTGAGTTCTATTGCGTTGGTGGCATGACACATGGCAGTTGCAGTAAACAGTTGGTATTATAATCAGGTTTTTGCTTTTAATGCCATCCTTATGCCTACGGAATAGAAGTAAAAATCGCTTGAACGGACTGTAAACAATTTTGTTCCAATGTCTAATCGTATTGTGAATGGAGTATAGTGTAAGTTGTTTTGGTGTACAATAAAGAACTAAACCTTCTTGACTTGATATAAAAATTGCTTTTTTTATACATTTCGACATGATATGTACAATGTACACCCGTGCGAAACCGTGACGAGCCGCTAGTTACTTATATCTTAATTAAAATCTCATATTTTATCTCTGCCACCAGGTCCTACACCCACAAAGAGAACGAAGCAATCCAGTTCGAGTTCGACGTGGAGAACGACGACTGCGAGGAAGTCGCCAACGACATGGCGAAGGCTGGCCTCATCATGGAGGAAGACGCCAGGATCGTCTTCAAACTGCTCAAGTCACAGCTCATCAGTCTGAACAGGTCAGTCAGACTAGCTTAGAAGTTCCTAGATCTGTCTAGACTTGTCGTTAGTTGAGGTCGATTTCCAGTCTGCAATGCTATTCTGTAAGAACTCACTCCAGTTCTCACTTCTGATTCTGCGGTGAAAACTGTATTTGGTATTCTGTAACTTGATGAAAACTACAATAGCGCCACTAAGTGAGAACATAGGTGAAGCGAACTTAACTTGACAGTCAGAATATCAAATACTTTTCACTTCAGGTGAGTTACTAAGTGTAATCGAAAATGAGATATGAATCGAATTCGCACGTGAGTTCGTACAGAATAGCACTGCTGATTACTGTCCACGAGGTAGCACGGTACTAATCACTACATAGTATAAAACAAAGTCGCTTTCTCTGTCCCTATATCCTTATGTATGTTTAAATCTTTAAAACTACGCAATGGATTTTGATGCGGTTTTTTTTTAATAGATACGAGTGATTGAAGAGGAAGGTTTATATGTATAATACATGCATATTATAGTACAGGAAACATTAGTATCTACATTGCACCCGTGCGAAGCCGGGGCGGGTCGCTAGTATCTTATAAAAATGAGTGAAAGTAGTTATTTGACTTTGAATACACTCTTCTTTTATGAATGGGAAATCGTCGAATTACTTCTTCCGCTGTGGGCGGTGAGGAAGGGAGTGTACTCTTACTGACTAAAACCCACTCGTGTGCCCGCCGCGGTTCAGGGCTTCTTCAGGGGTTCTTTCGAACAAATTCCGCAATCGTGGTTCTGAGTACCCTTAAGAAGATTTACTCACTACCTACAGTATCTTTTCATACAAACTTTTCGTTTAGACAGAGCGAGAGGACTTCAGCTTTCTATAGATAAATGAAAATTGCTATACCTCTCTAATTATCTTTAAATAGTTATCAACAAACTTTTAAAATCTATGTATCGTGCGTATGCGTATGTTTAATTTCATTCTTAATTTTCAAGATTTGAAAGTTTGAAGGAAATACCTTGAAGAGTAAACAGTGTTAAGGACTGTCAAATATCTTCGAATGAGAGCAGGGCACAACGGCTTTCGATTCTTTCCGATCCACGGAAGGATGTTCTTGATTCTCGGTAACTCTCATGCAGCTGCTATCAACTCTCTGCGAAGACCGTCGTTCCACCTAGCTTTACATCACGAATGTCAGTTCCCGCGATCAGTCGGCCATTAAAGAAAACTTGTCTATAATTTGCAGTCAAGACGTTTACGATCCGGGGGTAAAAAACAGCGACGTAAACTTTGCACAAGAAACCATGGACAAGCAAACTGGAGCGCAATTTGGGCTAGTTTTTGAACTTTTTAATGTAAAATCATTACCTACTTCATGTATTTTGTAACTAGATACATTTGAGGCGTTGTACTAAAAGAAAACGACGATCGCGATAATTTGTTCGGCTAACCCGAACGCAACATCGCGCCGATAGAGGGCGCCATTCGGTTTCGCCGAACAAAGGAACGCGTAGATTGCGTACTCTGGCGATTATTGCTTTGTATTGCAACGACGCCTCATTCTTTAGACTTCATAATTCGGTATTGTTTTGAAATAAGTAAGGATAGAAAAACTGTAATATTTATATCACTGTTTTCATTATTAGATTTGTAAAGTCACCAAAAACATAATGGACAATAGTTTTACGTCTATACACAGATATCAGACATAAACCCTAACAGTTTCTTGACTCAATTGAGCAATTAAACTGTTAGTAGTATAAACTACCTCTTCGCTTTGTCTCAATAGAATTATTTTTACATAAACACTTCTTGATCAATGACTCTGAGAAGTAACACCAAAACTTACTTAACAGTTCAAAGTCTCTTTCTGTGAAGGACAAATTTTTATTCGAAACAATTAGTAATTGTTAATTTTAATGTTTTTGTCGGTCAAGACCAAGTTACAATAATCTAGTGTCTGAGATGGTTTTTTGAGAAAAGGTTACATAGATTTGAGTGTATCTGCTCGGACAGTGCAGGAATTTATTAGTTATCCTGTAACCAAACTCTGGACTACCAATACTCAATTAAAATAAGAACGAACTGCTAATAACAGCAAAAACTAATATCAATCTGGCTTTTTTTAATAATGGGAGATCATCAAATGACTTGTCAGACTGTTACTGACTAAAACCCACCCGTGTTCCTCCTAGTACCCGCCGCGATCGAGGTCCGCGGTGACTCTTTCGAACATAATCCACAACCCGGGTAGGAAATACCAATCTGCCTAATTATGTTAATTTTCCCTTTAAATACCTAGCCTATTTCAAGAACTGGTCGTCGTATGTAAGATGTCGAATACACATTGACATATACGCGTTTACGTATCATTAACCATTCTGTTATCTTATTCAACACAAAAACATAATAGATAATAGTTTTACGACTATTCTTGGATAAATGAGCCGGGAAGACATTAATAAGGTTAATGTAATAGAATTATCATAAATGAATGAGGTTCCATAATCTATACTTATATTATAATGCTGAAGAGTTTGTTTGGTTGATTTGTTTGTTTGGTTGAACGCGCTAATCTCAGGAACTACTAGGTTCGAATTGAAAAATTATCTTAGGATTGGATAGCCCATTTATCAAGGAAGGTTCTAGGCTATGTAACATCACGCTACGGCCAATAGGAGCGGAATAGCATAATCAGCCTTTTAGTGTTCTGTTCGAACTGCTCGTGGGGAATAAAATAAAAGTGGACTGTATCTTGAAACATATGGTGTATTGCCGTTTATCATACATGTAACTGTCCCGGTCAAACATAGAAATTTAGAGCTCGAGTGTCGTCCGTCGCGGTGGTCTCCGAGAAAACGAGTGGTCGCTGGTCGGGCCGCTACACCCGCGCCGCACCTCCGCTCGCTCGCTGAATGATGACGCGTAGCTCGATCACGCCGCATACGCGTGCCGTCTGCATGTTTGTTGGGTGCTATTCCCAACAGTTCCCACTGCTGGGACTCAGGCCTCCTCTCTAGGAGAGGGAATGAGCCGTAATCCACCTCGCGGGCCCAGTGCGGGTTGGTGAATGTCACATGTCTTCGAATGTTGGTTGGTTCTAGGACATGCCGGTTTCCTCACGATGTTTTCCTTCACCTTTTTAAGAGCAGTGGTGATGAAATTAATCACACAAAGTAATGCGCCTGGCTGGGATTGAACCCGCGACCAACAATTCGTAAGTCGGGGCCGTTACCACTCGGCCACCACTGCTCCAGAAGCGCAGGAGCGGAATATCTATGAAAAATGTTTCATTTTCTCTCTCTCTCTTTTGTGACGCAGCGAAATTAAATTGCGCAGGTCAGCTAGTAAAATAATAATGTAAGTGTAGTGCGAAAATTGTGATTAGAGCTGTGATTTTATTTCCATTTCATTTGAATATGCGCGCAATACATGTTTTTCTTTTATAGATAAAATCTTTGTTCAGCTATAAACTTAATTTAAAAAAAATGTTTTCTTTTTGAGAAGTCATCTTAGTGTCATACTAATTAGGAATTAGACTGGAAAATCTGTCATCTCAATCTGGCACACGAGATATCTCCCTAGACCTACAAGGGTCCCGATGTGGGAGCTCCTTGCTTACCGATAGGGTTAGTGCCTGCTAGGGTTGCGGACTTTGTTCGAAAGAGTCACTTATACAAAAAAATATATAGATCACTCTCCCTTCCGCTCCGCCCAGAGCAGAAGAAGCCATTTGATGATTGTACGCCAAAAATAGTTGAACCTTGACCTAGAATCTAGGTCATCAGTGACATTTTAGCGCAATAAAACAATTGAATTTATCTACTAAAATTACGTTTTCTAGATCACTGCACCCAGACAATAGTAAGTACGTTCTATTGTTACAGTATCGGTCAGATCGTAGACGTGATAACTAATATCTTAATCTTTAAATGTTCTGGTATTACGTACTCAAGCCTATGGTTATGCTACTGATACAGACAGTCATCAATTTTCCAGTATAAGTTGACCTTGCAGTGGCTGGTTTTCCATACTATATGAGGTCACCTTATACTGGAATTACCTACAGCTTGATGAATGACGTTAAAATATATATTATTCATCATTTATGAATTTATTGATCTAACTTCTAATCACAAGTCGTAACCTTGGCTCAGGGTTCATCTCGTCAATATATTACTACTTAAAGACTTTCTTTCAAAACATTATTATGAACTTCGCTCGTGTCACCTATCCCACAAGAATTTTCCGGATTAAAAAGAAGTTTTCTGTACTGACGATATTGTAAATGTCTATGATACATTGCATTTACCTACAAACCTAAAAATTACAACTATAAAAATACAAATCTCTTCATAATATTAATCGAGTAACACTAATATTAATTTTTTTGTCAGTTAATAAAGGATCGATAAAAGTTGACAGTCAAAATATATAGTATCAGTTGAAAATCAATATTTTGAATATCGAATACTAATCTCGCAACACGTATGTATGTAAGTACATCAATAGCCTTCCCAGTAAAGGAATCAGTATGTTCGCACAATATTATTAGTATGTAAATACCGAGTGCCCTACATTCCAATATACTTGCCTTAGGTATAGAAACCTCACTAAGGACGTTGTATGCAGTTTTACACGCAATGTGTGAGATTCCATCACGCTTCAAATCCCCGCATTGCTATGCGTCCAATGAAAATACTTTTTGGTTTTTGGCCAGTAATTCTTTGATTACGAGTTTATTCTGTCCGTTCTTGTACAATACATGACGCGAATGATCAGGTTAAACCTATTTCTCTATTTTTAACTAGCAGCGTCCCGCGGTTTCCGAAAGATCGACAAATTCCGCAACCCTAGCAAGCACTGCCCAAGTAGCACATGACAGCCGCATAGTGACTTGATTATAGAATTTTGTGACACTCAAGGCTGCTTTAGTTACCTGCTTAAGGGCTGTGTAGCTAACTACACAGCCCTTGTAATTCTAATTTGGGCCCCAAATTAAGCAGCCTTGAGCATTACAGTGACTGGTTAACGGTGGTATAATCATTGAAACAGCTGTACGAGGCCTGTACAATGGCTTATACTGCTATACAACAGCCATTGCAGCCTAAGATTCAGCTACTTTAATTCTCTTCAACAGCTTTTAGATGTTTTGAGGCTTGGCAATAGCTTTTTATTAAAGTATAAATAACCAAACAAAAATACTTTTTTATTTAATTTTCTTTTGTGTATTTTGTGACAGATGACATTTATTGTTTGTTAAAGTGCGCGGGCGGACTATTATTTAAGGTAAGATATTTTTAATAGTTTTCACGTTGGTTTTAAGTGTCCTGTATGTAAATTGAGTTGCGAGTACCACTTTACTGTTAATGTGTATAGGTAATTACATCAAATATTTCACGCGCCATCAGAATAATATCGCTTTAATGAGAATATTTCACAAGATTAAATGGTGTACGAATACTTAATAGATTTATCACTCAAATTATTGCTTTTGAACTTAATGTATTCTATTAGGAAATAAGTGGAAAATATATTGTTTGAATTAAAAGCTATCAAATATCCTTAAAAACTATAAGAAATCATTTGGATATTTAATAACAAATCGTTTCTGTACTGCTAAAATGGCGTTAATTTGTTATCCAGTACAAATTCTCCAGAAATTCTTTTAAAAAGTTATTTGCTGTACAGTGGTGTTACCAAGTCAATGTACCAGCTTCTAGCATTATAATGGCTGGAGAAAGGATTTTAATTATCTTTCTTACTGTGTACTGGTATAAATATAGAGCATACAGTAGCTTTTCAGGGATAAAGAAATCTCGACAGAAAGGCTTTCGAAATACCCTTGCAAGCCCAGTAGTTAGGTAATTTTGCGCATCCTTCTCTTTTTTTAATTAAGTTTAGAACAGCGCTATCCATGTCATTTCGTCAAAACAACCGAAAAATATTTTGCTTTTCCCTTTTCGTATTATATTATGATTGTTAATTAGTTAATTATTGTTTTCAGGAATAATAATGCCGTTTAAAATAATCAAAACCGTTGAAAAAGGAAACGAAAGATTATAGAGAAGGAGAAGAAAAGTGGTTGGGAGCATTTCATTTTTCATAATGGCATTCGTAATTATGTTGTATTTTCACAAATTATGTTTCATATTGATTAAAAAACAGTATTTACAAATTTATACAATGATTTTTTATTTTTCTTATCATCCTTAATAAGATTGTATCTTTGCTAAATTTTGAAAATAAATTTTGGGGAAACTTTTATTATCCTTGGTCATGAAAAGCACCTCCTTTCGATCAGTACCTAGCACAACATTCACTGAGTCTTTTTGTTACCTGCGAAAGTGGTGTGCTACCTCTTTGCAACATCATTTTAATCAAATGCAATTTATTTTCAAAAGGATAGGCACACAAATCTATTTGTGCGGAACCCTATGCGTTAATGACACTGGCTTGTAAACATCAACTGCATCAGTACTGCTCCTTTGCAATTCGTCCATAGAAGCTTCAGCGTATTCTTTTAACAGTTTTCTTTTTACTCCACTTTTCATTTTTTATTTAAAGTGTATTATTAAAACATACGTAGTATAGCTCTTGAAATCGCTTCGCACATTATGCAAAAATAAATCAAATTTGACGTAATTTAAACACCAATAATCTAGATTTACTCTTAAATAACGCTGAAAGCTGTATAATAACTGTCAGCTACACTTTATGCATTGGCATTAGGATGGAGTACTCCTATTCCAATTTACAACTCAGGGTGTTTAATTATTCTCTTATAAATCTAACAGCATTTGTAGAAATTCCTTATACACTTTTAACCAGCCATTAACAAGCTCGTTGAAGTAGAATTACAATAGAATTAGTGTATACCAATTAAAAGCTAGTGGCATTATTCAATGTTTTAATGCAGCCCGCAGCATTACAAGAGAGGTGAATTTTACGTATTAACCAGCCGTTAACAAGCTTTGGGCTTCTAGACCAGCTAGTAGTATCTCAAACAGCCAAAAGCTGGACTAGAGCATTTTAAAATTCTACTTAAATGTTTTTAGTATACTTTTTCGCCACTATCAAGTCATTAGTCAGCTATGCTGTTTAATAGTGTATAATCGTTCCTTAATACAGTCTAAAGACTCACCCTATCCTTTAGTACAGCTGTATAAAAGCTGTAGACTGTAATGTAGCTTATTTATGACCTAATTCATCGCTAAAGTGCTACTTGGGTGACCCTATGGGGCCCCATCTTACGTTCAAATCACCTGGTATAAAAAATAACACCTTAAAACATCGTGTCAGCAAACATCACAAAGACTGATCGATATAAAACAAAAGTATTTCACCAACGATAGTAACTAAGAATAAATTCTTTGAACGAATATCGAATGACATTGAACGCAAGCGATTATTTTGGAGACATCGGCTCGAAGACGAACGAATGCTCGTCACGCGATACTGAAAATTAAGCAGACTGTATTTAGGAGTTTCCTTCAGATTTACATGGATTTTTTTTTGTACTTCTAAGCCTGACGAGGTCCGTTTGCACCAGCCAGAGTTATTTTAGAGCTATGAATGATTAATTATATATTTTACACGTTAATCTTTCTTGGTCGTTTTAAACTAGATGAGGCCGGTATTTCCTAGCTAACTACCATGAGCAGAAACACCGAAACAAACTTAGAGGTCATAGTCTCTTTTGTAATCCATACAATTGTACTGTTCAAATCATATGAGAACCATGTAAGTTGTTGTTGTATGTCTGATATGGTATTTTGAGGAAAGCACCACACGGATTTCCGTGTTAGCAACTAACTCACTCTAATGAATGAGCTAGTTGCTAACACACTAATGAGTGAGCTAATTGCTAACACGGGTCCGTATGTATGCTATACCTACATATTATGACGACGATTGATGAGTATGTTGATGATTATTATGATGATATACTTTTTTTAATCTCGAGCGCAACTAACTTCTAAGATTTAAGTTTGGTGCAATCGGACCAAAACAAGATACAAAAAAAAGGATAGTGTAAGTTTCGCTAAATGCGTTTAACTAGTGCTCAACTAATTCTAATGCGGAGGTCATAAAAATACAGTTCTTTCCGCGAGTAGGCACGTTCCCTTTGATGAAGAATGAAGTGGCTGGTAGGCTTTAGTTATCACTATTCGGTACCCAGAGCTCAACATATGGGTCGACCGTAGGATATACGAGTCGTCGCTTTATGTTTATCTAGCAGCACCCCGCGGTTTCACCCGCATTGTTCCCATTCCCGTGACAATACGGGGATAAACTATATCCTATGGTAAAATAATTTTTAAAATTGGCACAGTAGTTTTCGAGTTTATTCATTACAAACATATATACACACACACTCTAAAATACGAATCTTTCCTCTTTATAATATTAGTGTAGACGACGAATTGTGGGCACAAGAACAAATTATTCTACCGAAAAGTGAAAACAAATTGTGTTCAACAAAACAATAAGCTATCATATCTAGTAGGTAAGTATGTTTGTATGTTTATGCCCGTAATTTCACTATGTGATGTGGTTTACAGAACGTAAATGATGAAACAATCCATTATTCGTGGAAGGCCGTATCGTAGATTCTTTTTTATGAACCATTCTCAATCTAAACAGCGGTAATAAAGAACATGTAAGTGACTATAATTACAGTTGTATTACGATAAATGCGGATATAAGAAAGTGGGGCTTTACGAGTTGAAAAAGGCCAAAGAATTATGTATTTATAATATACTGTGTGGTCCAAATCCCCGATTTTGAAACATTCTTCATGGGTGCTCCGCTCCTATTGGTCTTGCGTGATGTTATATAGCCTATTTTATTATTGCGTGATATTATATAGCCTTCCGCGATAAATGGGCTATCGAACATCGAATGAATTTTTCAAATCGGATCAGCAGTTTCTGAGATTACCGCGTTCAAGCAAACAAACAAACAAACTCTTCAGCTTTAAGTATAGATAAATGCTTTAATTTTGAGTCTTTGAGTATAGAAGAAAACGTGTTCCGCTAGTCCCCAACAAATTGGGAGAAAGGCAACATAATAATGATAAATTGTGTTAATACGAAGTTGCGAATGCGAAATGAACGTAGAAGATTAATATGGTGGATCAGGAAAGACATCCACCATATTAATCTTCTACGTTCATGACGAATATCATAAATAAAAACCCCCTAAATAGCTGACCGATTTTAATGAATTTTGGTACAGAGATAGAGGCGACAAGGATACGGGTAGACGCTACTTTTTTGCATAAATAAAACATGATCGCGACCGAAAATGTCGAGCAAAACCTAGTAAATTTATATGCATTTTCTTTCTTAACCAATGTTGGATTATTGGAATCGGGGTAAACAGCTAATTTGTCCGTTAAAATAATTAAGTATGCGTGATTAGTGCCCCGAGGCGACGTAAATAAACGATCAAAGGCACGCATGAACGGTCTTGTAATTACTATGACGCAATAGTGCACTGGTCTTGTATAAAGGCCGCTGGATATATTTTGCTATTGCTTGATGTTCATCTAGACTGTACCTACTGTGTTTCATTTGGATTACTCCAAAAACAGCCCACACGAGTAATTCAATAAGTGTATTTAAATTCTATTTCATCCAACCTATGTTTTAGCTCGACAAGAATGCAGTTATATCAATATGTGATAGCAAATACTGATAAAAAAGCTTTGCATCATAATATCATAACAGGGTTTATACTAATTAACTCTGGCCAAGTACGTGTCATATAATTATATGGAGTGTCGCCCCAAAAATTATGTTTTTTCATAATATCACAGCACTACTGAATAGCGGTTCACAGGTTGCACCTACCTACCAAATTTCATTTGTGTAGCTTTAATAGTCTCTAAGTAAAACGGCTGTGACATACGGACGGACAGACAGACAGACATGACGAATCCATAAGGGTTCCGTTTTTGCTTTAATTTGAATACTGCCGAAGCGAATTATTAGTTTCACCATTTTTATCTTTAAAAATACCCAGAAACTTGGAATGAAAATTGAGCAACTTTACCATTGTCTCCTTCAAATAAAAACGGGTTTATATTTGTCTTATTGACCAAACTCTTTTGAAGGTCTTTGCCACTTAGGTCAACGTACCCTAATCTCTATAAAACATTTAAAATACAGATATGGCCGCTTAATTAAATTAAAATAGAAATCGTTCGCAAATTGAAAGATAACGGTTCCGTTCAAGGTTGAGATTACAATTATCTTTATCAGTTATTCAAAGGTCAGAGTAGTGATGTGGGAATATCGTTATGTATTCAAAAACTAAAATGTGGTTAGTTATGTCATATTGTTAGGTATGGTTTTGATTAAAGGTTGGTAGCAATTTAGGGGTTTTTTTTAAATTGTTTGATTTTTTTTTGGGATGTTGTGATGTACCCATGATTCTATTGGCTAGCTGGCGGGAGTAGTGATGGCCCTACTTACTTTTGACATACATATAGCCTGTTTTATAGCCAAATAGTCTGATTGTTACTCTTCTACCGTATTATGAATGATTATTATTATTCACACATTTATATACAAGTCATAAAAAAAACTTTGTAGTTAACGACCTTCGATCAATAATACACTAGATAAAGGATCAGGAACAAAAATGTGTCGCTCAAGTGGCCGCGCTTACACACACATAAACATTTATATTT
Organism: Hecatera dysodea; assembly: GCA_905332915.2. NCBI lineage: Eukaryota > Metazoa > Arthropoda > Insecta > Lepidoptera > Noctuidae > Hecatera > Hecatera dysodea. The sequence continues at coordinate 11,561,822 of HG995313.1, read as the reverse complement.
CATACTACAAAATACAGAAAAAACTTTAATCACATTAAAAACTGCAGTTTATTGTAAACCTTATTTCTCATACATAAAGTTTAATTACGATTGCAAAATATTTAAATTAGGTCCTTCTATCATCGGAGAAAGGTCAAAAGCAATAAATTTAAAATGAATTGAAAATAACTAGTCATTTTTATAATAAGTAAAAAATATTTATTATATAAAATAAAACTTAAAATCGAAGCAATAACGTTCAAAACAATTTGTTCATAATTTCGTGCTTATTCTATTTTGGAATTAGATGTAGTTCTTGGTATTACATTTCAATGCTCAGAACACAGTAAGTATTGAAAGATGTAGAGTTGCAGTTCTTTTTTTTTGGAAATGGTACGTACCATACAAAATGGTGGCAAATATTTTGGACTGATTTAAAAAGTACTAGGAGTAAGCTAGTACAGTATTTAGTTAGTTTGTTACGACATTAATTTTATTATATTATTATTCTATTAATTTTAAGCGGGTTGGCACATTGTTAACAACCAGTATTAACAAATATTTGTATTAAATCAGTTTATTTAAACCGCACTATTTATTAATTTAAAGATTAAGTAAATAAGAGTTTTTAGTAACCTACGCCTTTGCGTGTTTCCAGCTAGTAAAATTAGTGATAGACACAATTTTAATACTAGAAATAAAGACAAATTAGACCAACCATTTTATAGATTAGATAAAGTACATACATCTTTTATGGGGTACTGTGTTAAATGTTACAACAAAATACCTTGTAATATATTAGAATTAAATGAAAGAAAATTTAAAACTTTTATTAAAACCACCCTTTGTAAACAAGCATATTAGGTACAAATTAGAAGATTACATTCAGGATAAAAATGCTTGGAAACATGCTGGTCTTGCTCCATAGGGCAATCGAGGGTGTAGACAAAATCAAACTGGTTTATTTATGTGTGAATTATATTTATGAATGCATTTTTTTTTGTGTCTTGTACTTTTTTTTCATTTTATTATTTCAATATTTGTAAATATGTGAGTACCATGGGCATGAGATATTTAGAAGTTTACCTCTGCTGGTAATACTTTGTTCTATAACTAGTATACTTGGTGCATTGTCCTCACATATATGAAGTATTTATTGTATTACCAAATATTGTAAAACATTGATTTGAAAAGAGTAACTATGGAGTTTCTTGTCCGTTCTTCTCCATAAGAATCTACCTTTGCGAATGGACGCTAGAGTCACTTAATTTATGATAATTTTTATTGATGACGTTCAAAAGTGCTGTTAATGGCCTAATTGAAATAAACGTTTTGAGTTTTTTAAGTTTTATGTCCAGTCTATCAAAATGAATCGAACATACTGTCGAATTTTTATAGGGTTTATATATTCCATCTCCTCTTTCTTTCGCGACAATAGATACCCATTCTGCACAACGAAATGGGTCGCTAGGAAATCTACAAACAAAAATAATATACAAAATAATAATACTACTCCATACATTCCCTGTTCCGGAACAGTCGATGTTTGTTACAATAGTTGGAGCGTTGGTGCAAACATTGGTCAAACTATCATAATATTTGCGATTTAATTTATATTTACTACTTAATTCGGTTTTTGTATTATGAAAAACACTTAATGGTATAAACTTATCGAAAAAAAAGATATTCCTTCCAAAATCTTGGTGTTACAGTGATTATTTACATAGTTTTTGAACGCGCAATGCGGCATCTTGACGTCCTCACATTGGCTATGATTGGACCATACTAATTCAAAATAAGACCACTGGACCACAAAACTATTTGTGCTCTTATTTTTCGGACCGTTTTTGAAGCCGATCGGGAATCTAGTGTATTATTGATCGAAGTTAACGACATAGTTTTTTTTATTAGATTATATTACTTTTTATCTTTATTTACGAATTTTAGAAACACTGTTACAGACATAACACCGTATATACATATATAGGAAGATATTTAATTAAATATTTTGTTTATATTATCTTCGTCCGTGTGTCATTGCGGGGTGCCAACTGAAAACCAACTGGTTGGTCTCAGCATTTGCTGGATGCCCAGCAAATGCTGAGATGGTAACCCTTTCGGTATGGGCACGCTCAGCGCAATTCAGTACCTACTATTATTTCTTTTTGTTTGTGTCTGTGCTGAATAAATGTTTCCAATTCCAATCTATTAATAGCACCAAATCACTGTACTAATACAGATTTTTATTCTTAGAAGTCAAATTATTAAGAAACAATCTTGTAATGACGCATCAGCATGGTTTTACAAGACCTTCGTGATTTCACAATACCGATCCAAAAAGGTCTAGCGCTAAAAAGGAGCAGACGATAATCCAATCCAATTTCGTTGACCTGACGAAACATATCCACCCACAACTGTCCTTCTTCAAGTTGTAAATTAATAATGAACACAGCTAAGTTATATATAGTCACCCACCGAGCACCCTTCGGTGAATGACTGGTATATAATTAAGGGTATCTGCTTGATGTCAGCCACGAGCGAATGTTGACGCGTAAGAAAAGCCAATGCACTGACATCGAAACCGGTATTACGAGTTGTAAAACGCAGTAATTTTTTTTTTACGATTCGCCTAAAGTCGGTGCTTGTATTCAAACATTTACTCATATGTTCGGAACTAACTTTTTCTTGCGGCGACAATTGCGGGTGCTTTTGTTTTGAGATAAAACGTGGTATTACGTGTGCCATTCAGTGATAGCTTTGTTGTTATAGTGAAAGAATCGTCGGGATCGGATTATTAATTCGTCTCAAAATAATTAGTAGTAAATCGGAAATATTCGGGTGGTTTTGTCCAGGCAGTAATAATACGACAAAACTCGGTTCCGTATCGTATCGTATACATAATAGGTATGATATTATAAGTACCATAATTCCCGTTCCGGTGAACCGGATGTATACCTTATACTCACTCGTTTCGTCCCACGCTTATCTTATCATTTCGGTGGATGCATAATTTAACTAATGACATTTTTATACTTCATATTTGTTTATACAAATTTCGTTATTTGTTTAGCAGCAATCGGCGCGAGCGCAGTGCGTCACAATACGCGAACGGTGTGGGCGCATCGCGTTTTAGTATCATTGTTTTGCCAGTACTATCAACGATAAGATTGAAGTTTTATTAATTAATTGTTCTTTGAATAAAAACTTTTCTGGCTTCGGTGTTCCTGAATTTGTAGACATTTTGTTTCTGCGATGTAAACCGGTGTTCATGTACAGTTTAAAAGTTGCAGTGAAAGTTAGTGCTAGTGTTTTGGTGTTGCTCTTCGATCATGTTTACTAAGTGAAAGTGATTACTGATTAACCTCCAAGAAGGTTTGAAGTGAGTTTGCATTTTTATCTTTTGGGAGCGACTTTTAAATGACGTGTTAGGCATGGAATGATCTAGAACTTATTTTGATTTGTGAAATTAAACTAAAAAAATGCTGCATCATGTTGTTTATTCAGATATTTGGGTTTTAAAAGTCAGTTCATTGCTTGAATTTAAAATCTTCTCACGAAAATACACGTTAATATTGTCTTTAGTGTTTTTATTCCTGATGGGCCTGCTCTGACCTTTGTTGCCCGATGGTAAGCGATGAAGCAAGCCCAGATATATTAACTAGACAATAGGCCTAAATAGACTCTATTTACATACAAAAACCTTACGTCTAGCCTCAACAAATCCTACGTTTTATCTGAAATACCATCGCTATGTAAAAATTGTTATCCAGGTAACCATGACAACAGTATCCAAGTTGAAATGTTTAGTGACCTCGCGTGAGCCTATTTCAGTTCTAATACAGCGGCGTTCAGTTTAATGAGAACTGGTTTCCTTTAACGAAGGTTGTATATCAAAATAAATGTGTGTTTATTTAGTTTTGATTATGTGAATTTTTGAAGTTTTGTTTTACCGAAACTGTGCGAGGAATGAAAGGCATTTTTTGTAGGAAAAATATTGACTGAATAAATTTTCAAAATGCACTGTTATTTTTTTGTATGCTCGGGATTTCGTAAATTTTTTCAGTGTTGTGATGACGTTGTAACCAGATGATTAAATAAGAAAATGAAGTGTACAGTGCGGAGAGAAAGTTAACTAAAACATTCGAAAGTATTGTGAATACATTTTCAAAATTCATGCAGTATTTTCGTATTTTTAGTTTTTATGCAGCTAGTATTCATGTACTTTTAGTTTTAACAGTGTTGTGATTGCTTTTAAATATTTTTGTATATAGGGAAAATTAATAATGTAATAACTTAAGACAGTGCTAATGACCTATAAACCACGTGTGCTATTTGCGTCACGATAAAGATTTCTAACATAAAGATTTCTAACAATGATACTGAATCATTATTACTTTTATTTTTAACAATAATTAAAACTTAGCTTTATTGCAATGTTTGATTTAATTCTCGTTTCTCGTGTATGTAGAGGAAATGTTATCGTTTTGCGATCATTAATTAAGGTTAGTAGAATTAGATATTGCAATTGAAACCGACAATATCGCGTACAAAATTGCCGTGCTGAAAAATGAGTGAAAATGTCGGCACAAGCTGACATTTTGACTCATTTTTCAGCCAGGCCATAGGTCAGTTACTAAATCTACAAATATTATAAAGCTGAAGAGTTTTTCCTTGAACGCGCTAATCTCAGGAACTACTGGTTCGAATTGAAAAATATTAGCGTTGGATAGCCCATTTATCGAGCGAGCGCTATAAACTATATAACATCACGCTACAACCAATAGGATATATTGCAAAAACGGGTTTTTTTTATCTCTCTCTTATGTGACGCAGAAGAAGTTGCGCGGGTCGGCTATTAATTCATAAAAAAATGCTATTTAGTTTCCAAATTATTATTGTGGTACTGCTGAACTAAATCATAGACTGCTGAAAGGAGACGATTTGAATATTGTAAAACAGAACACAACATACACATGACATTAGTAAATAATATAGGTTATGTGTAGTATGTATGTACAAAGGCGAGTTTAACGCATACTTAAGTTTTCTCCCAGCAAAACCTTAATATATCACCGACAACCTTTTCGAAAATTTTCTTTGATTAACTTTGTAAGGAATGAATTTTGTAATATGAAGAAATAAATAATTACTGTTTTAATTAAAACATCGTCATCAATAAGCCAATAGTCAGCACTAGAACAAACACAGCATGTCTCTCTTTCTGAACACGTGCGGCAGCACAACACTACCTATTTATTGTTTGTCGTATCATCGCGAAGACAGTCACGAAACGGAACACACGATATTTTTACGATTTCCGCTACCTTCATCATCTGTCTAGCCTTTTCCCAACTTTATTAATCGGCAGTCAAATCGGATTCAGCTGAATACTAGAATTTCACATGGAGCGGCTGCCTACCAGACGTCCACAACTCACTAACTGGGTAAGACGGCACTTCTTGGCAAAACTGGTATCAGATTTTCTGACTTGAAAGTTCCGTAACGACTGGCAAAGATCAACGAATGACGGCCGGGACCAACGGCTTAACGTGCTTTCCGAGATACGGAGGAATCTCTCATGTTAAGATAGCCACGCGTCTACGAACCGACCTTCGCAAGCGTTGCTTAACCTTGAAGGTCGGCCCTTGCGGCTGTTATTACTTAGCCACGATATTCTCAAATTCTGAAAACTTAACTCCCAGAATTGACAAAGTACACTGAACTAAGCAATCTTATAGGCATGACTGTATTTCTCGCTACAATACACCTTAATGACACACACAAAGACATTGCGAGAGGCTAGTCCACACACATCCGGGACGAGAATGGGCCGCGGTTAGTCAGGAGGTCGAAAAAAATATCGGTTCGTGCATTGTACTTGAACTCGTTTAGAACATTGGCAGCGGCCTTGGACTGACGGACCACGGTCTATCCACATGAGTCCACATCGTACCAAAGTTTGCCCGAATTTGTGTGGATCATACTGAAAGGCGACACAAAATTGAAAATTTTATTTTATTTTATTTATTAGGGACAAAAAACAGTTACATGCTTAAAAGAAAACAAAAGATACTTAAAATTAAATTCACAAACATGTAACCCATACCAATGTCCACGTATTCACAAAAGAATAATAGAAGTGAAGGACTGTGGCAAGAGTTACAGATTATAGATCTCTGTGATATCTTCATTAATACGAGTATAATATCATGATCTGATGAGTATAATATCATCAAAATGAGTCATTTTTAAAAGTTCGACCGTGAGATGTTCGATATTAAGTTGTACACATTCATTTTGGCAACTATTCAACGTGCGTCAAATGATTTAAAGAAATGTGATTGTCATCACAAGGCCTCTGACGTCACAAACATGATGCTGCTGTCATTCAATGCGTCTCAAACGTCATTACACTTTTGGGGGAGTGGCGAATGTTTTGCGTTATCGTGGTATTTATGTAGTAGACATTTCATCAGGCTATTTTCACGATACTAAAAATATTTCCCAAACTAAAAGTTTATTCTTATGGCAGTAGCCGTGACCTATACTTATTAAAGGCAAAATAAAGAGCAATATTTTAACAAAGATTACTACCACCCCTAAAGAAACATTTTTCATGATCTATTTACGAAACAGCTGTTGTTCTTAACTACCTTATATAAATTCTCAGACATTTAAGAATATAACAATAATTTGACTTTGACATCAAAAACGAGCACTTCTATACGCGATCGAAGCAACAGACAATCAATGTTTTATTTATTAAAAAAAAGTAAACTAATAGCTATACCAGAAGAATAATAAATATATACTCATGTCATCTCTTTCATTCTCAGGGAGAGGAGCGAGAAGAAAGCTCAGATGCTGTTCAACCAGGAGGCGATCATCGAACAGAACCGACAGCAGCTTTACGAACAGCAGTTGAGGCAGGTCAGTGACCTCTTTGAGATAGTGTATGGTCGAAGGTCAATAGCTAGGATTAAATGTTATCTTTTAAAAGGATTTATTTAGCTTACCCTGTTTGTTTATTTATTTATTTGGGTCATATCTATACTCCATTCACAATAAGATTAGACATTGAAATACAACTTTTTTACAGTCCTTTCAATTTCAATCGATTTTTACTTCTCGATTTTTACGTCTTGTCATCTCCTTCTGGGCATACCGTTGTCTAATTCTAAGTTGTTTGTCAAACACCCAGAAAATGGGGACTTTTTCTAATATTTCTTCGTAGGGACTTGATTAGTTCAGGAAAGATGTCGATTTCAGACAGCATTGTATTTATTTTCGTTTTGGAAATTAAGAATTCCAAAAAAGGATAGACGAGTGCTATTGCCATGCTAAAACGCCGGCAAACATACCAAGAATGATACAGAGGGAGTAATCTGAAGCCTTCTTTTGTAGCAAGAGTATTCTGTAGATATAAACTTTTGTCTTAATTAAATGACGCGTGTTGCATTTAGTGGATACTTGTATAATAGTGTAATTACGGTTATTAAACATGAATTAAACGCAAGTATGGCACGACATTTCCTTATAGTGTCGTTAAACTCACTTCTTGTCAAGTATAGACTGAGATTTTATTGAACAGGAAGAAAATTGCGTTTATCAGCAACAAATCTTTGCAGAACAAAAAAAAACGACCTTAGCTCAGTTTAATGTCAGGTGGTTGAACTTAGTATTGATTAAGTACCACCTAACACTGAATTTCAGCTGCAACACAAGGGTGTCACACTTACGCCAGATTTTCTTTCTTCCTTCATCTTCTAAGAATAAATATTTATTATTTCTTTAATAAAATATTATCTATACTAATATTATAAAGAGGAAAGATTTGTATTTTTGTATGTAACGAATAAACTCAAAAACTACTGGACCGATTTCAAAAATTCTCACTGTTGGGAAGCTATACTATCCCCGGGTGACAAAGGCTATATTCGACCCCCATATTCCCACGGGAACGGGAACTACGCGTGTGAAACCGCAAGGCGGTGCTAATCTTTAATAAAATTTAAATGTTTTCATACAGATGAAAATGATACAAAACCAGCAGCAAGCGGGGCCTGTGGACCAGGTGACGGCCGGGCTACTCAACGGCGTCGGACCTCAACCATTAGCTGGCGTTCAGTGAGTTAAAATTGTCATAACATTGTGCCTTTTGCATCTACGTTTACATAGCAGATCTAGTCACTCTACCTAAAGTTTAAATTAGAAAAATGAGATATTGATTGGAGTCTGAGTGTCTGAAGACTGAGAGTCAGATTCTTGACTGTCTGGGGTACAAAAGGGCTCCACACAGTAAAGAAAAAGAGACGTGAGATTACTATATTTCCGACTAAAACTATATCTGTAGGTAGGTTTAGGTATCGATTTGAACTAAAACGTACAACAGTTCCAGCAGCAGATTTGATAAAGCAAAAAATACCGGTCCAATATTTTATTTTTAATAATATTTTCTTTTTATTCAGTAAACATCCTTATTCTACAAGATGTAGGTAAAATTAGAAGTATTTTTGACAGATTGATACTCGGATGTGAATGCGAGAGTTGCTTAAAAAATGTAGAATAGACCTTCTCGTATGTGAACAAAAGGAGAAGATTAAAAAAGATTAGCGATCTCAGCGAAATAACTAAACCGTTCCGCTCTTGCAGACTCGACCCTCAAGCGCAGCTCCTGCAATGCCAGCAGCAGCTGCTCCAGCAGCAGTTCCAGCAGCTGAACAACGAGGACGCCGCCATGAAGCTGCTGCAGCAGAACTTCATGCAGGCCCGCATCTCGCCCTCCATGGCCGCCGACCAGCAGATCTTGCAGAATAAGGTGTTTCTCGAGCAGAATTTGAAGCAACAGGTTTGTTTGGAATGTGTAGAAAAAATATCTGCTGGCAAAAGTAACATATGCTGTTGAAAAAATTAAACACGATAATTATTTTCACTATGACTATACTTTATTAACTTACGACTGTCCCTATTGTGAACAAAGATCTCATATCACGCTTTCAAGTTCTGTTATCCAATGCGTCAAAAATCCAAAACCGAAATGTAAATTCACAAAATAAAATAAGTTAAATTTCAAAATAGCACGGCAGCCTTAACTTTCAGCAAAAGAACACTTAGTATGTTAAAATGCGACATCGTTTTCCTATTTTCCCCACCCTCGTTACCTCGTACCTCGCCTTATTCTGACAAAATATTAATTTATTGTCCAGGTAATGATGGAGCAGAATCTCATCAACCAGCAAATGCTGGAACAGTCAGTCCAAGGTCAAGTTCTAATGGAGCAACAAGTCCAACAGAACCTCCTAGAGCAAGCCCCCTCACAAACGCAGCTGCAACCAAACTTACTCAACCAGCAGTTAACAGCTGAAATCAACAACCAGAACCAGGTCTTACAGCAGCAAATTATACAGCAACAGCAAACAATCATCGCTCAGCAAGCTGCGGCCATTCAGCAGAAACAGCTGGAAGAACAGCTAACAGCTCAAGATAATATCATCACAGGCCCACAGAATCTCGTCTCAAACCAAATGCTTGACCCGTCACTCCAAAACCTACAGAATATTCTCGCTCAAATCATACAAAGGCCTGACACACTGCAGTCAAGAAAGGAGTCGGAATCTGAAAACCAGCAACAGCCTCAACAACAGCAACAGCAACAAATGACACAACAGCCGCAAGAGAACTTAGAAATGCAACAGAATCAGGAGCAAGAAGCGTTGCAGCAACAGATGCAGAATCTTATAACCACTCAGATGCAACAACAGAATGTGAACTACCATCAAAGCCAGCAGTTTCAACAGCCGACGTTACAACAACTAGGTGTTGACCCCTCCTTCTTAGCGCAACAACAACAAGTATCTCAAGCCCAACAACAAGTAGCCCAAGCGCAACAACAACTAGACATGCAGAAGCAAGTTTTAGCGCAACAACAGCTAGTCTTACAACAACAGATTATAAGCCAACAACAATTACAAATGCCTGGTCAGACGCTCTCTCCACATCACTTCAGGCATTTCCAACAACAACAACAGTATTTAGCTCAACAGGAATTACAGTTACAAACCCAACAGAACATCATCACTCAAAATTGGGCAATGCTTCTCCAAAAGCAGCAACTAATGGATCAACAGCAGCAAAAGGTAGAAGAAATTCTCAGGTCTCAGCGTCCTATGTATCAAAGGCAGGGGTCAGAACAGAGTCAGATGAGTTCAGCTGACGCCCATGACCAACAACAGGTCATGATGCCTGACCAATACGGCCAGAAACCGCAGCTGCAGCAACAAATGTCCGTCGACCAGATGCATTATACTAAGCAGCGGTCCGACGACCATTACCACCAGCTGCCCACCATGCAGGGCCAGTCTTTACCACACAACATGCAAATGCAACAGAACTTCAGCGTGGTACAGCAAAACGAGAGGCAGATATCTAGTCATGAAGGCACACCCGTGCAGAATTATACTGCCAATCCGTTGCAGATGTACCAGCAAGCTCAGAGTCAGCCCGTTCAGATGATGCAGAATGTTTACCAGTCAAACCAGATGGAGCAGTCGATACCGTCGTCTGTGGCCGCGTCTATGCCCCAACAGATCGCACAATCAGTCCAGGAGGCGATGCCACAGCAGATGACGGTGCCTCAGTCTATACCGCAGTCCATGACTTCAGTTCCTCAATCGATACCTCAGTCAGTCGTCCACTCAGTGCCACAGCAGCCGATGCATTCAGTTAACCAAACGGTTCAATCTCTACCACAGCCTATTCAGTCAGTTCCTCAAGGATCTACCCTACCACACCCTATACAGTCAATTCAGCAACCGGTCCAGTCTTTACAGCAACCTCAGTTGCAACCGATGCAGCAACAAATTCAAACGATGCCGTCTTCTCAAGTCCAGATGTCACAGCCTGTGCAAACACTTCCTCAATCTGTACCCATGCAGCAGCATCCACAAGTCCAGCACCAGGTTCCCATAACCCAGGATATGGTGCAACAGCCCCAGCAGTTGAACCTACCTTCGGAACAGGTGGAGAATGGGTATCAGAATAACGGTGGGCAGAAGGAACAGTTCCATACGCCGTTGACTGAGTTCCCTAATAACCATTCTGAGGCAATAAGGCAGCCGGAGCTGAGTTCTGTTGAGGAGAAGCAGGCGGAAACCCAGCAACAAGAAGGTTAGTGTCTCAACTGTTTACTATTTTAGTAAAGTTCTTTTGATAATGTATCCTTGGTTAATGGAGCTTGTACAATGTAGATACATAGCATAGCATAGCATAGCATGATACTGCAAGAATCAGTGATCCCAATTTTTTCTGAAAGAATTTTCACTATTTTTTTACTATAAAAATTATCTGCTTGCCAGTGAGTTTTTAGTGAGTTTTGGAAATCAGTATGAAAACTAAATTCATTTTAATTGAATTCTAATTAGACTTAAGTAAAAAAAATATAACACGTGTTTAAAATTGTATACAGTTTAATACTGTAGCTTTCCTTCAAATTGATATAACACATTAAAAGTTGCATAGTATTAAATTCATTCGCTTATTGATTGATTCTTTCAGCTGAACATCAACAAAATATTCGACAGACTTTATTTAACGAGACAATGATTTATTTGAGTTAAACATCACAAAAATATCAACCACATTTCCCTTCCAGCGGGCACAGCAATATCTTCTCCAATAACAAGCGAAAAGAAGTCCCGGGGCTCGAAGAAGCGTTCCCGCGAGAAGGACAAGCTGCCCAAGCTGACGGTGCTGGAAGTGAACGAGGCCGCCACCGTGGTGGAGTGCCAGCTCGAGTCCAAGTCCAAGACCGTCACCTTCAAGTTTGACGTGACGGACGTCAACCCCGAGGAGATCGCCAGCAACTTGGTCAGTCACTACTACTAGCTAAAAGTTTGTCCTATCAAAATGGGCCGAGTATATTTGATCCATGTAGAATTCTGGATACATATTTATCATTTTTTGGTTACTAAAATAAACCGCAAAAAAACTTGCTTTAAGACTGTGTAAAACATTGTAACTATAGGGGTATGAACAGGGCGAAAAAGTCCCTCCCCATCCTCAACTGGACGGTTTTTCGCTGTACTCTGGATAGATGAAAAATTATATGGTTATAATAGAGCTTGAACAAGATAGTTCTCCAGTTCATCTCGCATGACTCACATGACCAGAAATATGATTAGCTACACTATGAACTTACCTACGTAAATAATAATAAATTGTTATCAGGTGTCCAACAACCTCCTCCCCGAATGGCAGAGCGCCACGTTCATGGAGCTCATCAAGGACATCGTGAACCAGCTCATCAGCAACCCCGGAGTCACGCCCGTGCTCAACCCCGCACACCACTCGGCGCTCAGGCTCAACATTGACAAGGTAAAGCTTATTGAAGATACAATTTTATGATGGGACTTTCTGGGACAGTACAAAAAGTTCCGTGATTCCTCATATTTTGTCCAGCTGTCGTTTGTAGATCTTGTGTCAATCCTTACGGATAACCGGAAGTCAGAATCTCACCTAAGCCGTAATTGGGTTGTGAAAGTCAGTTGGGCAGTCGTTCTATGTGAAATACGGATACTGAGCTGCATTCGATTAAACTGGAAGTAGAATCGACCCGAACCTAGGTGGGTTAAAGCTAGGCAGATTCTCGTTCTGTGAGAATGCCATCTTGCAGAAGGGGGCTGCAGAAAGGCAGATTACCAGTGACTACCAGTCTCTCTCAGATTACCAGTGCTTTCCGACGCCCTGTGAGCTTGTTGTGAACCAGGGGGTCAGCAGAAACGGCTTAAAAGGGTCCAGGGTCTACGAATACGGCGATATCCATCGCCTCGATCCATAAGGACCCGAGATGACGGTTTGTGTTGATCCGCGCGCGCCTCATAAAGACATAAAGAGGCTGAGTCACTTTTACTCCCCACTATGGGACGAATCCCGCGGACGGTGAATAGACACTAGTCTGGGCAGCAGAACTGTAACGGTTTTAGTCAGCAAGAGACAGACAGACTCAAACAACTGAACTAATTGGGAAACTGTGATTTCCAGACTGACTACGACTCCGAAACAACCGAACGCGAGGAGAACCTCACCGACTCCAACCAGGACAACTCCGAGTGCACCACGCCCACCGCCAGCCACGACAACATCGCCGCCGACCTCGCCTACGACCTGCCCGAGAGCAGCGAGCCCGCGCTACCAGCGCCGCCGCAGCACGAGGCTGTTGCTAAGGCGGCGCACGTGGACACTGTGTCCAGGAAGATCAGCACCGCGTCGTCTATAGGTGAGTGTTGTTGTACGAGAGCAGCGAGCCCGCGCTGCCAGCGCCGCCGCAGCACGAGGCTGTGGCTAAGGCGGCGCACGTGGACACTGTGTCCAGGAAGATCAGCACCGCGTCGTCTATAGGTGAGTGGTGTTGTACGAGAGCAGCGAGCCCGCGCTGCCAGCGCCGCCGCAGCACGAGGCTGTGGCTAAGGCGGCGCACGTGGACACTGTGTCCAGGAAGATCAGCACCGCGTCGTCTATAGGTGAGTGTTGTTGTACGAGAGCAGCGAGCCCGCGCTACCAGCGCCGCCGCAGCACGAGGCTGTTGCTAAGGCGGCGCACGTGGACACTGTGTCCAGGAAGATCAGCACCGCGTCGTCTATAGGTGAGTGTTGTTGTACGAGAGCAGCGAGCCCGCGCTGCCAGCGCCGCCGCAGCACGAGGCTGTGGCTAAGGCGGCGCACGTGGACACTGTGTCCAGGAAGATCAGCACCGCGTCGTCTATAGGTGAGTGTTGTTGTACGAGAGCAGCGAGCCCGCGCTACCAGCGCCGCCGCAGCACGAGGCTGTTGCTAAGGCGGCGCACGTGGACACTGTGTCCAGGAAGATCAGCACCGCGTCGTCTATAGGTGAGTGTCGTTGTACGAGAGCAGCGAGCCCGCGCTGCCAGCGCCGCCGCAGCACGAGGCTGTTGCTAAGGCGGCGCACGTGGACACTGTGTCCAGGAAGATCAGCACCGCGTCGTCTATAGGTGAGTGTTGTTGTACGAGAGCAGCGAGCCCGCGCTACCAGCGCCGCCGCAGCACGAGGCTGTTGCTAAGGCGGCGCACGTGGACACTGTGTCCAGGAAGATCAGCACCGCGTCGTCTATAGGTGAGTGTTGTTGTACGAGAGCAGCGAGCCCGCGCTACCAGCGCCGCCGCAGCACGAGGCTGTTGCTAAGGCGGCGCACGTGGACACTGTGTCCAGGAAGATCAGCACCGCGTCGTCTATAGGTGAGTGTTGTTGTACGAGAGCAGCGAGCCCGCGCTACCAGCGCCGCCGCAGCACGAGGCTGTGGCTAAAGCGGCGCACGTGGACACTGTGTCCAGGAAGATCAGCACCGCGTCGTCTATAGGTGAGTGTTGTTGTACGAGAGCAGCGAGCCCGCGCTACCAGCGCCGCCGCAGCACGAGGCTGTTGCTAAGGCGGCGCACGTGGACACTGTGTCCAGGAAGATCAGCACCGCGTCGTCTATAGGTGAGTGTTGTTGTACGAGAGCAGCGAGCCCGCGCTGCCAGCGCCGCCGCAGCACGAGGCTGTGGCTAAGGCGGCGCACGTGGACACTGTGTCCAGGAAGATCAGCACCGCGTCGTCTATAGGTGAGTGTTGTTGTACGAGAGCAGCGAGCCCGCGCTACCAGCGCCGCCGCAGCACGAGGCTGTTGCTAAGGCGGCGCACGTGGACACTGTGTCCAGGAAGATCAGCACCGCGTCGTCTATAGGTGAGTGTTGTTGTACGAGAGCAGCGAGCCCGCGCTACCAGCGCCGCCGCAGCACGAGGCTGTTGCTAAGGCGGCGCACGTGGACACTGTGTCCAGGAAGATCAGCACCGCGTCGTCTATAGGTGAGTGTTGTTGTACGAGAGCAGCGAGCCCGCGCTGCCAGCGCCGCCGCAGCACGAGGCTGTTGCTAAGGCGGCGCACGTGGACACTGTGTCCAGGAAGATCAGCACCGCGTCGTCTATAGGTGAGTGTTGTTGTACGAGAGCAGCGAGCCCGCGCTACCAGCGCCGCCGCAGCACGAGGCTGTGGCTAAGGCGGCGCACGTGGACACTGTGTCCAGGAAGATCAGCACCGCGTCGTCTATAGGTGAGTGTTGTTGTACGAGAGCAGCGAGCCCGCGCTACCAGCGCCGCCGCAGCACGAGGCTGTTGCTAAGGCGGCGCACGTGGACACTGTGTCCAGGAAGATCAGCACCGCGTCGTCTATAGGTGAGTGTTGTTGTACGAGAGCAGCGAGCCCGCGCTACCAGCGCCGCCGCAGCACGAGGCTGTTGCTAAGGCGGCGCACGTGGACACTGTGTCCAGGAAGATCAGCACCGCGTCGTCTATAGGTGAGTGTTGTTGTACGAGAGCAGCGAGCCCGCGCTACCAGCGCCGCCGCAGCACGAGGCTGTTGCTAAGGCGGCGCACGTGGACACTGTGTCCAGGAAGATCAGCACCGCGTCGTCTATAGGTGAGTGTTGTTGTACGAGAGATTACCGAGAAAAGCGATCCTTGTAGGTACCTGACTAGGTAAGACCTTCAGCTCTGTCCCTGAACCATAAAGGACCGAAGTACATATTTTGAGCTTTCATCTGCACGACACAGCTTAGGCATGGCATGGACACTCAATAAACGACTTATGACTGTACAGAGGTGTGCAGAACAGAGAGTAAAGTCCCGCAAACCTCTATACTGGTGACCCCGACGTGATACTATGCTGCGTTGAGTCGTGCGAGTGTACTTGCCTACTCGCTACAGCTGCCAGTGTCTGTTGTTGTCACATATAGATGAAACTCATTTTTTAATTAATCCAAACTCTTCTAACAACACCACTAAACCACCTACACCATCTCCTGGGCCTGATAATACTAGAGTCCTAGTACTGGAAAAACAAATGGTAGGTTTGGCCCAACAATTCCTGCTCTTTGTTCTTCTACTCGCTTAAAACCGACATTTTCGTAAAAATATCAACACTATTATTTTACTCTGTCCAAAAACTGCTTATTTTGGTTGCTTGCTGAATTAATCTTATTTATGTCCCAGGTTCCAATCAATCGGACGGTGGATCAATGGCGCCCGAACGTTCCGGCAGTACAGAATCACAGAACGGCGAGAAAAAGCAATCGAAACCTACCCGGAAGATATCCAGATTTCTAGTCAGCCCCGTGGTGGACCGCGGAGAGAATGTTCCCGAAGAAAAACCCATACCAGAACCCACGGAAACCAAGGAACCAGCTAAAGAAGTCCAAGTCAATGGCCTACCAGAGAAGGAAGTCCCTCCTTCGCTCCCGCCACAAGAATATGTCCCCCCTCAACAGTATTCAGTACCAACACAGATTCCAGCCCCAGTAGAAATAAGACCTGAAGTCCAGCCAGTCGAAAGACCCGTAGAAGTGCCGAAAGAAGTGCCAGTTACTGTCACTATGGTACCAGCACCTATAGTGTCGAACATCCAAACGGTACAGACCATGCCTCAAGTACCAGTTCAAACTCAGAATCAAATAATTCAGAATCCGATGATCAATACTTCGAATTTACAACCGAACTTGACTACGCCGTTGCAAATAGCTACGGATACACATACTCCCTTGCTTGGGTTGAGTCAAGTGGGGACGCCTATGGGGGTCGGTGGAGAGTTGGGGTTGAATATGGGGCTGCAGGGCATGGGGCTGGGCATGACCACGCAGCAGAACTTGACCCCTACCCCGGGGGTCAATGACACGATGCCCAATGCGGAAAATATACAGAGGATGTTGTTGAAGCAAAATATTATGAAGTAAGTTATATTTATATTAGCAGATTAAAATCTCGTTACATTAGCTTCAGTCCTAACCAGAAACTGTGAAACCTGATTTGGAGCTTTTTTATAGTAATCCTCGATTAGCTAATGCGAGATCTTACTTTCAAACTTTTAAATTCTGTACTGATCAAATATTGTATTAGTATTATGCAGATTAGTTAAGTAAGTAGCAAATAATGAATTTAATACAATTAACTAATGAAGTCAACTCTCTGCCACTGATTCCTGGCTGGTTTATTTCTAAAGCCATTGAGAAGGACCAAGTAACCAAAAATGATATACAATAAGGTAGTTAACTAAAAAAATCTGATGAGTCCGTCAGATAGATTTCCAAAAAATATTGGAGACCTATTTTTTCTTTTTTCACATAAACAAAAAATGAAGACGATACAGTGCGTTGAAAACTCGTGTGACGTCACTACTCGCTACAATTTTTACCGGGCAGTGCCTTCACACGCTCCCACTCCTGATCTTTGATGTTTTTTATCTTCGTCAGTTTTTATAGATTTGATAAAGGAAAAAATACGTGTCAAATATTTTTCTTTAATCTAACTGACGGACTAAACATAATCTTATATTTTTTACTCGGGCGACATCCCTATTACATTATTTTTCTTTCCCTTCTCTAGTCAGCAACAAAACCTATCCGGGCCGAACCTCCTAGGCTTGCTCAACCAGCAATCGTACCCGCAACCAGACCTCGGTCTACACAACACCATACTCAACAACACACAGCCTGGTGAGTCTATACTTGTTATTTATATTTAGAATGTGTTTTTTTTTCTTCTTAATGTTTTTGTTCCTTAATTTAGAGAGTTTTTGTGGCGTGTGCATGAAGAGAGAGGTGGTTTTCCACTAGAGAACTCGCATCGAAAACGGTCCATGTATAGTGTTTACTGGTCTATCTATACCTTCAACATCTCGGTTTTTTTTTTCTTTTAAACGTTGCCCCGCACTAGGAATTTCTCCTGTATCGTGGGTGCGTTTACAAACATATAATCTCACATACACAAACAGCCAGACCCGGAACAATAATCTGTAGGCCATATAAATATTGTTCCGTGCGGGAATCGAACCCACGACACGGTAGCGCAACAGCCAATCGCTCAACCACTGTGCTAAACATGTCACCATTAAAACTGATGTAGAGTGAGCATGAAGTTAACTGTCAATCCATCTTGTTTGTATGAATTGACAGCTCACTTCACTTCACCTAAGTTTATATGGTGGGATGTTTACAGAGTGTCACTAATACAGGTCTTTCTTATACAAAAATAATGTGCCATACAACTATGACATGTTTTAAAGCTTAAATCTTCTCATGGGCCCATATTCAAAAAAGTTAACTCCAACTGAACTCCGACATGAGCACGATAATATCGATTAAAGCATGTCTAATGGAGTAGATGCAATTACAGAATTCATGAACATTTTGTAATTGAAATGATAAAAGAAGGGCCACTGCAATGTTTTTATTGTAGTTAGTATTGATTTTTAACAACTATTACGAAAGAATATAACATGGAACGTAAACAATCAGCGTAATCAATCAGAAAACTTAAATAAGAACTGATTCTTATTTAAGTTTTAAAGCCAAGTTTTCACGACTCTCTGGAAACTAGCTCTGCTTCTGGTGGCTCGGGCACTGTACCAAGACATACTACAAGAAACACCCATCTCTTAATGCAAGCACACCTTAGTAATAAAATGTTTTACAATCTATGTGTTCCTAGTACACTCCTTGTGTTGTTTGAGAAAATAAAACCAGTAACATTATTTATTTCTTTCTCTGTGTTTTCTCTTGAATGTTCTGTTTTAAACAATCTGTCCTCTAGTTGTTCGTAAAAGGGCCAAATTGTAAAAAAAATAGTTAAAAAATTTCGATTGTCAATCCATTGGACATGTCATAAAACTTTAATTTGGAACTTGGTTCCCAGTTGATCTGACTGCAAGTTAGACCCTTTTACGTAACCTTTTTTTTACTGAAATTAGTGTCCAGTATAGCAATCTTAATTTTCTGTCTACAATTTAAAGTAAATGTAAGATTCTTTTCTGAATATTAAATGCACGGTCTATCAATATCTAAGCAGTCGGTAAATGCGGAGATTTTTTGTCTGACAATTTTGTATCCCTCGGAACAATTAAATAAGTAATGCTATAAACATTACTAACTTCTGACAAATACAAAAGCATCTACCCATTGTTTAGAATAGTTTCTGTGTGATATCCGCGCGGTAGGGGTACATAAGTCGCTGAACAAAAACAATTTTGCAAAAGACTACAGTGAATTTCGATAAACTAAATAACTGCGTGACTGTCAATCACTAGATATTTCAAAAAATACAAATCGGTCTGGAAAATAAATTACCTTTACTGTTAATGTGAACAATGAAATATATTAAATTATTCAAATAATCTCGTGACGATGTGATCTCGTAATCTCGTTTGCGGGTCGAACTTGACACGAGATATAATGAGAGGTATGGAAGGAGAATTCTTTTCTCAACAGTGGGGCACAAATTAATAAGGCCAGTAAATAGAAAATGTATCGCCGATAACAGGCCTTCTATTTAGATATCACCTAAATAGAAGGTCTGTTATCACAGCACAGTGAGGCCCATCCCTCAAGGGATTTCTTGCTAAGGTACTCGTATTTTGCTAGGCGACTTAGGTCCCTCTTTACCGCACATAACCCGCACTAGTGTGACTAACCCGTGTTGTGACGTCAGCGCCCATGATGGCCGCGCGCCTGCCGCCGCAGTATCAGCCGCAGAAGTACTACCAGCCGATGCTAGCCAACGATTTTATTGGTAAATGTCTTGTTTTATCTTTGTGCGTGTTCGATTGTGGCGTGTGTGTGTGTGTCTTTGCATTGAGGAGAGAAAGCGATACTACTATTGTACACTTTTACACTACTGTCCAAAAAGCAGTGTTTTGACGTATTATACAAAGGGATTTTAACGGGTTGTAATTTTGCTCGAACCAGCCCGTCCCTAGCTGCTCCCTAAGCTTATGTCCGTACCCCACAGGGGTGCCCTAAGCGTGTAGTCGCTTAGTTTGTAAGTTTTTTTTTATAAGCCTGGAGGCGGTTAAGCAGTCGACAAGTTCCTAGAACTGCGAGGCCAATAATTAATAAATTAAAAAAAAAAACGGTTTGTAATGAATTTGTATTGTGATTTTGTGGTGGGTACCAGCAGTGAGTGGGGCAGTGGCGTAGCTTGCCTTAGACGGGCCCTGTATCAAAATGTGTTGAGGGGCCCCCCAACAGTATAAAGTTTTTTTATACTACAATATTGATTTGAAAACAAATTTTGAAAATTAAATTGGTTAAAAATTAAAGATTAGCTTTCGTATTTCTGTTTTTAACAAATCTGCGTTATATTGTGTATTGTGATTTTTAAACTAAACTTTTAGCACATCAGTCATATAAAAAAAAATGTTAATAATCTATACCTGAAATAAAATATCATGGATAATACTTTAGGATTTTTTGCATACACACATTCGGGGCCCCTGTAGCCTGGGGGCCCCGTATAATTGATACGGCTGATACGGCGGTAGCTACGCCCCTGGAGTGGGGCGATGTGTTTGGGTATATTCGCGAGAATGATCATCTAGATGAGGAACGCACGATACCTAGAAATAAGAAAGGGGAGGCCTGTATACCTCCAGTATACCAGGCTGAAATTATGATTATGTAAATGAATTAAATAAGCGGTTGTTTGTTGTGTTGCAAATAAATTCAATTTTAATGGGTGATATAGGCTATATTTTATCTCCGTGTTCTCACGGGAATGGGAACTACGCGGGTGAAACCGCGGGGTGCTGCTAGTATATATAAAACCGTCTATTCTTATTCGAAGGTCTATCAGCGAATGTTTTATAACAAAAACAATCCTATTTCTGATCTCACTCTTATGGTATCGCCTTCTTTCTTTCTCAACTCTTGTAAATAATATTTATTATGTTAAACGTTATCGCACTAGTTTTATGTTGGCTTTATTTACTTTATCTGTTTCACAGCACATAGTTTTTTTAGTTATTTCTTTAGGCTTTTTAGTTAAATATGCCTATCATACTTATGTGAAGGCATTCGAATTTGTGTTAGATTACGGTGTATTGTTTTTTTAATCTTGCTTTGAATGAATACCCCCAAAAGCTTTTGTTGTTATTTTTTTAGTTATGCCACAATGGGCACTTAATAATGGTTTTCAATTTCAGGCTAAATTAATAGGTGTCATTTGACGCCTTGGAGGATTAAAACGACTTACAGAAACTTAGGGCTCATATAAGCTTGGTCTAGTTTTCTAGAACTATATTCAAAGCATTGATTTATCGAGCAAATCTGATTGTTTAGCATTAAATGTATCAGATTTGCTTCGAAATCAAAGTTTGGGTATCTTTCTAGAACACTGGCTTTAGCTCTCTATATACAGTTCTCTACCTCGCAAATTTTAGTGACCTAGGTCATTTGTATGGTTCGAGACCAGAAGACATGTACAACATGGTATACCTCAACAAAAAGTGCTGTGACAGATACAAAAGGGCCAACATAACCGCTCAACACAAATAATAACACTCTTTTCTCGCCAACACAGGATTCAATCCCCTCTTTCCATCATCAGCTCAGCAGCAAGCTCTGCAGTCGTCAGTGAACCAGCTGGCCAGTCAGCAGATGAGTCAGCTCGGCATGATGGGGCTGGCGGCCCCACTGCCACCTCAAGCGCTGGCTTTCCAGCACCAGAATATTGCGCAGATGGGCCTCAGCCAGAATCTTATGGGACAGAATCTTGGACAGAACTTGGGTAACTATACAGGTACATGCTTGCTTGCTTTACTTTAGTTCATAAAAGTTCACAGACGTAATAGGTATCAAGTTATGATTATACCGTCATCATTCGCATAAGCACTGCTGCACAAACGATCCTAGGCCACTATCACCTAGCTGTGACACTGAGCTTGCTGCGCCATACACTTATGTATATATATTATACTATTGTCTATAAGCAAGTGATATCATCCATCAACATAACCATTTACATATTTGTATCACCAGATAAAGGCTTGTGATGTTTAAATGGTTATTTCTGAGATATTCAGAATTATTAACAACCTCGGAAGCACAGCTTAAACATTTGGACCGGTCACTTACTTTATCGACACATTTTAACGCGACTGGTTGTCTCTTCATGTAACCAAAAGGCTGGCTATGACTTGGCTTCCATTTTAAGCTTAACTAAGCTGAATGATAATACTCAGCAGTTACTAAATAAATCAGTACCATATTATCTCAATTTCTCAAAACCAATAATGAATACATCCTTTGTTACAGGTCTAGCAAGTCAGAACTTAGGATTAGGCGGTCAGAATCTCATAGGCGGGCAGAACTTGGCCCTAGGTGGCCAGAACCTTGCTCTAGGAGGGCAGAATCTAGGGTTAATAAACCAAAACTTGGGACAGCTGGTGGCTCATCGCGCGGTGCATCATGCCTTGGCGAGAAGGGCCGTGGATATGGATATGGCAGGTAAATCTTCTAAATGTATATAACTCAAAAGTGACTGACTGACTGATATAGTGATCTATCAATGCACAGCCCAAACCACTGAAAGGATCGGGCTGAAATTTGGCATGCAGGTAGATGTTATGACGTAGGCATCCGCTAGAAAGGATTTTGATTAATTCTACCCCCAAGGGGATAAAATAGGGGATGAAAGTTTGTATGAAACTTTGTCAATTTTAAACGGATCGGGCTGAGAGTTTCAAAATCGGGGGTAAAGTAACTATTCCACGCGGATGAAGTCGCGGGCAAAAGCTAGTTGTAAAATATTTCTTTGATTTATATATTTATTGATAGAGCAAGCATTTTTTATTATAAATAGTTTTTTTTTATCAAATGAGATTATCAAGGTGTGCCATAGAACGTTTATAGCATTTCTTAGAGAATTTCGGCTGCCTACCACCGGGTGGACAGCTTGCAGCAGCGAGTCACATACATACAATCGAGTCTTCAAACATAACGATGAAAATTTTATTACAGGTATGACGAACGTGAACTCAACAGGCTCGTCTCAGCCGAGCACGCCCAACAAGGCGCACTCGTACAACGAGTACATGCTCACATTGCAACACAAGCTGGCCTCCATATCTAATAGCGTGAGTATACATATATTATAGTGAATTGATTTATGATTTCCATGTTGGATAGTTTTTTTTTTTCTACCTTTGTCATGTATTAATTCTTTGCATACTATTGTATAAATTCAAGTTCTTAAAACGCAATAGACAGATGTGTTGCGGGGGAGTTTGTTGCGCCACTACTTCTTCCCAGCTAAAACACTAGGAAGTGGTGACGGGTGGGCATATTGGGGGACTGTCTTTATGTAAAATTTGACGTTCAAAAAGTGCTGTCTATCAGCCTAGTTTGAATAAATGACTTTTGAATTATGAATTTTGAATACACTCGGACCCATATTACTCCAACTCAACTAAAACTCCATCTCCATTGGAGCATCAAACTGTCAATAAAGCTTGTCATAAATTGAAGTTTTCGTGCTCGAGAGATGAGTAAGCGAATGCGTAAACGCGCTTGCTAAGCTAGACTCGTCTCTGCAGCACTAACTTTATATTTTGCTGTGCTCGACAGGGTCCATCATGATCACAATTTCTTTTTTTTTATACTTAACACCTAAGTACACATTTTAGAATGTGAATAAAGATTAAGTATTGAGTACGTTTTCGTGCTCATGTTGGAGTTTACGTTTTGGAATATGGACCTTATGTTTCAACGTATCATATTCCTGAGGGGTAACTCCCGCAGTTTTAAAGAAAGTTCGCATTCCAATCTCAGTCTCAATCTGTCCAAAACATATCGTCTTAAACACAGATTTTCCCTACATTCCCGACATTGTTTGCAACAAAAATCTCAGATAGACAATTGTTTCGGATGTGAGATTGGGACTTGATGAACTGGAACGTTTTATAGTATGACAATTAACATTATGTCTTTTGCTTCCTTTCAAAAGTTCCGGCTACAGCATGGCGAGCCTCGAAAACCCAATAACTCGAAACCACTACTGCATTTAAAAAGTTTTCAATAGCAAAGTTTACGTTTTTTCTGTCCTTTAAGCTAAATAAGAAGAATCTTGTTCTAAAGTTAAACAAACGACTTTTTTTGTCCCCAGGGTCCTGTTTCGCCGCAGTCTCCGTTGGAGTACAGTCCCGCGTTGTCACCGACGCACCGGCCGCCTCTGCATAACATGCCTAAGGTTTGTTAGACTTACAATAAAGTTTTTATAAATTAATTTGAATTTATACAATGCACTATGAATTTTAAAGTGCCTGTTACTAAGTGAGAGTTTAATTCTTACGCAAAAAGGATGTGTATACCGAATGTTATTAAGTTTTATAAGGCCTTTTTACTTACAAATGGAGTAACCCCCTATGTATGTTATAGTCATTAAAATAAATGGGGTATAATTGTGACATAGGTTGTTGAGGATAGACATGCATTTTGGTTCTAGGGAGTTCATACATCATTCCTATCTTTTTCTGTAGCAAACCGAGGAATTCAGGCACCTTTATGTTGTCAGATAGCCATAGAGGTCTGCCTCTTGAAATCAAGTAAAAATGGAACTTCCGTAGAACTGTTTTATCTTCTATACTTATAATAAATCTGTAGAGAGGTCAATTCTGTACAAGGAATATATTTTCAAAATAACTATCAGGGGGTGATTAGTGATCGATACTGGTGCCAAATGTGCAATCAGTACAATTTTTGTCTGTCTGTCTGTCTGTCTGTCTGTCTGTCTGTCTGTATGTTCTTTATAGAAACAAAAACTACTCGACCGATTTTAACGAAACTTGGTGCAATTATTCTTCATACTCCTGGGCAGGTTATAGTAAACTTTTCATCACGCTACAATCAATAGGAGCAGAGCAGCGAAGGAAAATGTTGGGAAAACGGGATCACATAGTGATCTATCAATGCACAGCCCAAACCACTGAACGGATCGAGCTGAAATTTGGCATGCAGGTAGATGTTATGACGTAGGCATCCGCTAAGAAAGGATTTTGATTAATTCTACCCCCAAGGGGATAAAATAATGAATGTTTAAGATGAACGTTTGTATGAAACTTTGTCAATTTTAAACCGATCGGGCTGAGAGTTTCAAAATCGGGGGTAAAGTAACTATTCCACGCGGACGAAGTCGCTGGCAGAAGCTAGTCATGAATAAAGTTGGCTTTTCCCCGTTGTACGCCATACTAGATTCAAGTGTCAAGATTCAAAGCGTTTATTTTATATAAACCATTTGGACGCACATTTAAATTGTCAAGGTCGGTCAAAAGCATGAAGCTATTGGCACGTTCGAACGCGTAGATCACTATGGAAAAGAACGTGCATGAAACTCCACGGACACTATTTTGATTTATGTTATGTATTTCAATAATCCTGGTTACATTCTTTGTTGCTTCTATGTGTGAAGTCAGTGCAAAATAAAAAGAAACTGTATAAAACAATTAAAATTTAAAATAAGCCAGTGGCAGTTAAGAGATGACCAGTCTCAATTGACTGCGCCCGTTCACGAACATGACGCGTGTGCCGATACACGCGTCATGTTCGTGAACGGGCGCCGTCAACATCTCAACAGCTCAACCATTTTGAAGGGAACGGAATAATACAGGATAAAAATAGAGTCTGTAGCTCGTCCCCAAAGCAGAATACCGTAAGACATTTCATCAATAAAATAGACCAGGCTCGCAGTATCTACATCAGTATATTGACGGATTTTTCTGACAACGCATGTTGTTGAACTTAGTCGTCCTGCAAGTGAAGTTAAATGAGGATACCATTGTAGCCTTGAGTCGAGCATGGGGACCAGTCCCCAGGAAAACTGCTTTCGACTGATTCTAGTTTCTCTTTATTCAGTATTATTTCCCATTACTACTTTTAACATTGGTGGTTATGTATCAATAGGAATTGTTGTGTTTGCGCTCACGCACGCGAGTCAGTCGTTAGTGCCACCTAACGACTGACTCGCGTGCGGGAGCGCCGGTGTGGACGTTGGTAGCGGTTTTTCGACAAGACTGATAAAAAATTGATTCTATGGTCCAAATGGACACTGCAGGTATACTTCAGGTGACATAATAAAGTGTGTGGTTAACTTGCAGGCGGAGGGCGGGGAGGCGGCGGAGGGCGTACCAGCGCCGGCGCACAAGACGCGCCACGCCGCGCAGCTCGCCGAGCTCGACCACGAGCTCAGCAAGATCTCTCTGCACTACAAGCATCCGCCACCCAAGGTAAGCAGAAACATTTCCAGGCGGAGGGCGAGCCGGCGCCGGCGCACAACACGTTTTTTGCTGCCCTAATTTGTGTCCAACTTCAGCAGTTTGACCTTTTCCCAGGCAATCCCCTCTTTTTCTTTCCATCCTGTGCAACCTCTGGTCATGTTTGAGTCGCTGGTAGCAGCTGGACTATAGTTGTGTGGCCTAGCAATTCAGCGGTAGATTGATAGCCTGATAAAAGTTATTAGCTGCATATACGCGCATAAGGATCGGCCTAGCCAAGGCGCGCCTCCCTGATGGTCTAATACTCTCGTATAAAACAATCTTTAAGTCACTTATTTATTCGACAAAATTCTGACTATACCTGACATCCAGATAAATAGATTAAAATTTGAATTAGTCGTCAATTCTTAAAGACTAACAAAATATTGTATTGTTTCAGGATGTGTTCATAGAACACAACGCGGAAGAGCATGAAATGCTCGCGGCGACAATCAACGACAGTGCTGTTAACAATTATGAAGGTCAGTCACATTTTACTATAGATGTCTCGCTTTGCTTACAGATCCTCTTTTTAAATTTATTCAGAAAACATTTTATTCATATACTGTGCTCACGGATTAAAGGGACAATTCTCGTATTTTTATGAAGCGATCGCAATCGCAGACTGTCAAAAACACCCCTTATTTCCGTGTTTCAATTCAAGCGACAGTCAATGTTGAAATCTTGTCAACACAATCGGGTATTTTACTACATATAAAAATCATTATTCTGTTTAGTTCATCCGCTGGATTTTCAAAAAAGAATTGACAATTTTTGTTATTTCAAATCGTAAAAAAAATATATAAAGATAAATTGCATCAAAGTTTAAGAGTGGGGGCTGGTGACGTCACGTCGCTGGTAAAAATTGTAGCACTTAGTGACGTCATGCGTGTTTTCAACGCATTGTATCGTCTTCATTTTTTGTTTACGTGAAAAAAGATCGATCCAATATTTGGAAATCTCTCTGACGAACTTATTAGATTTTTTCAGTAAAATACCTTATTAACAAGACTACAACGCTTTTAATGTACAAGAATTCTTTTGTTTACTAAAAACTAAAGCCTAGAAAAATCTCCATTATTGGAAATCTTATTCTCATTCAAATTTTAATAGAGTTAGAGGACTCGAGTATGTCATGGTTACATAAGCCGTCCACATAATATCTAGAAAAATATACATTAACCAGCCCTTAGAATGACAGGTCGACTTTGTAAAGACCGCCTTCTTTTTTCTTCTTTATTCTTCTTAGCAATAAGTTCGGCATTATGTGGGGTCATCTGTGTCAATCATAATTAATATGTGCGACTATTTTAACCCGAAAGCCTGGTGAGTCATATTAACATTACTGGAAGCGGTTCTCATCACATCTAACACCCCATTATTTCTAAGCATTCATCTAACGTTAACATACATGATTAAAATATCGTAAGCAAATTAACAAAAATAACCAACATATCGATGAGCGTCAGCAAAAACGGTCAAGGCAACGCGATCATTTTGTTATCACACATGACTAAATTGCAGATAATTCTCGAGAAACAGCAACAAAGACGTCTAAACTATCTGACACAATAAAGGTGCACGAAATCCTCGCCTTTCTTCAGAACAAGATAGGAATGATGGATGAAGTTTCCCTAGAGAAAATTTGCACAACTAGCTACACGGACGAAGAAATATTAGACGCTAAGAAGAAACTTATTGAAACTGTCGGAACTAATATTCAGATCGACGCTAAAACTCAAGATGGACCAAGCAGAAGTCACCTACAAGATATTTTCAAAGTCTTCAAGCAAACTAATCCAGATGATATACCAACATACGTAGCACAGAACTTATCGAAGTTACCCTCAGTTCAATCTGACAATATTGATGTAATAAGGCTTTTGAAAGAGATTTCATCATTGAAAAGTGAAGTAGAATTGATTAGTAAGAAGCTTGAGACTTCAGAAAGGACTTCGGAAGAGTTAAGGCGAGAAGTTTTGTTGTTACGCAGTGAAATACTGCCAACTACACTGAATGTATGTGGTGGCGACATGGCAGCCATCGGAAAGGCGACAACTGAAAGAGAAGTGGAGGTTAAGGACGACGACGTAATAAAAAGTGAAAGAATGACGTCTCAAGCTAAAAACATAACCTATGATGCAGAAAAATCGAGTATAAATTTAGCAGAAATGTCACAGCTACCCTGGAATGCCAATAACGCGAGAGGAAGTACCGCTAAGACGTCGCAGCGTAAAAACATAACTAACTTTACGGAGCAGTCTGATAAACACCCAGCTCAAATGTCACAACTACCCAAGAGTATTAAAGGCACGAGAGTAAGTGGAGGCAAGACATTACAAGCTAAAAACGTAACTGCTCTTCCAGAGCAATCGGGTAAATATCCAGCACGGTTACAACTACCAAAGAAAAGATACGCAAAGAAGATATCACGCTACCGTCCTTTTCATCGGCCGTCACCTGCATCGGTACTTGAATCTGAGATACAGCTTCAGAAGATACTAGCTCCTGAAACCAGTAACGTAAACGTAGCAAGATCTCTACCTGTTGATAGCAAGACGGCTCAAACGCAAAGAAATCTCAAAAAATCTGCTACCATTCCCGTAAGCGAACATGCACAAACTGTAGTACCCAATATGCTCTTGTACATCTCTTACTTTGACCTAGAAACAACAGCAATGATGGTTGAGACAAAGCGGGAGAAAGCAAGACATCCTCAAACTTCACTGCGGTTGAAGACAAGGAGGCTAAACCACGACGTAGCCACAACTGTAACTGTGCCGCTGCTGCAAGCGAGAATGTACGATCATCATCGAGAATTGCACTGCTATACGTCGCCCGTTCAGGCCTACAAACATTGTGAAAGGCACCCCTTCAGAATATCATCAGGTCATTCTTGAATCTTTTTATGATGGAATCCGTGAGGATGGATGGACCCTTCGACTCAGATAAAACTGAAATGAACACCACTGATCGATTTTTAACGTTTCGTAAAACAAAAGAAAGAAAGAAAATGTATTTAATTGCTACAAAACGACATACATACATTTATGGATTCTCCAGTAAGACCTAAACGATATTATTAGTAGTACTAAAAGCGAGTCTATTGCGCAGTGTCGAGTCACTAACGAGCGGCTCACACAGTCGAGTGTACAGCACTGACCTGTCTTCAATGAAGAAATTACATATCTAATTCCCGCTTTAAATATGGCGTCTGGCGGGAGTTACATTTTTGACGATAAAGTAACATGGTATGAACAATAATTGTAGTTCGTTTTAAGTTAGTTTTTAATGTTTATATTTTTAAGAGTCTTTGTTACCTGAATATATGAATAATTGTACAAAATTGTAACTGAAATAAATACATGAAATTCAAAATAAAGTAACTGTTTCTGTGGTACGTGTTTTATTTATGAAAGATGCCAAAGATAAGACATTTCTTACAAATAGAAGAGAACAATGTTGTGCGACATGAATGAATGAGGGTTTTGTGAAATGACGTGCTCTCCGGGTGACACCACTGACGCGTCAGCTCACAGACACCTGCCAAAACGCCAGTATTTCCCCGACATAAAGAGTATAGTAATACCCCGAAATTAGATTGACATCAACGACATAATTACGTCATCATAAGTAATGTTTTAAAAGTAGGGGACCAATCGCTTAAGTGGCTCCAGCAGGAGGCATGAATTTGCCTGAAACCCTCATTGAAATGGGTGATCGATATAGTTCTACCGTCACAAGAAAACGAACGTATTTACTCAAAACTAAGTAAACAATTTCCGACATTAATGCAATAATTTAAGGTTGAAAATCGATTACTTTCCTTTGTGTCGATACTTTATTTTTCTCATGACTGCAAAGTTGAAATCATAATTAATCCGAATCACCGACACAACAATGTTTTCTTCATTTTGAAAGGTACTTTTTCGTAGACAAACATAGAACTCTTATCTTTGGCATGTCCGTTAGCGAACACAGCTATGTTGTACCAGCTATACACAGACAGATTTTTAATTAGGCAATCTTTTCCGCATGAGTGTGAACTACTTTCACTATAAGACCGCTTCATCACGTGCAAGCAACTTGCATGCAAAGTTTAACTACATTGCGTGGCACTATCGAGCGATTAATCACATTATACCTCGGTAGCCAGCAATTTAATGCAACGTGCGTGTGAGAGCTAGTTGCGGATGCAAACGAGTACTTGTGCCAAGAAACCAAGACCAGTGGAAACGAGTACAGTGGCCGTATTACGAAGTGCCAATTCTATCATGATTCGTGTGAGGGAAAGAGATTGCTATTCGTCTTGTGTAACTCCGTCTCTCTCTGACACAGAAATCATGATGGATTTAAGACATCATAATAGGGCTGCAGGACCTAAAAACTAGTTGTTCTATACGTGTTTTCGAGTAATGCGTATAAGTGCACGGAACTGCTGTTTTTATTTCTGACTTGAACAGTAAAAGTAGTTCACATATAGGATGTTCCAGATTTGCCTGGTTAGGATCACTCTTGAAGGATGTGTGGTTTCTTTAAAGGGTGGTGTTTTGAAGCTGCTATAAAGTAAAGAAACGATAACAAAAAAAAAACTGACCTGATTTTTAAAAATAAAGTTAAGAAAATCTCTTTTCAAGAAGTCTAATGCAGCGGTGGTATCGAATTTGTGTTAAAACTAAAATAAATACCACTACCTGTATCGGACATCTTGAAAAGTGATTATTTCTAATCGTTTGTTGTATTATAAGGTTGGGTTTTTTGAAAAAAAAAAGTCAATATTTTGTTATTTTAAATAACAAAATATTGGCTTTGGGAACGATCAAGTATTACGTAACGCAATTTATGAAGATTTTGAAAATTTAGAAAAAAAAAACAATGTTACGTAACGTGTTGTAAGAAAGACCCCCTCCCGCCCCTGTAACGCATCGTAACGTATCGTAACGTTTTACGAGACACCCCCTTCCCCCCAAATTGCGTTACGTAATACTTGAACGCCCCCTTTGATAGATAGAATTTGAGAAAAATATCAAAATAACAGATCACCGTCCGTAAATATGACTACACGCACTTCTGGAACATCCTATAGTTTTTCATCCTTGGAAAGATTGCCAATGAATTACCATACAGTAAACCCACACAGTCATTTTGTACATAGATTCTAGTAAAATAGAAAAGGTTATATAGAAAATAAACCTGTCCTCGACAAAGATATTCTTAATGTGATTACTGTAAATACTAAGAATATTTGCTTCCTTCGTAAATGCAACGCTGACTAATACGCTCCGTAAATATGTGACGCATTTTCAACGCGGCGTATTTTTGATAAAGGCTTGTTTGCGCATCTAGTGTACGTCAACGCCTAGCACCTACAAGCATCATGACATAAAAACACACATTACATTTTTATTTTAGCCGCTAATTAGGAATTTAAAAATAAGTTTCTATAGTAAGAAGTCACCTCCCTGCTTCTCTGATTCTTGGCCACTATATAAACTGACAGTCAATTAGGTATAAATATAGCAGGAAGAATCGAATATATCTGGGTTCAAATATTTACCAATTTAAATTCCAGTAGCACATTGCGTTTTAGACTTCGGTCTGATAGAATTGTCATTTGGTTTAGAGGCTTACTTTCTATATATCTTAGACATCGATGAACAAGGTCGCTCTGTTGTGTGTTGACAGAGCTGGGTCCGGAGTGGGAGTCCCGCTCGGCGCGGTTCCGCGTGTCGCGCGCGGCGCCCTGCCGCGGCTACGAGCTGTGTCGCCTGCTGCCCAGTGAACACGGTGAGATTTATACTGGTCCTACGGTCTATAACTAGCGTTTATAATGTTCCGCTACGTCACATCTGGAGGTCAACGGAGTAGCGCGATGAAGTATAATCGTAAAATTGTCTTACACTTAGTTTTAGTGAACATTGTTACCAAATTGTTAATAAAATTGCTCAAGGCACATTCATAATAAAGACAATTTATTCGTTCTTAAAACTATACTAAATTTCTTACAATACTATTTACAAGGCTAGATTGTAATAATATTAGGTTCCTTCTGTTCGATAAACTCACAAGATAAAAATAAAAAAAACGTCTTGCACGAAAATGAAATGAGTGTATGTTTATGCTATACATAAAAACCCACCATTTGGCCAAAATCCAGTTGCCATGAAAGAAACAAAAAAAAATTGATGTCATTCCACCAAAAACACACATAAAACAAAAAGGTCCCAATGAAAAAAAGAAAAACATTGTACGTAACGTGTGCTTCACTGCTGCTGCAAAAACGCTGCAAAAAGTACATTTCAGCGAAGTTACCAGGCATGCTGACTGCCGCTATTCTTCTAATGAACTATTACCACTCAAGACTTATTCCAGTGATAACTCGAAAGATGGCTTCAACTAGGATAGGCTGCTCCAGCAGACGTCATTTTGTCGGTGCCGGCTGTCGCTGAAAATCAGCGCTTCGACTCTGTCTCGTACAAGAGTCCTAGCATTATGCTGAGCGACAGCCGTTTTGCGCAAATGTGACGCATACCTTCCCAACTTTTAACTATTATTTTTGTTTTAGTTTTAAGCTTTATTTTTAAATTCTTTGGTGTGCGTCATGCTTGGCGCAAATAAACAGTTTTTCTTTCTTTCTTTCTTTCTAACTCTTGCCACAATTCTTGCATAGCAAAAGCCACCAGCGACACATTCCGTCCTCGTATTTTCATAGTGATACTAATTAACCATTCTCTCCACAGGAAAAGAAAAGCTAGACCTTTTACAAGCCCACCCTTACACAGAAGGTGGGCTAGACGAAGTATCCTGCGCCGACAACAACTCCTCATACGAAGAGGCGGCGGCCGGGGAGACCTACGTCATCACCGACGCCAGGGCTCATACCTACCTGGTGCACGATGCGCTGGCGGACGCTGTGGCCACCATCATAGACCCTGGCCGTAACGTGCATGAGGTAAAATCTACGTCCATAAAATTGGGAAATTTCACCAAAAAATAAGTTGCTACTGGAGATCGATGGATTTCGGAATTATGTATTTGGAGTTGATAAATGATATTTATTTTGTAAGTAGGTTGTAAATAACACTTTTACACGTCAATATTTTTGGTCGTTATAAACTAGATGAAGCCGGTGTTTCCTAGCTGACTACCCTGAGAAGAAACACCGAAACAAACTCAGGGATCAGTCTCTTTTGAAGTCCAATACAATTGTACTGGTCAAATCATATGAGAAGATATTGCAAAGCTGAAAATTTGTGCAACGTCTTCGAAGTATCCCTATATAAAACACTGGTACTCCACTGCATCTTGTTAGGACTGGAAACCTAAGCAATACTTTAAAAAAACAAAAAAACGTTGCCCCACTAGGATTTACTCCTGTATCGTGGGTGCCTTCACAAACATGTAAACTCACATACACAAACACACCCAGACCCAGAACAATTATCTGTAGGCCATACAACCATTTGTTCCGTGCGGGGGTCGAACCCGCGACACGTAGTGCAGCAGCTGAACGCTCGACCACTGCGCCAACCGTGTCGTCAAAAAATTGATTGGAACCTAATTTATTATTTATCGCTCACTACATATCTACATATATATCTATGTATCTATTTACCTATATATATTTAACATCATCCATAACTGATTTACATCCGTACACTTCAATGTTAGGTTCAGTTGAAAATCAGCGTCAGGCAGCTCCTAGTTGTCTGGCATTTTGCTGAACTGGACCTATTTGACACTGCTGCAGGTCACACGATCTAATTGTCCTAAAATTAATTGTCCTTTTATTTGTATTTACATTGTATGTATCTGTATGTGCCAAATAAATTTATTTTCTGTCTTTAGATCACTAAAAAATAAATACATTCTACCAAAAACCAACAATGTGTACGGAACGAGGGTTGCAGAATATTTAGTATCTTACATTCTTAATAAACTTCCAGAAGATTTACAAACCTTGTACAAAACGAGTTCGAAAAGCTACAAGTGTATGTCAAAGTATTTCTTTACACATAAAGTCTATGTATAATTATTCTACTATCATGCAAGTTCGACTGTATATAAACATCAACTTATAATAATTAAATAAACGGCTCGCCAGCACATAGATAAACCCTGAGAGGTTTTCGTTGTGTGGCAAAAATCATTGTTAAAATAGACTTTAAGTATTTTGGAAATAAATATTAATAAAAAAAAAGATAGAGCTAAAGTCTAAAATATTTGTTTGGTCTTTTGTAGAGTTCCCCAGCGCTGGGCTCGCCGGAGCAGCGCGGCGGCAGCTCGGAGTGCGGGCAGTCGTACCTGATGGTGGACCCGTGGCGCGGCCTGACGTGCGCCGTCATCGACCGCGCGCTGCGCCTGGGCAACGAGCCCGGCTTCGCGCCCTTCCACGAGGCCAAGTACGCCCCGCCCAGCGACAACAACAACGAGGTTACTTAACTATATATATATGTTTAAAAATAGCCAAGTTCGCCCCCGACTTTTGCCTAACGAGCCAGCCCGCGCCGCTGAGCTATTAGCGTTAAATCCCCAAAATAATATCAATCTGACCCAGCCTGTCGCTTGCTGCCCTCCCTCAATGACCCCGCTAAGCCGAGGCCCGCGTCCCACAGGGGATGCCCTTAGCGAGCGGTCATTTAGTTTTTAAGTAGTTTTAAGCCCTGGCTGGGGGCCTTAAATTCATTTGAGGCCACCACAAGATTGTCCGGTTGAGCAGTAACCAGCCTTAGTGTGCTGAACTGCGAGTGGGCCTATAAAAAAAAACAGCCAAGTTCGTGTCGGGCCATGCTCAGTCTAGGGTAGAGTTCCGTGGTTTCCTGTCCCAAAATCATGACGGTAAATAATCATTTCGAGCCAATTTTCGTTATGTCTGACCCCGAAAAAAAACCGTTCGACCGATTATGATATATTTTATTTATTTAAAAAAAAAACGTTGCCCCACACTAGGAATTTCTCCTGTGTCATGGGTGCGTTTAGATTGTATTCTTGTTTGTGTTATTTAGCCTCAATGAATGAACATTTTCACTCTTCAGTAGTAAGTGTTCTTCGATAGTTTAGCAGAGGTACAAGCATAAATTTGAATGCACAGCAGTGAGCGCAGTATTCTGGGAGTCAGATTAACGAACCGCTTTAGAAATAGTGTTGCGCTTCAAAACACAAATCGCCGATGACACCCCAAACAGCAGCGAAACCAAAATGGGACAAGGCCGGACAAGTCCAACCACTCAGAAAATGTCCAGTGACATCGTGACGAACCTAAGCGGAGATGTCGTGACAAGCGCGGCGCCTATCGGCAGGATTGGACCACACTCTTAAAGCCGGGAGGAATTGATAGTAGAAAGGGCCTTTGCTCAGCAGAAGTATAGAACAGGCTGAAGATAAAATACGCAGTAGTAGCAGAGAATTAAAAATTGCCCACTGATTGTGATCTCACGTAAGATTTAGTGTGACTTATGAATGTAGTGGATTAGGACCCGTCTTTAACGTTTTTTTTAATGTTGTTTGTGCAGCAGGCGGGCGGGCTGTCGGCGCGCGCGGAGCTGGCCCGCTGGCAGCTGGTGCAGCTGCCGGGCGGCGCGGGCGAGTGCGTGCTGAGCGCGCCCGGCCAGCCCGCGCTCTCCGCCAGCTTCGTCACGCACGAGACGCTTACCGACAAAGGTAATACGTGGTTTTTTTTTTTTACATATGACCTCTAGCAACCTGGGAATCTATCGTCTGCTTAAACGGACTTGCCTATGGCGGTCTTAATATAAAATAAAAATTAAAAAGCCTTACCAACTAGGTGACTCCACGTTAAAAGCACCCCCTTTGGGGTAACGATCTCGGTTTAGAGTGTCACTGAACGAATAAGACACTCGAAGAACTAATTCTTTGAGTGACTAAGAAACAATGGGAAATTGAACTCGTAACCGATTTAAAACTCTCTTCTCTTCAAAACGCTATCTTCTGTCTCTCTTTCTCTCTTAACCCAGCCTTATCTCATCATTTAGAGTCGGCTCTCCATTCTTCG
Organism: Hecatera dysodea; assembly: GCA_905332915.2. Taxonomy (NCBI): domain Eukaryota; kingdom Metazoa; phylum Arthropoda; class Insecta; order Lepidoptera; family Noctuidae; genus Hecatera; species Hecatera dysodea. Next base: position 11,525,709 of record HG995313.1, on the reverse strand, counting down.
CCCGGCCCCAGGCTAGTGTGGACCAATCTTGTCGATAGGCGCCATGCTCGCCTCCCATCTTCGAGTCATAAAGCTTAACTTAAATTTGAAAGAACATATCATGCCATGATCATACTTGGGAGTTTGTTGTGCCACTTCTTCCCAGCTAAAACAATATGAAGTGGTGACGGGCGGTCCTTTAGGGGAACTGTCTTTATGTAAAACTAGCAGCGCCCTGCGGTTTCACCCGCATAGTTCCCGTTCCCATGGGAATATGAGGATAAAATATAGCCTACGTCACCCGAGAATAATGTAGCTTCCCAAAAGTGAAAGAACTTTTCAAATCCGTTCAGTAGTTTGGAGGCCTATTCAATACAAACAATCTTTCCTCTTTATAATATTAGTATAGATTTGACGTTCAAGAAGAGCTGGCTATCAGCCTAGTTTAAATAATAACTTTTGATTTTAATACAGTCAAGTATCCGGCCTCATTCTGAAAATTGCATTTTCGTGGTCATAGTGCCATTGTTATATTTCTAGTTCGTCCTCTAATAATATAATTTGTTGTTTTTCAGCCGTGTGCCGCCAGGTGGTGCTAATGTCCGTGCAGCCGGCGCAGTTATGACGAGAGTAGCGATCACCTTGTACCTTATATTTATTGTAACATGTAATATATCTATATCACTATTCGTAAATAAAATATTCATATGTGATATCTAAATATACTTGTTTTATTTACATACTATGTTAGTGTAGTATATCGCTTGTAATTTGCTATAGATTTTTATTTAACCTTTGCAACGTCAGTGTCACATATCTATACTAATATTATACAGAGGAAAGATTTATTTTTAAAGATTATTGTTTATGTAACGAATAAACTCAAAAACTACTGGACCTGAGTAACATAGGCTATATTTTAACCCCATATTCCCACGGAAACGGGAACTGCGCGGGTAAAACCGCGGGGCGCTGCTAGTATGTGATAATTGGAAGCTAACGCACTGCTAACGTGTCAAATATGTGAGAAACAACATGGTGAAATTGTGGCTTATTTTATGCGGAAGGTAGTGTCAGACTTACTGACTAAAACCCATCCGTGTTCCTCCTAATGCCCTTTGCGTTCCAGGACTGCGGTGACTCTTTCGAACTAATTCCGCAACCTTAGTAGACAACCTGTGGCTTGTTTATTTATTAACCTCCTTAATATGCCAAGAAACCGTAGCAGCAATCCCAACTCTTTTCCTTATGTTTCTGATGAACTGAATTCAAAAAACAAAGACGTAATTTCACAATACTTGTTTTGGAGTCATCACCGGTATTTTGATTTTTGCTGGCCCATTAATCCCCCCTCATATGTGTTGCATAACGTGAGCGAAGAGACTGGTCTCTTCACTCGGCTGCTGACTATACCCGTTGCATCTGAGTCCGTTGAGACCGCCTCCAAGCCAATGAGTTGATGAAGACGATGACTTTGTTATAAAAATTAGGTCTTGAAATTAGGACGTTTATAAAAGATCAGTGGCCGTATTACGAAGTGCCAATGCTATCATGATTCGTGTGAGGGAAAGAGATAGTGCTATTCGTCTTGTGTAACTCCGTCTCTCTCTGACACAGAAATCATGATAGATTTAAGACGTCATAATAGGGCTGCTGTTCGAGATTAAGAGGTTTGGAAAAACCAGCATGGAAATCTTATGTTGTTATAAATTAGTTGGGTAACGATATGAGTAACCTTGTTGGCTTATCAAGCAACTCAATAATTGCAATAATTTTGGTCAAACAACAATTTGGGTCTGTGAGTGATGAATTCTGAAAAAGGCTACATGAGGACATTTCAAAAACGGAAGAAGCTTTACCGGGTCAAAAGGAACCTAAGTATGTATGTTGACGACACGGTTGGCGCAGTGGTCGAGCGTTTGGCTGCTGCGCTACGTGTCGTGGGTTCGATACCTGCACGGACGTTTCGTTGTTTCTTCTCAGGGTAGTCGGCTAGAAAACACCAGCCTCAAGTAGGTTGTTAAAGTATCAAAATAAATAAAACATAAAAGAAACCTTCAATTGACTAACGCACAATCACACAACTTCCTCATTCATTCATTTCCTGCATTCCGCATTCATTCAATCCTTTGACAACTACCTAGTACCTACATAACTCAACGAAAAAATGGCGCGTGCGATCCTCTGCCGGCTATAAATTATAAATGAACAATGTTGTAACCAAAACCCACCTACGAAGACTTTCAACAATTTAGTGAAGTGTTAAGTGACAAACGAGGGACGTCCGCGGTGTATTGGAGTGGCACCACGAGAAACCGTCGTTTGCGAAGAAGATCCGTGAGTACCTCCCTTTCAATACCAGTTTTTCCCGTGATTGTGCTCGACTTAAGGTCGCCTATGGCCACAGTTCCATCGAAGGGTTTTACTCAACATTTACCATAACATAGGTAGTGGGTAGCGTCGACGACATAAGTATAAGAAAGTATTATTTATAATTGACTAGCACTTGGCCCGCGACTTCGTCTGCGCAGATTTGGTAAAACAATTTCCACCCCCGTTTTACCCCCTTAAGAGTGGAGTTTCGTAAAATTCTTAGTGGATGTCTACACCTTATAAGGAACCTGCCAAATTTTAACTTTGTAGGTGTTATAATTTCTGAGATTTCGTGATTAATCAGTGAGTGGTATTTCGCTTATATATATATAGATTTAATTTCGCCATAACTTCAAAACCAAACGTCCAATTTTAATCATTCAAAGACCAAATACATATTATCTACATAAACTGTACTTAGTGATGAAATAATTTATGTTGATAAGGATTAATAGCATGAGTAAAATAAATGTGTTTAAATGTAGGTAGTCCAAAAAAAATTCAAGATAAAAAAATAAAAAAATGGATGTGCCTCACTCGACATAGATAGGTATGTGTTGACGCCATAAACGTCAATCTAATAATTTCCGCAAACCCGCATTTCGAAATTATAAAAAAAATCTCGCTAGGCTGACATTTGCCCCACCTTTTCCCCCGCACACCGCATGTCCTACCTTGTATAAAAACCACTGGCACATCCACGCCGGCCCTTTTTCCGACAAGAACCACCGCGGCGACAGCTCGCCACAGCACGGGGGGCCCCCCCGGACCGTCATCCTAGCAGAACCGCTGATTCCACGTGGACCATCGCCAGAGCCAAGGAGCCGCTGTATTCCGAGGTCAGTCCTATCCCACTTTTATTCCTTCCCTGGTGATGTCAGCCCGCGAGACGCGTTAAACCGCAACCGCTTTCAAACCCACCCAAATAATTTTTACACTAAATATAATTCTCCCCATTGTTTGGTTCGCCTTCGGCCGGATATACCTATACCGCTATTTATTGTAAAAAACCGCATTTTACGTAGGCTAGGTTCTATACCTTAACTACAACCGCTAATTTTATTTTTCCGCTACCGCCTCTTCACTCCCGCTATCTATAGTTTCGTACTGCACGAAAATATAATATACCTAAACCGCTATTTAGTGTGAAAAAAAACCGCATTTTACGTAGGCTAGGTTCTATACCTTAACTACAACCGCTAATTTTATTTTACCGCTACCCGCATCTTCGCTTCCGCTATCTATCGTTTCGTACTGCACGAAAATATAATAATTAGTGAACAATAGGTGTCTCGAAGTGAATCATTTGTGTTTAATCTGAAAATTCGTAATATATTTCGTTAATCAATTACGCTTCACCGCATTTTAACGCCTTTCTGCTAGGTACCGCCATCTTAGGTTTTATAAATTGCAAAAATGGAAAATATCGAAATTAAAATTCTAGAAGCCAAAAACCAAGCAATTTATGAACGTTTAACGTCGCTTTATGACACATTTAAAAATGTTCCAACGTCAGGTGGACTTCGGTCCACGGAAGCATTCATGGCGGACACTGAAATTTTATCCACAATAAGGCAAGAATTCATGGCTAATCTTGATCAAATAAACATCCTTAACCTAAAACTAGATCCCAAATATAAAATAAATTACAATACTTTAACGGCGTTCGACGGTATCTATACTCGTTTGGAACGATCGAGGTCACTTGTCGCTACAGGTGGTCAGTCCGCGCAAACTGATAACGCCGCTTCTCAAACTAAGGTTTGTTTGAAACTCCCGCCTATACAGATTCCTACGTTTGATGGTAAAATGGAAAACTGGCCCGTATTTTACGAACCATTTAAATCCAATATTCATAACAATAGCAGCCTCACTGATTCTCATAGGGTTCAATATTTAATAGGTAAATTGTCGGGTACCGCTTTGCATTTAACCGCAGGAATAATAAATACCGTCAGGCGATAATTATCAAGATATTTGGAACAGTTTAGTTAATAAATACCAGGATGTAAGGGCCCTAGGTTCTCATTATATTTCAAATATGTTTAATATGAAACCAGCCACAAATAATTCTGCATCTTTAAATACATTTATTGAAAGTTTTCACGCATCTGTTTTGGCTTTAGAACAATTACAAATTCCAAATTTAAAAGATTTCATTTTATTAAACTTAGCATTAAAAAAGTTAGATTCCACAACTGTGCATTTATTCGAAATGCATAAGCGCGATGTTGAGATTCCTTCTTATAAGGATCTTGTTGATTTTATTAAATCTCAAGCGAAAATACTAGACCGATCTGCGCCAACCACCTCGGCATCTAACAAAAATAATAATAATCGATCACCGCGTACAGTCCACTCATTCATTACCCGCGATAACAATAATTCTAAGCCCGCTTGTTTATTTTGCAATAAATCAGACCATTCGCAAATCTATTATTGTCCATCATTTAAATCATTAGACGCTAAATCACGTTTAGAATTTGTAAAAAATAAACGCGGTTGTGTAAACTGTCTCAGCACTACGCATACTGTTTCGCAATGTAAGTCTACCCACGTTTGTAAAATATGTAGTAAACATCATCACACTTTCTTACATTTAAATAAAAATGATTCTTCATCCGTTATTTCGTCTAATCCGTCTGATTCTCATCAGAACAGTGTAGTAAAAACGGAGTCGTCTACCGTCAGTAATAATAATACGCTTTGCGCCTTTAATTCATCACGCCATACGGTTCTCTTATCTACTGCTCAGGTTTACGTAAACAACAATAACAATCAACATGTGTTAGTTAGGTGCTTAATTGATAACGCTTCACAAAATAATATTATTACTTCTGCCTGTTGCAAAAAGCTTAATTTAAACATTATTCCGCTTACAAATTCATTTATAAAAGGTGTCGGGTCTGCGTCCCGTCCTATTGATGGTTACGTAAACATGGTCATTAGCTCGAAAGATAAACAACATTCTTATTGCATAACCGCTCTTGTCGTTAATTGTATTACAGATAAACTGCCTAATATAAATGTTGATCCGTCTATAGTAAAACACTTAGTGAATTTGCCGTTAGCAGATCCTACGTGGCATGTGCCCGGGGATATTGACTTGCTTATTGGGGCACAATTGTACCCATTCTTATTATTAGGTAAAACAATAATATCACCTCCCGCTCCGTCAGCCATTGAAACCGTATTCGGGTACATTTTAATGGGTGATATACCCGCTGTTCGATACGATCGTAACCCTTTTTTTTTTTTTTTTTCTGGATGGGAAATCATCAAATGACTTCTCCCGCTCTGGGCGGAGCGGAAGGGAGTGTCAGACTCTTACTGACTAAAACCCACCCGTGATCCTTCTTGTGCCCTTTGCGTTCCAGGGCCGCGGTGACTCTTTCGAACAAATTCCGCAACCCTAGCAGGCACTGACCCTATGGGGCCCCGTCTAATTTGCTGACGGCTCTTTGAGGCGCGCGTGGAACACGACGCGCCGTCGACTCGGGCCTGGTTGCTATCGGACGGCGAGCCACCCATAGCTCGCCATCCGCAGGCCCGCGCCTACGGTGGCCGGGAATCGCCCTGCGTTTCCCGACGCCCGGGGCGTCTTCTTCTGTTGCGGCGGCTGGAGCGAGGGGCATCCCTCTCTCGCACGCGCTCCGCCTCCTCCTTCGCTAGCATTACTGCTTCGCAGAAGGAGGCGACCGCTTCCCATGCCTCCTCGCTCCGGACCATGGCCCGAACCAGGGCCGGACGCGAGAGGTCGCCGCCGCCGATCGCATCGACGAGGACACGGCGGTGCTCCGCCCAAGCAGGGCAGACCTCCACCGTATGCTCCACCGTGTCCTCCGGGCGATCCACACAGTGATGACACCCGGACGTGTCCTCCCGCTGGATCCGACACAGGTACCTCCCGAAACAACCGTGTCCGGTGAGCACCTGCGTCAGGCGGAAGGTGAGAACGCCGTGACGTCTCTCCAGCCACGCCTCAAAGAGGGGACTTATCGCCACAATAGTGGCGTGCCCAGCACTGGGTTGCGATAGTCGCTGTCTCCAAACCTCCGTGAGATCCCGCCGGAGCTCCGTCCGCTGCGCAGCAATTTGCCGCGGCAGCAGCATTTCACCCCGGCTTAGCGCCTCCACGCGCAACGCGTAAACGTGCGCGAGGGCTCTCGCCTCCAGATCCCACGGCAGTAATCCGGCAAGGAGATTCGCCGCCTCGCCAGAGACCGTGCGGTATCCACGGACAAGCCGAGTGGCCATGACCCTCTGGGCCGAGACCAGGTGGCGCGCTGGCAGTCGCCTTAGCGACAGCGCCCACACTGGGGCCCCGTAAAGGGCCATGGACCGCACGATCCCCGCGTACAGCCTCCGGCAGGAGGCGTTTGGTCCCCCCAGATTGGGCAAGAGCCGCTTGAAGGCAGCCCCAGCCCGCCCCAGTTTGGGTGCCAAACGTCGGAAATGCTCCGCGAAGTTCCACCGGCTATCGAGGACGAGGCCCAGGTACCTCATCGTTGACCCGACGCCGATGTGAACCCCTCCTACCGTTACCTGGGTTCCCGGTGGTGGCCGGTTCCGAGGGCCATGAAAACACATGGCCTCGGACTTGTGTAGGGCCACCTCGAGACCCAGTTGCCGAATTCTGTCAACGACTATTGCAACCCCGCGTGTCATCAACTCAGCCGCCGCCTGGTGCGACCCCCCTTGCGCTAAAACCAGCGTGTCGTCAGCGTAGCAGACTACGCTGACGCCGCGAGGGAGGTCGGCGCGCAGCACCCAGTCGTAGCCGATGTTCCACAGGGGCGGCCCCAGAACCGAACCCTGTGGAACACCGCACGACATCTCTCGCCGGTTCCACTCTCCCCGGTGACCGGGGTAGATGACGGCTCTATCCGTCAGGTAATCCTCGACCACGCGACGGAGGTAGGTTGGCACCCGGTGATACCGGAGTGCCTCTCTGATGCAACTCCAGGGCAGGGAATTAAAGGCGTTGGCGATGTCAAGGGACATCGCCACGACCACCCCACCCCGGGAAATCGCCTCCCCCGTCGTGAGGGCTCTCACGCGCATGATGGCGTCCACCGTCGAGCGCCCTGTGCGGAAACCAAACTGGTTCTCCGCCAGATCCGGCCCAGCTCTCACCAAGTGCTTGACGAGGCGGTTTGCAATTACTCTTTCAAAGAGCTTGCCCACCTCGTCAAGCAGCACGATGGGCCGGTATGCGGACGGAGAGTCCGCAGGGCGCCCTGGCTTCCCAATGAGGACCAGTTTCCCCGTTTTCCAGCGACGTGGGAACTGGCCCCTCTCCATGCACGCGCTAAGGAGCCCACGTAGTCGAGGCCCGAGAGCCTCCGAGGCCAGGACCCAGGCTTTCCCAGGTAAGCCATCGGGTCCTGGGGCGGTGTTTCTGGCCTTGAGCCTATTAACCGCCGCTCTCAGGTCTACCTCGGTCACCTCCGGAGTATCGTCGTCGTCGGTGTGGTCCGCATCGGGCACCGCGGGTGGCGGAGCCATGGGCGGGGGAGCATGGTCCCCTCGCAACGGGAACAGAGCGCTCACCACATCCTCCACTAGCTGGGGCCGGAGACTCTGCGTCAACGGGGGGGCCCAGGTGCGGAGTTTGTTCCGCACCATTTTGTAGGGCCTTCCCCACGGGTCCCCGTCCAGAGACTCCAGCAGCTCTCTGCGAGCCAGATCCCTGGCCCGCAAGATCCCCGCTTGGATGGCGGTCTTCGCCGCTCTGTACTCCTCGTACAGCTCCGCCTCCCTGGCCTGCGCATTCGGAGGGCGAATGCGAAGCCGGCGATGCCTGGTGTACTGGCGACGCGCAGCAACGCACGCTTCTCTCAGCGTCGTCAGCTCGCGCGACCACCAGTACACCTGACGGCGGGCGCGTCCTGGCCGGACCCGGGGCATTGCCACGTCGCATATACCCGACATGGTCTCCCGGAACCACTCCGCCTCATCGTTGATGTCCGCAGGCCTGTCCGGTGGTGACACCCAGGCCTGCACGATCGAGGCTTCCAGGAGAAGCTCCCGGTCCAGCTGCTTCAGCGCCCACCGCGGACCACTCGGGGTCTGTCGGACTGGCGCGCTTGAGGTCTGGGCGGAGACGTCGAACCGGATATACCGGTGGTCGGAATAGGTCTCCACCTCCTCCACAACACGCCAGTCGACGACACGCGGCGACAGAGCGGGGCTGGCGAACGAGATGTCCACCACGGAGTCACCCCGCATCCGCACACACGTGGGGACAGAACCCCGATTAAGGACGACCAGGCCTGTCTCCAGGGCCCAGTCCTCCACCATCCTACCCCGTACGTTCGTATAGCGGGAACCCCAAGCCAAATTCTTGGCATTGAAGTCCCCGAGAACAAACACGGGGAGGGGACGATACCCGACGACGACGTTACGCAACTCTCCAAGGGAGTTGTGCAACTCGGCGAGAGTTCGATTCGGGGAGAAGTAGACTCCCACCACTACAATCTCCCCGAACCGTGCTGCTACGCACCCCTGTCCTCTCCTAACACACTCGAGGGACGGGACGATCGTAACCCTGCGTCCTCCGCGTTCAACACCGCTACTTATTTCACAACGTGTGAAAATTACTGTTTCATTTCGTTGGATGACTCGCTTCATAAATTCTGGAGTCTCGAGGAAGTTCCCGAGAAAACTTTTTGTAGTCCATCAGAGATTGAATGTGAACAACAGTACTGTGCTTCAATATCACGTGATTCTACCGGCAGATATTGTACCGCGTTACCTTTTGTAGGGATCCAGATTCATTAGGAGATTCCCGTTCTGTAGCGTACCGTCGTTTACTTTCGTTGGAATATTCTAGATTACGAGATCCTGCGCTTCGTGCTAGTTATAACGAAATTATTCAAGAATATTTGGATAAAAATTATTTAACGGAAATAGTTTTCAATCCGACCGTGGATCGCGATAAGGGATACTACATACCGCATCATCCTGTTGTTAGGCAAGATAAAGTGACTACTAAGGTTCGCATTGTCCTCGACGCTAGTGCAAAATGTCATAATGGCGTGTCACTTAATGACATTCTGCACACAGGGCCGAATTTGCAGGCTGACTTATTTTTATTATTATTAAAATTCCGCTTATTTCCAATCGCGATTACCGCAGATATAAAACAAATGTATCTTCAGATTGCTGTTACTAATGAGCATCAAAAATATCAGAAAATATTATTCCGCTTTAATACCGCTGAGCCTGTTCGCGAATTTCAATTTAATCGGGTTGCATTTGGGCTTAAATCTAGTCCGTTCTTAGCCATGCGCACAGTGCGCCAGTTAGCGGCAGATGAAAAGCATCGTTTCCCACGGGCTGCTGCTGTAGCTTCGCAAGAACTTTACATGGATGACCTGGCTACATCCATTCCTTCTTTGGAAGAGGCTAAGGTTCTATCCAGCGAGCTTATCGCTTTATTTAAAGCTGGTGGTTTCGATCTTACCAAGTGGGCAAGTAATTCACAAGAATTGTTATCTACCGTTCCGCAATCCAACCGCGCTTCTATAAACTTTTCAGATAAGGATAATTTAAAAATTTTAGGACTTAAGTGGATACCCTCAGATGATAACTTCACTTTTGCTACATCGGATTTAGATGAGACTTGTACCAAGAGATCTATTCTCTCCGCTATCGCTCGCTTGTGGGATATACTGGGCTTTGCTGCGCCAGTGGTACTGTTTGCCAAATTACTTATAAAGGAGTTATGGGATCTTCACATCAACTGGGATGACACTCCACCACAAGCTGTCATATCGCGTTTTCAAAAATTTAAAGAGCAATTGCCTCTTCTTTCTTCATTAAAGATACCGCGTCACTTGGCCGTTTCTAATAACTGTATAATAAACATTGTTGGTTTCTCGGATGCGAGTATGCAGGGTTACGGCTGTGTCCTGTATTTACATGTCACTGATTCCGATGGGAACACACAAGTACGTTTGGTGTGTGCTAAATCCAAGGTCGCACCTGTGAAAGTTGTCTCTTTAGCTCGTCTTGAGTTGTGTGCCGCTCTTCTTTTATCTAAACTTATAAAATTAATTAATGATACTTACCGCGCTCGCGTAGCAATCAATAATATATATGCTTTCTCCGATTCTAAAATTGCCCTCTCGTGGATTCATTCTTCCCCACATAGATGGAACATTTTTGTTAGTAATCGCGTAGCTAAATGTCAAGAAAATCTTGATTCGAAACACTTTTATCATGTTAGTGGTAAAGAAAACCCGAGTGATTGTTTGTCTAGAGGTCTTCTGCCTGAACAGTTACTATCACATGATTTATGGTGGCACGGCCCCAAATGGCTTCAATATCCCATATCAGAATGGCCTGTTACTCCGTTTACCCCTACCTCTTGTGACGAATTACCTGAATTCAAATCGTTAACACACAATACGTCCGCTTCTCTAGAATCAGATTTAATTTATACTATTTCACAGAAATTTTCATCTTGGAATAAAATCTTGCACATTTTAGTTTACATACTGCGATTTTTACGTATTATTATTCCACGCAAAGATTGTAAAAGTGTAATTACCGTTCCGGAGTTGAATAAAGCTGAAATGTACTTAATCCGTTCTGTGCAAAATCATCACTTTAAACAACTGTACACAGACATTCAAAAGGTAATTTACGCTCGCCACTTAAACGTCTCGATCTGTTTATAGACGAAAACAACATCATTAGGATCGGAGGTAGATTATCTAATGCAAACCTTCCTTATGAAGCTAAGCATCCCGCTTTGTTACCTAAACATGATAACATTACTCATATTTTAATAGATTATTTTCACCGCGTTCATTGTCATACTGGCTCCAACCTTCTGAGTTCGCTGCTGCGCCAGAAGTACTGGATACTCTCATCTAGAAGCGTCATTAGGAAAAGAGTGCACGCTTGTAACTTTTGCTTTAAAACTTCTCCTTCAAATATAAGTCCAAAAATGGCCGACCTGCCTACTTGTCGCGTACAGGAATCGAAAGCTTTCGTACATACTGGTGTCGATTACGCTGGCCCAATTAAAGTAACATTATGTAGGCGGCGCGGTCAAAGAAGTCAAAAGGCTTATATATGTGTTTTTATATGCCTTGTTACCAAAGCAGTTCATATTGAACTGGTAACTGATGTATCTTCTGATACATTCATTTCCGCTTTTAAACGGTTTATATCTCGCCGTGGACCTGTGTCGTGTTTATATTCAGATAACGGAACTAATTTCGTTGGAGCAAAGGCTCAGTTACAGAACCTACTGTCTGATTGTTACCGCATTGAATGGAAAATGATTCCTCCCCGCGCTCCACACTTTGGGGGTTTATGGGAGTCCAACATAAAATCAATTAAAACCCATTTATACCGCATAATTGGTTCTCAACTTCTCACTTACGAGGAGCTTCTGACTGTCCTCATTCAAATTGAGGCAGTTCTGAATTCGCGACCACTCTGTCTTTTATCTGAGGAGCCGTATCCAGAACCTCTTACACCCGCTCATTTCATTATGGCCTCACCTTTAACTTCACTGCCTGTCGAGAATGTTCCCGATGTGGCGAAGTCCCTTAATTGTCGGAAACAATTATTAGACCAGATGGTGTGTAGCTACTGGAAGAGATGGCGTTCCGAATATCTTCACAGTCTTCAGGTTAGACAGAAATGGTTAACTCAAGTAGACAATATAAAGATCGGTACAGTAGTTATTATTCATCAAGACGATATTCCCCCGCTACGTTGGCCAATGGGCATAATTACTGAAATATATCCCGGCAGAGACGGCAATATTCGCGTCGCGCTAGTTAAAACTGCTACCGGGCACCTCAAAAGACCTATTGTAAAATTGTGTCCATTACCATCCCAATAACTTCTTATACAAACATAACCTCCAATTGCTTCTTTAACTTTAGTTAATAATTTATTTTACTTTAACATTATATACTCGTTTACTTTTGCTTTGAGAACACTGCGTATTCTCAAGGCGGCGGAGCATGTTGACGCCATAAACGTCAATCTAATAATTTCCGCAAACCCGCATTTCGAAATTATAAAAAAAATCTCGCTAGGCTGACATTTGCCCCACCTTTTCCCCCGCACACCGCATGTCCTACCTTGTATAAAAACCACTGGCACATCCACGCCGGCCCTTTTTCCGACAAGAACCACCGCGGCGACAGCTCGCCACAGCACGGGGGGCCCCCCCGGACCGTCATCCTAGCAGAACCGCTGATTCCACGTGGACCATCGCCAGAGCCAAGGAGCCGCTGTATTCCGAGGTCAGTCCTATCCCACTTTTATTCCTTCCCTGGTGATGTCAGCCCGCGAGACGCGTTAAACCGCAACCGCTTTCAAACCCACCCAAATAATTTTTACACTAAATATAATTCTCCCCAGTATGTGTGTATGTCGTGGACTTTTTTGTAGGTATTTATAAGATCTACAATTAATTAGAACATTTTATGGTTCCATCTTTTATATTTTAGGCAGCGTACGCAAAATAAGTAACTTTTCTGGTTGATTTTTCACATCTTGTGTCCGAAAAACCCAAATATCTTACGGAACCCTATTTCTTTCCAAAATAAAATTTAGCCTATGTTACTCGTGGATAATGTAGATTTTGAATGGTGAAAGAATTTTTAAAATCGGTCCTGTAGTTTTTGAGCCTATTCATTACAAACATACAAACAAAGTTTTCCTCTTTATAATATTAGTGTAGATTAACAAAATAAATATCATCAATTACCGACTTGCAAAAATGAACTTACTTCCAAAGGACGAAAATAAAAACTCCGGTTAATCAAAAATATTTACATTTTATTTCGTTTAAATATAAAGTTACAAAAGCAAACACACAGTGTAAACTGGAACGGACGGTGACCCAAGAATATCACAGAACAAAGTAGGTACTAAAGCTTTTACGTTTATTTATTTTTGTTTAAAAAGTGATTTAAAATCTGTCCCACAAGTAAGTTGTTTTTTTTGTCGTATGGGTATGTTGCCATACACAATATTGAGAAATGAACACAACCATCATAAATATTTATACACAGCACGTTAGTTGCACCATACCTACGAGTAAATGTCGCATATTTTCCTACAAAATAAGTCTGATTTCAAAACAAAGTTGTGTGAAAATTGAACGCGAGAGAGGAGAAAATCCATTAATCCAGACTTGTCTATAAAAAAAGCTTTCTCCCTTGATGGATGTATCTCTCACTCAGCGCTCAACTCTTGCGCACAGCTCTGCTCACGACCGCCTAATCCACTCGTAACATCTAAACGCTGATCATGAAGTACAAGATGGGCGCTAAGATTGTGGCAAACCCGATCTTGCTGCTGAGGGACCCGGTACTGCCAGGGTTTGTGCCGCCCGGATTGGTGCCGTTACCCGGATTTGTTTCATTGCCAGTTCCGTTAGTTGACTGGAATTGGATTGGGTCGTTGACCTGAAAAAGAAAAGAGAGCTTAGCAGTTTATTGACAACTAGCACTTCGTCCGCGGCTTTGTCTATGAAAATTTAGTTAGTACGAACGTTTTTTCCACTGTTGCGCCAAGCTTCTCGCCATCTGGTGGTTGACTACCAGATGGTTAGTGTGGGTGGCTCTTTGTGTGACGTCATGTTTATTATAGTTCGTATGTGGCGGTATAAATGCGCAGCGCTACAAATCTAACTTTATATGGAACGTGCAGAAATTATAGGTGGCAGTACAGACGCGTCAATGTCAAGTATATTTATAAGTTTCAGATTTGCAACGCTAGATGGCACAGTCTACTTCGTGCTCGTTCCCCTGAACGGAGGGTGCAGGAAGTATAGGTGGCAGCACAGGTCAAATATTTACAACGTAAAAGTTTTAGATTTGCAACACTAGATGGCGAAGTCTACGCCGTTCTCGTTCCCTATACATGGTTAAAGTCACTTATTAATAATAATCCTCCCGATCAAATTTCAGCTACATTGGTTAACCTCAACAGAGGTTAGTAAAGTATGAAGGCGATGTTATAGCGCACACTCGTCTGCGTAAGCACTGATGTTCTCTTTTTTTCTTGTACTCTCGTAGTACTCAGGGTCCACCATCCGCCGCGATTGGGGAGGGATCAGGCTAACGGCTTTACGTGCTTTTCGAGGCTCGGGGTATCACACCACCAACTTCCAAACGTCAGACTACTACTGAAAAATTTGTAATGGAAAAACCTTTCGACTGTTTCTGTCTAACCTGGGAATGGAACCTAGGACCACACGTCCAGTAGTGGCAATTTCGAGTACGAGACCAATGGGGCAGATCGATTTTTGTAGTTCGCATATGGCGGTTTAGATGCACAGCGCTATCAGTCTAACTGTAAAATGGTTAAACTCCCGCTTACCGTGTTATTGATCCAGTTGGTAAAGCTTGCGACCCTGGCGGAGACTCCCGGGTAGGCAGCCTCCGCGCAGCCGAAGCCCCACGAGGTGATGCCTACGACCACCCCGTTGTAGATCAACGGCCCGCCGGAGTCCCCCTGACACGCGTCCTTACCTGAAACAAGAGGAACACGAAATGTTTATTTCAGCTGCAAGACGTCCACTGCTGTTCATAGGTCGAATTATTGTATTCAGTTGCAAAATTAGGGATATTGTTCAACTCATTGGTTACTTTTTGGAAGTGAAAGTATTCGTCCGTATGGATAGTCACTATAGTCAGTGTTTCCTTATATCTATAACATGGAGGTATTTATGTCAAGAGTTAGAGAGTGAGAGTGTGTAAGATGTAAGTTTTAGGCAAGCGTGCGCTGTCGTCGATCACGCGAGCCTATCAATAGAATAGAAAAGAAAAACTGAACTGTCAGAGTTCAGTTTTTCTTTTCTATTCTATCGCTATCTATATATTCTATATATACATATATCTATATATTCGCGATATTCCTTCTGGAATTTACTCTTATAGCCTGGAGTCTAGATTCATGTGCGGCTGATGGCAATAGGGCTACCCGGATTATATGGGTGTTGCTTAACCGGTTCATAGTCCCATGAATCACATGTGGTCTTCGCTGATTGTTTAACTATTGTGTCTGCTGTGAGGCAGTGAAGTTGTACAGTACCGTACATAACGGGGTGGATGCAGGGGTGAATAAAAACGAAACTTGTATTGGGATTTTCGCTTAAATACCATATTAACAGTTTCTCACAAATCATCCATTAGAAAAACAAATAATTGTTTCAAAAACGGAAGTTTTCATTTCTGCAAACAATATTTAAATAACGAGAAAATTCACCCCTTTTTACCCGGTAGGTACCTACACCTACTTTTTTACCTTTCTTATATTTTATCTACAGTTTTTCTTTCGGGGAATACAGCCTTGATGATACCTACGTATGATAGCAACACTTTAGGTACCTATTTTATATTATCGATAAGACATAATTAACATTTTCAGTCATAGCAATAAAAGCACTTGAAACAGGCCATTTCCTTATCACGACACACGTGACAAATTTTAAGGAAATGTGACAAACCAATTACTTACATACATATGTAAGTAATAAATCGTATACCTATTTGATAAGTATTCGTCACTGTTAACATGTACATTGTAATACATTATAGAGAATTAAGTATTCCACTAGTTCATTGAACCGAAATACTGCCACTGCTAGAAACAGACTTTACTCAAGCACCGTCACTTCGGCAGACCCTATACCTCTAGCATCCAATGGACTCCCGCAACCTCCACCTGGTCATACACGACCAACACACCAGAACCTTCCGGCCCTCAGTTCATCAAATTACTTTCTCCACCACTGGGCGGGGCAAATTTAATACCGGAATTCTCGCTTTACACAGCTGCACACAGGAGAGATTTCGGTTCCAACCACAAAGAGCTATCAATATTGCTGGGGAGTTTGTTGCGCCACTTCGTCTTCGCAGGTAAAACACTAGTACCTAAGTGGTGAGGGGTGGGCTTTTGGGGGACTGTCTTTATGTAAATTTTGACGTTCAAGTTATCCCAAGTTCAAGTGCTGTTTCTCAACTTTCGACTTTGATTTATTTAAAATCCTGTACTACTTATAAATACCTTTTGAAAAATTAGACATCTGTACCTATATTTAAATGATTGTTAAAAATCATTGATAGTTTGTGCTACGATTAAAACAATATAGAATTTGATTAGTACGTAAGCCAAATGTTTAAGATTGTATTTAAATTTAATTGTACTTACCTACATAATTTTTTATTTTTATTTTTTAATGTCATGTCCCCGGCTGAATAGGTTGGATACACGAGTAGACCATATCTACCTGGATAAGGACGTAGATACTAGGCTACTGTTACTAAGGATAGCTTTGAGCTCAGGCGAAGTCGCTGGTAGAAGCTAGTGACTTATATCGATATGCGCTTAAGTGTTATGCGTCAAGTTTTTTTACAAGAAGATTGGGATGCGGTGAATTACCTAATCAATAATTGTCACTTAAGTACTCATGGTCTGATGAATCAATAAGAGAACTTTGGTAATAATGCCTAAAGGATATTTCCGCAGGCACGTCCAATTAGTAGTTTACAGTATTCCCAAATTAGAGGAGCTCGTGGGTAAAGTATAACAGCCGCACAGGTTGATCTTCAAGGATGGGTGACCATCTTAACATAGGTACCGAGTTTCCTCCGTGCCTCGGAAAGTACGTTAAGCCAGAAAATCTGACACCAGTCTTGCCAAGAAGTACTGTGTTCCACAGTTATTGGGTTGTGGAAGTCTGGTAGGCAGCCGCTTCACGTTAAATACTAGTATTCAGCTAAATCCGGTATGACTGGAAGCCGACCCCAATATGGCAGTATTCCCAAATTAATAATGCGCATGCAGATCTTCGCTAATTGTCGTATTCCCGGAAAAACCCGAATCAAAACACATAGTTAACTCTACTAAATTATGCATGAAGAAAATGCACTTAACCACTCTAGATACATATCGTCTTCCGACGCTCGGGGAATACGACCGTTGCCAAATACTGACGAAGATTTCTATGCGCATTATCACTTTGGGAGACCTGTAAATAATTCATAGGAATATTGGCGGATATCGTTCGTCTATAGAAGACATGGTTATAGGCAGATGAACCGTGCGATTGAGTCGATAGTATGAGTCCAACATATCTCGCCGTTCTTGGCGTGAGGAAACTTCACGGAATTCACGGTCACAGGCAATGACGTACATACATAGGTATTATATATAGACGCGTCATGCACTTACATTACAGCTCTAAAAACAGCGTCAGCACTGGGTGTCGATACCATATCGGCGGCAGGGACATCCACGTATATACGCGCGGGTTATAGGATCTCAGTAGTTACTTTATAGTCATTTCAGAGTTTAGGCAACGCATCTACAGTTTACTTTTATACTCGTACTAGCTTCTGCCCGCGACTTCGTCCGCGTGGAATAGTTACTTTACCCCCGATTTTGAAACTCTCAGCCCGATCGGTTTAAAGTTGACAAAGTTTCATACAAAGTTTCATCCCTTATTTTATCCCCTTGGGGGTAGAATTAATCAAAATCCTTTCTTAGCGTATGCCTACGTCATAACATCTACCTGCATGCCAAATTTCAGCCCGATCCGTTCAGTGGTTTGGGCTGTGCGTTGATAGATCACTATGTCAGTCAGTCAGTCACTTTTGAGTTATATATATTTAGATTAATGGTCATGTCGATAGACACGTAAAACCTAGGCTATAGTACTGACCTCCAACATCGAGTATTCCTGCGCAGATCATATTGCTGGTGACAGGGTAGGGGTCACCGGTCGCGTTCTGCAGTCTCTGGTAACGATTCTGACAGATAGTGTTGTTGATCTTCCGCACTGTCACCTCGTTCAGGACTATTGATGCTACTGTGCTATCCACCTGTTAAAGAGGGAAAGTAGGGACATTTTTATGTACGAAACTAAAAATGCAATCATTTCCATTCTACAAGATCGAAATAAATTGGCGGTATTAACATCGATGGAATAAAAATCGAATCATCAACTTTCGAAATCAAGTAGGGAACCCATTCTGGTACCTGCCCTACTTGTGTGGGTGAATGAAGAGTGAGAAAATGAACTAAATGAAGGGCTCATGGAGACGGTTGTAAAAAAGTAATTCATTTCAGGAAACACTCCTGCAAATGAATAAGTTACAATGTCATTTTTCAAAAAATCTTAGGGGCCATCCATAAATTACGTCAAGAATTTCATGATTTTTGACCCCTCCCCCCGTCCTTGTCACAGCTGGTCACACTTGTGACACCCCCCCTCCCTAGTGTGACGTCACATATTTTACAACTTTATTCGTGTATTTGTTAGTGTTTTACTTAATACTTAGATTGTCTTATCTTAACACGAAATGTAGGACCCCTCCCAACCCCTTGTCACACAGTGTCACACTTCGTCGACCCCCTCCCTTTTTTTTTCTGGATGGGAAATCATCAAATGACTTCTCCCCCTTAACATGTGACTTAATTTATGAATGGCCCCTTATGTAGTTGGTGGTATCCTGAGATTGAACTAAAATAAAGTTAACAATTGAATGACTCACAGCGGTCAGCCCCCATCCAACTGCCGTAACACACGCGTCATCGGGCACCACGGCGTCCTGGTAAGGTATGACAGCGAGTCGAGCCACACTGAGGGTCTGGTCGACCGGAGTAGTCATCAGTACTACTGCCACATCGTTGTCGCGGATCGGAATGTTGTATTGTTCGTGCACTTTGATTCCTGATACCTGGTGAAGGGTACCGCCTGCGGAGAAATTGGTCATGTTCGTACAAAAGTTTTAAATGATATTAAAAAACAAACATTGATAATAATAATAAATTATGTACGAGTCCAGTATAAACAGAGGAAAGGAAAGAAATTACCAAATATTCGACTAGGTAGGTTCTCGTCCGCAGCCCCGAATATTCGGCCACACTTAGAAATTGTGTTACTTCTCGATGTTAAAAATATATTCATCATACTTACAACTAATAGATTTTAAGTATTAAACGCTGGATTTCTTGTGAAAAAATAAATAATAATTAACGAATACCATGAGGTTCGGAATATTCGGCCGAAAACCGAAAAAAAAAGTAGCAATATAGCTACTTTTTTTCGGCGTTGTATTCGACTACTTTTACTTTTTTATACCGAATAGTTACCTAATATCCGTGGCATCTGTAATTTTATTGGTATCAAAAGTTTCGTCAACATCGCTGTTAAGGGAAAATAGCAGACCACTGGCAGCGTTGCCACGTGGAATGGCAATGCTAATTCTTTGGTCGAAGAAAAGACCAGCGCTCTGGTTCATGAAGAGGCAATGATATTGAGTACATAGGTGCGATCAATTAACTGCACGCTATAAATGACATAAACATTATGTGGTCTTACTTTCCTCCTTGCATTTCTTCCGGTCTATTGCGATTGCGGGCTTAAGGGGTTCAGATCATCCCACTCCTCTTACTGGGCCTGTCTCCTTGTTATGTCTTGCTATTTGGGATTCAATGAAGGGTAGCTTCTTAAAGTTTAATGCCACCAGCGATGTTACCAAAACTGAATAGTGATGGTTGACTGCTTGCGTCGTTATGCATAGGAGTAGTAGTTTAGTTCGGATCAGACATATATGTATATATGAAGAGTTCTTCATGAATTATGGCACATCTTACCAACTCCGTTACACCAATTTGCTCTGTAAGAACATGTATGTAGTGGCTCTAACTCGTAGTTACAGGAGCAATATGCCTTATATTTTGTTTTGTTTTTAGGCATGTCTCTACAGCGTCTGACAGAGCTGTAATCGATATTATTACTCGCTATTATGTCTTGGTCTCTCTCTCTCTCTCTCTCGATATTTCTCTAGGTACGAGTGTTTGTCAAAGCATAACTTCTATGCAATAAGGCGCTGTCACAGACAGTATTTTTTGTACATTTGATATGACTGTTCCACGACTCCAGAATTGATTGTATTTCACTCACCTGAATTCAAGATAGTTGTGCCTGCGCGGATGGAGTATCGGGTCGGGCTCATAAGATAACCAAAGCTGAAATATTAACATAGATTAATCCAGAATTCGGTAGAAAAACACTTTATTTCTTTTTCTACTTCCCCTAAGCGTCTGTCGACTCCTCTACCATAGCGAAGAACTTTCTAGTAAATTTTTTAGCAAGTGTTTATAGAGGAATGCGGAACGTTACGTTAGTTACTAGGCGGAATTGATGCCGCTACAATTATTCATACCTAGCATAATCAGCCTTTTAACGTTCCCACTGCTGGGACACAGGCCTTCTCTCTAGGAGAGGGAATGGGCCGTAATGCACCACGCTGGCCCAGTGCGGGTTGATGAATGTCACATGTCTTCGAATTTTTGGTTCTAGGACATGTCGGTTTCTTCACGATGTTTTCCTTCACCGTTTTGAGAGCAGTGGTGATGAATTTTAATACACAAAGTAATGCGCCTGGCTGGGTTGGAGCCCGCGATTTACAATTCGTAAGTCGGGGCCGTTACCACTCGGCCACCACTGCTCTCTCGGCCACCACTGCTCTTTGTTCATATTTACTTGAAATCATATATTTAAAGCTAAGTGTCTTTTAGCGCTAAATGAATTTGAAACAACGTTTTCTTTGTGACGATCATCGAAGACGTCAGGCTGTGTGTAACTTATTGTAACTTACTCATCAACGAAGCAATGCGCTGCTGAAAGGACATGTCTCGTCGTCAGCAGAGAGCCTCCGCACAGGAACTGCGATGTGTAGAGAACCTGCAAACATAAAGGGAAAGCTACCACATCACGCACAAATATATCAAATACTAGCTTATGCCCGCGGCTTCGTTCGCGTGGAGTTCTATACAAAATGTTAACCCCTTAGGGGACGAATTTCCAAAAAATCCTCATAATATCTACCTGCATGCCAAATTTCAGCCCGATCCGTTCAGTGGTTTGGGCTGTGCGTTGATAGATCACTATGTCAGTCAGTCAGTCCCTTTTCAGTTATATATGGGTGAATTTCAACAAGTGATTTTTATATGTCATTTCGGTGGGATTTTTTAATTTCAATGCTATCTACATATTTTTAGTGACAAATAAAACTTTAGCCTATTTTATAACATTGTGCGTGAGTGGACATCAAATTTCATCAAAACTTACATAAATATTTAAGGATGAATTTTTAAGAGTCCACTGAAATGAAAAGTGTCTACCGAAATGATAAAAATGACCACCGAAATGATAAACTGTGCACCGGAATGAAATAAATCCACCGATATGATACAGCTAAGAACAACCGTGCCGGGCAGCCAGGGTTCCGTACTTTGTTAGGTTTGATTTCCACAAATTTTAGATAAACACTGAGACAGGACAGTAGACAGTTATTTTAATATCATCATTAATATATAGATATTACAATTACTATTACATATATCATTCTTTGAGGTTACAATAACCTCAAAGAATGATATTATTGTAATATTTATTATGATATGAATGAATTGTTTCTTCACTTAAATAACCTTTGGTAATTTTTTTCAGGTTGTTGTTGTGTGAAAATGTTGGAAAACTTTATCGTAAATGCTGGTAACCATAAATAAATATTTTTGTTTGTTTATGAACTAATACTAATTTACTTGATATATTTTCAAAAGAGTGAACGAAGCGCGATAAGATAGCTTAAAGTTTCTGATTAATATGATGGCTGCATTTGTAAGTTATGCCATTAATAGTAATACATAATGTGTACCCGTTGCACTAAGAGAAAAATGCTAGGTATAATTTAGTTAAATTGGTAACGAAACGAGAATAGTGTTTCTACAGGTATATAAGTAAAACTTCTAAAATTAAATCAACTCTTATATTTTATACTGGGAGCTACTACCCGATAATATCACCGTGGACTCGACAATATACTGTCATCAGCTTGACCGACTCCGTACAGAAATCAACAAAAAGCGCCGTGAACAAACAAAGATATACCTACTTCCTTCACGACAACGCTCGGCCGCACATAGCCAAAGTCGTTCGTCAGAGCTATTGGATTTTGAATGGAAGCTACTGCCACATCCACCTTACTCTCCCGATCTAGCGCCAACGGATTTTCATTTGTTACGCTCTCTCAGTAATCATATACAGGATAAAAAATTTGATGATAGAGCACAGTTAACAGATTTCCTCGAAAGCTTTTTTGCCTCACGGCTCCCAAGTTTTTACGCTGAGGGTATCCATGCTTTACCTAATCGCTGGAAATGGGTTGTAGATAACAACGGTGCCTACTATAAAGACAAGTAATTGTAAATTAAAAATATAATTTAAAATTGTTTTGTTTATTTGCAACGCTCATTACTTTCCTACCAACCCAATATATACATGTAGGTACTAGCTACATAGAAATATGTGTATATTATATATCTTTAATCTTAAACACAAATATTACACAACAAATACACCCGAATAATCTAATCTACACTTACTTACATTACAAAACTATGACTTTATATTTGATAAAGGATCTCTAAAACTTTATGGTTTTATCATTTCGGAGATACATTTCATTCCGGTGGACTGTGACACCGAAATGAAACTATTTTTGTCCCCATGTTACTGAAATGATAAACTTACTTTTTTGGCGGAAAAACCGCAAGCTTTGGGACCGCTGCGTTCGCGCCGAGAGCTTGAGCCGGACTGATCCGAAGTGAGGAAAGGTGAGAGGGGCGTAACAACGCAATGTTGACATGGATAATCTACTAAAACTTACTGTCCTCTGAAATGATAACTTTTTTCCAGACAAAAGTTGACTGCCTGTCAAATCCATGAGAAAGAAGATAAACAAACAAAAATAGTTTTATTTGATCGAATATATTATAATTTAATGATAAGAGAATTGATTTAAATCCATATTATGAATCTATTGGCAGGGGAAGGTATTTTATGAGCGGAATTGGGTTCAGGACAGGCCACCGTGATGATAAAATAACACTTTGTAATTATTTTTTTTGGTATATTAGAGGGTAGAAATCAATGATTTTTTTTGCCAAGGTAGAGAAGTACTTACGTTGTTGAGAAAAAATATATAAAATAAAAAACCAGCACATTGCACTACCGTTCTCAGGTTTGCCGTGTATTTTTTTTGCTTGCGCAATTCACCCATATACTTATTCAGATAGATTAGTTTTTTTTGAGGAGCGTAGAGTCAGCTTGACGGACATAAAATTCTTCAAACATTCAATTACTCCGTGCAAAAATAATTGTCTATCTACAAATACAAATTGTTTATGTGAATTTTTCTGATAATTACCACTCATGAATGGAAGCAGGTCTAAAGGAATCGTCAAATGACTTCTTTCGCTCTGTGTGGAGCGAAGGGTGTTCCTCCTAAAGGGTCAGGGTCAGGTCCAGGGTTCCAACTATCCTACCAGAGGATAGTTGGAACCCTGGATCTATTCAGAAGTAGCGCAAGCAGTCACTCGACCGTCAGAAAATCAAAGCATCGTTTTCTCATGTTTCTTCCCAATGGTCTTACCTTATGGTTGTAATTTGATTGTAGAGATGAGTAGATCTTTGTAAATGCTGGTACCTATTCAATTGCACACAGTTGCGTTTGACTAGGCAGATTGAACTTACCTCTCGAATTTTAAGAATGTCTTAACCACTCTTAATTTTTTCCTTTTCTTTCTCACCTGCACTGTGAAAGGGTAATGCTGGATGGTGGTTGCGGAGCCACCAATGATGCGGTTATCCGCCGTCACCGGCAGGTCGGCGGTCTGTAGGTGATATAGTTCTGCATTGCCTGGAAATAATTACTTTCCTAATTATGTTTCAAATTAACGCTTTATGGCTTGTGGGTGGGCTGGCATGAAAGAGAAGGAATTCAGACAAGAAAGGTCAGGAGGCATGACGGGTATTAGGACAGAATGGATTTTTTGTTTATGAAACAAATATTATTATCTCTCTTATTATTCTCTCTTGTAGGTTTCCCTGTATAAAACTATCTATAGGTAAAGATTTATTTTTATCTGCATTTTTGTTTAAAATTTAATGCTCAATACTTTCCGAGATTAGCTAATCTCGGAAACAACCTAGGTTCCCAACCTAGGTTGGGAATGCGATTTTTTTGTCTAATTTCTAGAATAACTTCAAAACTATTCTAAAATTATGAAAAAAGAAAACGGGTTGCTGGCCCCAAGACCCCAAGTAACATAGGATAAGGGCAGGATGATGACGATGATTCACCTTTTGAGAGCTGCTGAGAAAGATGACAAAACAAATTCGAATAGGTTTTGTGACTAATAATATGGTTATTAATGCCGTGTAGGAACAGAAATCATCTGAACTATCTTTAAGTAGCAACAAAGGTGGCCCAACACAAAATACACATACCTATCATGATTTCCATACATTCTTAGGTTCATATCTAAAGTGACTTTTATTTATGGAAGAATGAAGGCACTTTGGTATTTCCTAAAAGTGATTCATTCATGATAACTTGAGATTATATATGTATCATATTAGATATGTGGGTAAGAATCTTTGACTTATGATTCACAGTGCGAAGGCTGAGATCCAGTATTAGATATAAAGAGTCCAATTATATTATCAATATTATGTTTTTCCGTATAAAAACAAAGCCAGTTATCTAATCTAGACGAATTAGCATGTTTCATGCAGGACAATCTGTTAAGTAGGGTTTGACTTTTATTCGGCAATTTTTTGATAACAATCGAAACTAGGTGTACCTACCTATTTACTAACATACTGAACAACTTAAAGTTACTCTGTCGGTCTGTAACCTCATTAAGTCTTAACGTCTGGACGGATTCAGATAAGTATGAGTAGACCATGTCCTGGAATAGAATTTTTTTTTAAGGACGGGTTATCATCAAATGAATTCTACTGGTCTGGGCGGAGCGGAAGGGAGTGTCAGTCTCTTACTGACTAAAGCCCATCCGTGTTCTTCCTAATGCTGTTTGCGTTCCAGGGCCGCGGTGACTGTTTCGAACAAATTTCGTAACTGGAATAGGACATGATACTATTTCATCCCAGGGGTACGTTCCATTATCTATGTCCCTCATCTATATTATATATACTTCTCTAATATTTTACGATAATTTAACTGACGGACTAAATATACCTAATCATATTAATTTAGGAATCAGCCCTATTCGGTAATTTTACGATGTTTGGTAATTTCACATTGTAAATTCATTTGAAGTACGAAATAAGTCAACTTGATTCATCAGTTCCTTTATTTGGTAGTTTGTTGACTGTCATTATTCGTTCGAAAGTCTGTTTTGCTGATTTTGATTTGAGATAGGTACCAGAGATACCTGATTTGGTCGGCATTTTAAACGAAAGAAGTAGATACAGTCAGTGTCCTGTATAAATCTATTTCAATTATAGTTATTTTTAATTCTTAGCGGGATCAGGAAGGTATACTGGTCGAATATTTTATCTATGAGTTTCATTCCGACATCCACGCTAACGAAGTCGCGGGCACAGCTAGTAGGTAGTATTTTCGAGTAGGTAGGTAACACGCGGGCGAAGCCGCTGTCAGAAGCATATATAGTAAAAACAATGAATCTAGTAGGAAATCTTGTATGCTATAGTATAAATGAAATAGTTTACTGATTTTTTTTTCCCATTTCAATGTAATATTAGATAGTAGATAAACATAACACATTCACTGTTTCAATTGTAGCACTTGTAACCATTTTCAAATGATTAGAACACTATTGAATTCAAAATCTATACACACTGACTACAGAGACAAAAATTCACCATTCACGAAATTAAAATAAAAAAAATAATAATTAAATTTTCACTTACAGCTTGCAACTGCGATAAAAATTAGAGCAACACCCCACATGTCGTGTTTGATTGTCCCGCACAGTATGACTTGCTTGTCTACATGCCCTAGATATCGATAAACGCCTTATCGAATTGATAAAATATTTTTATCGGAAGCGTTCCTGAGAAATCTTAGGACACTGATAGACGGGCGACGTTAACTGGCGATAATCATGTCTTGATCTACATTTTCGCATTCGGTTAGGCTGGAAGCCCACTCCAAACATACGAGTATGCTATAAAAGGCAAGGCGGACATTCACGTCTTGAGGTCTTGATATTTTTGTAATTATCTTCATGAAAATCTGTTTGATTATTATTAAAAGTCTGTGAACCGAACCGAGTACCTACGTGAGTGGCTTATATTAGTAGGTAGGTACTTTGCTTATCATTTCTATATACTTTTTCACTGCCCATTTGTGAAAATATTGACAGTAAAAGTTTACCTCTAGCTCGAAGCACGGTTAGGGTTTCTGGTGGAGTAATGGTAGATTCTAACAGGGCAAGGTTGTGACTATCGTATTTAGGTACCTACCTCACTTCGAATTCGTAGTTTTCAATATTTTCGTAATATCATCCTTTACTAACTGATATCATAATAACTAGGTTTCTAACTGAAGATAGGAAGGTTCCGGGATGTGTTGGACTAGTGATGTCGTCAACAGCACTGCAGTCGTCGACTATGCGTGTCGTTCGTCTGCAAGCACCTTTGCGTCATTCGGCATTTCCCTTTTTTCTTCTTTTTTTTTTTCTGGATGGGAAATCATCAAATGACTTCTCCCGCTCTGGGCGGAGCGGAAGAGAGTGTCAGACTCTTACTGACTAAAACCCACCCGTGATCCTTCTTGCGCCCTTTGCGTTCCAGGGCCGCGGTGACTCTTTCGAACAAATTCCGCAACCCTAGCAGGGTTCGGCATTTCCCTGATGATATGTTTTCGTAGGTACATTCTATTTATAAGGGTCATACAATCTCATCATTTACTTGCATAATTATGGTAAAGAATCAACAAAGCATTAAAACTAATTTGGCTAATGGATTGCCAGCGACCTATATCGGCCATCTAGGTATACCGAGCGCCACATACTAAACTAAAAAAAGACCCTATTGTGGCAGAAATCATGCATAACGCGAGCAGTTCTCCGCGCCATTTGAACATATACCTACAACAATCATCGGGCAGTTGCACACCCGTCTGGTCGGAGGATCCGGTCTTTTAAACGACACGGTTGGCGCAGAGGTTGAGTGTTCAGCTGCTGCGCTACGTGTCGCGGGTTCGATCCCCGCACGGAACAAACGTTTGTATGGCCTACAGATAATTGTTCCGTGTCTTGTGTATGTGAGTTTACATGTTTGTGAACGCATCCACGATACAGGAGTAAATCCTAGTGTGGGGAAACGTTTTTAAAAAAATAAGTAAATGGAGGTTGCTGTTTGATGATTTCCCATCCATAAAAAAGGTGGTCATGGTAGGGAAAATGACACACTCATAACATATTGCCTGTATTCCTCGAGGGTTAAGTATGCCGTTCCGTTGATCTCGTGGTCGTCGACTACTGAGTGCGGGGTCTGGGGTTTGATTCCCAGATCACAAATAGCATTATTGTGTTTTTCCATAAGTCATTTCTCAGTAGCAAAAAAGGAAGAAAAAAAAAGAGAGTGTACCTTTGTTTAAATAACAATTGCACCTTACGTACACTACGATTTGATTGGGCAACGTGACGGAAGTTTGGTCAGAACGGATTACATAGGTGAAGTTGGGATTCCCAATCCCAATTCAGAAAATCGTGAAACCTAGTCTTCATTATTCCATCAATCGTTGTCGTGACGGACTAGTTTTTCAGTATTTTACAGTCTAGACTACATACATTTTATTTTATGAACAGCATTACCTTCACACTATACCTACTATATATACACTATATAGTGGTGGATTACGGCCCATTCCCTCTCCTAGAGAGGAGGCCTGTGTCCCAACAGTGGGAACATTAAAAGGCTGATTATGCTTATTACCTTCAAAAAGAAAAACTTAGAAAGAGGAACCCAGACTAATAACACAGAATGCATCAAATATTCAAATTGCTTATCTGGCGGTGCTTCTAAGTACCTTGATAAAGTATCAGCTATCCAATTATAATTTGAGCAGGTTTATTGACTTTTATCTTTATTTATTATCTCTACATATCGAGTACCTACATATGTAGCACTTCGATGACTCAGTTTGTAAATAAAAACTGACGTTGTATTTTAAAAGCTTTTATTTAACTTGCAATGAATGTGTATATGTTTGTTCGGGTGAAATCATGCAACTCAATTTTAAAGCCGATTGAGCTGAAATTTTGTATGCAAGTTCAATTTGGATGCCAATGCATGGGTAACATCACTAAGTTTCAATAAAAGGTCTAACAATTTTAAGTATTTTGCGAAACGTGCGTGAAAGCGTACATACACTCCGGTTGACTGAAGTAGTGTTGCCTTACTACCGATACTACCGATTATATCCATCCAAGAAATTAAGCAATACTATTGATAAAATGCAATACTATCGATACTATTGGGTATTGATACAATCGATAGTATCGATACTATCACTGTTATGGAGTGTTTTACTGCAATCACTGTCGAAAATATCGATAATATCGATACTATCAGTAGTTTTACTACATTGATATTTACCCAAGGTTCAATTCAATAGTATTATATCAGAGAAATCTTTTAATAATGTCCTTTTTCAGACTCTGGAGTATCTATGTACAAAATTTCATTTAAATCAGTTCAGTTGTTTTGGCGTGAAAGCGTGACAGACGGACAGACAGTTACTTTCGCATTTATAATACGAATATTAGTAAGGATAGTTAAGTCACATACCAATGCTTAACTCTCAGCGTCGCCGTCGTGGTGACTTTTTACTCACACAACTTCCAGCAAAACAGCATGTAGCTTATTCTTTAGAATAAAGTGATACTATATAATAAAGTGTAATAATAAAGGTTTGAATCCAACACGATACTATTAAATTTTGCTAAAATATCGATGAAGTAAAACTATCGATAGTTGCAGTTGCAGTCGGGGGACGGTCCCTTTGAATAGTTATTAACTGCAATGAAAAGATGAGTACCTATCTTGTTTTTAATTTTTTAGTATGGCAGGCGTGTTTTTTAAGTATTTGTTTTTTATTTCATACTTTTTTTTGCAAGCTTTAGACGATGACAGTATATGTAGTCTAATTTTCATGAAAACAAAATATATTTTTTTTATTTGTGAGCCATGGCTCCCCCTTTTTATTTTTTTATTAATAAAATAAATCACTAGCCTATGTTACCCGGAATAACTCAACGCTTCTAACGATACCATATACATTGATAGAAACTCACAAACCTTCCTTGTCCTTTTTTTGGGCAGTCGTGTAATAAAACATCCAAAAACTTTGTGCCGTAACTTTATTTTTCATAAAAACAAAAAACACGTTATTGCAGGCATCACAACGGACCGAGTCGATCGCAAGTCCTTACATATACTACGTTAGTACGTAATGTAAATACAACATTATTACTACTATTTTCTTCTTTGAAAAACAAAAGATCGATGCACGCGAAAAGCAGAAGTTTTTTTGAATAAGTATTAAATATTACGTCATGATTTTTACTGAATAATAACTCTAAATGAATATAAAATAAACTGTTTTATGAAAATGAGTTCCAAGATTAAATAAACTTCTGATTTTCGTTAGCATACTTAGATTCAAAAATACAGATCTAAATACAATGGAATATAGTATATGTAATAAATAATATAAAAATACACAGGGAATGTATTATGTGCAATAAATACGGTATATAAAAACATTTTGTTAATAGATGATTTAAAAATATAGATCTCTAGAGAGAAATTGAACTAGCTAGATAGAGTTGGTCAAGAGTTTTAAGATTCGTGTTAAATCCGACAGTGAAAAAGGAGTACGTACTATTAAGGTTTGTAGGGTAGTCAGAGATTTGAGAGATTTCTAAATTTACGATGAATGCAAACAGCTACTTTTATATATTTTATTTTAAATAGTACTGGACAAGATTTTTGAATACATCACTATTTTGTATAATATTTTTATTTGATTTAATGATAACATTTCAATTTATTTAACAGCACTCCTGTTTATTTTTCTACATGCACAGTATATGCATAAAATTTAGATGTTTTGGTTTCATTTTAAATATATTGCAAAATAAGCATGACATCTTTTTATTGAGATAAAATGAAATACTCTTTTTTCAACACTTTTTAACGTAATCAATGTGGCCAGGAAATTAAAACAGAGAATTGAAAATTAAAGTGCGCTAAAAAACAAGGAATGTTAGTTCAAACGAATGTTAAAGTTTGCTCAGTAAGATCAACAGATACATTTTTAAGTACACAATTATAGAAATAACGAAAAACACAAACTATAAGAAACATTAGCGACTTATGTATCATCTTGAAATATAATGACAATTTTTACAAAGAATTTCTAAATAATATGTCTACATAGTATATTTATTTCATATAATAAAACCAAATAATAAAACAGTTTTATTTGTCATCTCACTACGGACCTTATGGCACGACGTGTTTTTAATATAAAACTCGAGTCAACATAAAAATAGTTACGTTGTTCTAAAAATGCAAAATCGAATGCTAGATAGATTTATATCAACAAAACTTTGAATATACTATATATCACGGTTAAATCATGATTTAACGTTTAAAATATTTAAATCTAAACTTGATTAATTCTTATATTTTTCGTATATCATTTGTAGATTTTCAAGTATATTCTTCGTGAAGAAATATTTAAAATAAAAATTTATTGATACTATATTCTTGACGCTGAAACTGTTAAAACTTAACAATACATACACCAATAAAGTTGTCTTCACATAATTTTAGGCGTATGCCATTTAACTTAGTTATACATAGATTTTCCAAAAGGACTAATATAAGAAATTCGAACGTTTTATTTAATACATTTCCCTTCTGTTTTCACTTTAACGGTATCTAAAAGAACTGTCATAATATTTTTCGGTAAAATGTTACGTTAGAAGTTATTAATTTCTAGCATGAAACAGGGAAGAATTAACATAATTATGTTTGGTTTTTCTAATAAAATTGGTATTTATATATTTTTTTTTCTACGAATACTTTCAGTATTTATGTTTTTAAATTACCACTGTTTCATGCAGTTTTTTTTACTGAGTTGTTATTTCCAAATTGTTTGCCTATTATAACCGCGTTGTCATTTATATAGAACAACCTTCGTTTACACGTTGGAATATATATATATTTAATAATATAGTATAAGTAATTTAATATTTGCGGGAGACTTAATACTGATGCATGATTTAATTCGTTTATATTTTGGCATACTGTATGAGCATTTTTTTTTTTTTAATTCTTGACTCTTTGTTTTATTAGACAACTGTTTACTATACATTTACGTTTCAAAATGCACTATTTTTCACAAAAAAGGTATAGGTATTTCTTAATTTTAATTTTCTCGAGTTCAATTATTTTATAAAGAAATATAAAGTATATATAAATACGCAATAAGGAATTTTGTAAAGCGAAGAGCAGTGTGGTCTTTCTTTGTTTGTTTGTAAAATATAGGTACATCCGGTCGGGGCTAGGTGGAACCAATTGGTTATATGCGGATGCCAAGAGGTTAAGATCAGTATTAAGCCTCAATTTCTAGACTGACCCTAGACTTTCGAAGACTAAAACCTAGACGTAAAACAACAAACGCTTTCACAATCAAACTAACGACAGACAAACGAAACATTCACCCACACATCGACACTAAATAGATGATATTCAGATCTTTATCAAGATTATGGTGTATGAAGCCTTTGGAGGAAAATATTTATGCAATAAAGAAAAAACACGTAGTTGGAACTTTTTAAGTTCACTGCCGAAAATTGGCTGAAGGAATAGCAGGTGGTTTTTTTTTTAGGCACAAAGACAAAGTAAATCTGTTTGAAATGTTACATTGATTGTCAACGCACGCCAATTAATTTAAAATATATATATATATAAATAAAGAAGACTTTTAACTAATAACTAAATAGCATTAATATTAAATATAGTAAGTATAAGATCACACCTGTGTTGTTGTAGTTAAGCGAATTACAAACTTATCTCTTCGCCAGTTATATCGTAAATAATTTATTTATGTATCTATTTCCTCCAAAGATTTCATATTATCATTTACAAATAAAATTTGATAACTAACTACAGTATAGGTAACTTGTTTGAGCTGTATTGCATATCCAAACTTCTAAATTGGGGGAGATTTCAATAAAATAATAAAACTTAAAGAAATATAGAGATAGATTAAAATAGAGATTAAATTGTCCTTTCTCGTTACATAAATTACTTTTAGTAATTCTGCTTGAGAATAAAGAACTATTATAATATAAATATTTATACTTATTGGATATTGATTGCACAGAGATAGAACGTTAATATTTTTAGAAATATTTTACGCTTAATATAAACAACACTCGTAGTATATAGAGATCTAAATATAACATTAACAGTAAAAACATAATGATATTAAGAAACATGGAAACCAACCTATTTATTGCTTCATAACAACGTTTTTCACACAAAAGGGTTGAAAATAATCTCCCCCTTTTAAATCAAGTCTATCTACGAACAAAAAAAATATTTGTTCATGTTTCATTTATAGAAATATAATCATTTTATATATTGAAGACATAAAATAATCTTCTTGAGAAACGCAGGCGTCGCCTGGGTAGATAGTGATGGTCAAAACCAATTTGCATATGCAACGAGATTAAATTAGCTAGCAAAACTTCACAAACATCAGGCCAGTGAAGTTTCGCTAGCAATGTTTTATTTTACCTTGTTCCTTATGTCATATATGTTTCTTATTTGTATGTAGTGATTCTTGTTTTGACCATAACTTTAAATTGTGAGCTGAGAGTGAAGATCGACGTCGATTCTGTATTATTTAAGGTCAATATTAAGATATTAAAAATCTATATAACAGTAATAATTTACCCATCGTTGCACTGATTACGAAACATACGTACAATACTATTTTTTTATAATAATATTTTATTGCTAGCAAAAAACATAGTTTTGCATTTGAAAAGTATTTTATTTCTTACATAAGTAAGAAATAAAATACTTTTAACTTTTAAAATACTTTAATTTTCAAGTTTATAAAAACTTGAAAATTAAAAAGAAAAAACATTTTTTTTTTCACTCTTCATAAAAGTTTTTAATTTTATTTTCGTTTCAGTGCAACAGGGCGTCAACTCCGCTAGCCTACTAAATCTACACAAATATCATAACAAGATATGTTTTAAATACACACTAGTCACTCGGTTAGCCTTTAGCGTGTACCATATATTAAGAAATAACACAGAGTTTAGAAATGCGATTGCGAAAAGTATCTGTGGTCGTCACAATCCTGATTCTTTATAAAGTATCATACAGGATATATCACAGCGTGGTCTTATTATGGGTGATATATCAGATATACAGTAAAGAAACAATTGCAAAAATAACAAAAACTTTACTGATAAAAAATCTGACCGCAAAGACGACTCGAAAGTTTCTCTCTCTCGTTCTCCCACCAACAGAAGTCTTATTTTATTATTTATGCATTATTTTTTTACAGTATACTAGTTACTAGAACCTCAGCCTAAATTATGATTATACATTTCTGAAACATTGTGTATAAGTCTGGGAAATATAGCTCAATTTGAAGTGTTATTTCTTTTTCTATATTTTTGTACCTTTATAATATGAGAACTAAATTACGTATGTATCTGATTTGAATTAGGTTTTGAGTACAGAAATATACGATTATTGAGCTGTCAAGACAAGAATAGCAATATGAGATTTAGGAATATCATACATTAAACTTTTCTATATCTTTCAATACCTTTTTGACCGTGTTGCTGGCAGTATAGAATTAAAAAGAAAACATCAAATATTTTTCTCTCATCAAACACTGCACTTTACAGAACGTTTTATTCGAGAAACTCAATGTTTATATTATTTATCACAGCACTAAGAAAATACTCGACTGCTCGAAAACAATTCGCATATTGCTGCACTAAGTATTAAATATACTTTTATACTTTTGTAAATTATTCGATGAAAATCGACGTCAGTGTATGTCAGAGGAAATTTAAAGTTGTTAGGTATATGTATATATTTTTAATTTTTATAGTTATTGTGCGGTATTGAGGTACCTGAGGAGTACATGTATTGGGTTTTAACACACGCGTTTTGGTTATTTTAACCATTAGTAATATAAATAGAATTAACTATTCAATCATGTATTTATGTATGAAGTAATAGATATTTACCTGGGTTTGTTAAGTACGGAAATTTTGTTACTAATGTAATTAAAAAAAAAGCTAACTAAGAACATTTTGTAGATTTTTTTGAAGTAGACAAGTCTTGAAAGTTATTTATGAGCTCATCAACTGCAATGAAGCAGTT
Source organism: Hecatera dysodea (assembly GCA_905332915.2). Classification (NCBI taxonomy): domain Eukaryota; kingdom Metazoa; phylum Arthropoda; class Insecta; order Lepidoptera; family Noctuidae; genus Hecatera; species Hecatera dysodea. Next base: position 11,491,034 of record HG995313.1, on the reverse strand, counting down.
TAGTACAACTCCATAACTTTTTACACACGTTCAAACATCATAGATCCGAAATATTCTTTAAAATAAAAATTATAAATTACTCGGGGCCGGTCAAAAATTATCCTAAAAACAATTAAATCTAATCACAATTGGTCCGGCCCACTTGCTCGATCACATACATACATAGATACACGAGCACTCGCGCGGTGCGTGACGTCACGGCGTGTCGCTCACGGCGGCAAGTTCATTTGCAAATTCTGCAAGTACGCCGAGGTTGAATTCAATAAGCCGATGCGTTGTTTCTGCTTCCTTTGTTCTGTCATCTGTGGAGAGAAGCATTTTATTTTAGAACTAGCAGCACCCTGCGGTTTTACCCGCGTAGTTCCCGTTCCCGTGGGAATATGGGGATAAAATATAGCCTATGTTACTCGTGGATAATTTAGCTATCGAATGGTGAAAGAATTTTTAAAATCGGTCCAGTAGGTTTTGAGCCTATTCATTACAACCAAACAAACAAAGTTTTCCTCTTTATAATATTAGTGTAGATAAGCGAATGATTTATTTTATCAGTATTCTAGTGGAAACCATCCGTGCAAGCACTGATTAGTCTGTACTGATTAGTCTGTCATCTACTACTGGCGTTCAGTATGTCTTCCAGCAATAGATGTCAGACCCCAGTTCTGCGAGCACTATTCATTATAATGTTAGCAGCAGTGGTGTGGTGTGCAGTGGCGGTACCTTCATATAAGCCCAAAAGCCCGGCATGCCTTACTAAAATGCTCGATAAAGAATCATTATCAAACCCGAACTATATAAAAGTTCGCGCGCTTATTACTTATCAAAATAACACAAAGTATCTACCTATGCCACACTACTACACATCGCGATTGTCCGCGCGCAGAGTTTCGCATTTGCAGCATCTACATATAGCTATCTCGCTTACACGTACGGGCTTTTGCCGGGCTTTCAAATACTATTTCTGTCACTTTCGCACTTATAGCGATGTGCCGTATAACGAGTTGTACCTTGTGCGTCTACAAATCGATCAGTATGGAAGATTTAAGCCGTGCATGCCTATGAAGTTGCACGCGTGTCGTCCTTGCCAACCCTGCAGTGTTGCCGCTTTAGCGTCGTTGTGAGATCTTGGAGATTTTTAACGAGTTTGGAGACTTTTTTTAAGATTTAGCAACAATAAAAACTAGCGACTTTTTAAAATAACGAAATTATATATTCAAGCAATATCTTAAAAATAAAAAAATTGCGACATCTAGCTAGATTTTTCATATACCTGGCGACTTTTTTTGTCTATATGACAACACTGCAACTCTGCGTAAGTAGCTCCTGACACCCGAGTGCAACTAACTTCATTTTCATTTGCTTGAGTTTTGTTTTGTTTTGAAAAGTTTTGTTGTTAAAGTTTTTAGTGTGTTTTCTTAGATTTTCTCAGTGATACAATTGTTTTGGTGACTTACCTACAACAATGGAGGTATTTATACCTTGTGAGGATTTAAAATGCGTTCAGGTTTTGATTGGCGAAGATAAGGTAAAATCTTTAAACTTTGCTCAGAAAACAGTTAATTTCTTCATTAAAACCGACGCCTAATCTGTGTATTTCTCAGACTAGTAAATCGCATAATCGAAAATTTAATAGATCAGTGTATAAAACTAGTTGGATTGTTGGCTGTTCGCACACTAATAAGGTGTATTGCTGGTGCAGCATATGTTTTTCGAATGAAGATTCCGTTTGGAATACATGTGGTTATAATGATTTAAATAACATATCTGGCGCCATTAAAAGGCATGCAAACTATTTCGACAAACAAACATTAAAAAGCCTTGTATTCTAGTCCTGATCTGAAAGATCGTAATGTTTTCGAATTTATTGATTTCATTCAAGAGAATAACCTCGAAGATGCCTTTCCCGAGCTGTTAAAGTTAGCGTATCTTGTTGTAACTATTCTGGCTACAAGATCTTCCGCGGAACGTGCTTTTTCGTCTCTTAAAAGTATCCATACCTATCTGAGAAATACACAAGGTCAAGAGCGTCTTTCCGAATTATTAATGATAGCTATTGAAAAACAGTTGTTGGTAGAATTAAAACGATTACCAACATTTTACTCTGATGTAATTAAATCATTTCTTAAGAAAGATAGACGATTCCAATTAGAATATAAATATAAATAATATATATATACATACGTAGGTACCTACATACCCAGTCGAAAACTGACCTTTCTTTTTTTGAAATCGGTTAAAATTTTATTGGGCTTGCCTTATTTTGAAACCCTAGGCACGCCACTGGTGGTGTGGTGGTGTGGTAGTGTGGTGGTGTGGTGTGGGTACCTGGTCCCGCAGCTCGGTGAGCAGGTCGGTGAGGGTGCGCACGGCGAGCTGCGCGCGGTCCAGCTGCGCCTGCAGCGCGCGCACCTCCAGCTCGCCTCCCTCGCCCTCGCCGCCGCCCATCAAGTGGTGTGGTGTGTGGTGGTGTGGTGTGGGTACCTGGTCCCGCAGCTCGGTGAGCAGGTCGGTGAGGGTGCGCACGGCGAGCTGCGCGCGGTCCAGCTGCGCCTGCAGCGCGCGCACCTCCAGCTCGCCTCCCTCGCCCTCGCCGCCGCCCATCAAGTGGTGTGGTGTGTGGTGGTGTGGTGTGGGTACCTGGTCCCGCAGCTCGGTGAGCAGGTCGGTGAGGGTGCGCACGGCGAGCTGCGCGCGGTCCAGCTGCGCCTGCAGCGCGCGCACCTCCAGCTCGCCTCCCTCGCCCTCGCCGCCGCCCATCAAGTGGTGTGGTGTGTGGTGGTGTGGTGTGGGTACCTGGTCCCGCAGCTCGGTGAGCAGGTCGGTGAGGGTGCGCACGGCGAGCTGCGCGCGGTCCAGCTGCGCCTGCAGCGCGCGCACCTCCAGCTCGCCTCCCTCGCCCTCGCCGCCGCCCATCAAGTGGTGTGGTGTGTGGTGGTGTGGTGTGGGTACCTGGTCCCGCAGCTCGGTGAGCAGGTCGGTGAGGGTGCGCACGGCGAGCTGCGCGCGGTCCAGCTGCGCCTGCAGCGCGCGCACCTCCAGCTCGCCTCCCTCGCCCTCGCCGCCGCCCATCAAGTGGTGTGGTGTGTGGTGGTGTGGTGTGGGTACCTGGTCCCGCAGCTCGGTGAGCAGGTCGGTGAGGGTGCGCACGGCGAGCTGCGCGCGGTCCAGCTGCGCCTGCAGCGCGCGCACCTCCAGCTCGCCTCCCTCGCCCTCGCCGCCGCCCATCAAGTGGTGTGGTGTGTGGTGGTGTGGTGTGGGTACCTGGTCCCGCAGCTCGGTGAGCAGGTCGGTGAGGGTGCGCACGGCGAGCTGCGCGCGGTCCAGCTGCGCCTGCAGCGCGCGCACCTCCAGCTCGCCTCCCTCGCCCTCGCCGCCGCCCATCAAGTGGTGTGGTGTGTGGTGGTGTGGTGTGGGTACCTGGTCCCGCAGCTCGGTGAGCAGGTCGGTGAGGGTGCGCACGGCGAGCTGCGCGCGGTCCAGCTGCGCCTGCAGCGCGCGCACCTCCAGCTCGCCTCCCTCGCCCTCGCCGCCGCCCATCAAGTGGTGTGGTGTGTGGTGGTGTGGTGTGGGTACCTGGTCCCGCAGCTCGGTGAGCAGGTCGGTGAGGGTGCGCACGGCGAGCTGCGCGCGGTCCAGCTGCGCCTGCAGCGCGCGCACCTCCAGCTCGCCTCCCTCGCCCTCGCCGCCGCCCATCAAGTGGTGTGGTGTGTGGTGGTGTGGTGTGGGTACCTGGTCCCGCAGCTCGGTGAGCAGGTCGGTGAGGGTGCGCACGGCGAGCTGCGCGCGGTCCAGCTGCGCCTGCAGCGCGCGCACCTCCAGCTCGCCTCCCTCGCCCTCGCCGCCGCCCATCAAGTGGTGTGGTGTGTGGTGGTGTGGTGTGGGTACCTGGTCCCGCAGCTCGGTGAGCAGGTCGGTGAGGGTGCGCACGGCGAGCTGCGCGCGGTCCAGCTGCGCCTGCAGCGCGCGCACCTCCAGCTCGCCTCCCTCGCCCTCGCCGCCGCCCATCAAGTGGTGTGGTGTGTGGTGGTGTGGTGTGGGTACCTGGTCCCGCAGCTCGGTGAGCAGGTCGGTGAGGGTGCGCACGGCGAGCTGCGCGCGGTCCAGCTGCGCCTGCAGCGCGCGCACCTCCAGCTCGCCTCCCTCGCCCTCGCCGCCGCCCATCAAGTGGTGTGGTGTGTGGTGGTGTGGTGTGGGTACCTGGTCCCGCAGCTCGGTGAGCAGGTCGGTGAGGGTGCGCACGGCGAGCTGCGCGCGGTCCAGCTGCGCCTGCAGCGCGCGCACCTCCAGCTCGCCTCCCTCGCCCTCGCCGCCGCCCATCAAGTGGTGTGGTGTGTGGTGGTGTGGTGTGGGTACCTGGTCCCGCAGCTCGGTGAGCAGGTCGGTGAGGGTGCGCACGGCGAGCTGCGCGCGGTCCAGCTGCGCCTGCAGCGCGCGCACCTCCAGCTCGCCTCCCTCGCCCTCGCCGCCGCCCATCAAGTGGTGTGGTGTGTGGTGGTGTGGTGTGGGTACCTGGTCCCGCAGCTCGGTGAGCAGGTCGGTGAGGGTGCGCACGGCGAGCTGCGCGCGGTCCAGCTGCGCCTGCAGCGCGCGCACCTCCAGCTCGCCTCCCTCGCCCTCGCCGCCGCCCATCAAGTGGTGTGGTGTGTGGTGGTGTGGTGTGGGTACCTGGTCCCGCAGCTCGGTGAGCAGGTCGGTGAGGGTGCGCACGGCGAGCTGCGCGCGGTCCAGCTGCGCCTGCAGCGCGCGCACCTCCAGCTCGCCTCCCTCGCCCTCGCCGCCGCCCATCAAGTGGTGTGGTGTGTGGTGGTGTGGTGTGGGTACCTGGTCCCGCAGCTCGGTGAGCAGGTCGGTGAGGGTGCGCACGGCGAGCTGCGCGCGGTCCAGCTGCGCCTGCAGCGCGCGCACCTCCAGCTCGCCTCCCTCGCCCTCGCCGCCGCCCATCAAGTGGTGTGGTGTGTGGTGGTGTGGTGTGGGTACCTGGTCCCGCAGCTCGGTGAGCAGGTCGGTGAGGGTGCGCACGGCGAGCTGCGCGCGGTCCAGCTGCGCCTGCAGCGCGCGCACCTCCAGCTCGCCTCCCTCGCCCTCGCCGCCGCCCATCAAGTGGTGTGGTGTGTGGTGGTGTGGTGTGGGTACCTGGTCCCGCAGCTCGGTGAGCAGGTCGGTGAGGGTGCGCACGGCGAGCTGCGCGCGGTCCAGCTGCGCCTGCAGCGCGCGCACCTCCAGCTCGCCTCCCTCGCCCTCGCCGCCGCCCATCAAGTGGTGTGGTGTGTGGTGGTGTGGTGTGGGTACCTGGTCCCGCAGCTCGGTGAGCAGGTCGGTGAGGGTGCGCACGGCGAGCTGCGCGCGGTCCAGCTGCGCCTGCAGCGCGCGCACCTCCAGCTCGCCTCCCTCGCCCTCGCCGCCGCCCATCAAGTGGTGTGGTGTGTGGTGGTGTGGTGTGGGTACCTGGTCCCGCAGCTCGGTGAGCAGGTCGGTGAGGGTGCGCACGGCGAGCTGCGCGCGGTCCAGCTGCGCCTGCAGCGCGCGCACCTCCAGCTCGCCTCCCTCGCCCTCGCCGCCGCCCATCAAGTGGTGTGGTGTGTGGTGGTGTGGTGTGGGTACCTGGTCCCGCAGCTCGGTGAGCAGGTCGGTGAGGGTGCGCACGGCGAGCTGCGCGCGGTCCAGCTGCGCCTGCAGCGCGCGCACCTCCAGCTCGCCTCCCTCGCCCTCGCCGCCGCCCATCAAGTGGTGTGGTGTGTGGTGGTGTGGTGTGGGTACCTGGTCCCGCAGCTCGGTGAGCAGGTCGGTGAGGGTGCGCACGGCGAGCTGCGCGCGGTCCAGCTGCGCCTGCAGCGCGCGCACCTCCAGCTCGCCTCCCTCGCCCTCGCCGCCGCCCATCAAGTGGTGTGGTGTGTGGTGGTGTGGTGTGGGTACCTGGTCCCGCAGCTCGGTGAGCAGGTCGGTGAGGGTGCGCACGGCGAGCTGCGCGCGGTCCAGCTGCGCCTGCAGCGCGCGCACCTCCAGCTCGCCTCCCTCGCCCTCGCCGCCGCCCATCAAGTGGTGTGGTGTGTGGTGGTGTGGTGTGGGTACCTGGTCCCGCAGCTCGGTGAGCAGGTCGGTGAGGGTGCGCACGGCGAGCTGCGCGCGGTCCAGCTGCGCCTGCAGCGCGCGCACCTCCAGCTCGCCTCCCTCGCCCTCGCCGCCGCCCATCAAGTGGTGTGGTGTGTGGTGGTGTGGTGTGGGTACCTGGTCCCGCAGCTCGGTGAGCAGGTCGGTGAGGGTGCGCACGGCGAGCTGCGCGCGGTCCAGCTGCGCCTGCAGCGCGCGCACCTCCAGCTCGCCTCCCTCGCCCTCGCCGCCGCCCATCAAGTGGTGTGGTGTGTGGTGGTGTGGTGTGGGTACCTGGTCCCGCAGCTCGGTGAGCAGGTCGGTGAGGGTGCGCACGGCGAGCTGCGCGCGGTCCAGCTGCGCCTGCAGCGCGCGCACCTCCAGCTCGCCTCCCTCGCCCTCGCCGCCGCCCATCAAGTGGTGTGGTGTGTGGTGGTGTGGTGTGGGTACCTGGTCCCGCAGCTCGGTGAGCAGGTCGGTGAGGGTGCGCACGGCGAGCTGCGCGCGGTCCAGCTGCGCCTGCAGCGCGCGCACCTCCAGCTCGCCTCCCTCGCCCTCGCCGCCGCCCATCAAGTGGTGTGGTGTGTGGTGGTGTGGTGTGGGTACCTGGTCCCGCAGCTCGGTGAGCAGGTCGGTGAGGGTGCGCACGGCGAGCTGCGCGCGGTCCAGCTGCGCCTGCAGCGCGCGCACCTCCAGCTCGCCTCCCTCGCCCTCGCCGCCGCCCATCAAGTGGTGTGGTGTGTGGTGGTGTGGTGTGGGTACCTGGTCCCGCAGCTCGGTGAGCAGGTCGGTGAGGGTGCGCACGGCGAGCTGCGCGCGGTCCAGCTGCGCCTGCAGCGCGCGCACCTCCAGCTCGCCTCCCTCGCCCTCGCCGCCGCCCATCAAGTGGTGTGGTGTGTGGTGGTGTGGTGTGGGTACCTGGTCCCGCAGCTCGGTGAGCAGGTCGGTGAGGGTGCGCACGGCGAGCTGCGCGCGGTCCAGCTGCGCCTGCAGCGCGCGCACCTCCAGCTCGCCTCCCTCGCCCTCGCCGCCGCCCATCAAGTGGTGTGGTGTGTGGTGGTGTGGTGTGGGTACCTGGTCCCGCAGCTCGGTGAGCAGGTCGGTGAGGGTGCGCACGGCGAGCTGCGCGCGGTCCAGCTGCGCCTGCAGCGCGCGCACCTCCAGCTCGCCTCCCTCGCCCTCGCCGCCGCCCATCAAGTGGTGTGGTGTGTGGTGGTGTGGTGTGGGTACCTGGTCCCGCAGCTCGGTGAGCAGGTCGGTGAGGGTGCGCACGGCGAGCTGCGCGCGGTCCAGCTGCGCCTGCAGCGCGCGCACCTCCAGCTCGCCTCCCTCGCCCTCGCCGCCGCCCATCAAGTGGTGTGGTGTGTGGTGGTGTGGTGTGGGTACCTGGTCCCGCAGCTCGGTGAGCAGGTCGGTGAGGGTGCGCACGGCGAGCTGCGCGCGGTCCAGCTGCGCCTGCAGCGCGCGCACCTCCAGCTCGCCTCCCTCGCCCTCGCCGCCGCCCATCAAGTGGTGTGGTGTGTGGTGGTGTGGTGTGGGTACCTGGTCCCGCAGCTCGGTGAGCAGGTCGGTGAGGGTGCGCACGGCGAGCTGCGCGCGGTCCAGCTGCGCCTGCAGCGCGCGCACCTCCAGCTCGCCTCCCTCGCCCTCGCCGCCGCCCATCAAGTGGTGTGGTGTGTGGTGGTGTGGTGTGGGTACCTGGTCCCGCAGCTCGGTGAGCAGGTCGGTGAGGGTGCGCACGGCGAGCTGCGCGCGGTCCAGCTGCGCCTGCAGCGCGCGCACCTCCAGCTCGCCTCCCTCGCCCTCGCCGCCGCCCATCAAGTGGTGTGGTGTGTGGTGGTGTGGTGTGGGTACCTGGTCCCGCAGCTCGGTGAGCAGGTCGGTGAGGGTGCGCACGGCGAGCTGCGCGCGGTCCAGCTGCGCCTGCAGCGCGCGCACCTCCAGCTCGCCTCCCTCGCCCTCGCCGCCGCCCATCAAGTGGTGTGGTGTGTGGTGGTGTGGTGTGGGTACCTGGTCCCGCAGCTCGGTGAGCAGGTCGGTGAGGGTGCGCACGGCGAGCTGCGCGCGGTCCAGCTGCGCCTGCAGCGCGCGCACCTCCAGCTCGCCTCCCTCGCCCTCGCCGCCGCCCATCAAGTGGTGTGGTGTGTGGTGGTGTGGTGTGGGTACCTGGTCCCGCAGCTCGGTGAGCAGGTCGGTGAGGGTGCGCACGGCGAGCTGCGCGCGGTCCAGCTGCGCCTGCAGCGCGCGCACCTCCAGCTCGCCTCCCTCGCCCTCGCCGCCGCCCATCAAGTGGTGTGGTGTGTGGTGGTGTGGTGTGGGTACCTGGTCCCGCAGCTCGGTGAGCAGGTCGGTGAGGGTGCGCACGGCGAGCTGCGCGCGGTCCAGCTGCGCCTGCAGCGCGCGCACCTCCAGCTCGCCTCCCTCGCCCTCGCCGCCGCCCATCAAGTGGTGTGGTGTGTGGTGGTGTGGTGTGGGTACCTGGTCCCGCAGCTCGGTGAGCAGGTCGGTGAGGGTGCGCACGGCGAGCTGCGCGCGGTCCAGCTGCGCCTGCAGCGCGCGCACCTCCAGCTCGCCTCCCTCGCCCTCGCCGCCGCCCATCAGCGACAGCGCGCGCAGCCGCGGGAACCAGTCCAGGTTGTTGGACTGCAACAATTACATTATGCTTTACACTACATTCTACACATTGCGCTACGCTTCAACTCGTCTGAGCTAATCTATTTAGCCATCATTTAAGGTTGTCACTAGTAAAAACATATACAAACTTTATTCTGACTCAACGATTGAACCCAATACGTTCGATAGTGCTTGAACTGTAAGGTTTTTAGTGTTACTAACAGTATATAGACTTAACGTCGGAAATAAATATCTTATTATAATTTTAGAGTACACACAGACAGAGTACGCTATCTATGAAGATGAACCGCGCGGGGTCCATGCTTGATCCCCATCAGTACACGGTATTGGTGTTGGGCTAGCTTCCTACCTTAATCATAGAGTGGACGTAGCTCTCGGGGCCGGTGAACTCCGTGGGGTCCATGCTTGAACCCCAATAGTACACGGTATTGGTGATTGGCTAGCTTCTTACCTTAATCATAGAGTGGACGTAGCTCTCGGGGCCGGTGAACTCCGTGGGGTCCATGCTTGAACCCCAATAGTACACGGTATTGGTGTTGGGCTAGCTTCCTACCTTAATCATAGAGTGGACGTAGCTCTCGGGGCCGGTGAACTCCGTGGGGTCCATGCTTGAACCCCATCAGTACACAGTACTGGTGTTGGGCTAGCTTCCTACCTTGATCATAGAGTGGACGTAGCTCTCGGGGCCGGTGAACTCCGTGGGGTCCATGCTTGAACCCCATCAGTACACAGTACTGGTGTTGGGCTAGCTTCCTACCTTAATCATAGAGTGGACGTAGCTCTCGGGGCCGGTGAACTCCGTGGGGTCCATGCTTGAACCCCAATAGTACACGGTATTGGTGTTTGGCTAGCTTCTTACCTTAATCATAGAGTGGACGTAGCTCTCGGGGCCCGTGAACTCCGTGGGGTCCATGCTTGAACCCCAATAGTACACGGTATTGGTGTTTGGCTAGCTTCTTACCTTAATCATAGAGTGGACGTAGCTCTCGGGGCCGGTGAACTCCGTGGGGTCCTTGACCCGCACCAGCACCATAAAGTAGAGGTAGTGCCACATGTTGTGCTCGCTCTTTATGTGCTCCTCGAACGAGACTGTCTTGTTGTCAAAGGCTGACCTGTTCAATCCTGCAAACAAAAAGGAAACGTATGTCATGAATCAAAAGTTTTCACTTCCATACGAAATGTAAACGCTACCCTCAAATGGAGTTGTTAGATTCTCAATTTTCGACACCGAATGTTGAAAAACAAAAGTACGCCTTTATCAAGAAGTCAAATAATGTAAGTACATAAAGGGCATAGTTCTTAATTCTTTATTGTACACCAAAATAATTTATATTATATTATATGTACATTGATAAATTGCATGTACAAAGGCGAACTTAACTCAAAATTGAGTTTTAATAATAGTTGTCTTTGGGTCTAAGTTTTTGCCCGTTTATCCTAACAATCCGAAGCACCTTCACAAAATAACCTCCCTTTAATAAGTTTCTGGCTTCATTGGCGAACAAAATCAGTAGGACCTGAAAGTGTGACCATTTATGTAATTTGGAAAACTTCAAATAAACCATTAATACTTTTTCCGCACTTAGTGGTCTTGGATATCCATGGGATAGTGTGCTCATTACCCCATGGCCATAAAAACCAGACGCGGAATGTAACCTATTTTTATTGTGGCGCCAAGCAAATGTCCTAGCGTTCAACTAACTGGTATCTGTTTGAAAGAAAGGCTGCTCGATTCTTTGCATCACAAGAATATCATCGTTAATCTACAATCAAGTCACATAAAAGTTCTCACTCACCACAAATAAAACAGGTGTTCTTGAGAATCAGCTCTTTTTGCTGCTTCTCGCTCCTGAGGTCAGCGAAGGTGTCAATGATGACACCAAAGATGAGGTTCAGAACGATGATGATGACCACGAAGAAGAACAGCAGGTCGTACACCACGCGCGCCACGAACAGCGGCTCCTGGGATGGTTCAAAATAATGATCAGATCATCAGAATGATCAATAAAGAAGGTGCACGGGGAATACTGTGTAACGTAGTGTTGCAAATTCGGAACTTTTCCGTATAATACTTTACATAGTCGCTATCTGTATGTGCCAACATAAATTTAAACCTCTGACGCAAAAAGAGGGGATAATACAGAGGGGGTATTTTATGGGTAGTCTGAACCTACCAATTCTTACACCAGTATTGGCAGAGAAGGTATTGTGTTAAACAAATATAAAATATTTCACCCGCATAGTTCCCGTTCCCGTGGGAATTTGGGCATAAAATACAGTAAAACTTGGTTAAGTGGGACCTGGATAAGTGAGAAACCTCCATAGCTGGAACTCATGCTCAGGCCCCGACACTTTAGCAGTGAATTACCTCTGTTAGTGGGGCAACACAAACCTCTATATCTGGGATTGGTTCTTTCCATTTTATAGTCATAATAGGGTAGTTGACTAAAAAAATCTAATTAGTCCGTCAGATAGATTTCCAAAAAATATTGGACACGTATTTTTTCTTTTTTCACATAAACAAAAAATGAAGCCGATACAGAGCGTTGAAAACTCGTGTGACGTCACTACTCGCTACAATTTTTAGCGAGCCGTAGCGTCACAAGCCCCCACTCCTGATCTTTGATGCTTTGTATCTTCGTCAGTTTTTATAGATTTGATAAAGGAAAAAATACGTGTCCAATATTTTTCTATAGTCTAACTGACGGACTAAACATAATCATATATTTTTTACTCAGGAAACATCCCTATTACCTCTATTATTGAAACAGTGAGTATATTTTACCTATTTTACTGAGACTATACTTTAGGGATTAGTTCTTTCGATTTTTATATTTACAAGCACCTCTATAATTGAGACAGCTAGTGTAATTTACCTCTTTTATTGGGACTATATTTTGTGTACCTACATTATGTGGATGGAACTCTCCGTAAATGAGACAGATATCTATTTATACCTGGATATGACACAGACACTGGGTAAGTGGAACACCTCTTTAAGTGAGACAAATTTGCAGGTCCTTTAAGGTCCCAGTTATCCAAGTTTTACTGTATATGTCAACTATGTCAACTTATATAACCTGCCTATGTCAACCGCGGATAGTGTAGCTTCCCAACAGAGAAAGAATTTTTCAAATCGGTTCAGTAGTTCCGGAGCCTATTCAATACAAACAAACGATCAAATCGTTTCTCTTTATAATATTAGCATAGACTAGTATATTCAAGTGCATTTTATAAAAGTACTGTTAGACTTGAGCATTGGCTTGTAAAAGAACATCAAGAATTCGCTGGTTTTTAAATTTGTCGAACTGAACAACGAACAGAGCAGAGCATAAAGCCAAAAATCACTACAAACACTAATGATCATTCTAGCGAACGCTGTAGTAAATACTTCGTAAAAATGTCTTCTTTACGAAGATGTCAAATAAAAATTGTCAAAATTGCTCGGCTCGGCAAAAACTTTGAAGCAAATCTATTGTCGTTCAGCTAGAATGCTCTTTACAAAAGAATGCTGAATGAAGTCTAGGAGCTGAGCGAGCCCGTATTTGGGTAAAGAGCACTCACGAAGCTAGCGGGGGCGCGCAGGATGTCCCCGATGCCGCCGCCGTTGCGCAGGCCCTGGTTGAGCGTGGTGACGATGCACATGATGAGCGAGTCGCAGCTGCGCTCGCGCAGCTCGCCGCCCACCGACACGAAGCGCGACGAGCGCCGGCACTGCTCGCCGTCCCTCAGGTACTTGGAGCTGCCGTCGTCCGCGCACCCGTCCGGCTCGTAACGCGGGTCGTCGTCATCTGGGTGGGGTGGCGCTCATTTTAATTTAATTCTTAAGCCCGATGCCTAGATGGGTCCGGATGGGTCAGCCATTTATTACATTTTATAACGGGAGAACTGATAGTTTACACAAGTGTACATAACAGCTCTTAGAGCTGGTTCACATTAGGTCGGACCGACAGTTTACTGTCGACCGACTGTCGGTTGTTGCTGTTCACACTAGACGCTGCCAACCCGACATAATGTGAACACCACTGACGGTACGGTCGTTTTACTGCCCGGATCATCACAAAAGTTGACTTTTGTACACAATGGACGACGAAAAGTTTCGTATTTATTTCGCCATCCATATTTAAACGTGTTTTCTCTGCATACACGTCGACGAAACTGCTCGCGCGAGTGCCGAGAGCGGGGAATGAGCGGGTGGAAGGGTGGCGGGCGGCTGGCTCCGCCACTTCGCGCCGACAAATGTGAACGGCGCTATACTTGCCAGTACGCCAATATTACGCCGACCCGACAAAAAACGTGGCTGGACGTCTGGTAAAAGTGTCGGCTCCGATAGTTTTGTCGGGTCGCCCATATGTGAACGGCGCTATTGAAATACATACGCCAATATGGATCCCACACGTGTGTCGGCCCGGTAAAACTGTCGGTCCGACCTAATGTGAACCAGCTCTTACGTAACACGAAAATTATTTTTCAGTAGAGCGTATTCAATTTTATTATTTTTCTGAAGCAGTTAGGATTACTAAGTGACGGTACCAATCCGGCTTCTTATCATGTAAATGTCTTAGTGCAAAAGAGATATTTTCCTAAAGTAAAAATCTGATTTAATTTCTTGTCAGGGACTTAGCCCTATCGCGTATCATGTGAGGTCCGAGTAGATGTCTCTAAGTGTTTGCTTCATTTATACAGTGCAGCAAACAAAACTCGTCGCTGGTTAGTAATTTTCGTTTAAAATGATATTGACAAGTGACAAACATACCGCTCTACCTGGTGGCAAAGCTTCAAGGAACACCATTCCTTAAACAATATATTGAACTGGATGACACTCACCGTCCAGTCGATCAACGTTGACGAGGAAGTGGTCTCGGAAGAACATGTAGCCTACGATGGAGAACATATAGACCAGCACAAGCGCCAGCACGGCCGTCAGTAGGATGGACCGGCCGTTGCGAGTCACTGAGCGCATCACGTTTAAGAGAGTCTCTTCGCGGTACACGATGTCTAGGAGCTGAGGAGCAATAAACAAACTTCACTTGCGTGTTCTGTTGTGTGCGTGTGTTGTCTTTCGCATAATATTCGAAACGTTTTTATAAATAAAAAATACTACTACTATATTATAGTAGTAGATAAAAAATACTACTACTATATTATAGTAGTAGTATTTTTTATTTATAAAAACGTTGCCCACACTAGGATTTACTTCTGTATCGTGGGTGCGTTCACAAATATGTAAACTCACATACACAAGACACCCAGATCCGGAACAATTATCTGTAGGCCATACAAACATTTGTTCCGTGCGGGGATCGAACCCGCGGCACGTAGCGCGACAGCCGAACGCTCAACAACTGCGCCAACCGTGTCGTCAGATGTATTATCTAGACGAATCTGTTTCAAACTAATATTTAAATATTTTTAACTTTGAAGTTATAATGGTATCTTTTTGTTTGATTCTGGTAACTAGCTAATTTATCTAAGTAACTTTCAATGGAATTTGTACGAAATTTTCCTTCTCCAAGTACATTTTATAAGTTGGTTGACTTACTAATTAGCTTATAAGGCCTTCTTAGCTGTGATAGTTTTCCCTTTGAATTCTTAAGATAGCTAGTACGATACATTTTTTTCACGTCTCCAAAGACAACCGTTTAACTCGCAAAGAAGGGCCCACATGACTCAAAAATTTGCACTTTAAAAAGCTCGATACGATCCTTGAATAGAAAAATTGGTTTCACACACCCTCAATATTTCTAAAGGACATTTCCAACGAAAACCCAGTGTAGGTTTTCGATCAGATAGACGAAAAAAACATCGCCAATTTACGTGTGGGGGAGGTACCCTAAAAAACCTTTTTCATGATTTATTTTACCACTTTGTCGGCGTGATTAACAAACTTAATACTATATACCAAATTACTACTTTCTAGTGCTAAGCGTCTGTGAGCTAAACCGCAGACGGATAGACAGACGGACATGACAAAACTATAAGGGTTCATTGTTGACGACGGAACCCTAAAAAGTGCACGGCTCCTTGAAAAGGTAAATCATAAATCAATTATTAATTTGAAAACATGGGTAAAATATGCATTGATGTTTTGTTTTTAAATGAATAATAAAGTTCTCCATGTTTAACCATCACATGGGTATGCAAATAATGAAAGTAGGTACAGAATAAAAAAAAAATAGATAAAAATTTCATAATTGTAACTGACAAGGCTAACATAAGCCTTGTCAGTTACAATTATGAAATGAAATGATTATAGTAATATTAAAATGTCAAAATTAGATTAAAAATAAATATGAAATTAAATTTAAAAATAATAAACATTTATATATATTTATAAAATGAAAAAGATTAACTGTCAAAGTAAAACATAAAACCAATAAAAAATTACAAATAAATATAAGTTAAATTCTAAATAATTCAAATAGCAACATTAGTTCAGTTCAAAATAAAATATCACAGTCTGATTTAAAACGAATTAAAAATCAAATTGAAAATAATGAATTGATAATTCATAATCATAAAGCTAACGATTTTTCTCTAATATAGTAAATCTGATGTAGTAAACCCAGCATCTGTATCCTTAAGCCTAGTAAAAGTAATTCGGCCAAGCAGAAACCAAAAAGTTTTATCTTCTTAAATCTACGTACTCACCAGAACAGAAAAGAAGAATGGGTGCCAACATATCCCACAGAAACAGAAGACGAGATACACGCTATGGTATAGCAGTTCTGGGTCGGTGAGCACTTTGCCTGGCGATTTGGAGAGAGTGCCCTGGTTGCCCATTATGCTCACCAAGTGGATGCCTTTCACCACTATCTGTGGGGCAAAGGGGGTTAGCTGGTTTAAAAGGTAATGAACAACTGTTTTTTTTTATAAGATTGTAAAAGACAAGTGCATGAAAAAAAATTGTTTTATTCTTATATAAGTATTAGTTATTTTATCAATAACTAGCAGCGCCCCGCAGTTTCACCCGCGTAGTTCCCGTTCCCGTAGGAATACGGAGATAAAATATAGCCTATGTTACTCAGGGTGAATATAGCTTTCTAGTGGTGAAAGAATTTTTGAAATCGGTCCTGTAGTTTTTGAGTTTATTCGTTACATACAAAAATACACTCTTTATAATATTAAGTATAGATAATAATAATAAATCCAGAAAGCGGTACTTCTGGATATCGTTTGCATTATTAGGATTAGAATATCTTTTTTATTTAGTAGATAACACAGAGTGTATCAGCTTATGTGTGGTCACATGGTTTCCATACCAGTTCTAATCAGCTAAAGTAGTTAAAAAAAATACATTAAAACTGATCCGAATAACGACCGACTTACATCTCTTTTATCAAAAATCTTTGAAAAGAAAGGCGTGGATTGCTCAGATACAATAAACACTCGGTATAAATGACATAATTAGTAAGTTAAATAACAAAATAAAAGTGGCTGGCTTATTCATCGACCTCAGTACCGCTTTTGATACGATAGATTATGAAGTATTACTAAGAAAATTTGAATATTATAGTATCAGAGCCAAGTATTTACTACTTTTAAAATTCTACTTTCTACTAAATAGACTAATGTTTGTTGAAATTAAAAGCATCGATGAAACAAATTAAGAAGTCGTATGGTGTACCCCAAGGCTCAATTTTAGGACCAATACTACTTTAGTTATTTTACCTCATGTACACCGATTTTTTTAGTAGTACGTTATTTTGGAAACGACGGATTGAGTAGTTTAAGATACTTACAGTAAGCATGGCGAGCGCCCAGAGCGTAGGCTCTGGTCCGGCAGAGTACATGAAGCGCACGGCGGCGCTAGCGAGCAGGGCTCTAGCCCCGCCGCCGCGCGGCAGCCACGTCACCAGCGCGCCCGCCACGCCCGACACGCACCACACCACCAGCGACAAGTGCTCGCCCAGCTCTGCACATGTGAACACCGTATAACCGACATATAGAACCAGCACCACATTCAGCTGTCGCCACCACGCAGCACCACGTCACCAGCGCGCCCGCCACGCCCGACACGCACCACACCACCAGCGACAAGTGCTCGCCCAGCTCTGCACATGTGAACACCGTATAACCGACATATAGAACCAGCACCACATTCAGCTGTCGCCACCACGCAGCACCACGTCACCAGCGCGCCCGCCACGCCCGACACGCACCACACCACCAGCGACAAGTGCTCGCCCAGCTCTGCACATGTGAACACCGTATAACCGACATATAGAACCAGCACCACATTCAGCTGTCGCCACCACGCAGCACCACGTCACCAGCGCGCCCGCCACGCCCGACACGCACCACACCACCAGCGACAAGTGCTCGCCCAGCTCTGCACATGTGAACACCGTATAACCGACATATAGAACCAGCACCACATTCAGCTGTCGCCACCACGCAGCACCACGTCACCAGCGCGCCCGCCACGCCCGACACGCACCACACCACCAGCGACAAGTGCTCGCCCAGCTCTGCACATGTGAACACCGTATAACCGACATATAGAACCAGCACCACATTCAGCTGTCGCCACCACGCAGCACCACGTCACCAGCGCGCCCGCCACGCCCGACACGCACCACACCACCAGCGACAAGTGCTCGCCCAGCTCTGCACATGTGAACACCGTATAACCGACATATAGAACCAGCACCACATTCAGCTGTCGCCACCACGCAGCACCACGTCACCAGCGCGCCCGCCACGCCCGACACGCACCACACCACCAGCGACAAGTGCTCGCCCAGCTCTGCACATGTGAACACCGTATAACCGACATATAGAACCAGCACCACATTCAGCTGTCGCCACCACGCAGCACCACGTCACCAGCGCGCCCGCCACGCCCGACACGCACCACACCACCAGCGACAAGTGCTCGCCCAGCTCTGCACATGTGAACACCGTATAACCGACATATAGAACCAGCACCACATTCAGCTGTCGCCACCACGCAGCACCACGTCACCAGCGCGCCCGCCACGCCCGACACGCACCACACCACCAGCGACAAGTGCTCGCCCAGCTCTGCACATGTGAACACCGTATAACCGACATATAGAACCAGCACCACATTCAGCTGTCGCCACCACGCAGCACCACGTCACCAGCGCGCCCGCCACGCCCGACACGCACCACACCACCAGCGACAAGTGCTCGCCCAGCTCTGCACATGTGAACACCGTATAACCGACATATAGAACCAGCACCACATTCAGCTGTCGCCACCACGCAGCACCACGTCACCAGCGCGCCCGCCACGCCCGACACGCACCACACCACCAGCGACAAGTGCTCGCCCAGCTCTGCACATGTGAACACCGTATAACCGACATATAGAACCAGCACCACATTCAGCTGTCGCCACCACGCAGCACCACGTCACCAGCGCGCCCGCCACGCCCGACACGCACCACACCACCAGCGACAAGTGCTCGCCCAGCTCTGCACATGTGAACACCGTATAACCGACATATAGAACCAGCACCACATTCAGCTGTCGCCACCACGCAGCACCACGTCACCAGCGCGCCCGCCACGCCCGACACGCACCACACCACCAGCGACAAGTGCTCGCCCAGCTCTGCACATGTGAACACCGTATAACCGACATATAGAACCAGCACCACATTCAGCTGTCGCCACCACGCAGCACCACGTCACCAGCGCGCCCGCCACGCCCGACACGCACCACACCACCAGCGACAAGTGCTCGCCCAGCTCTGCACATGTGAACACCGTATAACCGACATATAGAACCAGCACCACATTCAGCTGTCGCCACCACGCAGCACCACGTCACCAGCGCGCCCGCCACGCCCGACACGCACCACACCACCAGCGACAAGTGCTCGCCCAGCTCTGCACATGTGAACACCGTATAACCGACATATAGAACCAGCACCACATTCAGCTGTCGCCACCACGCAGCACCACGTCACCAGCGCGCCCGCCACGCCCGACACGCACCACACCACCAGCGACAAGTGCTCGCCCAGCTCTGCACATGTGAACACCGTATAACCGACATATAGAACCAGCACCACATTCAGCTGTCGCCACCACGCAGCACCACGTCACCAGCGCGCCCGCCACGCCCGACACGCACCACACCACCAGCGACAAGTGCTCGCCCAGCTCTGCACATGTGAACACCGTATAACCGACATATAGAACCAGCACCACATTCAGCTATCGCCACCGCGCAACACCGCGTCACCAGCGCGCACACCACGCACCACACCACCAGCGCCCACCAGCTTGTTCACAACAGCGTGTTCCCCGCATTCACCCATACTGTAATCGTCTGATTGCGTCGTGTAGATGGAAGATATATCCCACCCACTTTCCTGCCCTTTAAACCCAATCGCAGACTCAATCCAGGCTTCAGAACCTGGCTAACAACAGAGCAGTCCAAGTGGCGTGATCGACACAAAAAGAGGTAGAAGTTTCGTGAACAGATTTGCAGTCTTATTCATAAAAATCTCTGAACTATTATGTTTGTATTAAGAAATATCATAAAAACAAGCAAACAATGATCTGATGGATGCAATAATATATATTGTAGTATAACTCCGTCTCTCTCTCATATCGGAAACGTGCCACTTTTAAGACGTCATAGCAAGGCCCCATCATAAATGGGAAAAGCTAGGCAGATGATGGTGAATCTGTTACTAATTAACCTAAAATGAGATGGGACAAAGTACATTGGTTTTGGTTACATGGGATGTTTTTAGCCTCTCTTTCATTTATGAGTAAGAGCAGGGCTGTCCAAAGCGCAGCCGGCGTATATTTGTGCGCCCCGCGACTCGTCGACAAATGTTTTTTTCGGGTCGTTCTCGAAGGATAAGTGACACTTGACCCGATCATTCCATGTATGGATGTCCATCAATTACACATCAAGACTCTTCCGTGCTTCGAAAAGCACGTTAAGCCGTTGGTCACGGCTGTCATTCATTCAGATTATCTTTGACAGTCGTCTTTGATAAACCAGTCAGATGCAGGTCAGATGGGGTCAATTCACTCAGTCCGAATAATATACCATTTTTTATAAACAACTTATTTGTTTCCACGTTAATCCCGCAGATACAAGTATTTGCGAGGGTTCTTATCTGGCTTGGACAGCCCTGAGTTAGTAAGCTACAAAAACATGCCATGCATTAACAATAGTTTAGACACTTACTTGGATTCTCGTCTTGGAAGGGATAGAAGAAAGCCACGATGATGTTGATTAGAACAGCGAAGTTGAACAGTATGTTGCTCCACAGAGACATGTAGGACGACACCCAGAACAGGAGACGTTGTCCTGTAACAATTGTATTATGTTTAATACGCAGTATTCAGCAGCCCATTTTTATGGATGAGAAATCATCAAATAGACTTCTTTCGTTGTGGGCATATTGGGAGTGTCAGACTCTTACTGACTAAATCCCACCCGTGTTCCTCCTAATGCCTGCCGCGATCCTTTACCCAAAGAGTAATCTTTGGATTCCTGTACCCTAGCAGGCACTGACCATAGGGTCAGTGCCTGCTAGGGTACAGGAATCCCCGCAGGGTCAGGGGCCCCGTCTTCTGTGCTGACCGCACTTTGAGGCGCGCGTGGAACACGACGCGCCGTCGATCGGGCCTGGTTGCTATCGGACGGTCCGCAGGCCCGCGCCTACAGTGGTCTGCGACTGCGCGTCTGGGGCGACTGGGGCGTCTTCTCTGTTGCGGCAGCTGGAGCGTGAAGTTTCTCTCCCCCGCACGCAGTCCACCTCCTCCTTCGCCAGCATTATTGCTTCGCAGAAGAAGGCGACCGCGCCCCATGCCTCTTCGCTCCGGACCATGGATTGAACCAGGGCCGGATGCGAATGACCAGACTCACCTCTGAGCTTCTTTTGCCACTTCATCTCGTGGAAGAGATTGTCCAGCCGCGAGAAGAAGTCGGCTACCTTGCTGCCCTGGTCGTCTCGCTCGGCGCTCTGCAGTACACGATGCTTACTATCCGCCGGCAGATATTCACATATTTCCGGTATGGGAAATACGATTTGTTCCATACTACGGTCTGTGCGGACTATCTGTGGGAGAAAATACAAGATTTATTTACGTTTAATACGTAAATTACCGAAACAACGGACATTAATACACACAGATTGTTACACGCCTTGACGGTCAAGTTTCACATCAACGTTAGGGGCCTAAAGCTTTGGTTTCCTAGGATAGCGGTGCCATCATATAGCGGCCGTAATATTGCGGACGCAAAAAGACGGCTGTCTTTACGGTGGCGACATGTGGAAAGTTCCACGGCCGTATTAACGCTCCGTCTTTTTAAACAAACGTCAAATGAAAGGTACCCAGCAAAGATAATGTACGACCTTGATTTAGCTTTATTTACTTGGAGGATGAACTATCATCATTTCCCTTTCCGCCACCAATTCTGTTTCAATTGAGTTTTTCTAAACTCTTTACTTTTTGTATTATAAATGCCGTCGTGGTTATGTACGAAATCGGTTAAAATTTCGTCGTCCTCGCTGCTCCAAGAACTCATTATGTTCGTCGTCTGGTCAAAACAATACAATATTTTATAAAAAAAAAAGCTCTTTCTTTCACCGCTATCGAGAAAAACGTTCACGAACCATTCGACGCCGTCAAGATGACCGTCATGCAAATGGCGGCACCGCTTTTTGACGTTGCGGTGTCAAATACCGCTCTCTAGGAAACCGTGCCATTTTGCTTACATAGATAACGTTTTAGTGACGTCATTCACCGCTGTATTACGGCCGCTATATGACGGCACCGTTATCCTAGGAAACCAAAGCTTAACTGACTGTGAATGACCGAGCCGCACCGGTCGTGACATGAATGACGTGTAGCCCTGATGTTTACATCACTGACCGTCATCTTCATTCATGGTGACTTGATTGAAGAGCCTGGATTAACTATTTTTACAGAATTATTTATGGTGCTGCAAAACCACTATTTTTTCGAGGTGGAAATCCGTATTTCCTTCGCATCAGCGCCACCAGCGCCGCCAGCTCCTTGTTGTGAGCCGCCAGCTGGTGGCACAGGATGCACATGGTGCACCCACAACACTGACCTCTATCTGCGCGGTGTGAGTACGGTAGTAGCGCAGCGCGTCGGCGTTGGCGCCATGCGGCGAGGCGCGCACCAGCGCCGCCAGCTCCTTGTTGTGAGCCGCCAGCTGGTGGCACAGGATGCACATGGTGCACCCACAACACTGACCTCTATCTGCGCGGTGTGAGTACGGTAGTAGCGCAGCGCGTCGGCGTTGGCGCCATGCGGCGAGGCGCGCACCAGCGCCGCCAGCTCCTTGTTGTGAGCCGCCAGCTGGTGGCACAGGATGCACATGGTGCACCCACAACACTGACCTCTATCTGCGCGGTGTGAGTACGGTAGTAGCGCAGCGCGTCGGCGTTGGCGCCATGCGGCGAGGCGCGCACCAGCGCCGCCAGCTCCTTGTTGTGAGCCGCCAGCTGGTGGCACAGGATGCACATGGTGCACCCACAACACTGACCTCTATCTGCGCGGTGTGAGTACGGTAGTAGCGCAGCGCGTCGGCGTTGGCGCCATGCGGCGAGGCGCGCACCAGCGCCGCCAGCTCCTTGTTGTGAGCCGCCAGCTGGTGGCACAGGATGCACATGGTGCACCCACAACACTGACCTCTATCTGCGCGGTGTGAGTACGGTAGTAGCGCAGCGCGTCGGCGTTGGCGCCATGCGGCGAGGCGCGCACCAGCGCCGCCAGCTCCTTGTTGTGAGCCGCCAGCTGGTGGCACAGGATGCACATGGTGCACCCACAACACTGACCTCTATCTGCGCGGTGTGAGTACGGTAGTAGCGCAGCGCGTCGGCGTTGGCGCCATGCGGCGAGGCGCGCACCAGCGCCGCCAGCTCCTTGTTGTGAGCCGCCAGCTGGTGGCACAGGATGCACATGGTGCACCCACAACACTGACCTCTATCTGCGCGGTGTGAGTACGGTAGTAGCGCAGCGCGTCGGCGTTGGCGCCATGCGGCGAGGCGCGCACCAGCGCCGCCAGCTCCTTGTTGTGAGCCGCCAGCTGGTGGCACAGGATGCACATGGTGCACCCACAACACTGACCTCTATCTGCGCGGTGTGAGTACGGTAGTAGCGCAGCGCGTCGGCGTTGGCGCCATGCGGCGAGGCGCGCACCAGCGCCGCCAGCTCCTTGTTGTGAGCCGCCAGCTGGTGGCACAGGATGCACATGGTGCACCCACAACACTGACCTCTATCTGCGCGGTGTGAGTACGGTAGTAGCGCAGCGCGTCGGCGTTGGCGCCATGCGGCGAGGCGCGCACCAGCGCCGCCAGCTCCTTGTTGTGAGCCGCCAGCTGGTGGCACAGGATGCACATGGTGCACCCACAACACTGACCTCTATCTGCGCGGTGTGAGTACGGTAGTAGCGCAGCGCGTCGGCGTTGGCGCCATGCGGCGAGGCGCGCACCAGCGCCGCCAGCTCCTTGTTGTGAGCCGCCAGCTGGTGGCACAGGATGCACATGGTGCACCCACAACACTGACCTCTATCTGCGCGGTGTGAGTACGGTAGTAGCGCAGCGCGTCGGCGTTGGCGCCATGCGGCGAGGCGCGCACCAGCGCCGCCAGCTCCTTGTTGTGAGCCGCCAGCTGGTGGCACAGGATGCACATGGTGCACCCACAACACTGACCTCTATCTGCGCGGTGTGAGTACGGTAGTAGCGCAGCGCGTCGGCGTTGGCGCCATGCGGCGAGGCGCGCACCAGCGCCGCCAGCTCCTTGTTGTGAGCCGCCAGCTGGTGGCACAGGATGCACATGGTGCACCCACAACACTGACCTCTATCTGCGCGGTGTGAGTACGGTAGTAGCGCAGCGCGTCGGCGTTGGCGCCATGCGGCGAGGCGCGCACCAGCGCCGCCAGCTCCTTGTTGTGAGCCGCCAGCTGGTGGCACAGGATGCACATGGTGCACCCACAACACTGACCTCTATCTGCGCGGTGTGAGTACGGTAGTAGCGCAGCGCGTCGGCGTTGGCGCCATGCGGCGAGGCGCGCACCAGCGCCGCCAGCTCCTTGTTGTGAGCCGCCAGCTGGTGGCACAAGATATAGATGTTGTGCCCCACCTGACAGACAAAACATCACACTGTTATAAATATTTTAAAGCTTAAAATGAAACGTAAAAACACCCTGTATAAGGGTTTTTTGTGTTCTGGATGATGGACATGATGTAACATTGAAAGAACATGTTGTATAATGTTGCAGTGTCAATGCGATGCCATCGATATCTACGAGGTACAACGCAAAAATTATTACTTTTTTTATAACAAACTTACGATGCCATCGATATTTAGATGGCATTGGCGCCGCAACACTATACAGCATGTCATCAAAACTATCTCAAGCTGCGCAACTGACCTCCTTGGGCGATACGCCTTGTACGATGGCGTCGTCTTCCGAGTCGGAGTCAGAGTCCATGGCGTGTTCCTGGTGGAAGGCGGAGCAGGCAACATCAACCTGGAACGAGGAAAAGCAACTCTATTGCAAACAAATAATTGTGTATCATCAATTCATAACATCGTACAGTAAAAAAACGACAAATACCGGCGAATAGGGCGACAAGTGTTACAATGAGCGTTATTTGCATACTTCATTCTAAAACTAGACGAATTACTTAATTTGTGTACACGTTACCGGTCGTTCCCGCTGGTTAATACCCCGTGTTTAAAACTAACTACTGGGAATGATGCGTTCTACTGGTTAACAGTATTGACGAACGCGACATTTTTTCCCAATAATTAATACCCTTGTCTCGCGAATAGTTCAGGAGTCAGGTTAAAGAAAAGTAAAAATAAATCTATATCTATACTAATATTATAAAGTTGAAGAGTTTGTTTGTTTGGTTGAACGCACTAATCTCAGGAACTGCTGGTTCGAATTGAAAAATTATTATTGTGTTGGATAGTCCATTTATCGACGAAGTCTATAGGCTACATCACGCTTTGACCAGCGGGAACGACAGCACGTTACGATCTACTTAAAAGAAAACTAAAACTTTGCATTCAGCAGATATCCGTGAACTTAACTACATTAGTATATCTTTTGGGAAGCCGACCTGTTTTGTGAAAGAATCTACAAACTTGAAATAAAGAAATTTAGGCTGAATCGCTAAAGCTTCACAAAGTAGTCGAAAACATTGCAAGCTAGGTATGTAATGTGTATTAAATGCACGTAAATGATCTGATCGCAATATTTCTCAAATATTGAGTATAAAAACAACATATGTATTAATATATTAAATATGTTGTTTTTATATTGCCGTAATTTGAAAGAAAGATTTGTTTCCGAACGTTTTTTGTGTGGGTTTACATTTATATTTATATAATTGTGTGTCATGATATGTGATGATATTTGCGGTTGCTGTTTCAATTGTTTTCTTTCCTTTTCTTATTATTTAAACAAACCTATTCCCCTAACCTGTAAAACTGATTTACATCCGTAATCAGTGACCGCGTCTTGTTATAAATGTGGCCGTAGTGCGAGTTTTTAATAGAACACAATCAAGTGATGTTCGCGTTCAATTTGCAGCCTTTAGTGACAATAATGGAAACTTATTGTCCATACAATTTCAATTAGCGAACGTTTATGTGAACGCAAAGACGCAAGTGCAACAACTGCGCAAAGCTGCGAGTTTTAAACTCGCAGCTTTGCGCAGCAGCGAGCAGCTGGGGAACTTTTAAGTTTTAAAAGTTCCCCAGCTGCTCGCTGCATAGCTGCTACATAGTATAAAACAAAGTCGTTTCCCGCTGTCTGTCCCTATGTATACTTAGGTCTTTAAAACTACGCAACGGATTTTGATACATTAGTTTTAATAGTGATTCAATAGCAGGCTTTATATCTGTACTTTATAAAGCTGAAGAGTTTGTTTGTTTATTTAACGCGCTAATCTCAGGAACTAATGGTCCGATTTGAAAAAATCTTTCAGTGTTAGATAGCCCATTTATCGAGGAAG
This sequence comes from Hecatera dysodea, assembly GCA_905332915.2. Classification (NCBI taxonomy): domain Eukaryota; kingdom Metazoa; phylum Arthropoda; class Insecta; order Lepidoptera; family Noctuidae; genus Hecatera; species Hecatera dysodea. Next base: position 11,465,316 of record HG995313.1, on the reverse strand, counting down.
GCTATAGGCTATATATCATCACGCTAAGACCAATAGGAGCGGAGCAGTCATGAAAAATGTGACACAAACGAAGTTGTGCGGACAGCTAGTGTATAATATAGTATTTTTTATTTAGTATCGGCATTGCACCCGTACGAAGCCGGGGCGGGTCAGTAGAAGTTCTTTAAGCCATCACTCACCAGCTGCTTAGGGTTCATGTTGTACAAGATCCTCTCAGCGTTGTTCTCAGAGTCGTTGCGCGACTCCATGATGGCCAGCAGCAGCTTGGAGGCGTTGTTCTTCAGTTCCAGCACGAGGTCCATGCGCGTCTTGCCGAGCGGGTTGATGTCGTTCAGGATCAGCGCTGTGATTATATCGAGGCCGTTGCTCTCGTGGGTTGCTATGCAGTTCTGGTTCTCGTGACAGGGGCCTGGGAAAGGTGGTTTGTTTCATTGAGTCGAACTATGGAAATTCAAGAAAATCGGGTAGACTGTGATGAAGCGCTTGATTTTGAATGATTACTACTCAACGCGCCCACAGCGTCAGGCTGCGCGGTGACGCGACTGCAGTGACTTAATTTCAATTTTTTAACGTGTTTCATCGCGTTAGCGCACACTTCAATTTGTATTGAAACTGAATAAGCGCCGTCTGATGACAATATCGTAAATACTTTTTTTCTATGCACTTTGACATTAGCGAACGTTTACGTTAACGCGATCGAGTACGTGCAAAAATCCGCATAAGCCCTCAGATCTCATTCGGGAAGCGAGCTCGCGTACTGCTTTTTTGGATTGCAAATCATCAAATGACTTCTTCTACTCTGGGCGGTCAAAGTCAAAGTCAATTCATTTATTTCAACTAGACCATTAACGGCACTTTTGAACGTCAAAAGATTTGAAAATAAAAATATTATAGTGACTCTAGTTGTCCATTCGCAAAAAGTAGATTCTTATGGAGAAGAACGGACAAGAAACTCCATAGTTACTCTTTTCAAATATGTATAAGTTTTACAATATTTTGTATACATTAGCCAATTGGTTATATGTGAGGACGATGCACCCGAATAAAACTAAGTACTATACTAACAGGTACAACAAAGAAACAACAGCAGAGGTAAAATTAATAAATTTGCTAGTCAGGGACATAGTACTCACATATTTACAATTTTTTTAAATCCTTGTTTTATACAATTACCAACAATGAATCAGTGTGTGTTAAATTAACTATAAAAGATCAGTAACTACACCTGTATACATAGCAGATAGATCACACATACAGGCCGACAAGTTTGGCTTTGTCTACTACACCCAATATTGTCCTATGGAGCAGGACCAGCATGTTTCCAAGCATTCTTATCTTGAATATAATCATCTAGCTTGTAGTATGCTTGTTTACAAAGCGTGCTTTTAACATAGGTTTTAAATTTCTTTTCATTTAATTCTAATATGTTACAAGGTATTTTGTTGTAACATTTAACACTGTACCCCATGAAAGATGTACGTACTTTAGCTAATCTATATAATGGTTGATCTAATTTATTTCTATTTCTAGTATTAAAATTATGTCTATCACTAATTTTGCTAAAGAGATGTCGATTTTTCCTCACATACATAATATTTTCATATATGAATTGACAAGGGACTGTCATAATATTAATCTTTTTAAAAGTTCCCTAAGAGAATCGCGGCAACCGAGCTTATCGCTTTTGCAAAATAAATATGGATTCCATATCAGCAGCCCGACCCCACAGCAGAATACCGTACGACATAATGCTATGAAAATAACTAAAATAGACCAAACGCGCGGTTTTTACATCTGTTAACTGTCTTATCTTTCTAATAGCATAAGCGGCTGAGCTAAGCCACCCCGCAAGATATATTATGTGAAGTCCCCATTGCAATTTCTCGTCTTAAGTGATTCCTAGGAAAACCGTCTGATCAATATATTCCAGTTTTTGTCCATTCAATACAATGTCACATTCGTTGCTTCTAACATTAGGTAAAGTAAATTTAATACATTTAGTCTTTTTTCCATTTAGTACCAAATTGTTTGCCGTAAACCAATGTTGGACCTGATGAATAGAATTATTCACGTCATCAAGATTTAGTGATCGTCGGTCTATCTTAAATATTAATGATGTGTCATCAGCAAATAACACCATCTTTGGTTGATTTGGAAGCAATTGGGGCAAATCGTTTATATAAACTAAGAAAAGGAATGGACCCAATATTGAACCTTGCGGAACGCCCATTGTCGGAGCGGGAGCGGGAGGGTGTGTCACACTCTTAATGATACTAAAGTGGTAACACTTTCGAACAGTTTCGCGATAAGTTTATATTCACAGCATGTTATCCCTATTCCGAAATTAAATATTTCCGTAGGTTTTGTATTTTCTAATATTGCCATAGACGAGACTCAATATCACAAGCAACTATTGTGTAAAACAGCCGCACGGGTCGATCTTCTAGGTTAAGCAACGCTTGCCGAGGTTGGTCTGTGGATGGGTGACCATCTTAACATAACGAGACTTCTCCGTGCCTCGGAAAGCACGTTAAGCCGTTGGTCCCGGCTGTCATTTGGAGATCTTCGGCAGTCGTTACGGATTGTCAGAAGCCAGAAAATTTGACGCCAGTCTTGCCAAGAAGTACCGTGTTCACCAGATAATGGGTTGTGGAGGTCTGGTAGGCAGCCGCTTCACGTAAAATACTGGTATTTAGCTGAATCCGGCTTGACTGGGAACCGACCCTAATGTAGTTGGGAAAAGGCTAGGCAGATGATGATGATATGTAATCGTTTAGATTGTGCCCTGCCGGTCTGCGACTGAAGGTATACCAAGATTTATATGAATTTAACAATATATACCTTGGCAGTACTCAGTGAGCGTCTCCAAGGTCTGGTTGATGAGGGCCACGTTGCCCTCGTTGATGTACAGGCCCAGCAGCCCCAGGCCTCCCGTGGTGGACCCGCAGATGCAGTCCAGGAACATCAGTGTTTCTGATACCAGGTTGTAGTTCGACTTGTTGTTCTGGTTGCGAAGGAGGTTCTGAGGACAAACAAGAGGAATACATTCTCTCAGAAGACTCTTATTACGCAAATACCCGATCATGACGTTTTCCACGTCAAAAGCAACGTATGTTTATAAACAATATTTTAAGTTTACACTGACAAGTTTGAAATTTAGTTAAGTAAGTAGAATTAATTTATCAATTCAATTTGTATTTTATTACAATATAGGACATTATACAGTATTATCTCTTTACTCAGTTATACTTACGTGCTAATCTACATTTTTAAATATTTCTTAAAAAAATAAAAGGGTGTCGAAACTATACAGTATGTGGTTGTTTTCCCGCGGCAGGACGATTACCCATCAGTAGTACTATCGAAACACAAAGTTAAACTAAAAAAAATGTTTTTTTTTTTCAAATCATTAAAAAAGTGTTCATAAACTCGAAAGAGCGAGAATCAATAGTAGTGCACTAGACATAACGTAGGTAGATACCTACATGAGACGCACGCGCCGCCGCGCGCTTTCGGCAAATCACAAAGGAACAGTGAATAATAAATGTTCAGAGCAAAATAAGCTCTCGTGGATGGTGATACGGCATTAACTAGCCTGCGCGCACGCGGCAAGCGGCAACATAAAGAGATGCCGCGGATGCCGCCAAAATATTGCGCTCGGCGCTTAGTCCTTCCGCGAACGTCATAAGTGTAATACGTTATCGACATCTTTTCAAAAATGAATCGTCATTACATTTTTTTAATTTAAAGTTCGGTGTGAGGAACCTCCAAACAAAGTTGATAAGTGCGATAGTGGACGCTTTCAATATCGTGAGACGTGACAGAGACACTAATCAAACTGAAAAACAATAAGTTAAAACGTGCTCGTTTGTGCATTCAACGTAGTGGTTTGCATTTCAAACAATTACTCCGCTACCGAGAAATGTAAGTACTTACTCGTACCTTGTAAATAAACATTTAAAAGTAGGTTAGGTAATGAAAATCATTGTAAATATGTTGATTCCATCTTTTAAGTACGCTTTAAATAGGTACTCAATTATCTAAATCAGACTTTTAAAAGATAACTGTCTTGATTTTTATTAGTTTCTCAGTGATTTGTAAGTTGTAGGCAAAAAGTATTTATGACGGTCCTAAGCCCGTAAAAGTATGAATGAATAACTTATTGGGTTCTGTGTTTTATTAAGTCAGAAGTAGTGATCAGCTGATTAATACGTAAAGTGTAACGACCTCGCGGCCGTAGGTACAGGCCAACCGCGCGCCCACCCCCGCTTTCCGCGTACCTACATATCGCGCGATGCACTAGGTACTGTTGGTTCAAGTCGCTTTCGAGTTTTGTTTATCACAACTGTTAATCTGCCATTTATGTAGTCTAATATTTTTTATATATATAAATCGATTGTATTACCGATACAAACTCATTTCGCTTCGGGAAAACAAACATTAAAATTTCACACTGTATAATAAGTTACCAGAACAAGTTATCTCAAGTATTATCATTAACGAATTTAAAAGAAATCTGTTCAAATTGTTAAATAGCAATAACAAATTTTAGTTTTAATTCCTTAAATTGTATCTATTTTAATGCTATGTGATTATTGTAGTATTCATGAACTAGTGACATCATTATTTTTACTATGTATTTTTTCTTTGAAAATGAAAACAAAATATCTAGTTTTAATTTCCGCGAATATTAGTGGGTTGCAGGTATGCACCTCCCTCCCGCCCGCTATATTATGCACATGCAAGATTACTAGGCAAATGCAAGGATTTTAAGCACATGCAGGAAGGCAATGCAAAACCCAACACCATTACCGACACGTGTTTCGCCTCTCCACGAGGCATCCTCAGGGGACGTGTTGACTCGCTGACCGTTGAGTTGCGACTGAGCATTTAGTACAAGGCACCCCCCTTTTATACACAGCCACCGTTGGTTATTTGTGTACAACTACCCACAAACATTCGCAGTAAAGGGGAAGAAACCAAATTCGTCTGGTCATTCAACAGTGCAAAATTATTATTATTACTATGTTTAAAAATCTCTAATTGTTCCAAAACACACAGCCGGAAACCCTTATCACAAATATGTAGTATATTAAAACTATTGTTGTCGCGCAAAGAATGGCCGGTATCAATTAAATGTTTCGCGAAATTCGATTTGTCCGAATGGCCATTTCTATACGCGGCAACATGTTCCCCATACCTTATGTCAAAGTTTCGGCCCGTCTGACCCACATACACCCCGTTGCATTCATCACAGACCAGCCTATACACCCCAGACTTTTTACTATTTTCTAAAATATCTTTTCCGTTACAAATACGGCGTATATTCTGGTCCGTTCTGAACGCTACAAAAACGTTGTTTTTTCTAAGTAAATTACTAATTCTATCTGAAATGGGGCCCATATAGGTCAGACTGGTCACATATCTATTAATATTAGTACGCGGACATGCATATAATAGTGAACGAACCCTTTCTTTCTGCTTTTTACTAATTAAACTGTCTACCATTGACTTTGAGTAACCGTTAGAAATTGCGATCTGGTATATAATATTAAGTTCTTTTACATAATTTTCTGCTGAAAGGGGGAGGGCAAATAATCTATGAATATAGCTGCGGAAGGCGGCTAATTTATGTTGAAGAGGGTGACAAGAAGAGGCTGGTATTGTCGTGTCAGTGTGTGTCGGCTTTCGATAAATTTGGAAATCTAAGTCACTATTGTGTTTTGTGATAGTCAAATCCAAAAAGTTAAGGGAGTTTTGGGACTCTAATTCTAATTTAAATTTAATTTTTGGGTGAGTTTTATTTAGTTTTTTAACAAAAAGGTCTATTTGTCGAACGGTACCATTCCAGCAGATAATTATGTCATCTACATATCTATAATAAAACAGAATATTAGGTTCGTTCACTATATGTTTACATTCAAAGTTATCCATAAAAACCTCCGCCATTAGTGAAAATGGAATGAAGTTAAAATGGATTTCCGCAAAGTAACGCCTGACTCAATCAATTTTATTAAGTCAGCAAGTACAGCTGAACAGGCACGGTTATACATTAAGCTGACCAAGCTTCACCGCATGGCAGGTCAAAACGTTTGGTTCAATCAACAGTGCAAACGTTTGAAAGTAATCCCAAATTATATTAATGTTAGCACCAACACACACAGCCGGGCAAGTGGATTTGCTTTACAAAAAGCAAAACAAACTTGGTTGAATGAGGAATGTCGGCACTGGTTTTCGGTTAGAGATAATATCAAACTTCACCTCAAAGTATTATACACCGAGTTAACTTTCAAATTACATAATGTGGAGTTTGATATTTTAGATAACAAGGCTAGGGATTTGGCTTCTCGGTTAGCTCACGAAAAATATTTAACCCAGGTTAGGAAGTTGGAGAGATTATCTGGTGAGGGTCGGTACAATCAGCCATGTAATTCAAATAATATATCGCATACATTTTACCCTCGCGTTTTAAATTATACAAATACACAGTTTCCCCCCGAAGAAATGTCTTTGTTAGAGAAAGGTTTAAAATATAATATTAAACCCCGACTTTCCCAGGAATCTCTTCAAACTTTGGTGGTGGACACCGAGATAGCTTGTTTCAAAGGAAAACAGGATGATGTCGTTAAACATCAAGTGGCAACTCACATTAAGAGAGTTTTCACATCCCCTCCCAATCAAAATTTAACCGAAATTCACCTTTATCGGTCAATTCAGCACCGTATTAGGCAGAATGATTTAATATTAACAAAGGCTGATAAGGGAAATTCTGTCGTCATTTTGGAAAAACTGCCTATACTCAAAAAGTTAACGACATCATCCTGGGGGAGGATTTTGAACGTCTTGGTGCGGATCCTACAAGGAGGTTTGCCCTCGAGATAAAGGATGCCATTAAAAACACGTCATACATATCAAAAGACCAACTAAAAAACCTTGTTCCTATGAATCCGAGGGCTCCTTTGTTGTATGGTCTACCCAAGACCCATAAAGATAACATGCCTGTACGTCCAGTTGTTTCTTACATTGGTGCCCCAGCGTACAATTTAGCTAAACGTCTCAACACTTTGTTGAGAAGTAGAACTTCTTTTAATCCCAAATATAGTTTGAAGAACAGTTTAGATTTAATTGAAAAAGTAAAAAATATCCAAATTCCTTCCAATGCAAAGTTGTTATCCTTAGACGTTGACAGCTTATTCACGAATGTTCCAATCGATGATTGTCTACGTATTCTGGGTATCCAATTTGAGAAGCAACGGTTACATCCTGGGGAAATTGCGGATTTACTTAACCTCACTAATATTTGCATGAAACAAAATTATTTTAGATTTAATAACCAATATTATATTCAAAAGGAAGGGTTGGCTATGGGGTCGCCTTTAAGTCCACTAATGGCGGAGGTTTTTATGGATAACTTTGAATGTAAACATATAGTGAACGAACCTAATATTCTGTTTTATTATAGATATGTAGATGACATAATTATCTGCTGGAATGGTACCGTTCGACAAATAGACCTTTTTGTTAAAAAACTAAATAAAACTCACCCAAAAATTAAATTTAAATTAGAATTAGAGTCCCAAAACTCCCTTAACTTTTTGGATTTGACTATCACAAAACACAATAGTGACTTAGATTTCCAAATTTATCGAAAGCCGACACACACTGACACGACAATACCAGCCTCTTCTTGTCACCCTCTTCAACATAAATTAGCCGCCTTCCGCAGCTATATTCATAGATTATTTGCCCTCCCCCTTTCAGCAGAAAATTATGTAAAAGAACTTAATATTATATACCAGATCGCAATTTCTAACGGTTACTCAAAGTCAATGGTAGACAGTTTAATTAGTAAAAAGCAGAAAGAAAGGGTTCGTTCACTATTTTATGCATGTCCGCGTACTAATATTAATAGATATGTGACCAGTCTGACCTATATGGGCCCCATTTCAGATAGAATTAGTAATTTACTTAGAAAAAACAACGTTTTTGTAGCGTTCAGAACGGACCAGAATATACGCCGTATTTGTAACGGAAAAGATATTTTAGAAAATAGTAAAAAGTCTGGGGTGTATAGGCTGGTCTGTGATGAATGCAACGGGGTGTATGTGGGTCAGACGGGCCGAAACTTTGACATAAGGTATGGGGAACATGTTGCCGCGTATAGAAATGGCCATTCGGACAAATCGAATTTCGCGAAACATTTAATTGATACCGGCCATTCTTTGCGCGACAACAATAGTTTTAATATACTACATATTTGTGATAAGGGTTTCCGGCTGTGTGTTTTGGAACAATTAGAGATTTTTAAACATAGTAATAATAATAATTTTGCACTGTTGAATGACCAGACGAATTTGGTTTCTTCCCCTTTACTGCGAATGTTTGTGGGTAGTTGTACACAAATAACCAACGGTGGCTGTGTATAAAAGGGGGGTGCCTTGTACTAATTGCTCAGTCGCAACTCAACGGTCAGCGAGTCAACACGTCCCCTGAGGATGCCTCGTGGAGAGGCGAAACACGTGTCGGTAATGGTGTTGGGTTTTGCATTGCCTTCCTGCATGTGCTTAAAATCCTTGCATTTGCCTAGTAATCTTGCATGTGCATAATATAGCGGGCGGGAGGGAGGTGCATACCTGCAACCCACTAATATTCGCGGAAATTAAAACTAGATATTTTGTTTTCATTTTCAAAGTTAAAATGGATTTCCGCAAAGTAACGCCTGACTCAATCAATTTTATGTATTTTTTGGTAATTTGAAATTTTGTCAATAACTTAATCTAATTTTAACATAATTCATAATAGGCTTGTTTCCACTAAGAATAAATCGGATGGCTTTGAGTTTCTAATGATAAACCATGATAATTAGTAAACAAAAAAACAACTTTTCTATTAAAATAATACAAGATTAATAATATTTTTGGAAAATAAAATCGACAAAATGAGGCGTTTAATCACGTGACATTAAACACCAATCAGAGAAGCGCATGGGAACGTGACGTCACACCTCGCGAAACACTGATAATTTCGTATAAAGTGAACAGGTTATTTCGAGTTTTCAGCAATTATTGTTAAATTAATACAACTTGTTATTAGTTTAATCTTGAAAGACAGGTATAATTTGCCATGGAATCCGAATTTCACAAAGCAAACAGCAGTAATTTGCCCAAAATTGACGTCGTTATGCTTGGCAATTTTTTTGCAATGAACACCGACTTTTGTTCTTCGGAATTCCGCAATGTTAAAACTTCTAAGTAAGTATTACCTAAGTGAAGAACAAACAAAGTCTTATTTAATTAGCAGTTACCAGTCAGAGTCGCATTTACCTACTGTGAATACTTATAAATACTTTGATTTTGATGTTAGCGAATATAAAGTTTTAATAACTTTAACATAATTAACTTTTAATTTCAGGTCATCACGAGCTTCATACGGAGATGATGCCGTAAGCTATGTGCAGCTTAAGCGTGACGGCAAATTATGTATTGTAAAGTGCAAAATATGTCCTGAGCACAAAGTTCATGCAAAGCTGTATAGATGCACACTAGTTGTTGATGAGGAAGATGAGAGAATCCTCGGTGTACAATGTGAAGACTGCGTAGCTTCCCAGGGTGGTTGTAAGCACGCAATAGCCTTCTTAATGTGGGTTCATCGACGAAGTGAGGAACCCTCGTGCACTTCGATTGAATGCTATTGGAAAAAATCAAAATTATCGAGAGTTGGTAGTACTCTTAAATATATGACAGTAAAAGATTTAACCAAGGGCAGCCCTCTTTTACAACCAAATTCATCAGTTTTGCTGAAGTTTTTAGAAGAGGGAATGAAGAGGAAAATTGAGGATTGTGAACTCTTGAAGTATCAACCCACACATAGTGTGAGTGAAACACAGGCTGTCTCAATGCATCAACTTGTGTGGAATTTTAAAGAGAAATGTGTTAATGAATTCTTAAAAAAAGTTCAAATATCTGCATCTCTAATAACAAAAGTTGAAGAAGAAACAAGAGAACAAGCCAATAGCTGTCTTTGGTATGAGCTGCGGTACGGACGAATAACTGCATCTAGAGCGTTTGAGGTTAGCCGCTGTAAAAAGAATGATGGTACACTCGTATCTCTCATATTAGGTGCAAAGATACCAGATACTTCAGCTATGAAACGTGGACGTTTACTAGAAGATGAAGTAAGAAAAACTGTGGAGAAAAAACTAAATAAAAAAATAAATAAATGCGGACTGGTATTATGTTCAGTTTATCCTATGATTGCTGGTTCCCCAGATGGCATATTTGAAGATGGTGTAATAGAAATTAAATGTCCCAGTAGTGTGAAAACATATGCAACTTACATTAAAAATGGTGCAGCCACAGAAAAGTACTATACTCAAATGCAACTTCAAATGTATTTAACAGGAAAGAAAAACTGTTTCTTTTGTGTAGCCGATCCAGATTATTGCCAAAATAAAAAAGTTGAAGTATTAAATGTGCAATATGATCCTAAACATATTGAAAATATAAAAGTTAAGTTATTAGAGTTTTGGAAAATGAATATTTATCCATTATTATATAAGAGTGTAGAACTATAATATAGGTATTTTAAATAAAAAGTCTTGGTTTTCATTTGTTTTATTTTATTAAAGAATCTTGTATATTAATTAAGGCACATGCTATGATTATTACGTCATCAAGCATTTTTACAAATTTAAAATTAATACATGCATGTGGTTTAAGCATACGAAATTCACGTAAACGCCGAATAACTCGCTCTATATGTATCCTTAGGCTAGCTATCTGTTTAGTTAGTTTTGCTTCAGTTTTACTCATCTTTACACCTGTTTCGACACTAGGAGGTCTTACTAGTGTAATACCAGTTTTTTTTAGATACTGTTCTAAATTTTTGAAACCCCGGTCTGCCATAATGGTCATACCACTTTTTAATGTTTGGACAAAGTCACAGGATTCAACTAAACAAGTGTCGGTTGTCCTACCCCCAAATCCCGGAGAAATATAGTTCACTAGTCCATTTGGTGTACAGGATATTAAATATTTTATTGTGTTTGCTTTTTTATAATCCGACCAGGTTAATGCTTGATTTATTGCTTTAGATGGTTTTTCTATCTCTATTTCAAGGCAGTCTATAATGCAACTAACATTATTATATTTGTGCCTGAATGCCATGGGTAAAGTTTTTTTAATCACTTCACTGTCTAGCGACACAATAAAAGGCCTCATAACACTGGCTATTAGTGGTATATTTTTTGAAAATATCTTGCTCAAATATGATGGAGTCATTGCATAATCATCTGACAGTTGATTAAATGAACTATCCAATCTTATTTTATGTAAACAAAACAATAAACAATGTTTGGGAATATTGACTTCATCTTGTATTATATCAATTAAATAGTAACACTTGCTTGGAACACCAATGTAAAGTCGAGGCTTCTTTTCAATTTTTTTAATCATATTCAATATGGTCTCTTTTGCTTCTACCTTTTTGTCTTCTTCAATAAATTCACTACAGTCAGAAGAGGATTTACCTTGCAAAGAATGCACAGGCGAGGAACTGGTGGTAGATGCAGATGGTACATACAAAAAAATATCACTATCAGACTGTTCTGCTTCAATAGATATACTTCTTGTAATTTTGCCAGACATAGAAGGACTTGAATTTCTAATGGTTACCGATTTGAATGGGGATGTGGAGGTAGATATTTGTGGTGGTTTTAAAGGTGATAGTGCCTTTTCTGTAGTTTTATTTTTAGTCTGAACAGCTTTACTTCTGAATTTTTGTGTTATTAATGCTTGAACAGATTTATCCGCTGTTACTGCACATAAAGTTTCAGGTGTTTCAGGTACATTCTCTTCCACTATTTGAAAATCTGGAAAATAAACAATATTATGCTCATAATTATAATAATGGCTGCATACTTGTTTCAAACTGCAATTCGTTTGTTTCGTTTGTTACCTACCTGAACTTGTATTAGAAGTATCCTTGACAGATGAACTTGGAGTACTACTTTGTTCTGGTTCATTCAAACATTCTGCTATTAATGACATCCTTTGTTTTTTCAACATATATGGTCGTTCCTTATAGCTGCATGTACGTTTCGTTCTATCTTCTTGGCATTCGAACTTCTTTGGTATACAGCCTGGTTTCATGCGAACTTGAGAGACTTTACCCATAATATGATACTCCATATAATTAATCATATCGTTTGGCAACTAAAAAATAAGAAGAATACCTATGAATTATTACATTTAATAAAACGAAAATAATATTTTACATCAAATAAATTATAAAACCATATTCGTCATTACATTTTATAGGTTATGTGTGGTATATTATGGTAAAATTTTCAAAATTCATTTCTTTTACTATACATTTATAAATAGATATATCAAGCTGTGTTTAATACTTACATCAAAATGATCTTCACAGAAATAAATTGTGGAATCATTTGATAAAGTAAGAGCATCATGCCTCCTTGCCATTTTTAACCACTTTCTTCTTATTTCTTTACTGTTTGGAACGTATATGAATAATTTGTTTGGCGTTTTTATTGTTGTACTTTTGCATTGGGGCACTATACAGTATTTATAATAGAAGGAATTCATTATTTATTAAAAAACACAGCTGAGTGTTATAAACAAACACGACTGTTTCGCGAGGTGTGACGTCATTACAGACGCCATGACAGACTTGGCCTTTTTCGCTGTCAATTTCAAGTTCATTTCAAAACTCTCAAAATACTAATGTAAAAGACCTATTTTTCTTAAAATAATATATTTTTGGGGTGAAATAGATGCTAAGCTATAGTTTTAAACTAATTTCCAAATTTTGTCAACTAGCCTACTACTTTGTGAAAAACAGTTGATATTTTGTATACCTTTTGCCGGAACATAGGTGGAGTTTATTTATTACTAGCAGCGGCCCGCGGTTTCACCCGTATAGTTCCCGTTCCCGTGGGAATATGGGGATAAAATACAGCCTATGTCACCCGGGGATAGTGTAGCTTCCAAACAGTGAAAGAATTTTTCAAATCGGTTCAGTAGTTTCGGAGCTTATTCAATACAAACAAACAAACAAAACTTTCCACTTTAAAATTGTAGTATAGATAACATCTTCTGTATATACCCTGTGTTCACGAAATAAATAAATTTGTATTTGAGATAACTGAACTTTTTACATTAACTTGACTGATACAATCTTCTTTTGGTGTACAATAAATAATTAAGAATGGTGCATCTTACCTGCAGGTCAGGGTTATGGTTCTCACAGAGCAGTTGCAAGAACCGTAGGATAGGCCTCATGATAGCCACCTTGGGGGGCAACACGTCTGAGTTGCCAGCCTCTTTCTTTTCTGCCATTATTTCTTCCAGAGCTGTTGTACCTGCAAAGTGAAAATAATGTTTGTAAATACATTCTTCTTTTGGACTTAGGATTTGGCGATGCTGTCGTGACAGACTACATTACTAAGTTGTCAAAACTCTAAAATCTGATCGAGTTGTGAAAGCAGTTTATACAAGAGCATTGGTCGCCTTTTACAGTCTGGGTTGACTCAACCTTTTACAGCAAAGCATGTATCGAAGCAGAATACCGAAGAAGAATACAGGAAATGAGTGGAATTCACAGCAGAAGTCTACATTTCTTGAGAGCTACAACCTGGGGGTTTTCCATTCAACAATGAATAGGTTACTTCTAAAAGTGTGCATCATTGTCGAACAGAAAATCGCTTTCCATCAGTTGGCGAACCTAGCACAAGAAAATTTAGTACCAATACAAACCAATACTGGTTTAATGGTACAATATCAAATTCCAAACTGTACACTTAAAAGAAGACAAAAAAAATGGCCTTTATAGGGACTGCTGATAGAAGTGAAAACTTAGAACTTTTAATATTAAAAATTTGAAATTTCATAATGTTCGAATTAAAACAATAATCAAACGAAACACTATTTCAACAGTACCTCATACACATTGAACTTTTTATTAAATCCATTCAATTTCAATTATTAGATATCATGAGTCATGAACATGTCGGTGACGCGAACCCATAAGATTTTTCCCTACCAAGAAGTGCCCAGCACGGCTAAAGAAGTATTCACCTCAAAAAAAAAAAAAACTTTTTACAAAAAATAAAACACCGAGTTCCGAAATTAAAGGTTTTATTTTTTTTTTTGTTTAGAAGTCAGTTTTATTTTTTGTAAAAAGTTTTTTTTTATTTTTCACTTTTTAGTGGTACACTCCCAGCTAAACATACCCATCACAGCGTACGTGGTATAAATTGGTGTAAACAATAAACAAACATGCGATTTCAGCTATCCCGACAGATTTGCTATCATTTATTGAAATTAACAAAAAAACCGCTTGTTCGATTTCGATTATATTTTCATGGGACCATTTGGGAAGTATACCCTTTCCAAAAAAAAATAATTTTTCAAATCGGTTGGCAAGCGACGGAGTTATGCGCGAACAAACATTAAAAAAAAATACAAACATCCGAATTGAGAACCTCCTCCTTTTTTAGAAGTCGGTTAAAAAAAAAAATATTTACCATGAGACATGGTGTGTATATCCGAGTAGGCGTGCACAGCCGAGCCGCAGGCGCTGCTGACTTCATCATCCATCTCCTCGCCGACCACTAACACGGGCGGAGACGCCTTGTTAGCTGGGAAATCAAAAAGACGTACTTTATTGCTGTCATGTTGGTTAAACAATCTATCTATGTATGTAGGCTAATTCGTCCCTCTGGGAAAATAATTCCCTCTCCCTTTTCCAGATCGGTACTTTCGTTGAAACAAAGGATTAAAATAGTATTTATTAAGACAAGGGAAAACGAAAACAGAGACAAAAATGACTCCAGCACAATTCCCAAGGAATTTTATCTCAGCTTAAAGATAAAAGGTAGATGGATTACTGTACTACTGATCTGTGTACAAAACTCGCACAAAATCAAACTACATAAAAGGTTGTAGCTCATTTTTTTATAAGCATTATTCTGAGACGTACAAAAAAAATGCCATGGTCACTGCAGATTGATTCTCTGCCCGATCGCCACTCAGTAGGAAACAAATGATTGTTGATGAGGAGAACGAGATACGGAGGAAGAAAGTCAGTACCATACAGGATGTTCGATAACGGTGTTCCAGAAGGGTATTCTGTAGCTGTTATATAGTAAAGACACCAAATCAAAATGAAAAAAAAAAAGTTTCTTAAAAAAACCTGACCGCAGAATGCAATTAAAATAGTTTAAAAAATCACTATAAGTAAAAAAACACTATCAGTTGGTGACGTGTATTTTATTTCCCCAGCCAGCAACTGCATCTGACAGCGTGTTATTTTTTCTTCACTTTTTCGTGGTTATTCAAAGACGGGATTTTTTTTAAAGTCGTTATTTTATTCTTATATTATTTCTATACAGTGTAGCCGCTTCAGAACACCAGCCTATGCCCACGCACTTCTGGATTATAAAACTAAGCACTTCGTTTTTCAGAACTCCGCCGCGGCTGTGTGTCTGTACGCGACCAACTCAGAAACTACCGAATAGATTTTCATACGATTTACACCTTTATACAGAGTCAGTCATTAGTAAGATGTAGGTATTTAATTCATTACGTTTGTTTTTGTGTAAATTGGCTAAAACATGACGACGATTATTGAACGTGTCGCAAAACTCATGTCGACTGAGAGGTTTTTTACATACATATGTATATCGATTCTACAAAAAAAAGAACATACGGCTTTTACATTGAAAATTTGCCTTTTTTAAGAAGCTATGAACGAAAATTTCTGGGTCGTATTAAACACTTTTGTGCGAATTTCTGCATTTCGTATATACAGATCGATAGTGAAAAAAAATCTGAGAAAAATTGTATATATAACTCAATTTGGTCAAAATGGTTTATACGATCTTTCTATCCAAAGGTATCGATATGCTGTAACCCGAGCAAAGCCGGTGCATGTTGTTAGCTATGTATATTCCTTACCTTCGGTGGTGGTGGTCTTCTGCTTCTCGGAGTAGCTGGAGCGTTGCTTGTCGCTGCTCGCAGCCGACGTACTGCTGGCAGCCAGCGACCTGATCTCTTGCTGTGCCTCGCGCATTTTGTCGTAGAATACCTGCAGAACAAACATAAAGGATATGACAGAATCCACATTCCATTTTCCTAGAATAACTATTCAATGTGACCAAAAACAACTTCTTTCTGTAGTCAGACTACGGACTGCTACGGGGAGTATGATCTCCAAGAAAAACGTAACGTGCACATAGTACAGGATCCCACTACTATATTCTGCAGGTGTCTGTTTTTTTGATAAAAGTAATTTTAAATGTTAAGAAAGTATGCAATGGATTAGCGATAGGTTGTAAAAAAATTTGGCGCAATTATCTGTAATTAATTTTAGTATAATTAATTCGCTTGTATAACTTGCAACTAGGTATACGGTTTTTTGGTTTTTCAATTAATTTCACGTCATTTAAAATAAAATGATCTCACGAATTTGATTTGATTTTTTTTTAGAACAGGTGAGTGTAAATAATTAAAATTAATATACCTAGCAACCCTAACGCTGCGGCAGACTGAGAGCTGGTAACCAATTTTTTTTTTTCAATTTGTTTAATCATCTTCTTTAAAATGACGTAAAATTAATTAAAAAACATATAAATAGTTGCAAGTTACAAAATAGTTAACTATACTAAAATTAATTAAGGTAATTGCAGCTATTTTTTTTATAGGCAGCCTATCGCTAATCCATTGCATAGTTTCTTAACATTCATTTAAAATTAGTTTTATCAAAAAAAACAGATACCTGCAAAAACGAGCAGTGAGATCTTAGACTAATATCAAGTAGGGAAAAGCACGTACGTTAGGTATTAAAGATCTAACGCGCAGCAGTCTCATTTGCGACTACTAGACAAACTGACCAGTCAACCAATCGAGCCATGCTATTCTAAAAAAAATATTATTGTTAATGCATACCTTTAAAAATGCTTGTGATATTTCTCCATTTTGTAGTTTCGTAAATATGCTGTGTTGAATTATTGGGTTGCCACCCTCAAGGAGTGCAATACCTGAGAAATAAATAAGTATTAAATTTAATCACTATATAATATAAACCCATAATAATACCTATTTGTTGTTGTGGGATTTGAACCATTTTCACTGTGTCAGTCTGGCTGGGATATTGATACTTCTTTGATTGAAATACACATTATGCTTACTTTATTAGTAACTAGCGACTAACTAAGTATATCCTACAGAATATCTTTATGAATAATGTAAATAAGCCATTATTGCTCGTAAAAAATAAGAATTAAAAATGGTTATTTTGGGTTATCCCTAAGAGATAGACATAGATATACCATCTTGGATTTTTTGTTGATTTTTTAAGGTGTACAATACTGTAGTACATTATGTTGATCTATCTCGTAGGGTTTAGCTAGCGTTTGCACTGTAAGCGCAAAAATGTGTTTATTTTTACACATCAGAAACCTCTAAAATGATTAGTGTTTCTCTAATATATTATGCATATAAATATAAACCTTCTTCTTGAATCACTATAACTATAAAAAACGCATCAAAATCCGTTGCGTCTTTTTTAAGATCTAAGCATACATAGGGACAGACAGACAGCGAGAAACGACTTTGTTATATACTATGTAGTGATAGTGATAATTACACTAGTCGCCATTGGATAAGGGTAGCCGTTGTGACACCCTATGTAATTTGATTTTCATCTATTTTTTCTATAACTTGTATTATGTACAAAGTAAAAAGCACTCTACTGTATTCTATGTTGACAGGGTGCAAATAAATTTTAAAAGTAACTCACCAAGCTGTATAGCCTCCAGGAAGATAGCCTGTCGATTAGTGCTCTTGATGACCAGGTCTACCACCAGGTCGGAAGCCCCCTCCTTGTCCAGATGGGCCTGCACTTGGGCCAGGGTCTGCCCCGTGCGGAGCAGAACTTTCGCTGTACAAGCGTATGTACAGTTAGTTACATGGCTGACGAAGAGGGGATGCTAGCAATGGTGTTAGAAAGCTTTTGGGATGCTAAATAAATATAAAAAGGGATTTTTTGTGTATTTGGGGGCAGGCAAAGTGGGGTATTGTAATATTTAGAAGTGGGGACGAAAAGAGGGAGTTCGAAAGTTGTAGTTTACATAGTTATATAGTGTGTTATAACAAGTTTACACGGTAGGTACAAACATTTTTAAATTACAGGTGCTACAGCCGTATAATAAAGTCTAGATAGTAATAATTTACAGAAGCCATTTTTCCAATGATAGAAAAAGAGGTCTATCTATCATCTTTTCCTTAAGATACCATTCTTGTTTCAACTTGTGGCACAGGCATTGGACATTAAGGCCTTATTAGTAAACAAAGCAGATTTCAAATTGAAATACTCCATAGTAAACATCTTCCAAACAGACGCTGAAAAGTATCAAGATTTGTTAGTATGCGGGTAATAGAATTGATCGCATTCATTTATTTATTAGTCCATTTGGAACCTTACTTACGTTAAAGAGCACCATTTAACGATTATCTTTATAAATCCAGCAGTTACTATTCACCTTTTATGAATGATTTTTATACCGCTTGGATTGCTTAAGCATTTATTGGAGGCATAAAAACACACTCTAAATAAATCGATAAGACATTGATATTGAGTTATACAAATTACGCCTATATATTAAATTGTTATTTATTAGCATTATTATGTTATATTAGTGTTATTAAAATAAGTGTGATATTATTGTGGTAAATGTGTTTAATATAGTGCTATTTAAAATTAAAGAAATGGGAATAGCGATAAAGCATTTGATAAGGTGGGCGAAAAGTACGCTAAGGGTGATTTTGCTTGCGTTATAAATTAAATATCAATAGAAAACTATGTATGAGAACTCAAGTGAGCTGTTCGTTGTTCCAAATTACATGCTTGAGTTCAAATACATGTCAGATTTGTGAGCATTCAGTGTTGTAAAATAAATATTCGTTTTATATTGCTTGGCATATTTTATGGAAAGTCATAATGGCTAGTCTGGTTCTCTTTTGTATGATAACAGGCATTTGGGCATCGAAACAATAGCAGCACAGAACAGAATATTCATTAGTCACGTTTTTGTTTTTCGAGGGGTAACCAGAGATAAACACAGTTCATTCGTTTCATACAAGTCTGTGAGAGCTGTCCTGGTTACTGTCGTTCATTTTTATAATTTCATATCACATTCTGACGTCTTATTAGCACACTAGCAGCACCCCGTGGTTTCACCTGCATAGTTCCCGCTCCCGTGGGAATATTGGGATAAAATAAAGCTTATTTCACCCGGGGATAGCGTAGCTTCCCAACAGTGGTAGAATTTTTCAAGGCGGTTCAGTGGTTTCGGAGCCTATTCAATACAAATAAACAATCAAATCTTTCTTCTTTATGTACTATCTAAATTTACCAAGCAATATATAAAACACTGCAACACAACTCGGTACCGTCTAGAGGCATGGACCCACCTGTCTTCATCTTCAGCGGATGGCTTTCTGCGTCGCATGCGGTGAGAAATAAAGAAAGATTGCTACACTAATCTATTAAAGTGTTATGGTTTCAAGATGCCTTTGTTATATAGGAACACATAAATGATGGAAGCAAGATTGTCACAAGTACTGACAAAGCAGTTAAGCTACTTGGGTCACTGTTAAGTTCTTTTAAATTCAGGATTCTTCATAAAACATAATTAGCAGATTGTTTATTCAAATTCCTCAAAGGAGGATTTGAATTCAGAATCCTCTAATCGGTATTCAAACAAATAATATGTTTAGATTTTTTATGAGCTAGCCTGTATCAGCTAAGCACCCAAAGAGTGATACCAAATAATAATTAAGAGAATGATCCCAAAAGAAAAAAAGGTTAATTAATTAATAATTTTTTAAGTCTTTTCAATTCCAAAACAGACTTTAAAAAAACACACACACCACAAGCGATTATTTATGTCAATAACAAAAGCATCTTTATTTCACTAAATGTACGGACTAAATCCTCTCACCAGTACTTAAAACAAGTTTAGTGTCATATTTATATGAAAGTTCAATCTATAGATTTCAACAAATGTCCAAAGGGAATGAAGATTTTGTGCCTTGATTATAAATAAAATAAATTATTATTAAAATGTCGGTATTTTTTAATAACAAAATTAAAAATATCGATATCAAGGAATATATTCTTGTTTTTTTTTTTGGAATAGAATATTACGATAGGCAAGAGAGACTTTATAGGATATATTTTAACGCTCTCCTTCAAAAAATTAAGCTGTCTCTGTCACCGAAAAATTGAAAACGCCGTAAGATTGTAAAATATCGCATGAAATTGTAAACTATTTTTTCTTCATAGTATTATTGGAAACCATTGAATTTGGATGGGATTAATTATCTACAAAACGATTTTAATAAAATACAGGAATATTTTTTATTGAGTGCACTTTGACAAATTAAACATAAACAAGTTTTATTAACACGTATTTTTCTTTTTGATGTGTTTTTGTTCAAATAAGACACATCAAAATAAATAATATAAAAGTGATTTTCACCGCTTGATTTCACAAATCACACTCGCAACATCTCATAAAACATACGCGGCCTTACCCAGGGGTAAGGCCGCGCTCTAACACCGCCGTGTGCGTATTATCGAATAGACAGTGTCCATATTTTGCTGATTTAAGAGCGTATACGCCGAACGGTATTTCATACAAATTTTCAAGATCTTATTTTCCGAAATGACTAAACCGATTTTATTGAAACTTTACACACAGGATAAATAGGTCTAAAAAGTTATTTGAAAATATTTTCGATAAACAGTGTTACCGTTAAATTAGATCCATTTTAAATTTTCCATACAAACATAAATTTCCAGTTATCATTTTTCAATAGGACATTTCGAAAATGTTTTTAACAATGTTTTTAGATCAAAATAGTCATTTGAAAATTTGTATGAAATGCCATACGGCGTACACGCTCTTAATGCCGGATGAAAAAATATTAAAAAATGTTTGAACAAATAGAACCTACTTACAAAAAATAAATCATTTATAATTTATCATAACCACCAACATTTTTTGTGCACTGCTTAGTAAATAATTCTGCATAGAGAAATTATAATATAAATCAAACGGAGTCTACAATTTTCCGGAGACATCTACTTACTCAACTAGTACTAGAATGATGTCAAAGGCATCTTTCCCTTTGAAAATAGAAAATTTACTTTTATTTTGAATTCTAACCAAGTCATGAACAGTGCTGACATCTACTGCTAACTGTGCACACTAGTCTGACACTATCCTTGGGAACTGTTAACAAGTTTGTTAATTAGTCAGCTCACTATTATGAGTACATTCAAGACTGCTTCACCATTTTTCTAACATAAAAGCTACAATAGAATCGACATGGTATAACTTAGTTTTAGGAGCGCTACACAAGCGGGCCGGTACAATAGGTTTAGTTGACTACAAAAATCGAATTAGTCCGTCGGATAGATTTCCAAAAAATATTGGTCACGTATTTTTTCTTCTTTCACGTATACAAAAACGTAGTGCAGTGCGTTGAAAACTCGTGTGACGTCACTTCGTACTACGATTTTAACCACGCCGTGACGTCACAAGCCCCCACTCATGATCTTTGAAGCTTTTTCGTCAATTTTTATAGATTTGATAAAGCGAAAAATACGTGTCCAATATTTTTCGATAATCTAGCTGACGGACTAAATAGAATCATATTTTTATTCGGCCAGTGCTGATTGGGTGGTAGTTAATTAAATAACAAGAGGTTACCTTCGTCCCACATTCTTAGCACTCCTGCATTAATATTGCTCATTAAACCCCGGCCGGCATAGCCTGACGGCCTTTGTCCCAAAAAATATTTTTTCTTTTTTACTGTTGCCCCAAAGTAGGAATTTGTCCTGTAATGTGAGTGCGTTTACAAACATAGATACTCAGTTACACAAAAAACCAGACCCGCAACTACTATATGTAGGCCATACAAATATTTTTTCTATGCGGGAATCGAACCCGCGATACGCAACGCAGCAGTCAATCGCTCAACCACTGCGCCAACCGTGCTAATTCATCAGCATATATTACATTTTGTCGCCCGCCTGGCCCGCTTAGGTTTGTAGCGCTTATCACGTACTGGATTATTGTTCCAGAACGAAGTTATCATTCTATTATGATTTACTGACATATATCAACAACCATCAAGATGCTGATTTTAATTAACATGAAATTATCAGCAAAAATATTACATTGTTTAGTAAAAACTGGTTGATATGTTTATGGTGAAGCTAGTCTTACTTCAATTAATAACTACCTCGCACCTCTTTGAGCGAAGTTCAGGTTATGCTGAATTTTAACTGCGAGTGAGCAGTGGTTTGGAAAATATCGACCCCCAAAACCTTCTAATATCGGGCAAAGACCTTTCCCATGTTACGCGATAACACTTCTTGTAATTTTCAAGTGCAGTTTTGACCAGTATTTTGAAAACTTTATCTCACCACTCAAAAAACTCAGCATATCGAGAACAACGCCATAGGACGATACAACTTAAAGGTTCATCGATACCAAAAAAGTGATACGTATGTAGAGTAAATGTCAACAGACCTCTTTTCAACCTTATAACATTAGTTTTAGGGTCGAAATTCGGTTAAGCACAATCATGAGTGACACTAGTTTATATTACTCATTTACGTTTTCTATGCAATCATTGCTTATTCAACATTATTGACTCCATTAACCTCTGCCTCCTTGAAATACACGTAAAATGTCAATTTAAGCTTCAACTTTTCGACCGATAGGTAACGTGCACGGCGTAGACTATGCCATCTAGTGATGCAAATCTGAAACTTTTACGTTGTAAATATTCGACCTGTGCTGCCACCTATACTTCCTGCACCTTCCGTTTAGGGGAACTTGCACGAAGTAGACTGTGCCATCTAGCGTTGCAAATTTGAAACTTATAAGTAAAATATACTTGACATTGACGCGTCAGTGCTGCCACCTATAGTTTCTGCACGTTTCCTATAGAACCTCTAAGTTGCATCGTATCTTAAATACACCAGTTTTACCCGCAAAAACCACACACAACTTACCGCCGGGCCCGTGGGTAACGGTCACGGAGCTAGGTGGCGGCAAGATCTTGGGCTCCGACTTCCGGTTTATGAAGTATTGGGACAACAACTTCGAGCGTAGCTGGTTACCCTGGTGACCAAATTTGAAGTATTTTTTAGATGTAATGTTCTGTGGATGGCGTAAGAGCCGGTTTTAATTATGGATGAGTTGATGGCTTGGGAGTTCTCCTTGTCTTTATATTGCTCAAACCTAGAAAAGTACCCTTTAGGCACGGTTGCTGACCGTACCCAGTAAAATAAAATCTTTAAGATCTCAACTTGTCCCACTGTATTGTCTTTCAAACTCACGTTATGCGTCCACTTGTCCTCAGAAGCATAAAACATGATCTAATTATAAAATGACCAGAGACCAGAAAACTACATAATTATTTTTAAAAGGGTATCGCCAATATACATATACATAATTTATAGATTTATGTAGTATCTCAGGGCACGGTTCTAGGTTTAAGCAGCGTTAACCGCGCATTGCGCATACTTCACCTTTTAAAAATGTCATCGGTGCGGTACTTAATCGGAAAGAAGATTAGTTATTATGTTTCGGTAAAAAGTCAAAATTGTTCTTTCTAGGACAATTATTCTTTATAGAACAGTCAAAAAGGTGCTCATTCTGCCCTTGTAACATTATATTTTAGATAACGATTGTTATTAACTCCCAAATGTATAGGATTAATAAGCGCTTCCGAAATTTCTCGTGCTCGTAGGTCTCGTGACAATCTTTACCGCTAAAAACACTTTTGTGATGTGAAGTGATGCCCCCCCCCGCCCTCCACCTAAACGTACCAATCACATTGTTGTAAACAAACATGCGATTTCAGCAATCCCGACAGATTTGCTATCATTTATTGAAGAGTACCGATATCTGTCTCCAAAACCCGTGATCAGATCCATATGAAATTTAAATGGGACCATTTGGGAATAAACCCGTTTCGAATAAAAAAATAATTTTACAAAACCGGCTATATTTGAGTTATGCCCGAGCATACATAAAAAAATTGCAAACATCCGAATTAAGAACCTCCTATTT
Source organism: Hecatera dysodea (assembly GCA_905332915.2). Classification (NCBI taxonomy): domain Eukaryota; kingdom Metazoa; phylum Arthropoda; class Insecta; order Lepidoptera; family Noctuidae; genus Hecatera; species Hecatera dysodea. The sequence goes on along the minus strand of HG995313.1, from coordinate 11,441,141 downwards.
TGGAAGTCAGTTAAAAATGAAACTTTTCTAGTACGCCGGTTCTGGTAAGCATACATAAGCATCTATACGATACATAGGATATTCATTAAATGTAATAAAATATCAGGTCTTACCTTCTCTCCATACTCAGGGTCCACAGCCATCATTTCTCGTAGAGTGCGCAATACTTTAACGCACAGTTTTTCTTCTTTCTCTTCTAGAAGCTTCTCAGTGTGACGGATCAGTCTGAAAAAAAAAAATTAAGTCCTTTTGTTTTGTGTGAAATATGAGGCAGAAACTCTCTTCCGTGTCGTTTGACCGTACTCCCAATTTGGATAAAGTTATTCAGCGGGTTCATAAAAAAGCTTCTTTAGAACACAAAAACAACACCAACCGTAAAAAACACTATTTTGCGAAATGACTGAAACGATTTTAATAAAACTTCCGATATTCCGATACAGAGATAGCAGGATACAAAGATCTAAAAAGTTAGTTAAAAACATTTTCGAAATGTCTTATTTAAAAAAAGATAACTGGAAATTTAAGTTTATATGGAAAATTCAAAATGGGTCTAATTTAACTGTAAACACTATTAATCGAAAATGTTTTCAACTAACTTTTTAGACCTATGTATGCTACTTATATGTGTGAATTTTCATTAAAATCGGTTCAGTCATTTCGGAAAATAACGACTTGAAAATTTGTATGAAATGCAGTTTGGCGAGTGTTTGAAGACTGATTAAGAGTGTATAACTCTTAATCAGTCTTCAAACACTCTCCACGATCTTTAAACCACTGAATGAACCAAAATTTTTGCGATACAAGAAACCAGTAATGCAAAAAGTATGACAGTGACGAGGCAATGTCGAAGGCCGATGAGCCTTGGATCTCGCAACGAAACTGAACGAATTCAGAACCATGGAGGAGTTAGAAAAGACATTATCTCCACTTTTCTCTATATAAAGCATGAGACAGATCAGACCTAGGTCAACATGCACAAAGGCTTCTTGCTTACCTTGATATAAAGATGCCCAGGGGCCGTATTATGACCTCTTAAAACCATCATGTTTTAGGTGTGAAAAAGAGACGGAGCTATACAGGACGAATAGCACTATCCTTTTCTCACACAGAAAACATGATGGTTTTAAGAGGTCATAATACGGCCCCTGGTACTGGTGAACAGCAGACGAGGCTTGCACAGGATATCTACGAGGACTGTGCCACCCACAAGGGACTGTCTCTATGTTCTACTTCATATTATTTACCTGGATATAAAGATGCCGCTAGTATCAGAATGCGACACCTCCCCGGGACTGGTGAACAGCAGGTGAGGCTTGTACAGGATATCTACGAGGACCATGTCACCCACAGGGGACTGACACAATGTTCTACTGTATATTGTTTACCTGGATATAAAGATGCCGCTAGTATCAGAATGCGACACCTCCCCGGGACTGGTGAACAGCAGGTGAGGCTTGTACAGGATATCTACGAGGACCATGTCACCCACAGGGGACTGACACAATGTTCTACTGTATATTATTTACCTGGATATAAAGATGCCACTAGTATCAGAGTGCGATACCTCCCCGGGACTGGTGAACAGCAGGTGAGGCTTGTACAGGATATCTACGAGGACCATGTCACCCACAGGGGACTGACACAATGTTCTACTGTATATTGTTTACCTGGATATAAAAAGATGCCGCTAGTATCAGAGTGCGACACCTCCCCGGGACTGGTGAACCGCAGGTCACGCTTGTACAGGATATCTACGATGACCGTGTCACCCACAGGGGACTGACACAACGTTCTTCTGTATATTATTTACCTGGATATAAAGACGCCGCTAGTATCAGAATACGACACCTCCCCGGGACTGGTGAAAAGCAAGTTAGGCTTGTACAGGATATCTACGAGGACCGTGTCACCTACAGGGGACTGACTGAATATTCTACTGTATAATATTATTTACCTGGATATAAAGATGCCGCTAGTATCAGAGAGCGGCACCTCCCCGGGACTGGTAAACAGCAGATGAGGCTTGCACAGAATATCTAAGAGGACCGTGTCACCCACAGGGGACTGACACAATGTTCTACTGTATATTATTTACCTGGATATAAAGATGCCGCTAGTATCAGAATGCGACACCTCCCCGGGACTGGTGAACAGCAGGTGAGGCTTGTACAGGATATCTACGAGGACCATGTCACCCACAGGGGACTGACACAATGTTCTACTGTATATTGTTTACCTGGATATAAAGATGCCGCTAGTATCAGAGTGCGACACCTCCCCGGGACTGGTGAACAGCAGGTCACGCTTGTACAGGATATCTACGATGACCGTGTCACCCACAGGGGACTGACACAACGTTCTTCTGTATATTATTTACCTGGATATAAAGATGCCGCTAGTATCAGAGTGCGACACCTCCCCGGGACTGGTGAACAGCAGGTCACGCTTGTACAGGATATCTACGATGACCGTGTCACCCACAGGGGACTGACACAACGTTCTTCTGTATATTATTTACCTGGATATAAAGATGCCGCTAGTATCAGAGTGCGACACCTCCCCGGGACTGGTGAACAGCAGGTCACGCTTGTACAGGATATTTACGATGACCGTGTCACCCACAGGGGACTGACACAACGTTCTTCTGTATATTATTTACCTGGATATAAAGATGCCGCTAGTATCAGAGTGCGACACCTCACCGGGACTGGTGAACAGCAGGTGAGGCTTGTACAGGATGTCCACGAGGAGCGACTGCTCTGCTTGCAGGAGAGGGCGCAGCTGTTCCTCTAGGAGAGCCACGATCTCTTGCAGCCCTTCCATTACTGAGCGGTCGTTTTGGAGGTTCGCCTGGGGAGGAAAGCTAGGTCAATATTTGCTGTTGATAGCTGAATTAATTTATTGTATTGTGTTTCTGCAATAAAGACTTGACTTTGACTTTGATTTTCACGTTTTAAAAATACATTAAAAATGAAGACAGAGACTAACTATAACTAACTTTCAAAATAATTTTTGGTCAGTCTTATCACTAACAACGATATTGGATACACATTTTTTGGATATACTCGTACAATACGGCCGACGTATCTTGGCGAGTCTGAACATAGGCTTTGCGAACTTTAGCGCATGTACAATCGTGAAGAAAACTGTTATTGGTGGCATTTTTACGAATAATATAAGTGCCAACTGATACTTGCAAATAACACACAAAACAATCTTAAACAGTAAACAAAAACTTAACAATACTAATAAAACTTAACAACAGTAACAACAATCTTAGACACTAAACAAAAAATTAAAAATACCAATAAAACTTAACAACAGTAACAACGAAAACTTTTGTAACCGACTGCGCTCAAGACAGAGATAGCGACACGAACACGACACCGACGCTAACGTGTGACTGAGACAATATTATCGTGTACCGAGCATTGCCGAATTCGCACGAAGCTTTACGAAGTAACCGAAAAGGGATGTCCAATACGCGTGTCTGAGGGTGTTGTTTAATCGATTTTCTTCAAATCGATCGAAATTAAGACTCAATAATATATTTATTTTCAATTATATAAGGAGGTTTTAAATTTTCTCAAACAGTCGTTACTCAAGTAGTCGTTAATAGATAAGTGATAAATAAGTGACTTTCAACTGAGAAATTATATTTTGTTAGTTTATTTTTTTACTAAATTCGAAATCTCGTTCATTAACGACAAAATTCACTATATTTTTAAATCTTGTTTCGTTTCATATATTATATAAACAAAAATCAATAAATTCTAAATGAAACTTTTTTCGATTCGATTCGATTACGATATTTAATCGATAAAGGGTCGATTGTATTAACATAAGGTCAATCTCTAGCCTAGACCACCGCCCCGCGCACGTCGCCTCGTGCCACCATTTGGTTCCTGAATAAAGTTATTGCGCAACCTTCTGCGCGAAGTTCGGACTCGCCAAGTTACGTCGGCCGTATGTACATCAGGAAACGCTCATGAATAAAAGGAGTGAGTTATCTTTAGAAGAAACTTCAAAAGGAGCCATACTTGGGCGGTTTAATACTAGTTTATTATTGTGCTCATATCTATACTAATATTATGAAGAGGAAAGATTTGACTGTTTGTTTGTATTGAATAGCTTCCGAAATTTCTGAACCGATTTGAAAAATTCTTTCAATGTTGGGAAGCTACACTATCCCCGGGTGACATAGGCTATATTTTATCCCCATATTCCCACGGGAACGGGAACTATGCGGGTGAAACCGCGAGGCACTGCTAGTACATACTAAAATGATAAATATTAATATGTTTCTACTTTGCGTTAGTTATTTCTTTCTTACTGAGGAAGAACATGATTTGATGATGAATAATACACAAAAATATTGATTGGATCTTAGATGTTAACATTTTGATCTAGCAAGAAGGAAGAAAAGCCATACACGAAAACATCATCTGCCTAGCCTTTTCCCAACTACATTGGGGTCGGCTCCCAGTCAAGCCGGATTCAGCTGAATACCAGTATTTTACGTGGAGCGGCTGCCTACCAGACCTCCACAATCCATTAACTGGGGAACACAGTACTTCTTGGCAAGACTGGTGTCAGATTTTCTGGCTTCTGACAATCCGTAACGACTGCCAAGGATCTCCAAAAATGAGATGAGAGCCGGGACCAACGCAACCAACGGGCTTAACGTGCTTTCCGAGGCATGGATAAGTCTCGTTATGTTAAGATGGTCACCCATCCACAGATCAACCTCGGCAAGCGTTGCTTAACCTAGAAGATCGACCCGTGCGGCTGTCATAATTTAGCCACGAGCTCCTCCATACACGAAAACATAATAAACATGAAAAGTCCCACCTGTGAAGCCATCTTCTCAAGCTTGGAAGTCTTGGACGCCAGCAGCCACTTGCTGGTCTGTCGGGAGAGGGCGGCTGCTTTCTCGAACACCGTCTGGATCTTGGCTTCCAGTTCCAAGGGAATGGCTATGCTGCGGGATTTGGCTGTGGACAGAATTATTAATGTAATTAAAATTTTGTATGGGTGATTTATTTACTACTAGCACTTCGCCCGCGACTTCGTCTGCGCAGATTTAGTACACACAATTTCCACCCCCGTTTCACAGAGTCCATATGCAAATCCTCATTGATTACAGTTGTAGTTTTAAGATATATAGATTTCTTTTTTACTGAACAAATTGTATTATCTCTTCTTTGTGTTTCCCTTGTGCATACTTCTCTCAATTTAATTCTATTCTTCTGTTCTTATAATATGATTACTAACTGCATGTTACCTGATACTAACACCCCTAGTGATTAATGTTTTTAATACATTTTGTCTACCTGTGGGCAACGTTGTGGGTTGCATTTTTGTCATAATGTATATATTACATTTAATTAGTTGTAAGATGTCATAATGTGACTGTTAATAAAAAATCACTATGCTGCATATCCACGTGCCGAACAAATATAACATAATTTGAGTTAAAACAAGTGGAGATACTAACCAACTTCGCTTAGTGTCCGGATACATTTCTCCACGTTGAGTTTCTGCGGCGGCGTCAGCCACGGACACTGGTAGATACTGAACGTCGTCTGTAGGAGCTTCACGAATATCGACTGCCGAGTCTGTGAGATAAATATAGAATTTTGGTAAACCGACTAAAAACAAAATAGATTTATTTAAGAATGTAATCGATTGATAAGATTGACTACAAATTCAGTTCTTCTTGTTTTCACTGAAACAGTCGTATTGTGGCCAGGTTTTTTGTGGCAAGTTGGTGGCCACTTTTTTGTGGCAAGTTGGTGGCCACGTTTTTTGTGGCAAGTTGGTGGCTACGTTTTTTGTGGCAAGTTGGTGTCCACGTTTTTTGAGGCAAGTTGGTGGCCACTTTTTTATGGCAAGTCGGTGGCCACGTTTTTTGTGGCAAGTTGGTGGCCACGTTTTTTGTGGCAAATTGGTGGCCACTTTTTTGTGGCAAGTAGGTGGTCACGTTTTTGGTGCAAGTTAGTGGCCACGTTTTTTGTGGCAAGTTGGTGGCCACGTTTTTTGTGGCAAGTTGGTGGCCACGTTTGTTTGTGATTTCAGTGGCATTAATTAGGTCTTGAATGTTGTAGATATAAGGGCACTTCAACAAAAGTGTCATGTTTTAGGCACTGGACAGATACAATTCAAAATGTATGTTTTTGTTACTTACGTAAATATGAAGCGTATGGATATCCCAAGCAGCATTAAAATTGAATTATAATAAATATTAGACACTTTATGACGAGCTTAATACAGTATTTGTTTTTTGGAGACGGTTTGAGAGAGATTGAGCAAGAGGGCAACAGAGGCGCACTTTAATAAGAATACTTATGATCTATCGGAATATGATTAAATAACAGGTCACCTGCACAGTAGTGCTCTGGTCGCTGAAAGGCGAGTTGAAGAAGGTGCAGATAGTGTGCATGAGCACGTCCGTCACGTAGTTCACCCACGCCTTCTGCGTGCCGATCACCGGCTGCTTGCGGGACGTCGACGGCAGCTCTGCTGATGGACCTGCTGAAAGCAAGGTAAAATATTAATATTAATATTTTAAAAGGTTATGAATATGAATGTGGATGGATGGAAAGGGAGAGGTAGGCCAAAGAAACGATGGATGGATTGTGTGAGGAGTGATATGAAAGAAAGAGTTAGTGATAGCGTGACGGCTGACAGGACAGAATGGAAGAAAAATACATTTTGCGACGACCCCAAGTAACATGGGATAAGGGCAGGAAGATGATGAATTTTAATATAACTGAATCATTCCGAATCAGAATCAGAATTATTTAGGCGCAGGGATTCGGGCTTGCATGGCACCGTGAAGTGTCGCACGCTTGGAGCCGACGGTAAAAGAAAGTCCCGCGGGCGTCCGGTGATAATGCCGGGGTCGTAACAAATATATAAATAAAGCGGCTTGACACATCTCCTGTATTTCAAACAATCAACGGGCTAATTCACAACATAACGAATTCTCATCCTTACTATAAATATTATACACGCTAAAGTTCGTTTGTTAGGCTTTCACGACTAAATTTCTCAACCGATTTTGATTAATTTTAGTACAGATAGTGTTAATATTAGTACTTCTTTAAAAAAAAAAACCGACCTTTATAAACAGCCAGTGATTGAACTGGAATAAGCACCACTAACTGCATCAGTCAGCTTGAAGTGTTTTATTGAAATGTGTTTTGTTGATTTTCGAGGTCGGACTTAGAAAACAAAATACAATATTTTTATATTGATGTTTAGTCCTAGTTGTATAGCAGATTCAGAACACCACCCTGTAATGACCACGCACTTTTGGAACACCCTGTATATGTAGATGGGATTCTGGAGGATACAGGAAATGTGTGTGTGCCTACACACATGGCACACTGGCACATGCTGAGCTGGACTTCCATTTGGTGTAGCTTGGAGACACACATTGCTCAGTGGATGTCAATTTTTTTAGTTCTTTTTTTTTATGTCGGTAGTTAGTGAGGCATAATGTTCTGCCAAAAATTCCGATTTTTTTAAAAATGTTTTTACTGTTATCTTGGTATTAATAATTTCAAGTGTTATGTATGATTCATGTGATTGTGCTTTTGTGTGTCCTCTGTTCTTGCACTAAATAAATGTTTTATCTATCTGTAATGTACACTAGGATCCAGAGGTTGAAATTAGGAAGGAACGAGTAACACCAAATTACACTGATATCGGCTCGCAGTGAGCGTGCCCGTCTTCTCCCGGCGGTCGGTTGGCAATGCTCCCCGGCCCCGTGTCACCGCGCGTACAACGTTGTACGCTACTCGAGACGACAGAGCCGCTGTCTATACACTACACTATCTATCTATCTGTCTACAAGAACGAAATAACATAATTATTTTGTAGATTACTGTACCTGGAACCTGGTGCGGGTCGCTGTGCAGGATAGCCTGCATGTCTTGCAGGAAGGAGCGCTCGAACAGGTCCCACATGTAGTTGCTGGAGTAGATCTCCTTCATCTCCACCTCCGTGTCGATGTAGCAGTGGTTCAGGAAGCCTACGTATGCTTCTTTAACCTGGAATGTACATTGGGTGACAGTAACTGCTCGTTAACCATAAGATTAGAAGGAATCGTCTCTGCTAGCAACCAATGCTAAATTAATGCAGGTATTCTCGTAAGCTTTGTTCTGTCATAATTGGCTATTATTCAGATTCATTAAAATTTTAGATTATTTCGACCTGATATAACATCAGCAAGCCCAGAAAGAAATCAGAAAATGAGCTAGATTCGTTTTGAAAGGATATTTGAATACTATTTTAAAAAATTGGGAAAATGTCCTACAGTGGACCAAAATAGGCTAGATTAAGTTAGTGTTAGCTAGATTAACTATTGGAAGTTCTAGTATGATTGTAAGGTTTAATTTGTAAGTTGTTATTCTATCATTTTTGTATTCATGTACCATAAATGATTAGTCTTGTAAGTGATGACCTGAAACACAGTTTTTATAAAGCTAGCTCAGGAAAGTCGCTAACTATACATAAATGTAGGTTTAAAATAAATTTACCATAAGTCCTGAAATATTGATAATTTAGTTATACACATAGTTATTTGTTGGATACTACCATAATTATTTATTTAAGATTATTTGTGGCTATTAATCTGTAATTATATTGTGTAAAAGATTTTGATAAAGATTATTATTATTATTATATTATTATAGAGTTCGTTACTTACCTTCCCCACCTCAATTTCTCGCACGAAATTGATTGTAAAATGAATGTGACAAGTTGATAAGTGCGAGTTAATTGCTGTGACTTGTGATTTTAATCGTCTACAGCCAATCGCATCACTTGACTTGCGTTTAATTAATAACGGGTAAATATTGTTTTTCTAGAACCGGTTTCTAGAAAGAAATATTCATAGCGACACGTTAATAAAGTGAGAAATGAGTGTACTCATTTCTCACTTTATTAACGTGTCGATTAGAGGTAGTTTAAAAGTGGCGCCAGTGACGGAAAAGTTGAAAGAGAACCGCTTGTCTTAGTATGGTCATGTGAAAAGGAGGGATGAAACACATGTAACTAAAAAGGTTATGAATATAAATGTGGATGGATGGAAAGGGAGAGGTACCCAAAGAAACGATGGATGGATTGTGTGAGGAGTGATATGAAAGAAAAGGGAGTTAGTGATAGCGTGACGGCTGACAGGACAGAATGGAAGAAAAATACATGTTGCGCCGACCCCAAGTAACATGGGATAAGGGCAGGAAGATGATGATGACGTAAAAGGAGTGTCCTGGGGCCGTATTATGACATCTTAAAACCATCATGTTTTCTGTGTGAGAAAAGGATAGTGCTATTCGTCATGTATAGCTCCGTCTCTTTTTCACACCGAAAACATGATGGTTTTAAGAGGTCATAATACGGCCCCAGTTCCAAAAATAAAGTAAAAAACTAAATTTGTGACACTAACCTCAGGAATACAGTCCTTATGAGTAATCATAGACACGATGTCGTCGAGCGGCAACAGAGAGTGACACTTGATCTCCGTGTACACGTTCTTGCCCATCGTGCAGCACGTCAGCAGCTTCACCAGTTGGATATGGTACCTGGTGGACGATGAGAGATATTGAACGTGCAAAAATTCAAAATTCAAAAGTCATTTATTCAAACTAGGCTGATAGACAGCACTTTTTGAACGTCAAATTTTACATAAAGACAGTCCCCCAAAACGCCCACCCGTCACCACTTCCTAGTGTTTTAGCTGGGAAGAAGAAGTGGCGCAACAAACTCCCCAGCAACACATCTGTCTATTGCGTTTTAAGAACTTGAATTTATACAATAGTATGCAAAGTCATTGATACATGACAAAGGTAGAAAAAAAAAATATAATTATCCAACATGGAAATCATAAATCAATTCACTATAAAACATTATAAAGAGTAGATTGAGTCAATAAAGTAAAAACAGATTGACCTACATAGTCATCAAAAAGCCTTGCCTTGAAGTTAACTAGCTTAATAGCTACTAGCTTCTGCCCGCGACTTCGTGCGCGTGGAATAGTTACTTTACCCCCGATTTTGAAACTCTCAGCCTGATCAGTTTAAAATTGACAAAGTTTCATACAAACTTTCATCCCCTATTTTATCCCCTTGGGGGTAGAATTAATCAAAACATCTACCTGCATGCCAAATTTCAGCCCGATCCGATCAGTGGTTTGGGCTGTGCGTTGATAGATCACTATGTCAGTCAGTCAGTCCCTTTTGAGTTATATATACAGTAAAACTTGGTTAAGTGGGACCTGGATCAGTGAGAAACCTCCATAGCTGGAACTCATGCTCAGGTCCCGACACTTTAGCACTGAATTACCTGTTAGTGGGGCAACACAAACCTCTATATCTGGGATTGTTTCTTTCCATTTTATCGGTATAATTATATTCTCTATTATTGAAACAGTGAGTATATTTTACCTATTTTACTGAGACTACATTTTAGGGATTAGTTCTTTCGATTTTATTCGTCACAAGCACATCTATAATTGAGACAGCGAGTGTAATTTACCTCTTATAATGGGACTATATTTTGTGTACCTACATTATGTGGATGGAACTCTCCGTAAATGAGACAGATATCTTATTATACCTGGATATCTGAGACACTGGGTAAGTGGAACACCTCTTTAAGTGAGACAAATTTGCAGGTCCCTTAAGTTTACTGTATTTAGATTGAGTCAGCGGCGAAAGGAAGGGATATATAATAATCAATGATATCTTTCGAAAAAAAAAAATAAATCTACATTTTAGAATGCTCTAACCTACAGCAGTGTACTATTTTCTTCATGGTGGTCAACGCTCTTAAAGCAAACCAAGTAAGCAAGATTCAAATGATGATCATCACCTGCCTAGCCTTTCTCCCAACTATATTGAGATCAGCTTCAAGTCAAACCAGATTCAGCTGAATACCAGTATTTTATGTGGAGGAGGATTCCACAACCCATAAGGTACTTCTTGGCAAGACTGGGTTCATGTTTCCTAGATTCTGACAATCCGTAACGCCTTAATGTTCTTTCCGAGGCACGGAGGAATCTCGATATGTTAGGATGGTCACCAATCCACAGAGCAACTTCGGCAAGCGTTGCTTAACCTTGAAGATCGATCCGTACAGCTGAACATCAATCTGTCAGTGTGTGTACATATTATTTAGCGACGAGCTTCTCGATAAGAGTAGCGGAGTTCCCCTTCTCTTTTAATTAGAAAAAATATATGGCTAGTTGTTCTATGGCGTCAAATCTGAACTGCAAAAAGACCATCATAAACCCAACACCTCAATCTTCTATCTAAATATATATAACTCAAAAGGGACTGACTGACTGACATAGTGATCTATCAACGCACAGCCCAAACCACTGAACGGACCGTCTGAAATTTGGCATGCAGGTAGATGTTATGACGTAGGCATCCGCTAAGAAAGGATTTTGATTAATTTGTCTAAAGTTTGTATGAAACTTTGTCAATTTTAATCCGATCGGGCTGAGAGTTTCAAAATCGGCGGTAAAGTAACTATTCCACGCGGACGAAGTCGCGGGCAGAAGCTAGTATTGAATAATTTCTGTAATCTTTGATAGCGTAATTTTAGGGGTAGGTATACGAAACTGGGTGGAAAGTCCTGACTTTCTCACGACTAATAAGAGCGGTCTGTCGCTGACAAATTAACTATGATGTGGACAGGAAGATAATGATCAATACTTGAGTTTGGAGCTTTGGTAAAGTTTGAATTTTGTTTTAAGGAAGCAGTGCTTTCAAATAGAGTTATTTTAACGATTATGTCAGACATTGTCATTTCAATTACACCCGTCCATTTGCTGCTGTGCTTAGTAAAATGTTCACACCATACCTAAGTGCTTCCGGCATTTCGTTGCTCATGCGGAACTGCTTCATCATTTGAATAAAGTTATTGAAGGACACTTTGTCGTTGTAGAAAACTAGGACGTCTTCACCGGCGTTCACCATCTAAGGATACAATAAAAATAAATGACATTTATTTTGTAAGTAGGTTAAACATAATTCCTTTACACGTCAAATATGTCTAGTCATTTAAAGTAAAGCCGGTGTTTCCTAGCCGACTACCCTGAAAAGAAACACCGAAACAAACTCAGAGGTCAAAGTCTCTTTTGAAATCCATACAATCCGTACTGGTAAAATAAAAATGTATTAAGAAAACGAGATATCTGGTCTTTTAAAAGGCATCGTATTCAATTGTGGTTACAATTGGTAGGTTAAACTGTATCATAACTATGCAGTTACGAGCCATCGGTATTTTTAAGGAAAGTTCCCATAAAAATATCAATAGCATATTATGCATATCATAGCACATTTATGTTCTATCGAAACTATTGAATAGAGATGTATTGCCACTGTGTAAAAAAAAAACTGGAACTTCGTCTCTTCGTCTCGTCGCTATCTGTTATATAGAAAAATATCCCTTGTCGATTTATGACATTCAAGTTGGTATGTATAGGCCAAAGACTTGGTGATAGCTGCAGGAATCCACTGGATATTTGTTTAGCAAAGAACGTCTTCTAAAATTGATGACCAGAACCCATCTCTTGCATGAACAGGTCCTGGCTCCTCCGTATGTGATTTCAGCTTGCACTATCGTCTACGAAAAGAACTCTGGTCTCTGACTCCTGGACTACATACAATGGACTCTAGATATGATGAGGGGAACTCACCTCCTGCATGACCAGGTCCTGGCTTCTCCGTATGTAGGTGGTGTCAGCATGCACTATGGTCTGCAAGAAGTGCAGGTACTCTGGTCTCCGGCCCCTGGACTCGATGCAGTGCACGAAGTGGCCCACCACCTTCTCGTTACCCTCGTGGCTGCATAGTGCTGCGTTGTCTTTGAAGATTGAGCACACGGTTTGGGCTTCGCGGATCTGGGAATAAGTGATGATTAAATCTTACTACGAAAGTTTGGATGGCTGTTTGATACTCAATCACGCCAAAAGGCTGAATGAATGTGGATGAAATTTGGCGCAGGCATGGATGGATATAGTCCGGAATAGCACATTGGCCGCTTTTTATTCCAGGAGTACGTTCTCTTGGGATAAATTTCGACGTCCACGCGGGCAAGCCTCTGTCAGAAGTAAGTACACACTATTGACATAATAGGTTGTACTAATTCTATCAACATAAACAATAATCTATCGTATTTCTATTCTATTCTATTTTTTATAAATGGCAATCAAAGCCGATGTCGACTATTCTGCCAATGTCCAAAGTAGGTTGGAGAAGCAAGTGTGCAATATTTTCCTGGTTAGAGGAGAACGACGGTTGCTGCGAAAAATAATTATGTTCTTCTATCTATACAGTTGAATACTTGTTGTGTTAGTAATGGACTGAAACAAACAAAGAATAAAAATACATAAATATTGTTATAATTGTTAAAACATGAAATATTCTTAAAATTATTACGTGCCACATCGATATAGAAATTGATTTGGGAGGGTTTATAATTTTATGTTGTTGTGGCGGATGAAAGCCATCAGCGCCACAAACAGGTCAGGGGAGGAAAATGTTAAAAGAGAGGGAAAGTTAATTGGGAGAGGGATCTTAAATTTAGGGAGGCGACTATATAAATCAAAGGGAGGGACGTTGTTTGTACATTCAAAAAAGATGTGGTCTAAAGTACCCTCTGCCAGTCCGCACTCACAAAGTGAGGAATCGCGTACACGAATTTTGTGGAGAAAAACGGGAGTACAGCAAAGACCTAAACGGATTCTGCAGAGAACAGATACAACAGTTTTGGAGACCTTTTTGAAACCAAAAAACCAAGGTTTGGGATTAATAGACGGCTGGACAGCATAGAAAAACCTGCCTCTCTTCTTGCCAGTCTCATTCCACTGTTCCTGCCAGGAAGACAGGAGGCCCAGTTTTGGGAGAGACAGCAGGTCGTAACTCTGATGAGTATTGTGAGAGAGATCAGCCGTTACAGATGTGCACGCATCTTTAGCCAGGGCATCCGCACATTCGTTACCCTTGATTCCGCAATGACTCGGTATCCAAACTAACTGGACATCCCTTCGACCATTGGCACACGACAGCAAGGATTTTTTAATTTTTAAAATAAGTGGACTGAGCGTTTTGCTTTTAAATGGATTTTGAGCCAACGCCTGCAAACAGCTAAGGGAATCGGTAAAAATAACCGCCCTCTCAATGTTGGTATGCGACTCGATAAACTGGCAAGCTTCTAATACAGCCACACACTCGCCAGTGAACACAGATGACTGTTTTGGGCATTTAAACTGTAAGACAATTCTAGAGCTTTGGTAGTAAACCGCGGCTCCAGTGTTGTTCTCGTTATTTAATTTCGAAGCGTCAGTGAAGAATAGTTGGAAACCATTCCATCGCTCCCCCACCACCGCATTGAAGGTCGAGTTCGCAGCAGGGGATTTTTTGGATATACCAATATTATAAAAGATTTTTGGAGAGAAGCAGATAACTTCGTAAGAGAAGTTATAAAGAGAAAGTTTAGGACACTGGTAAATCGGGCACTCTAAATTTTGGGACTGTCGAAATGCTTTTAAAATTAATGGGATTTCTTTATTACTCCAATAGTTTGAGCTTCTACATAAGTTATCAAATTCCGTTAGTCTTGCAATGAGGGGATGGGATGATCTGGAGATTAACCTGAATAAAAAACGGGAGGCCAGATATTGCCGCCTTAGGGCCAGAGGAGGATCAGCACACTCGACCTGCAATGCGTTAATGGGAGAGGACTTCATGCAGCCAGAGACGATACGAAGACACTTGGCCTGAACCCTGTCTAGCCCCGCCAAAGCACCCTTGTTACAAGGAATCAGGTGATATGTTCCATAGTCTAAAACGCTGCGCACTAAAGCGTTATAAACTAACTTCATGGTGTAGGGGTGAGCTCCCCACCAAACACCCGCAAGAACTTTTAAAATGGAGATGACCCTTTCACATTTTTGAATTAGGTAATTTATGTGTGGTTTACCTGTTAATTTAGAATCCAAGTAAACACCTAAAAATTTTACTTTATTTACTATAGGGATGTTATGGCCTAAAATGCTCACTGAAACCTGAGGAGATCGCCTTTTTCGAGTGAAAATTACTGCCGAACTTTTGGGGGCGGAAAGTGACAGGCCATGGCTTAAAAGCCACTGGTTCAGAGAATCCAGAGACAGGCATAGAGAAGCGGCAGCGTTAGTAATGGAGGATTCTGTCACATACAAAACTATGTCATCGGCATATTGCAAAATCTGACAATTATTGTTAAGACAGGACCCAATATCAGCCGTATATAGATTGTATAGCAGCGGACTGAGGACAAATCCTTGAGGTAGACCCTTCCACGCCCGCCGCACGTCAAACTCCTCCCCCTGTACTCTCAGAACCAGTGACCGGGACATGAGGAGACTACATATGCATTGAACCATCTTAGCCGGAAGACTCAGCTGTTGCAATTTTTGCCTGAGAACGGGAAGAAGAACATTGTCATATGCAGAGGCGATGTCAAGGAAAGCAGCTACAACGGACTGGTTCTTGGAAAAGGCCAGGCGAATGTCCGTTGTCAGGATTCCGACACTGTCCATCGTGCTAAGCCCCTTCCTAAAACCAAATTGGGAATTCGGCAGTAAGTTTCTCGATTCGACTATCCACTCTAGACGATTTTTTATTAAGTGCTCCAGTAGTTTGGCTAGGACTGAAGACAGGGCAATAGGCCTAAGGCCATTCGGATCGTCAGGAGCCTTGCCTGGTTTCACCAAAGGGATAATAATTTGAACTTTCCACTGATCTGGTACCCAGCCGTGACTGTAACAAAAGTTTAAGATATTTAAAAAGTACATTTTTGCCTTTTCACCTGCATGACAGATGAAGGAATATGGGATGCCATCAATGCCAGGAGCAGAGTCCCTGACCTGACTAAGAACCACATTCAATTCATGCAAGGAAAATGGTTCATCAAAAGGATCATTAGCAGAACTAGGAAGGGGGAAATTTTCACATTCAGAAGGAAGAGGAACATAAGGGGATGCAATTTTGTCGAAAAAATGTTCAGCTGTTTCCCTAGCAATAGGTGAAGCGATTGAGGGGGAACAACCACGTCTAAATCTATTAATATTTTTCCAGACGGCTGAGATTGGAGTGGAAGGAGATAAGGACGTGCAGTATTTCACCCAACCCGCACGCTTCTTCTTGCGTAAAAGACGTTTGGATCTGGCGTTACACTCTAGAAATGCCAAGAGGTTTTCTTCGTTCATGGCTTCATTAAAACGTTTCTCAGCCTCATCCCTTGTCCTAATAACAGATGTGCATTCTGGATCCCACCATGGGGGTGAAGGAATTTTATTTTGAGCACTATTTTTAAGTGGGAAACTGGAATCTGCACAAGATGTAACGGCCGAAACAAAGCTCTCACAGCAGAGCTTGGCATGGAGGTGATCAATTGCATCTGGTAAATTTGAATTTAAATTTGGAAGATTGTCAATTTTGTCCTCCAATAATGATACATATTTCGTCCAGTCTGGTTTGGACAGGTTATATTTCAAAAGTGGAGGAGAGGTTTTTTCTAAATAAGTCTTGTTAGCCAAAGATATAACTATAGGGTAATGGTCACTACCATGCGAAAGCGCCGTACATTCCCAGTGAGCTGATGCTGCTAGGTCCACCGAACAGAATGTAAGGTCCACACAACTTTTCTGCTGACCGGGAGGGGATCTTCGGGTTGGACTGCCATTATTTAAAATGCAAAGATTAAGGTCGTCCAAAATCTCCACCAGAGTCAGTCCAAAGGCATCACAGCGTTCTGATCCCCACCTGTAGTGATGACAGTTAAAGTCACCCATGACTAGTAAAGGGCCCTGGATGTTAGACAAAATATTTTTTAAAATAACAAAAAAATCAACATGCGGATGAGCGATATAAACAGAAAACACTGTGATGCCCTCGAACCTTCCCGCTGTAATGCTCAAATTGCCCTCAAGAGGGGGCAAGGATATGGGGGAAAATGGGACACGATTATTGATGAATAGAGCCGACCCTCCATACCCATCGGCTCTATCGCATCTGAGTATATTGTACAGTGGCATGCGGAAGCTGAGATTTGGAGTGAGCCAAGTCTCAGCTATAGAACAAGCCAATGGCTTGTATTTATTTAGGAGGAATATGAGGTCGTGCTTTTTATGCCACACGCTCCTCACATTCCACTGAAGGAACACCTGGCGGGACGCCATTTTTAAAATTTAATAAGATTGATATAAGTTGGTCGGCAACGTTGGACGGTGATTTTGGAGAATTAGAAGAAGAAGAAATTATAATTGGAATAAGCTTTATGAATAGATCAATAACAGATAAATTATTGTTTGAATCACTATTTGTAGAATAATTGTTATTTACTAGGGCACAGCCATTAGGCTGTGAAGATTGGGGAACATTAACTATTTGATGGTGAGCAACTTTGTCATATGATGGTGAAAGTGGAGCATGAGTCTTAGGCTTGAGAGTAACCGTTTTTTTGTAAGAGACAGGAGTCCTAGTGACGTTGGCATAATTGCTTGAAGTCACAGGAACGATTTTGCTTGCATCAACATATGACATACATTTTTCAGCCATAATTGTCTTGATGGCCTTCTGCCTACCATGCTCAGGGCATGACCTGCTATTAGCAAAGTGATTCCCCGAACAAAGTACACAAAACGCCTCACTCTCAGAGATGTTGCAACCATCACCGGGGTGATCGTGGCCACATCTGCTGCAGCGTGGTCGTGACCTACATACATTGGCAATATGCCCAAACCTGCAACACTTACGACATTGGACTGTAGGAAAGATATACTGTTCCACAGGAAGAGATGTGTAGCAACAGAAGATCCTTTTAGGTAAAACTTGGCCGTCAAAAGTAATTGCACATGTTTCAGTAGGTTTCCATTCTGTCCTATCTTCTCTCTGCACCTTCCTGTTGAGCCTACGTACTTTTAAAATTTTGCCGCAGCCTGTAGGAACCGTCAAATAATTTAAGGCTTCTTCTTCAGTGATATCACAAGGAACACCGGTTACGACACCCATCCTTGTGATATTGTAAGTAGGGATTGATGCTGTGTATCCATGTTTTGACAGCAGACTGTTCACTAAAAAGGAGTTGGCATCCTGAGGGGATGCGAACTCGACGGAAACTCGATTTCTTCCTACTTTCTTAACACCATCACGTATCACGTTTGCTACGTTGTTGAGCCACAGAAATTTGCCAAAATTGACAGGATGTAGTGTGGTGCCAGCGTTAACTTGAGTTTCAATGCGTGAAACGTGAACTAAATAAGGAGCCTTGTCCAAAACCGAGTACTTGATACGGCCTATTTGGCTTTTAGGCTGTTTGCTAGGAGGTGATGGAACAGTGGTTTCTTCGTGGCCGGGTCGTTTGCGCGTATTTAGTGGGATTTGTGTAACATCCATTTCTGAAATACTACAAACAACGTCAGCAAACTGCGATAATGGGTTCGGGGTCGGAGGAAAAGGAGTCAGGGAAGCTGGGATATCTGGGGGGTCAGGATCGGGTGGTTTATTTTTGTCCATTTTAGATGGAAAAAAGTACAAATACGACAAACACTATACAAACCTGATTACGGACACAAGGACAACACACTTAATATATAACAAGATCCAAAAGTAACAATATTAACACCGAAAAACTAAAAAATCACGAGACACACGTGCTACCCAAAACACTCTCGTGACAGCTCTCAATCTATCGTATTTAACCAGGGTTGTTGCGGATGCAGAATTTTGTTCATCCGCAGATGAGTATGCAGATTTAATCATTTTTAGCTATGCTTTTTCTGGAGCGCGGAGAATAAAAAGTGTATTTTATTCTTTAACTTACTTAAAATCATACATTGAACGCAAAATTGGAACAAGTTTTCATGTTTTAGTTTTTGAATTTCAATAAAAATTACGTAGATCAAGTGAATAGGTTGTGGAGTTCTGGTAGGCAGCCACATAAAATACGGAGTATTAAGCTGAATCTGGTTTTGCGGGGGGCCGAACCCACTATAGTTGGGAAAAGACAGGCAGATGATAAAACAGAATAAACATATTTTCATATACATATATGTTCCGCCTTGCTATTGGTCAGTTATCGAACGAAAGTAGCAAATGGCAATCATGCGCACGACATGCGCCGCTCTGGTCCCGCCCATTTTCTTTTCGAATCATGACATCCGTATATGCAAAACATTCGCATTCACTTATGCAGATGCCTAAATCAATGCGGATGCAGACGCGAATATTCGCAATAACCTTGTTGCAAAAATAAGCTATACTATAAGCAGTTTTTTTTATCGGTTTGCATACTTACTCCAGCGTTGAGGAACAGGTCCAGATGTTTATGCAGAATGGCCTGGTTCTGTTGGTTGCCGTGGCAAAAGTGCTGCAGGAACTCATGCGCTAGGGCCAGCAGTTCGTCCATGGCCATATCATCTTCATCGTGAGGGACCTGGGTTAAGTAGAAAGGAAGATACATGAGATGTTAGTTTTTATGATAGAGTTAAAAAAGTGTGAGAGGAGTTTTTAAGTGCTGGTCTGGTTAACAGGTAATTTAAAGGAGAATGTGTTTATACTTTAGTTTTTATTTTCTGTTTTTGTTAACAGAAATCTGTAGTACTTCCTTAGATTCTGTTACACGGTGTAAAATGTTTTGACCAGAATCACAGAACGATTTGTATTAAATAGAACTGGCTGGTTTACAATCAATAAAATGGGTGACCAGTTTCAGTAAAGCTGTAATGTCAGATAGATTTCCAAAAAATATTGGACACGTATTTTTTTTTCACGTAAACAAAAAACGAAGACGATACAGTGCGTCGAAAACTCGTGTGATGTCACATCGTGTTGCGATTTTTGCCACGACTTGACGTCACAAGCCCCCACTCATGATCTATGAAGCTTTTATCTTCTTAATTTTTTATAGATTTCATAGCAAAAAATACGTGTGCAATATTTTTCGATAATCTAACTGACGGACTAAATAGAATCATAATTTTATTCCTCAGGAAACATCCCTATTGCCAGTTGAGTGATACGGGCCTAAGAAATGATGACATTATTTAAAGACTTGAGCCAAATATATAGATGGAAGGATTTAGCCAATATTGGTCCAGATCCGGTGGTCGTATCTTGCAGCATGCACGCATTCAGATAGCTTAAGCACTCACTCTTGGCCGCCAGGACGATGTCTGGACATTGAGAGGCATGAATATATGAGAGACTTATTGAATATTCTTAACAAAACAGTAAAAAGCCACACTCGGTATATTTTTGTCACTTAATCATCTATTTATTTTAACGTTACGTAGGTACCTACGTTATGTTAACGTTATGGAGGTCGTGGTTAAATAATAACAGCAGCGGTGGTCGTATCTTGCAGCATGCACGCATTCAGATAGCTTAAGCACTCACTCTTGGCCGCCAGGACGATGTCTGGACATTGAGAGGCATGAATATATGAGAGACTTATTGAATATTCTTAACAAAACAGTAAAAAGCCACACTCGGTATATTTTTGTCACTTAATCATCTATTTATTTTAACGTTACGTAGGTACCTACGTTATGTTAACGTTATGGAGGTCGTGGTTAAATAATAACAGCCGCGCTGGTCGATCTTCAAGGTTAAGCAACACTTGCCGAGGTCGGTCTGTGGATGGGTGACGATCTTAACATACTGAGTATCCTCCGTGCCTCCGAAAGCTGTCATTTGTAGATCTTTGGCAGATGTTACGGATTGTCAGTTTCCCAACTATATTGGGGTCGGCTTCCAGACAACCCGGATTCAGCTGAATACCAGTATTTTACGTGGAGCGGCTGCCTGCCAGACCACCACAACCCATTAACTGAGGAACACGGTACTTCTTTTCTTGGCAAGACTGGTATCTGATTTTCTGGCTTCTGACAATCCGTAACGACTGCCAAAGATCTCAAAATGACAGCCGGGACCAACGGCTTAACGTGCTTTCCGAGGCACGCAGAAGTCTCGTTATGTTAAGATGGTCACCCATCCACAGACCAACCTCGTCAAGCGTTGCTTAACCTCGAAGATCGACCCGTGTGGCTGTTATAATTTAGCCACGAGCTCCTCCTTTTATTGTTAAGGTTGATAGAAGTTTCATCTCCAAACAAACATACCTGCAGTAAGTCCAGCACGATGTTGTGCACGCCGATGTTCCGTAGTAACCGCTGCTCGTGCCTGCGCGGGCGCCCACTCTCACCAGAGCCGCTGTTACCGTGCGTGCAGTATTTTATCATGCGCTGGAGTATCTGTGAAGTGAACAGTCTTTGTGATTTGTTTGCAACTTTATGAGAAGACTAGCTTCTGTCCGCGACTTCGTCCCCGTGGAATCCCCGATTTTAAAACATTCTGCGCTGCTCCGCTCCTATTGGCTTAAGCGTGATGATATATAGCCTAAAGCCTTCCTCGATAAATGGTCTATTCAACCCAAAAAGAATTTTTCAATTCGAACCAGTAGTTCCTGAGATTAGCGCGTTCAAACAAACAAACTCTCCAGCTTTATAATATTAGTATAGATGTGCTAAGTCATGAGCAACTTAAATAAACTTAACTATTGTATCTTACTGGAACGTTTCTCTATACTTTACTGAACTTACAAACCGAAGACACGTTTGGCGTAGTGAGCGATTGGCTGCTGAGCTACGTGTCTTGGGTTCGATTCCCACACTGAACAAACATTTGTATGGCCTTCAGATAGTTGTTCCGGGTCTGGCTGTCTATATGTGAGATTGTATGTTTGTAAACGCACCCACGACACAGGAGAAATTCCTAGTGTGGGGCAATGATTAAAAAAAACCTTCATAACAAGTTCGTTTCGGAGTCAACTACTACAACCCGTACACTGCCAAAGTGGCGGCAACAGGATTTCAGCGGTCTCGTACAAGTTTTTGTTAACTTATTTTTCAAACTAGGAATTAATTGAAGCTTCATTTGTCTTTATACGAGTACGTTGTATAACTATAGACTTTAGACAGATGTTTAAAACAAGCGAGCGAGCCTTACAGTAGTCGCATATGTTGTGTAACATCTTACATCTCACCTTGGAAATAAACAACATTAATACTAAAGTACATATAATATCCTGAAAAAAATATATTGAGGTATTACTTGAACTGATTTTTCATAACGAAGAATAATTCGAAATGAAAAATCTATTATACACTTGGAGTAATGCGATTGTTTTGAAAGTATTTTTTGATTTTTTATTTCAGACAAAGCGCGCGCGCTCATTGGTCAAATCAAATAGCGCGCGCTTATCCGGCTTCCTGTTACACACTTATGTACGTCCCATTTCAAGAAATCACTCCCACAGATTGCAGGAATCCAAGAGGAACGACGTTAAACATTGAAAAAATAAATACATATATATTTATCTGCTGCTATAAAACAGCATTGTAAAAAATACCTCGTATTATTTTGTCAATGAGAATGCGTGTAGGTACTTAAACATTACTTTCCCAAATAATGAATCCAAACAATGACAAGTAACTTACCTCTTTAATCTTTTTATATTCGTTGTGGTCGTGCTTGGCTGTTCTGGAAGTATCCAGAACATTGTCTAAAGACGCATTGCGTTCCAGCACTGCGCCGCCTGGACCCACTGTGCCTGTTAGACCTGAACAATACAGTCGAGTTACAAGTTTGAATCTTAATTTGTTCTACATACAGTCGTTTATTATTCACTAGCGACCCGCCCGGCTTCGCACGGGATCAATGTTGATATTAAATCTCTGCTATATTATGCATGTAGTATATATAAACCTTCCTCTTGAATCACTCTATGTATTAAAAAACCGCATCAAAATCCGTTGCGTAGTTTTAAAGATCTAAGCATACATAGGGACAGACAGCGGGAAGCGACTTTGTTTTATACTATGTGGTGAAGATGAAATTCTATAGGAGAATTACAAAATGTATCGAAGTTCCTTTCGTAGTATGTATATAACTAATGAATTGAAGGAATGAAAAAAAAATTTCTTAATTAATATTTTTTTCGAGTTGTGAAAATAAACATTTTATTGCACATAATTCAATGAATTAATAAGTAATTAAAACTAATTATAAACTTCATCAGTACATTTTCCATCTGTACATCCAATTGTAGTAATAATTGGTTTCGCGCGCCTATGACTGGTTACAGCCAATAGCACACGCGCTATGGATAACCGTCTACACCAAAGCGAGTCGTGACGAATAATTATTCGTCACGACTCGCTTTGGTGATTCTTACAGTTTTTTTCGCCTAGTGGGGTCCGCCAAGTCTTTACCGTCCGTACGGAACTTCGTTCCAAAAAATAAAATAAAATACTTTATTGCCACATCCTATCCTGCTGACGACGAAATATATATCGTAGAACTATGTCAGTAGCTACGGTTGTCTATCAGGGTTTCCCCTGAATTCAATCTGACTAGGCATTTATTACGACGACACAGTTGGCGCAGTGGTTGAGTTCGGCTGCTGCGCTACGTGTCGCGGGTTCGATCCCCGCACGGAACAAATGTTTGTATGGCTTACAGATAATTGTTCCGGGTCTGGGTGTCTTGTGTATGTGAGTTTTCATGTTAGTGAATGCACCCATGATACAAGAGTAAATCCTAGTGAGGGGCAACGTCTTTCATTTAAAAAAAAAATATAATCAGTTTCACTTATGTGATATACCTACTTAGTCACTGACATGAAACTCACTTGGATAGTTCTTCTACTAGTCTTACTGAATGGTTCATCTTTTTACGAAGAGAATTCTAATACAAGGAATTTAATAAAGACATATATCTCATAAATAACTTACTTATATGCTCATCAATGAGCACAGCGCGTCCTTTATTGAAGACCCAGAGCTCGGATTTCTCGACGCTTTGTCGTAACAGGTCCAGATCGGCCTTGATCTGCTTGTAGGATTCGACGTCTGCATCCGATACTAGGAGTTGGACCTGGAGGTGGAAATTTGTTTGATGTTCCTAATGTTTGAGTTATACATTTACTCCCTAAATCTAAATTTCAATACCTAGTTGTGTGACGTTTTAAGTCGAAAGAATTAAGTTCAGCTTCGGAGGTCTGCGCTATCTTTATTTTATTTTTTAACCCCCGACGGAAAAAGAGGGGTGTTTAACCCCTCGCGAACGGATGAAGCGATTTCAATTTAGTTTTTTTTTTGTACGAAAAGTGAGTTAAGAATTGTACTTCTAAGGCGTTCATCGCGCGAATTCGATATCTCATATTGTCATTGTATGACATTACAAACATGCGTCCTTCGGGTTTGCCGCGATGGTCGCTTTTGTGAATAGGACGGCGCCTAACATGTTACATAGCTCATTAAAATCCTACTATTGTATTGTGTATTTGTTATGTATTTATTTTATATATAATTAGTACACCTAAGACTACCTACAGAACTGTATTTCCTTTTCTCTGTAAAATCCATCCAAACGTTTTCTTGAAAAGATTGCTTTTAGCGATAAGGCCACCTATTGTGTCACCCTATGTAATGTTTTCATCATCTATATTTTCTGTAACTTATATGGTGTACATAATAAAGAAGATTATTCTATTCTATTCTACAGTTAAAACAAGCGAAAGAAACAACAAACCTGCTTAAAAGCAGCCAACACCTCCTGCCTCTGGCTGAAATGCCTGAACAGCAGCGCGAGCGCGCCCGACACGAGCGCGGCGGAGGCGCCCTGCGAGCACAGCTGCAGCAGCACGCGCAGCACCATGCGCCCGCCGCACTCGTCCAGGTCCAGCCCGTCCCTACGCACGGGGGCTTGCTACACTCGAGGTAGTGGGGTTTTTGAAGGTAGATTCCGGTCACGAAACACGAAGGGCTGTGCATACTGATTCTTTTGCGCGTATATTAGCTGTTTACTGTTCTTTGTTTTTGTGTGTGAGCGAGATGGCAATATTTTATAATAATGAAAAAAAGACTGTTATACAGTATGTTAGGTTTAAAGATTCTTTATTCTCATAAGAACATGATACAGTTCATGTTCGAATGGATATCGTTATGTACTTCCGAATGGTAATATTTTTTTATCATATATGGATGCTCTGGCTCTGGGAACGGCGACTGTTAGTTAACATACTGTATAAGTATATTTTTTACCAATTTTAAAAAAGGTTTGTTTTGAAAATGTAACTGACGGACTAAATAGAATTGAGAATTATTCAGGAACATACCCTGTTATAGTGAACAGAACAAGTAATGATCGTTCAGTATGAAGTTTTTCGTGTTTCGTGACCGTGTTGTAGGTAAAGCGGAGGCTTAAAGCAAGACTTGACTGACACCGCTGAATTGGACGCAAAGTATAAACATAGTATATAAGATTAAGTATACAATGTATTACAGAATAAACGCAATACCTGTTACGGATTCATTGTACTCAATATTATGAATAATTTTCACTACAGGACCAAAACTGAAATGGCGAAAAAAAAATCGACTGCAGAACTTGACAAAATGTACTGAACAGCACTTTTTTTGTGATTTCGGATTTGGTCTTATAATAAAGTTGTTTATAATAATGAGTACAATGACCCCTTAAGAGGTACCCATTGGGTTCATTCTGTTACACGTTGAATGTATATAGAGAAATTTGGACAAGGTTGTAATCACGGGTTCAAATACATTCTGAAAGTTTATGAAAAAAAAAACAAAAAAAAATATTTACCGGACAAGGACGGATGCTTAGACATGATTCAATCTTATTAAAATAATCGGATAATACGAAAAACAAAAATATGTAGCAAATGGTTGTCACGTTAATATTAATATTTAAGAGAAATATCCCGGAACTATACGTAAATGTACTGTTTTTAATTTTAATTTTCGGAGTATTTAATTAGTAAAATAATAAAATCCACAACCCAAAATTAATAATACATTAGTAACTGGTAACATAAATAAATAAAAATCCAAAACCGGAAATTCACCAAAATCGTCACAAATTCAACTCCTGCGCACAAGCTATGGTACACTAACATAAGCCAGGGTAGTTGAAAATCCTTTAAACTCCATAAGCAATCTGGTTAGTAGCAATTCTCACATGCACCTTTAAATTCACAGAGCACAAAACCTTCCTAAAACTATGCATTTATTTGGAAAATGCAGACTAATACATACCATAAATTTAACATTGCAACTTTGGTGAAATATATTACTTATGCTTAGTGTGCATTCTTTGCTAAGAAATATGATCGATTTTGAATAACACAAAAACGATTCGTAACGCGAATAAATCTTAACTTTTCAAATATATTAAGTAGCATTGCAGGTCCTGAATGGTTGTTCGATGGAATAGGACATCAAAGATCTTTTTAAATTGGACAATTTAGCCTTAAGGACTGTAAGTAAGGAAAACACTTTATTTCTAAGTTTCATGTTGCAAGGAGTCACCACGGTCCTGGAACGCAAAGGGCATTAGAAGGAACACGGATGGGTGTTAGTCAATAAGAGTCTGACTACCTTCTGCTCCACCTAGAGCGGACGAAGTCATTTAATGATTTATCATCCATAAAAAAATGGTCCTAAATGGTTGCTCGATGGAAAAGTATATCAAAGATCTTTTTATATTGAACAATTTAGGGCGTCAAGGACTGTAAGTAAGGAAAACACTTTAATTCTAAGTTTCATGTTGCAAGGAGTCACCACGGTCCTGGAACGCAAAGGGCATTAGAAGGAACACGGATGGGTGTTAGTCAATAAGAGTCTGACTACCTTCTGCTCCACCTAGAGCGGACGAAGTCATTTAATGATTTATCATCCATAAAAAAATGGTCCTAAATGGTTGCTCGATGGAAAAGTATATCAAATATCTTTTTATATTGAACAATTTAGGGCGTCAAGGACTGTAAGTAAGAAAAACACTTTAATTCTAAGTTTCATGTTGCAAGGAGTCACCGCGGCCCTGCAACGCAAAGGGCATTAGGAAGTACACGGATGGGTTTTAGTCAGTGAGAATCTGACACTACCTTCCGCTCCGCCCAGAGCGGAAGAAGTCATTTAATGATTTCTCATCCAGAAAAAAAAAGGTCCTAAATGGTTGCTCGATGGAAAAGGACATCAAATATATTTGACATCAGACAATTTAGGGCCTCAAGGACTGTGTAAGTAAGGAAAATATTTTAATTCTAAGCTTCATATTGCAAAGAGTCACCGCGGCGCTGGAACGCAAAGGGCATTAGGAGGGACTCGAGTGGGTTTTAGCCAGTAAGATTCTGTCACTCCCTTCCGCTGCGCCCAGAGCAGATGAAGTCATTTGATGATTTCCCATCCATAAATCTGCTACATTAGGGCAAAGTATGTATTGGCAAACGTGAAATAATAATAATTTGTGTCGACACGAAATAAGGGCTAAGCTTCTTCTGGCTATTGTTTAGAAAACCTCACGGGCAAACGTGTTACAATTTCTATAGCTCTAAATAAAATAATACCACGTATAACCTAGTTTTCTATTCCTAAAAAACAGGTACACGACTAATTCTAAGGAAGGTACACAAAACTTCTAAAACAAGGGTTAAGGTTATATTAATGGTTAATATTTTCATTCTGTAAGTATTTTTCACAAGATCAGCATATGTCATGCAGGGTTATTATTTGGAGATTGTTGCAATACTCGATATTTTTCGTCCTTTGAACGTCCAAATTATAATAAAGTTACCTTGAATCCTCGTTAAGGTACTCATTTATAATGAATTAATACAGGACTGTAAATTTCTGAATAAACCTCACATGGTTATATTTGAAGACACAAAACTATTATAATATCGTTAATATTACTTGTTCGTAGTTATATTATGTTGTGATGAGGACAATACTGACATTAGAAAAAATAAAAGAAAAAAATATTTTTTTTTGTGGTGTGCAATCACCACCACTTCTGGAAAAGTACATTAAGCAATCTTAGTTCTTTAAATTTGATTTCGTATCCCCCCAAAACATATTTGGAAGATTACAGTCCCTATTATTTCATATATGGAATGAGTTTTGACCAACAGCGAACTGCGATAGTGTAAAACCATTCAAAGGACCAAAAAGTCAAGTGACAAAGCTAATTAGTAATTCCCCAACCGCATGCTGAGTTAATCATTCCATGCATATACTATATCATACTAACAAATCTACATTTTTTGGAAGACAGCTGTCAGGCACAGTCTGTATCGCTCTGAAAAACATTTCACATTAGTACCATCAAATGTCATTATTCCCAGAACTATTTAGAGAATAGTTTATAGACAATTAGAGTTTATGGTCATTACATATAGGTGTGTAGAAATGAAAGGAATGGGTGCTGTGTGTGTTAGTTTATCCATAATGATACCATAGGGAAAACATTAGTTCTTAATAATTACGATTATGAGTTTCGAGCAAAAACCTCATGAGATGTCAATAATTGACGTGTCTTAGATTTCTGAATTTAAAATTTGAAATTGTGTAAAACTTCACTTTAGCTTGGGCACCTGGAAAATTTTGGCGTAAAAGTAAGGTTGATGCGTTCTTCAGTCCAAATACTTCATTAAAAACCGGCCCTAGACATACAATAGACAGCAAACTTGCATTGGCTTTAACTTTACTGGCACTCCTTCAGACTGGATCACACATTTTTTTTTTGGACAGAACCACCACTTCATATAACTAGTGTTAACACAACGTTATCTCGTCGTCATCTGTGGTCGAACGAGGTGTCTAAAGTTGGCAACACTGCGGGGAACCAGCGCCGACTTCACATCTGTGCGGTCGCACGGCGCCAGCGCAGCGCATTATTTTAAATATGCCTCCTACAACCTTCATACTAGTTATTGCATTTGTTTCAAATACTTTCTAAAAAAGATTTTTCTATAAGCAAATGAATTGCAGCTATCATCTGTATTTAAGTGTTTTGTCTATATGTAATGACCATACAAGTTTAATGCCCCATCACCAGTCGACATGCGTTAGTCACTGATAGTGTTTACCAGTCAAAGATATTAAGATAGTAATTCTAAAAATGGCATAAAGTTTATTTGAAGATTTAATTGAGTTTCAATGAATCTGACAAAGGAAAGAGTTAATGTCAATTTCTTAACATAATCTGCAAAACCGTCTCAAGGCCATATAGTGTACTGTTTATGCAATCATTGTGCTGATGCCACACTATCTCGAACCACTCCAACTCCTGAAAGCCAGCATCATAAGTGGCGACCGCTAAAAACGCTGAGTCAACGAAGGTCGAAGAGTCTCGGTAAACGGTTCAACTGTCTTGGATCCCATAACGAACTTAATCAGAAAATAAAAATGGAGGCAAACATAATGCCAGTGAACGACCTCTTCCCACCGGCCCCCTTCCACCATCGGACATCTAGACGCACTGTAGGTTACCATCCCTACCTTGTTGCTATTCCACCTATACGCACCGAGCTTTTCCAATAATATTTTGGCCACAAAGGGCAGAGAGTTCCACTCCTTTGCTGTGCGCATTAGTACAGCAAAGGAGTGGAACTCTCTGCCTGTGTCTGTGTTTCCGAATGCATTCAACCCTAATCTCTTCAAAGTTAGAGTGAACAGGCTTCTTCTGGGTAAGCTCATTCCATCGTCGAATTTCATCTCTTTGTCACCTCTGACCTAGACTAGAGTCAAGGGCAAACCCATTTCAAATAAAAAAAATGCGAGGAAAAGATGGTAAGATGTAGTGTCATCCCTTTCCCACAAAAGGCAGTGAATGCGTTAACACTTCCCTATAAAGGCCTTGTGTTTTAGCGGAAGAGTCGAACGCGAGATGAAAAATAACATCTAGATTAATTGATACTCAATAATTCTTTACATTTAAAGACAGAAATAGATTTTATAGATACGCTAAAGTTTACAACAATGATCTGAGAAAAGATGTATTTTTTTACAGATTATACAATTTCTACAGCGATTCATGGAAATATTTATTTTACAGACATACAACAATTACATACTTGACTAGCTAGAAGTTTGAAGTGTAATGAAAATGGAAGAAAAAAGTTGTATTAATCAAAATGTTTTTAAAATTATTTAGGAAATCTAAAGACAATTTAATATGATATTAAACATTTACCAATTGTTGTTAAATACATATTTAAGACAACTAACTAACTATGTACCACATTAATAATATTTTTTTTAATAAAAGAAATTGAATAGTTTTATTTTATCGATCAACACTTGATAAATCAAACGAGAGCAGTCAAAACCAATGATAAAATTAGAAGCAGTGGACATCTATCCTGATATTGTTTTAATCAATATTTTACTGTGAAAATGTATTTTATTTTACTGTTATACCTGAAGACTGGAAAACGTGTGTGTATTTTGTATGCCTCAATTACGGGGTATAATTGAAAATATTATTTTATTGTCAGCAACACAATAGTTTGTTTCTTCCTTCATGGGAAAAGGCGTATGTGCGTATGCTATTGTATTTTGTATGCCACAACTAGGGAACATAGCTCAAGCTACGATATCATTGTTAACAACTTATAATTACACTATCGTTGCCACGTTTATTCAAATTATATAGTAATACATAAGTACATCCTACATGACATCTTGTTTGATTTACCAACTATTGCGACTCCAACCCGTACGTATCAGCCCCGCGCACTCACCGACAGCTGAAGATGCCCTCGGCCTGCAGACCGATGGCCTCCACGTCAGCTCTGCCGATGGTGTCCGCAGAACGCTCGCCAGCCTGCTCGAACTCCTTCTTGAAGATCGACAGCAGGCAGCTGATGCGGTAGTCCAGTCGCACGTCTAGGATGAACTGGGGAGGAGAAAGAATGATAATTATTTCAATAAAATTAAAAAGCTTCTGCCCGCGACTTCGTCCGCGTGAAATAGTTACTAACCCCCTGATTTTACAACATTCTTCATTGGTGCTCCGCTCCTATTGGCCTTATTGTGATGATATATAGCCTATAGCCTTCCTCGATAAATGGGTTATCTAACACTGAAATTTTTTTTTTAATTGGACCAGCAGGTTCCTGAGTTTAGCGCGTTTAAGCAAACAAACTCTTCAGCTTTATATATTAAGTATAGACTTAAAGTATAGCTTACATATACGTGATTAGGCAATTGTTGCAAGGCCGTATTCTGCCAGTTTTTTTTTTTAATAGATCAAAAAAACTACATTACAATGGGTGCTCGGGTCGTGAAGTAAAGTGTTTGTAGTCGGAAAAAAATATTCAAGTCAAAATTTGCATAAGTAAGAGTACTAGAGCTTCGTCTGTACAGACGCCACTGTACAAATTTTAGAAACTAGACCAATTGTTTTCGATAAATAATCGTCCTAATGGATTCAGAGCAAATTGACTGTGACGAACGGACAGTCAGACATACTCGTAAGTAATCCACACAAAATACTGTTTCTGAAAAACAATGAGTCTGCGCTTTTGCAGCGTTTTTTAATGCCAAAATAATTTCGCGAGAACTTTCATGGTCAATTTTTACCTGCAATATCTCAATAATTTTGAGCTTGGTGTCCATGACAAGAGGATGTTCCCTCGCCAGCAGTAGCGCAGATGGGCTGCGCTGTAGGCCTGCGCCCGGGCTGGTGGGGCCGGCGCTGGAAGTGCTGCCACCTGCCTGCAGAAACACGCAACGTTACTTATCATCGTCTTAGGGGATTACCGGTCACTATTTAAACAGCGGGCGTACCATGAGGTGTTAAAACGTGAGACTTCCGAGCGAGAAAGAGGGATAGAGTTATACACCCTATATAGCTCCATCCCTTTTTCTCGCTCGGAAGACTCACGTTTGAAAACGTCATGGTACGCCCGCTGGGGTCAAATGACAAAAGTTTTGTTTTAAGTCCTCCCGTTAGCTTATACACCATTGCGTTCATTTAAACGTACAACATCTTTCATTTCGATAAGTAACAAGTGCAGGTTCGACGACACGGTTGGCGTAGTGGTTGAGCGTTCGGTTGCTGCGCTACGTGTTGCGGGTTCGATCCCCGCACGAAACAATTGTTTGTATGGCCTACAGATAATTTTTCCGGGTCTGGGTGTCTTGTATACGTGAGTATTCATGTTTGTGAACGCACCCACAATACAGGCGCACATCCTAGTGTGGGGCAACGTTAAAAAAAATAGAAAAAGAACATTTGTAACGAAACATGTTCATATTCATTTGTTTTGCGTTCCACAATGTACAGAAAAGATCCATTGCTAGTCCGCTAGTAGTACTTTGGAAGTACAGCATCTGTTATTCGAAAAAAAGATGGTGATAAAATAATGCCTTATTTGAGGATACATACGTCGCTGACGTAACTTTGCGTCTTCGAGAGTTCTGAACTAAATTTACCATCGAGCGCTGTGTTTATTTGCTTTTAACTCGACAGCGTAGTTGTTGTACGGCCAGATATTTTTGATGTTGTTTGCTTGTTTAAGCCAGTTTTCAATTAACGACTATGCCCTTGGAATTTGCGTATAAAAAGTGTTAAAAAGACGGCATTTGCTGGGTATAAAAAGTGTTAAAAAGACGGCATTAGCTGGGCATAAAGTGTGAAAAAGACGACATTTGCTGGTTATAAAAAGTGTTAATAAGACGGATTTTGCTGGATATAAAAATTGTTCATAAGACTCACATTTCTAGCGACAGACCCCAATGTAATAGATGTCATCACAGCGCCCATGTCACCTATACTGCGTAATACACCTCCTTCAGCTGAAACATTTAAGTGACACTGTAAAACTCATATTAAAAATTAGGCTTCACAAAACTTATATAGCCAAAGAACTTGTGACTACTTCTAAAGGAAGAACAAGGTCTTGGGTTGGTTAACTCGTGTCGGGCAAAATATTAAAATTACCCAAACTTCAATCAATCTGCCTAGCCTCCGACTATGTTTGGGTCGGCTTCCTGTCTAATTGGATTCAGCTGAATACCAGTACTATACGGGGAAAGACTGGCTATCTGTCTTCCATAACCCTATTAACTAAGTAATACAATTCCCCTTGGTAAGACTGAATACCATAATTAAGCAATTTTTTCAGCAGTCCTTTTTTTCTGGATGGGAAATCATCAAATGACTTCTTCCGCTCTGGATATTGGAAGATATTGTCAGACTCTTCACTACATAGTATAAAACAAAGTCGCTTCCCGCTGTCTGTCCCTATGTATGCTTAGATCTTTAAAACTACGCTTTTTTTAATACATAGAGTGATTCAAGAGGAAGGTTTATATGTATACTACATGCATAATATAGCAGAGATTTAATATCAACATTGCACCCGTGCGAAGCCGGGGCGGGTCGCTAGTACTGAATAAAGCCCACCCGTGTTCCTCCTAATGCCCGTTGCGTTCCAGGGCCGCGGTGACTTTCGAGCAAATTTCACAACCTCCTCCACAACCCTAACAACTGGTTAATATGATTCCCTTTGGCAAGACTGGTGGACCCAATAAATTTACATAATTATGCGATATTTGAGTAGCAGCCTGTTATGATTTGTGCCCGGTAGATGGCAGTAGGCTCGCCTCTCTACATAGGTACACTTCTGCCTTCGGTGGTTCGTGTGCAGAGGCGTCAGTAATAAAACCAAAAGAATCTCAAGTTGAATACTGCGTGAGTGGACAGTTTTTATTGGACTAGGATAAGTATTTATTGCTGGAAAAAGTAGTTTATAAAAACATATACGCCAAAGTCAAAACATTTATTTCAATTAGACCATTATAAGGCACTTTTTAACGTCATCATTTACAGTTAAAATAATCGTGACTCTAGTGTCCATACGCAAAAGTAGATTCAAGAAAAAAAAAACAGTCACTCTTCTCAAATAAATGTTTTACAGTATTTGGGAGACAAAAAGAATATAATGTGAGGACGATGCACCAAGTATACTAGTTATAGAACCAAGTATTACCAGCAGCGTCCATTTTAGAATCAGCTTTCAGGTTTTAATTTAGAAAATAATACTCACGTTTCTCTCTTTTTATTTGCTCCTTTTCCTGAGCTGCTTGCAAAGTAGAATTAAAATTCAGTTTAAAAACTAAGACAATATTGTCACTCTCGATCCAAGTATCGCCAAAACTCATAATTTTACTTGATAACTTGTATCGCTACTCACATTCGACTTCACCAGAGAGTGCGTTCGTTTCGTTGAGTAGATCCATAGCGGTGACGCAGTCCAGAATGCTTAGTAAGGTCTTCGTTAGCCGGAGCAAGTCGCTGAAGCTGGTAGCGAGGATAAATATTTAGACATGAGAACGGGTTTAAAGAGATAGATAAGCATAATCAGCATTTTAATGTTCCCACTGCTAGGACACAGGCCTCCTCTCTAGGTACAGTTAGATAAAAACAATATAGTTTTGCGACAGAAATGGTTCGAAACAGGGAACAAAAGTGAAGAAGTGAATTCTATACAGACAAATAAAATTGACCACCCGTTACAACAATCATCCACGAAAATGTCTCGCATTTGTATAAAACAAAGCATACATAACATAACCAGCCTTTTAACGTTCCCACTGCTGGGACACAAGCCTTCTCTCTAGGAGAGGGAATGGGCCGTAATCCACCACGCGGGCCCAGTGCGGGTTGGTGAATGTGACAAATGTCTTTGAATTTTTGGTTCTAGGACATGTCGGTTTTTCCTCACGATGTTTTCCTTCATCGTTTTGAGAGCAGTGGTGGTGAAATGAATTACACAAAGTAATGCGCCTGGCTGGGTTTGAACCTGCGACCTACAATTCGTAAGACGGGGCCGTTACCACTCGGCCACCACTGCTCTAAGAGGTGGGTCTAGGATTCATATTATCTATCTCTTAGAGATAGATACCATGAATTTTATTAGAACCACTAAGCGATGGAAAGACTATGATCAATTTTGAGGAACGATTGCTTATCTCATGTTCAATGGGATATAAAAAACTCCTCGGAAAGACTGGTGTTGATGTTCTGGATACTGAGTAGTCGTAACAATTGCCAATGGTCTTCAAATGACAGCCGAGACTAAGGGCATAATATGCTTTTCGAAACTTGGAGGAGTCTCGGTTAATAATGGATGGATGGATGACCACCCATCCACAAACCGGCCTAGGCAAGAGTTGCTTAAACTTGAACCTTGTTATTAACTACCTACGGTTTAATAGTTACGAACCCCCGGATTTCGAAACATCCTTCATTGGCGCTCCTATTGATCTTAGCGTGATGCTATATAGCCTATAGCCTTCCTCGATAAATAGGCTATCTAGCACTAAAAGAATGTTTCAAATCGGACCGTATCAGTAGTTCCTGAGATTAGCGCCTTCAAATAAACAAACAAACAAACTCTTCAGCTTTATATATCAGTACTAGCTTCTGCCCGCGACTTCGTCCGCCTGGAATAGTTACTTTACCCCCGATTTTGAAACTCTCAGCCCGATCGGTTTAAAATTGACAAAATTTCATTCAAACTTTCATCCCCTATTTTATCCACTTGGGGGTAGAATTAACCAAATCCTCTCTTAGCGGATACCTACGTCATAACATCTACCTGCATGCCAAATTTCAGGCCGATCCGTTCAGTGGGTTGGTCTGTGCGTTGATAGATCACTATGTCAGTCAGGAAGTCACTTTTGAGTTATGTATAATACAGTGTGAAATTTTAATGGTTGTTTTCCCGAAGCGAAATGAGTTTGTATCGGTAATACAATCGATTTATATATATATAAAATATTAGACTCCGTAAATGGCAGATTAACAATTGTGATAAACAAAACTCGAAAGCGACTTGAACCAACAGTAGTGCATCGCGCGATATGTAGGTACGCGGCGGTACGTGCGTCTCATGTAGGTATCTACCTACTTTATGTCTAGTGCACTACTATTGATTCTCGCTCTTTCGAGTTTATGAACACTTTTTAATGATTTGAAAAAAAAAACCATTTATTTTTTTAGTTTAACTTTGTGTTTCGATAGAACTACTGATGGGTAATCGTCCTGCCGCGGGAAAACAACCATTAAGATTTCACACTGTATATTTAGATACATATGTTTGTCTTACCTATAAAACCCAAAATAGATGAGCTCCCTCGCCAGCTTCACGACCTCGAAGGTGAGCTTATTCTGGTCGTGGTCACTGAAGTACCAGGTCTTCGTGACCACGTTGCACAGGTAGTTCTCCACGAAGCGGATGGTGGACGCGAACTGTTCCTTTACCTTCTCGCGGTTCGCGTCTGGTCCGCCTTTTACGCATTGGTAGCTATGGAGAAAGAGATGATATGTTAGTCAAAACTGGAAAATAAAAACGATTTTAGTCAGATACTCTCGATTCAGAATCTTTTTTTATTGCTGGTCATTTTGGATTTTGTAACAAAGAAATAAAATCCAATCCAATCTATTAGTGTCGCGACACAGCTCTGTAATTGGTAAGTGCGTCTTTATATTGCACTCACTGTTACCGAGTACTGCCAAACGATAAGGTAACTTTGTCCAAGGTGGGGAGGGCCCGTTGCGACACATCTCGTTCGCTGCTTGTGCGACTCGCTGCAGTCTGTCTGTACTGATCCATTGCCAATTTAAAGTTTTTTTTTTTCAGAACGAAACCAAAGGTGCGCATGAGCAGACGGTAAGGGTGAGACACTCACTCGTGTATGTGTATCCGGTCGCACACCTCGGTCCACAGGCGCGCGTACTTGACGGGCGTGACGGGCTCCTGCGGGTCGCGGTCGGCGTGCAGGTGCAGCATGAGGCGGCACAAAGGTGCGCATGAGCAGACGGTAAGGGTGAGACACTCACTCGTGTATGTGTATCCAGTCGCACACCTCGGTCCACAGGCGCGCGTACTTGACGGGCGTGACGGGCTCCTGCGGGTCGCGGTCGGCGTGCAGGTGCAGCATGAGGCGGCACAAAGGTGCGCATGAGCAGACGGTAAGGGTGAGACACTCACTCGTGTATGTGTATCCAGTCGCACACCTCGGTCCACAGGCGCGCGTACTTGACGGGCGTGACGGGCTCCTGCGGGTCGCGGTCGGCGTGCAGGTGCAGCATGAGGCGGCACAAAGGTGCGCATGAGCAGACGGTAAGGGTGAGACACTCACTCGTGTATGTGTATCCGGTCGCACACCTCGGTCCACAGGCGCGCGTACTTGACGGGCGTGACGGGCTCCTGCGGGTCGCGGTCGGCGTGCAGGTGCAGCATGAGGCGGCACAAAGGTGCGCATGAGCAGACGGTAAGGGTGAGACACTCACTCGTGTATGTGTATCCGGTCGCACACCTCGGTCCACAGGCGCGCGTACTTGACGGGCGTGACGGGCTCCTGCGGGTCGCGGTCGGCGTGCAGGTGCAGCATGAGGCGGCACAAAGGTGCGCATGAGCAGACGGTAAGGGTGAGACACTCACTCGTGTATGTGTATCCGGTCGCACACCTCGGTCCACAGGCGCGCGTACTTGACGGGCGTGACGGGCTCCTGCGGGTCGCGGTCGGCGTGCAGGTGCAGCATGAGGCGGCACAAAGGTGCGCATGAGCAGACGGTAAGGGTGAGACACTCACTCGTGTATGTGTATCCGGTCGCACACCTCGGTCCACAGGCGCGCGTACTTGACGGGCGTGACGGGCTCCTGCGGGTCGCGGTCGGCGTGCAGGTGCAGCATGAGGCGGCACAAAGGTGCGCATGAGCAGACGGTAAGGGTGAGACACTCACTCGTGTATGTGTATCCGGTCGCACACCTCGGTCCACAGGCGCGCGTACTTGACGGGCGTGACGGGCTCCTGCGGGTCGCGGTCGGCGTGCAGGTGCAGCATGAGGCGGCACAAAGGTGCGCATGAGCAGACGGTAAGGGTGAGACACTCACTCGTGTATGTGTATCCGGTCGCACACCTCGGTCCACAGGCGCGCGTACTTGACGGGCGTGACGGGCTCCTGCGGGTCGCGGTCGGCGTGCAGGTGCAGCATGAGGCGGCACAAAGGTGCGCATGAGCAGACGGTAAGGGTGAGACACTCACTCGTGTATGTGTATCCGGTCGCACACCTCGGTCCACAGGCGCGCGTACTTGACGGGCGTGACGGGCTCCTGCGGGTCGCGGTCGGCGTGCAGGTGCAGCATGAGGCGGCACAAAGGTGCGCATGAGCAGACGGTAAGGGTGAGACACTCACTCGTGTATGTGTATCCGGTCGCACACCTCGGTCCACAGGCGCGCGTACTTGACGGGCGTGACGGGCTCCTGCGGGTCGCGGTCGGCGTGCAGGTGCAGCATGAGGCGGCACAAAGGTGCGCATGAGCAGACGGTAAGGGTGAGACACTCACTCGTGTATGTGTATCCGGTCGCACACCTCGGTCCACAGGCGCGCGTACTTGACGGGCGTGACGGGCTCCTGCGGGTCGCGGTCGGCGTGCAGGTGCAGCATGAGGCGGCACAAAGGTGCGCATGAGCAGACGGTAAGGGTGAGACACTCACTCGTGTATGTGTATCCGGTCGCACACCTCGGTCCACAGGCGCGCGTACTTGACGGGCGTGACGGGCTCCTGCGGGTCGCGGTCGGCGTGCAGGTGCAGCATGAGGCGGCAGAACGACGCGCGCACCTCGTACGACAGCGACGCGTTGGACATGCATCTGGGGAGACCACCTTATGGTTCATACTGTGTGACAGTGGTTGAAAGCAGGATGTACTACATAAATGCTCATTATCATCCTATGTTATCAGAAGTTAGTGACTAAACCATAGTATAAACAGGGGAAGTAGGTTATCTTCATACAAACGCACCGCGCGCGGCTTGTATGTGTGCGCCATAGTATCTATGCGTCGACGCACGCACACTTTAACAAGTCTCAACCCATTTCTCAGTGCGCCAGTCGGGGCTAACACTGCACGAGGTTCGCGGTCACCGCTAAATAAATAAAAAATGTCTGACAGTCGCAGGAGAACGTATTGCTGTGTGTTTGGGTGTCTCAATAATTCATCGATTCCAGAGTTATCTCTGTTCAGATTACCTAATGAACAGGAAAGGTAAGCTAGTCACTTATTCTAGCATATAATTTTTACTTGATGATGAGATACCTACTTACTTATTTTTATTAGTTTTCTATCACACAGAGAAAGTAGGTAGGTAGGCCTAATTTCTTACTAGAATATATTAGGTAGGTACTTTTGATCTATCAATTGATTTGCCGCTATTGCTTTGTTTACGTTTAGTTATGCCGATTTCTCAGTATTGTAGGTATAGTAACTAAGTAGGTAAGTACTTACAGTTGTAAAATTAAACCATTGTTGAACTTTATTGACTAATGATCACTGAATTAGTTATACAGAGATGTGTTAAAGTGACAACCCTAAGACAGTAGGCAATTATATCGCGAATTAGGCCGGAGATAACCTACTTCCCCTCTTATTTTACCTTATTTCTAGCGTTTGAGGTCGGTTCGCTGATGGGTGACCATCTAAACATACCGGCTGCTCTATAAATGTTAAATCCTGAAATCTAACACCAGTCTTGCCAAGAAGCATGGTTTTACCCAGTTAATGGGTTGTGGAAGTCTGGTAGGCAGTCGCTCCACGTAAAGTACAGCAGCCCTATTATGACGTCTTAAATCCATCATGATTTCTGTGTCAGAGAGAGACGGAGTTACACAAGACGAATAGCACTATCTCTTTCCCTCACACGAATCATGATAGCATTGGCACTTCGTAGTACGGCCACTGGTATGCCTACAGCCGAATCCAGTTTGAATGGAAGCCGACCCGAATAATGTTGGGAACAGGCTAGGCATGTAATAATAAGGGACAATGAATTTCATTTACGCAAATTTGGCAATGACAAGATGTTCTATTGAAAAACTAACTAGATATTTCTAAAAGTGGCCACCGCTTTCAAAGCGTTTCGTATTCTATAAAGACTTTCTAGGGATTGACATAAACATTGCGGTCTACCGCAATGTTTATGTCAATCCCTAGAAAGTAAGTCATTAGTCTATGCGCAATTGTTAATCTTTACTAATATATAAATCTTAAGAGTTTGTTTGTTTGAACGCGCTGATCTCAGGAACTACTGGCCCGTTTTGAAAAATTATTTCAGTGTTAGATAACTCATTTACCGAGGAAGGCTATATGCTATATATATATCATCATTCTAAGACCAACAGGAGCGGAGCACCAACGAAGTATGTTTCAAAATCAGGGGGTTAGTAACTATTCCACGCGGACGAAGTCGCGGGCAGAAGCTAGTTTCCTATAATCGTGATACCAAAAAAGATTACATACTTTTTTTAATGTTGTCCTAAAACTAGAGATCACCGAGGCTATGTGGTAGATAGCGGATTGCTCTTTCTTACAGAGAAAATATCGAATTGAAACTGTGGGAACATAAAGTTAGTCGAGGCAGGGCACTGATGGTCTACTCACTTCAGTATAAGGTGTATGTGCAGCTGAGGCGACAGCGTGTTGAGCGCGAGGTACTGCCTGTTGAGGCACATGTTAGAGAACAGGTCCAGCTGGTGGCGGTAGTAGTCCAGGATGGCGGCCGACTGGCACGCCGGCTCCCGCCGCGCCTCCGCCGCCAGCTCCGACAGCAGCCGCGAGCACTGCGCACACGGACACACCGACACTGAAGGGTTACCTCTGCTGACTTGTAGTCCATTTTAAATAAAGTCATTACCCATCCTTTCAGCTTTGCCGTAGTCGGGTAGAAAGAAAATGTGTTAATATTAAATAAAATAAAAAATAATAGAAAGATTAAATGTATTAAAAAAAAATTAAATACATAAAGTTGTATGTAAAGAATGATGAATAAACGAAACGAAAAAGTAAAAATTTATGTAATGTAAATATGTATTCATATTTAAAAATAAATACTAAATGTTTTAAATTTTAGAAGGCCATCAAATCTTATTTGTTGAACTGAAGATTTAAAAAACGTACTAATAGCTGAGAGACTTTTGAAAAATATTGTTTTACTTTAAAACAAAAATTGTACATTTTTTATACCTTTTTATTGTTCCATAACAGCATGACTTCCTCTTCTACAGTGTATTTACTATCGTCCGGGTCTAGTGTCTTGCTTTTTTCGTATTTTGTAGAAACCAATCTAAAATAACATAATAAGAATATTAGTAACACAAATAAGGTTTTAATCACAGGGTTGAAGCTATAACAGATCATAATTAAATAATTTTTATGCCTTAAAAATGAATATTCATTAAATTGCAATCATCATTTATCTACCTAGCCTTTTCCCAACTATATTGGGGTCGGCTTCCAGACATACCGGAATCAGCTGAATACCAGTAATGCAATATAATGATTTAATTTAATTAAATATGCTTTACTTGTTTAATATACTTAAACATTCTTTTAAACAATCAAAGTAGAGTATGCCAAATAAAAGTTGAGTTGTTTTGTAGAATTACAGTGTTCCATGCCAAAATTGGCTGAAAAGGTATACACACAGTTTCCACTCTCCACTTTAAAAACGAGTTAAAATAATTTGACGTAAAGCACATGAAAATACAAACGTAGCGAGGGGTCGGTTTTGTAGCTGAACCAATGATCATTGGATAGACGTGTTCTAGAACTAAACGTAAGGCTGGATGCCTTTAGGTCACATTATTGTGTCAGAGTATGTCGTGGCGCTGGATAGCCCAATCAAAGGAATCTTTCACATTATTGTGTCAGAGTGTGTCGTGGCGCTGGATAGCCCAATCAAAGGAATCTTACACATTATTGTGTCAGAGTGTGTCGTGGCGCTGGATAGCCCAATCAAAGGAATCTTTCACATTATTGTGTCAGAGTGTGTCGTGGCGCTGGATAGCCCAATCAAAGGAATCTTTCACATTATTGTGTCAGAGTGTGTCGTGGCGCTGGATAGCCCAATCAAAGGAATCTTTCACATTATTGTGTCAGAGTGTGTCGTGGCGCTGGATAGCCCAATCAAAGGAATCTTACACATTATTGTGTCAGAGTGTGTCGTGGCGCTGGATAGCCCAATCAAAGGAATCTTTCACATTATTGTGTCAGAGTGTGTCGTGGCGCTGGATAGCCCAATCAAAGGAATCTTTCACATTATTGTGTCAGAGTATGTCGTGGCGCTGGATAGCCCAATCAAAGGAATCTTTCACATTATTGTGTCAGAGTGTGTCGTGGCGCTGGATAGCCCAATCAAACAAATCGTTCACATGATTGTGTCAGAGTATGTTGTGGCGCTGGATAGCCCAATCAAACAAATCGTTCACATTATTGTGTCAGAGTATGTCGTGGCGCTGGATAGCCCAATCAAACGAATCTTTTACATTATTGTGTCAGAGTGTGTCGTGGCGCTGGATAGCCCAATCAAACGAATCTTTCACATTATTATGTCAGAGTGTGTCGTGGCGCTGGATAGCCCAGTCAAACGAATCTTTCACATTATTGTGTCAGAGTATGTCGTGGCGCTGGATAGCCTAATGAAACGAATCTTAACTAACTCACGTTCATCGCCATATCGTGGGTTCCTGCCGATCTAACACTTGTCTACGTTCACCAATTCGGGAATGGCGGCAACCTACTATAAATAATCCGAACACATTGATGTCTTCACATACTGACTAAATAAGTATCGTAGATTATTGTACCTACGAAACACTTTTTGACTCAATACATAGTCGAATTGTTTATAGTTCTGTTTTGTATTAATATTTTTATATTAGTGTAACTGTTATGATCATGAACGTAGAGCTTGCCCATTAGCGACGTTTTAAAATTAATGGTAACATGTGAACAGCGCTGTGGGC
The DNA here is from genome assembly GCA_905332915.2 of Hecatera dysodea. Taxonomy (NCBI): domain Eukaryota; kingdom Metazoa; phylum Arthropoda; class Insecta; order Lepidoptera; family Noctuidae; genus Hecatera; species Hecatera dysodea. Next base: position 11,398,399 of record HG995313.1, on the reverse strand, counting down.
TGCATTATTAATTAAGTTATTGTTTTTTCTAGTTGTAATATTATTTATAACGATAGAACACTGACAGCCCTAAACCCCTTGGATGAACTAAACGAAAGGAGATCCTTTCGTTCATTCCATCCAAAGCCTTCTGCAATCTCTTGCAGACAACCTTTACGCTTATTGGACACTTGTTTTTATAAATGTTTGTCTTGTTCTAATGAGGAGTACAGTAAAGTATACAATAATAGATAAAATAAATAAATACTAATACTATATTGTGTAGCTGTTTGTTATTCCTTTTTCAATTCGACTCGTATGTATATAATATTTTCATTAATTAAAATAATATCACAGCGAGTTCTGTTGCTTTCTGACGCAATTGCTTAGGAAGGTGACAGAGCAATGTTTTGTGCTGGCTTAAGATCTTTGCAGGGCTTAACCTAAACTTCAGCTACTCTTAAGTAGCTGAAGTTTATATGCCTATCTAGCTATAAGGGTGGCGATTGGAGACACTTTTGTTCAGCAGTGGACTACTATAATCTGATGATGATTATAATCTTACCTAGTTTCGATGAGTATGTCCGAGTTGTTGGCACACAGTACACTCTTGCAGATGAGCTCCTGCGTCACGGCAATAGCCTTCTTGTTGGAGATGCACAGGTCGCTCAGGTAGTCTAGGAAGCGAGATTGCCAGGTCTTCATGTTCTTGCGGACTAGACCTGGTTGGCGAAAGAAAACATAAGTTTCAGGAAAAAAAATGATAAAATATTCGACAGGAAGGTTCAGCATATTACCTATACATAAGTTATATTTTCTGATATATACAGAACAAAAAAACATCAAGTGTATTCGGATATTCCGAATGACTATTTTTAATATTGGCGGTGTGAGCTGAGAGCGGCACTGACCGACAAACGTCTCGATCTCGGAGGCGGTGATGTGCTTCTCCAAAAGCTTCCTGTTGTTGTGCAGCAGTGCTGTGATGGTGTCTTCTGCAAGGATGTCGTAGCCGATCTGCTTCTGCATGAAGCCGAAGTGTTTTGCTATGTATTCCTGCAATAAAACGAGGAGATAGTTATTAATATGAACTAATGCATGCAGTTAACAAGGGTTGATTTTGTAATTCAATGAAACACCCTAAATGTAATATAATAAAAATTATGTTTATATGGATTGGACAGGACTAATATGCAGGATGTATCAGAATAGTTGGGCCAGAGCCGCAACAAAGTGGGAGCCAGAGGACGGCCTTCGTCGCTGAGGAAGGCCTGAGAAACGCTGGCGTGACGACTTGGAAACGTTCATGACGGATTCTTCGGAGAGGACAACACACCGGGAAAAGCGGAAGGCTATGGGGGAGACCTTTGCCCAGCAGTGGGATAATACAGGTTGAAAAAAGGTGTGACAAATGTAGTGTACGAAATGAAGGTGTGTTCTCCAAATTCGTGCGCCCATGGAGATTACACACAGATATAGTATAACAAAGATTGCCGGAAAGAAATGATCGGAAGAGTCAGACTTTTAATCGACCGGTGGAAGGCTAAATAAAGAAAATGAAAACAATAGAAACTCTTTTGTCGTTTCTCTATTTAATGGCTTGTAACTTCACACTAATTAACACAATATACAGCAATAAACCAGTTGTTATGAATTAAATGAGCACATATCTCAATAGTTAGTATTCATAGTATTCTACACTCGCTTTAGGTGACGCCAGGCTAAACTACACCCCACTTGTGGGAGTGCCTGAAGTATACACACACCGGTGGCTTCAGTGCGAGTTTTTTAACGTTCTCGATCGCGTATAAATAATTTATTATTATTTATTTATGTTAATACGGTTTGTGGACCAATTACATTAACACATACAGTAAACATATCATAATCATAAAAAGACAACAAAAAGATAGAACAAAAATATTATAAACAAAACGCAAGATATAAATTCATGTGCTCTCACAAAAGTGAAGACAAGCGCACAAAACAGTTTTGAGATCATCTGCAAATAGGTCACAGTTCGGGTTGGCTTCCATGACGTTATTAAGCGCAGTCAGGGCGCGAGGAACAGGGGATGAGGCGCGGGCCACTGTTCGAGTTGTGGGCACGGCTAGTAGACGGTGTTTTCTACCACGGAGATAGTTGCTTGGAACGTAAAGGCGAATCAGTTCATTATGGAGATCAGGAGCATCTGTTATCCCACGACATATTTTAAGCATGATGTACAACTGATCATAGGCTCTCCTAGTTTGTAACATATGAAATCCTAGGGATCCTACGAGAAATTTTGTTGGATATAAAAATGGATAATATCCGTAACGGAATGGATGGAATAAATTTGTATTGAAACTGAATAAACTCCGTCTAGTGGCAATTGTGGAAAACTTTTTGTTTTTCATACAGTATGATATTAATGAATGTTTACGATAGCGACAGAGTACGTTAAAAACTCCTGGGAATTGAAACCAGGAGCCAGGCTCAGCAGTCGCACCTTGACCACGAGGCCAACGACGCAGTGGAGTAAGAGTACTCAATGAATGAAATGCCATCGAATCGAAAAGAAAGGTTTGTTATACGACTGTCACATTTAAATTTAGAACGCTCGACTTCTTTTCCGTCAGTTAAACGAAAGAGCGCTGGCGATTAGTTCCTACTAATCGCCTGCGCTCTTTCGTTTCCCAGCATCGACTTATTGCCCAGCACTAGACTGCAACTCAACAAAAAATCTAGTTCAACGGAAAGAACCCTATAAATTTTAATTTTCCTCGAGTGTCGAAAATGCGAAATATACGTTTTTTTGCGGCATAAACGGCCGTATATTTCCTTTAAGTTATCTTAAAAGTCTTTTTCACAGCTTCAAGGGATTATAGACTTGAGTAAATGGTTTTAATTTAAATTCGATACCTCCTCGCGTTCCAAATAAAAGAACTTGTCAAACAGACGGACGGACAACAAATGATCCTGTAAGGGATCAGATTTTTTTTTGGAGGTACGGAACTCTAAAAATACATTAATATCTAGTTTATAGTTAAATGGAGCTCTCGAGTTGTACCTGGTTCTTTCTGTAGTCTTGCTGGCTGAGTTTCAGGATGCGGTAGCAGAGGCGGAAGATGTACTTATAGGCGGCGTACCGAGGGTCGTACAACTCCTCGATCTTCAAGAACGCTTCCCCATCGGCGGTTTCTTGGAATGGACCCTGGAAATAAAATATTTTAAAATATTTAATTACAAAGAGAAGAATTCTAAACACTTCAACAATTCCTTTATTTTTAAGAGACAAATAAAAACTTATATTTATGGATTTCTTCTGTATCGTGAGTGCGTTTACAAACATACACACAAACACAAGCAATAACTATCTGTAGGTCATAGAAATATTTGTTCCGGGCGAGAATCTATGACACGCAGCACAGCAGCCAATCGCGTGTGCCGTCATGAGACTTGTGTCTTGTGTGTTGTATGTTTTCATTTTGAATATTATAAACATTTAAATACTAAAGGTTCTGGTTTGGTTTTATTTATTAACTAAGTCATATTAACACTTTTGGTGCCTAGAACTGAGCATATGGGTCGAGCAATAATTTGTTCTTGTGCCCTCAACTCATCCTTATATGTAGCGACAACTCCGATATGAGTAGTGGGCACACAAACAAATATTGGAAAGATATAGGAAAGAGTTAATACCTGTAATATCTTGAAGAGCTGCCTCAAGATGTACTGCTCTCGCAGCAGCTTCTGTCGGTCTCTGTTGGGGTTCTCCACCACCAGCTCTAGGGCTTCCGACTTGTTGGGCTCGTTCTCGAAGCCGGCTATGAAGTACACTATGTCCTGGAGGAGGCAGGTCAGTGCCCTGGATTGGGAGAAAAACAATTAAGTGACTGAAATACATCAGGATTACTGGATGAAGACTTCCACCAAGTTATTCTTTCAGCTACCATTTTTTTTTAGATGGGAAATCGTCAAATGACTTCTCCCGCTCTGGGCGGAGCGGAACGGAGTGTCAGACTCTTACTGATTAAAACCCACCCGTGATTCTTCTAGTACCCTTTGCGTTCCAGGGCCACCATTTGACTCTTTCGAATAAATTTCTGTACCCTAGCAGGCACTGACCCTATGGGGCGCCGTCTTCTCTGCTGACGGTTCTTTGAGCCAGGCGTGGAACACGACGCGCCTGTGCCCCGCGCCTGGTCGCTACCGGAGGCGAGCCCCCTCCAGCTCGCCATCCGCAGGCCCGCGCAGTAGGTGGCTGACAATCGCCCTGCGTTTCCCGACGCCCGGGGCGTCTTCTTCTGTTGCGGCGGCTGGGGCGTGAGGTTTCCCTCTCCCGCACGCGTTCCGCCTCTTCCTTCGCTAGCATTACTGCTTCGCAGAAGGAGCTGCCCTACCATGACATCTTAAATCCATCATGATTCCTGTGTCAGAGAGAGACGGAATAATACAAGACGAATAGCACTATCCCTTTCTCTCACACACATCATGATGGATTTAAGACGTCATGGTAGGGCTGCAGGCTTGTCTTACCCGGTGGTGGTTGAAAGAATTTGAGATCAACTGTTGCCGAGTTCAATATTATATCATTTATTTGGGGTAACAAAGAGCCATAACAAATATGCCTTACAGACTATCATACATATTTATATAAACCACAAAAACATTACAGTATTTCACACGAAGTGTCGGCGTGGTGTCACGTAGCCTTCCACGGAATCGCCGATACACGACACCCTTCGGCCAAAACTCTTCCTTGAGGAAGGTCTCAATATGATGAGTCGGAACTCGCACCACGAACGACTTCAAATTCGTGTTATGGCGCGTTAATAGTTAACAGCAATAAGCAGTTCCTTTATAATCATATTTATAATGTTATCTATCACCGTTTTTCTTTCTAGTGTGTGTGCATCGCTTGTAACGCAAATAAACTTTATTCCCTCGAATTACGATTTATATTCCCGTGCTGCAACTTGATGAACTGTACCAAAAACTCAAAGTAAGCCTTACTTCCTCTCGTTATGCTCTATATTCCCGTGCCACAATTTGATGAACGATACCAAAACTAAAAGTAAGTCTTACTTCCTCTCAGTATGCTCTATATTCCCGTGCCACAATTTGATGAACGATACCAAAACTTAAAGTAAGCCTTACTTCCTCTCGTTATGCTCTATATTCCCGCGCCACAATTTGATGAACGTTACCAAAACTAAAAGTGAGCCTTACTTCCTCTCGTTACGCTCTATATTCCCGCGCCACAATTTGATGAACGATACCAAAACTTAAAGTAAGCCTTACTTCCTCTCGTTATGCTCTATATTCCCGCGCCACAATTTGATGAACGTTACCAAAACTAAAAGTGAGCCTTACTTCCTCTCGTTACGCTCTATATTCCCGCGCCACAATTTGATGAACGATACCAAAACTTAAAGTAAGCCTTACTTCCTCTCGTTACGCTCTATATTCCCGCGCCACAATTTGATGAACGATACCAAAACTTAAAGTAAGCCTTACTTCCTCTCGTTATGCTCTATATTCCCGTGCCACAATTTGACTAACGTTACCAAAAGTTAAAGTGAGCCTTACTTCCTCTCGTTATGCTCTATATTCCCGTGCCACAATTTGACTAACGTTACCAAAACTAAAAGTGAGCCTTACTTCCTCTCGTTATGCTCTATATTCCCGTGCCACAATTTGACTAACGTTACCAAAACTAAAAGTAAGCCTTACTTCCTCTCGTTATGCTCTATATTCCCGCGCCACAATTTGATGCTCGATACCAAAACTTAAAGTAAGCCTGACTTCCTCTCGGTATGCTCTATATTCCCGTGCCACAATTTGACTAAAGACACCAAAACATAAAGTAAGCCTTACTTCCTCTCGTTATGCTCTACATTCCCGTGCCACAATTTGACTAACGTTACCAAAAGTTAAAGTGAGCCTTACTTCCTCTCGTTATGCTCTATATTCCCGTGCCACAATTTGACTAATGACACCAAAACTTAAAGTAAGCCTTACTTCCTCTCGTTACGCTCTATATTCCCGTGCCACAATTTGACTAACGTTACCAAAAGTTAAAGTGAGCCTTACTTCCTCTCGTTATGCTCTATATTCCCGTGCCACAATTTGACTAACGTTACCAAAAGTTAAAGTGAGCCTTACTTCCTCTCGTTATGCTCTATATTCCCGTGCCACAATTTGACTAACGTTACCAAAACATAAAGTGAGCCTTACTTCCTCTCGTTATGCTCTATATTCCCGTGCCACAATTTGACTAATGACACCAAAACTTAAAGTAAGCCTTACTTCCTCTCGTTAAGCTCTATATTCCCATGACACAATTTGATGAACGTTACCAAAACGTAAAGTGAGCCTTACTTCCTCTCGTTAAGCTCTATATTCCCATGACACAATTTGATGAACGTTACCAAAACGTAAAGTGAGCCTTACTTCCTCTCGTTATGCTCTATATTCCCGTGCTGCAGCTTGGTCGACAAGGCGGAGAGCACTTTGCAGGCGTCGTTCGCAAAGTCCAGGTCGCGCACTTCGCTGGGAGACACCGATATGAGGGCGAACGCTTCCTTGTCCTCCTTTATAAGGGAGCAGCCCACCTGGCAATGACATATAAGAAGGGTTTTGAGTATTTTAGTTTTTATCTAATCTATACTTATGTATATACACCCCTAATTTTTAATTAGTAAAAAAAAAGACAGGGTTCTGTCCGTACCCGTTACTGATCATATTTGTGTAGTCAAAAGTAAAAAATAAAAACCTAAAATTGTCCACGGAGTTTTTTAATAATTGTTAAATTCATAATAGAATCGACATTCATAACAATTGCTACTAGAAAATATTTATTCATTCATAAATCAATAGCCTGTACAATATTTTTATAAGTTGAGTGGCATTTTAGGATATAAAAAACGCTAATAACTTTGCTGTTTATGAACATAATTTTTTGAGACTTTTCTTAAATAATAACAAGACCTTTTCTAATAAGCCCTTAAAGTATTTGTACTAATTAAAAACTAGGGGTGTATAAAGCTGAAGAGTTTGTTTGTTTGCTTGCTTGAACGCGCTAATCTCAGGAACATGTCCGATTTGAAATATTCTTTCAGTGTTAGATAGCCTACTTTATTGAGGAAGGCTACAGGCTATATATCATCACGCTAAGACCAATAGGAGCGGAGCATCAATGATGTTGTTTTTTTTTTCTCTCCTATGTGACGCAGACGAAGTTGCAAGGGTCAGCTAGTTATTTTAATCAATACTTAACTTACTACATACACTTATAATATTGAAATAAAAACTCCTTACTAAGTAAACACAAAAAGGAAATGAAAAAAAAAATGTCCGCATCGCTGTCGCCGGAGTTGTGCTGACAATGTCCGCATCGCTGTCAGTTGTGCTGAAAAGGCTACAGTGAGGAAATCACGGTTTCTTTTTCAGAAATAAATACAACAAAACAAACATTTCTTATTATATATCAGACTAGCAACGCTCCGTGGGAATGAAATAAAATTTGCTCGTTGATTATGTAGATGTCCATTGGTGAAAATTTTTTTAAAATAGTTATATATATATACATACACAATCTGTGAATGGGTCGCAGACTATTTTTATACCCCTGGACCACCCTCCCTCTCCAAACATAATAGGGCAAAACAACGTTTGCCGGGTCAGCTAGCTAATATTAATATAGATTTCAGTGCGGTGACATGATAATATGTGGTCTTACCTTGGACATGACCGGTTTTTCTTCGTCCTTGTCTATGGGTATAGATGTTGAGTGCACCCACGTGTGCGTGCATAAATGCTGAAGCCTGCAAAAAAGTACATTACTATTAAGTTAAGGTTCAGTGATTCAGACCGGTGACAAGGTCCGGTTAGGCAGTAATCAACATTAGCGTGTTGAACTGCGAGTGGCAAAGTCCAAAAAAAAAAATACTGACAAGGGAGACACTACATAGCTATCCCCACCAAAACATGTGAGAAAATTGTTAGACTGCCTTGAGTTTTCGCCCTTAGTCGTTATTGTGAATTCTAAAAAAAAATCTAAACTGGATTTTGAAGCGGTTTTATTAGTCACCGTGGTTTATAGATTATTTTCAGGATGATTAGCCTTTTTTTGGATGGGAAATCATCAAATGACTTCTTCCGCTCTGAGCGGAGCGGAAGGTAGTGTCAGACTGTTACTGACTAAAACCCAACCGTGTTCCTCCTAATGCCCTTTGCGTTGCAGGTGACGCTTTGCAACATTTAGCTTAGAGTTAAAGTATTTTCCATACACAGCCCTTGAGGCCCTAAACTTTATAATGTAAAAAAGATGTTTTATATCCTTTTCCATCGAGCAACCATTTGGGGCTATTTTTTCAGGATGGGAAGTCATCAAATGACTTCTTCCGCTTTGGGTGGAGCGGAAGGGAATGTCAGATTCTTACTGACTGAACTAACTAGTAACTAGACTAACTAGTGCCCGCCGCGATCTAAGGCCGCGGTGACTCTTTCAAACAAATCGGCAATATGTGTATATTACTTCCCCCGCGTGACTATCGGAAATAATTTGAAGATTCTCCCGGAATAATCATCAGCGTAATCGAAACAATGTCCCAATCCAAGACATAACCTATCCGGGTGCCAAGTTCCATCCAAATCCGTTCATCATCCAAAGACGTGAAGATATAACAGACTGACAGACAGATAACAGTTATTTTCCAATTAATAATATTAATTTTGATTTTGGGAAAGCCTAATGTGGGCCGTTAAGACGTCAAGATATAAAAGACACAGACAGATACATACTTTCACATTAATAATATTAGTTTTGATTTTGGGAAAGCCTAATGTGGGCCGTTTAGACGTCAAGATATAAAAGACACAGACAGATACATACTTTCACATTAATAATATTAGTTTTGATTTTGGGAAAGCCTAATGTGTCCATGTCCGTGCATTGACGGCTCCAGTCTCTGGTGGGTTTACTAAAAATTTACTTTCCCATGTATGATTTTTTCTTATTTATTTATTTATTATCTTATAGCATACCTGACATAGCTGCTCTGAGGTACGGGCGAATCTGAATGCGTCATGGTAGTAGGGTCCAGCTCGAACAGCGTGGCGATCTCCGAGGAGTGAGGCACGGAGACCAGCTGGTAGGCTGGCTCGCAAGGATCTACTGGGGCGTCACTAGAAAATTACGAAAATACAGTAAAACTTGGTAAAGTGGGACCTGGATAAGTGAGAAACCTCCATAGCTGGAACTCATGCTTAGGTCCCGACACTTTAGCAGTGAATTACCTCTGTTAGTGGGACAATACAAACCTCTATATCTGGGATTGGTTCTTTCCATTTTATAGTCATAATTACCTCTATTATTGAAACAGTGACTATATTTTACCTATTTTACTGAGACTATATTTTAGGGATTAGTTCTTTCGATTTTATTCGTCACAAGCACCTCTATAATTGAGACAGCGAGTGTAATTTACCTCTTTTATTGGGACTATATTTTGTGTACCAACATTATGTGGATTGAACTCTCCGTAAATGAGACAGATATGTATTTATACCTGGATATCTGAGACACTGGGTAAGTGGAACACCTCTTTAAGTGAGACAAATTTGCAGGTCCCTTAAGGTCCCAGTTATCCAAGTTGTACTGTATATATACATTTTTTTTTACTATTGTTAGGCACGACTTTGGTCACAATCACACTTCATGGTAAGCGGTGATGAAGCATGCTTGCCTACAAGTAACCTATCCACTCTTGACATAAAGACTCCCAGGTTGTAGTTATCAAGAAACACAGACTGGGAGGGAATTCCACTCCTTAGCTGTACGCACAATGTATGTGTTACCAAAACGTTTTGTGCGCGTGAGTGCGATGTCCATCATGTAACGGTGGCAATATAGCAAAAATGGCAAAGATACTTATTTGTCTTTAAGGATACACAATTATACCCTAAAACACAGTGGTACAATACCATAACATGCCCATGTCACGTCATAATTATGGCATATTCATTAGAAGAATTTCGATATCAATAGATAACAGTGTACATAAAGCACAAAATGGTAAATCAAACAGGTCTACATTAACATAAGAACAATTTTGGATGGTAAATAATGAAAATGAAAAAATTATCTCTGAGTTTGTTTCGGTGTTTCTTCTCAGGGTAGTCAGCTAGGAAACACCGGCCTCATCTAGTCTATAACGACCAAAAATATTGACGTGTAAAAGTGTTATTTACAACCTACTTACAAAATAAATATCATTTATCATTTAATGAAAGAGCTCATTTTGTCTCAGAGATTCATTTTCCGCTGAAAACGAAACCGTAAAATGATGTCAGTTTTCCGAATGTAACTTCATCACCGTTTGCATGTGTTTAAAAGTCTGGGTTTTTTATTTTTTAAGGATGAGAAATCATCAAATGACTTGTTCTGCTCTGGGCGGAGCGGAAGGGAGTGTCAAAATCTTACTGACTAAAACCCATCCGTGTTCTTCCTAATGCTATTACAAATTCCGCAATAAGTCTGGGTAGGATTTACTTCACTGATATTGTTAAATTTACGTCATCTACCAATTGCCATTGAAGTAAATAAAGAAAGAAAAGAGTTCAATGCGTAAGAAAATTCCCACAAAAAATACACAAATTTAAAAAGATAAGCGTATATAAAAAATAACAATTATGATAATAACTTACGGCGGTCTGTTACACGCCTCGGCGGCTAGGTAGTGTCCTGTGGCGAGGTGTTTGAACCTAAAGATGGAGTTCCAGTGACCCGCGCCGCCTCGGCAAGGGTCGTGTTGTACCACCTGGAAAATACGGATAAATAATTGAAGAACTCTAAAAGTAACTGACCATAAAAAAAAAAACTACACATCGCACCGCAAAAAATTACCAGTTCAGGAGAAGTATTTAAAGATTTGTCGCTTATGACTTCCCACAAACCGTAACGATATTTACTTTTTCACGTTGAAACTATAAGTACTATATCAGTGACATTATTGCATCAAGTGCAGAAGTAATTCAGGTACCTTAAGTTATACAATATTTTTCAAAATATTGCAAAAGTGACAGTATTGCTCCGGCGGAAGTGGAATATGTCAGTGAAAAGTGGCATGAAATAATCCATATAGCCAGGGCCTACACGAGGCAAAAAAGATTCTCGGTTGTAATGAAAAGGTATTTAAAATTATCAATAAAAACCTGGAGTAATCTATTGATCGGTTTTGAATACTTTACATGATAAAGTATTAGTAGATTTTGGTGGTAAAATATTCAACTCTTTTGCCTCAACTTATTCCACGATTTCTTACCTCAATCTCCCACAGAGCTTCACTGCTGGACTGCCGGTGGCAGCAGTAGCTCTGGACTGCTCCGTGGTCCTCAAGACCACATGCACTCACTTATGGACAGAACCTCTTATAGAACAATGATGGTGTCTCTCTCTCACCTCAATCTCCCTACTGATGGCAGCAGTAGCACTGGATCGCCCCGTGATCTTCAGGCACACGTGCTGCCTCTTCAGACAATGACTCATGGACAGAACACCTAACAGAACAATGATGCTGTCTCTCTCTCACCTCAATCTCCCTGCTGATGGCAGCAATAGCACTGGATCACCCCGTGATCTTCAGGCACACATGCTGCCTCTTCAGACAATCACTCATGGACAGAACACCTAACAGAACAATGATGCTGTCTCTCTCTCACCTCAATCTCCCTACTGATGGCAGCAGTAGCACTGGATCACCCCGTGATCTTCAGGCCCACATGCTGCCTCTTCAGACAATCACTCATGGACAGAACACCTAACAGAACAATGATGGTGTCTCTCTCTCTCACCTCAATCTCCCTGCTGATGGCAGCAGTAGCACTGGATCGCCCCGTGATCTTCAGGCCCACATGCTGGCTCTTCAGACAATCACTCATGGACAGAACACCTAACAGAACAATGATGGTGTCTCTCTCTCACCTCAATCTCCCTGCTGATGGCAGCAGTAGCACTGGATCGCCCCGCGATCTTCAGGCACGCATGCTGCCTCTTCAGACAATCACTCATGGACAGAACACCTAACAGAACAATGATGGTGTCTCTCTCTCACCTCAATCTCCCACAGAGCCTTACTGCTGGTTGCAGCAGTGGCACTGGACCGCCCCGTGGTCCGCAGGAACACATGCTGCCTCTTCTGGTACTCGTCCATGGTGAGAAACTTCTCCTGTTCAGCATGGAACAGTCTCACCACGTCGCCACCCTTGAGGATCTCTTCCTGGTTCTCTTTGTGTTCGAGGAAAAGGGTCACCTTCCATGACGTTGAGGAGTTTACTACGTTGACCTGGAAGATGTAAGAGAATGAATTGAGGGCTTATGGTTGCTATTGAACAGTCAATCGCAAGTTCATAGTGACAGTGTGGGTTTGTCAAAGACTTTCAAGCCTTAAACAGGCTTGAAAGTCTTTGAAAGACCTACGCGGTATTTTCTACCCGGAGAGCTGGTCCAAGCAAAGTTTTACTACTGTTCAAAACCTAAGCGGATATTGTTACTTCTACTTTTAGCTACTACTTTAGCTCAATGCAAATTGGTATATGTTGCATATCTTCGAATTTTAGCTTCTAGAATGAGTCGATTCCACAAGTTTTTCCCTTCACTGTTTTGCGCTTCTGTTTGAACCCACCAGCTTCAAATGCTTTGTCGATGATGTAACTACTGGATAACCACTGCTTAAATATCGAGCTCTCAACCATCGACTTACTGTAAGTGACTTCTTTTAGATTTTTTTTTTAAGTAAAATTTCTTTACGCACGCTTGACTTGGGGAGTAGGCTGGTGAATGCGTGACGAGAGCGTTACGAAAAGTGTGATCGGGTGAGGCGAACGGAAGTTGAGAGGGAGATATAAGTGAGTGAAGACAGAGATAATTACGTTTGTATAAGTACAAGAGAGAGAAGTACAAAAACACATGTTTTTTCTCTCTTTCTTTCATAGCCAGTTACGTTTCGTACATATAAAACACAGAGAGCAAGAGAGAGCAGCGTGCAAATATATACCTACATACATACATACAGATGAAGCTAAATAAGTTTTACTTCAGTCGTGTTGTCTAAAGCACACTCGTTTAAAAAAAAACAACAAATAAAATCCTATCGTTTAACATATAAAAGGTCATTTTCGAACTATTAGCCGATAAGTCCGGGGTAAGGGCTCGTTATATGTGATGGAACTCTAGCTTTATAATCAGCCTTTTAATGTTCCCACTGCTGGGCCACAGGCCTCCTCTCTAGGAGAGGGAATGGGCCGTAATCCACCACGCGGGCCCAGTGCGGGTTGGTGAATGGCACATGTCTTCGAATTTTCGGTTCTAGGACATGCCGGTTTCCTCACGATGTTTTCCTTCACCGTTTTGAGAGCGGTGGTGATGAAATTAATTACACAAAGTAATGCGCCTGGCTGGGTTTGAACCCGCGACCTACAATTCGTAAGTCGGGGCCGTTACCACTCGGCCACCACTGCTCACTAGCTAACTCTAGCTTTATCTACAAGAAATAAAGGGGAATAGACTCTTGTAGACTAACGCCTTCGTTGGAAACGGGAAGCAGCATAACAGGGCAGGTTTCTTCGGAAAGTGAGGAGATCAGAGCTCGTCTCTTTGCCATTTGAGCACAGTACGTGAAGATATCTTTGCCCTGTAGTGGATCAAGTTTAAAGGTGGATTGAGAAAGAAGAAACACATTAGTCTGGCATTATAAATCTTGGCACACACAACTGAATTTGAAACCAATGTAATAATAACTTACTGATATTCGATATTAGAATTCGAGTTTTTTTTTATTATTTAATTTTTTTTTTTATATAATTTTAGAGGAGCTCGTGGCTAAAGAATAACAGCCACACGGGTCGATCTTCGAGGTTAAGCAACGCTTGCCAAGGTTGGTCTGTGGATGGGTGACCATCTTAACATACCGAGTGTCCTCCATGCCTCGGAAAGCACGTTAAGCCGTTGATCCCGGCTGTCATTTGTAGATATTTGACAGTCGTTACGGAAAGTAAATCTGACTCTAGTCTTGCCAAGAAGTAACACGGTACTTCTTGGCAAGTCAAAAATCTGACTCTAGTGAGTCAGATTTACCCAGTTAATGGGTTGTGGAGGTCTGGTAGGCAGCCGCTCCACGTTAAATACTGGTTCTTTTTAATTAAGCTGAATCCGGTATGACTGGAAGCCGACCCCAATGCAGTTGGGTAAGGCTAGGCAGATAATGAATTATCTTTTTTTAATACAACGTTCAAATACAATTGTATCCCATAATTGACAGAGCCTTTCAAAATGGCGTAATTGTGTCTTTGTTGAACGTAAGTATTTTTTACAAAGCCTCAGAAATTCGTAAAATATATAGTAAATCTACAACACTGTTAACATCCGTCCAGGGCCGCTATTACAATAGTCTCAGAATGGTGTATCAATGATTTCATAATGGTTTATTTTGACAAGTTTGGTAATCTACTAATACAAAAGCGTCATTATGACTTTCCAATGTTCAACCACTGACACTCCATTGAAAGTAATGGCATAGAACGGTAATCTCGTACGTAATGACAAATGAATGACAGACGGATGCAGTAATCTGCAAAAATTTTGACAGATTGATTTTTTTATCTTCTTTCTAATATTAGTGTTTCATAATAGATGTGGAGGAGCTCGTGGCTAAATTATAACAGCCGCACGGGTCGATCTTCTAGGTTAAGCAACGCTTGCCGAGGTTGGTCTGTGGATGGGTGACCATCTTAACATATCGAGACTTCTCCGTGCCTCGGAATGCACGTTAAGCCGTTGATCCCGGCTGTCATTTGGAGATCTTTGGCAGTCAGATTGGATTGTCAGAGAGCCAGAAAATCTGACACCAGTCTTGCCCAGAAGTACCGTGTTCCCCAGTTAATGTGTTGTGGAGGTCTGGTAGGCAGCAGCTTCTCGTAAAATACTAGTATTCAGCTGAATCCGGCTTGACTGGGAGCCGAGCCCAATGTAGTTATAGGAAAAGGCTAGGCAGATGATGAATAATAGATGTGGACGACGAGTATGCTCACCTCCATGCAGCCAACATTGTCAGGCAGTTCGTGGTTAGAGGACACGTGTAGGACTTGTTGACCCGCGTTCACAGGGTTCATGATTACTTTGTCGCCTACTACTACGTTGTCACCTGCAGAAAGGAACACAATATGATATTAGAAAAAAAAACTTTCTATTGGTGAACTTATTTTGACTTCCTATAGTAATCAAATAATGCAATCCTTTACGTAGTTAATCTGTAGTTTAGTAAGAGTAAGCTCTTTATTTGCATGAAAAAGTGTAATTAATTCTTTTTGTATGCCTATAATAGGCTGATCATAGCGCACATTACTGTACTCATGTTTTACAAAATAAATATAATCTGAATCTGAATTACCCTAAAACATGTCCAACCACTGTACCTATGTATCACAAATAAAATATTTCTGATATCTGATTTCTGAACAGCAAACAAACAAAAATGTCTTTCCTCTTTGTAATATTATATAATTAAGCATTAATTTACTTTTGAATAAAAACAAAATTCGTGAAAAAAAAAGCACACGCCGATGCTTTTCATCAATCTCCACCTCACGTTGTAGGAGCATCAATGCCACCCTATAAAAAACTATGTATGTAGTTGCGGTATTAGAATTTACAGTGCGATTCGATCATAGACAATAGCCCAAATACCAACTATCGGGCAGTTACCCACCGGACACAACAACCGTCCGGTCGAAGGATCCTCCCTTTTCTATGGAGGTTTGCGGCACTTTACCACCACCTGTACCACCTCTTTATAAGCTTCTGAAGGCCATGTAAATAACATCTTTACAAGCTTAGGGTGTGCAACTCACCCGTGGATCTCAGTTTGTAGAAAGGCATGACATAAAACCAGGAGCCCTCGTTGCCGTTCGCGTCCAGGTGGACACGCATCGCGTTCTTTTCCAGCAACGCGGGCAGTCTTTTGTTTACCTGCGTACAGAAAACAGTGACAGTGACATGTCGTCCAAAAACTTTAAAATTACAAGTCAAACTAGGCTGAGTACCCGCTCTTTTTGAACGTCAAATTTTACATAAAGAACCCCAAAACGCCGACCCATCGCACAAGAGTTAATCTTTGGATGACGCACCAATAAGGAGTTCCTCTAAAAATCAATTGACATCATCCAGCCGGTATACATCATGGCATCTCGCATACGTCGATATCAGCAGTCACTTTTTTTTTTAAATCTTTATTTGTTCTTATTTAACGGTTTTTGTCCAATAAGGATTGTCAACCGCATCATACCTTACAACAAAGTAAATTCACTTAGTAATATAATACATAACTGCCATAGGACTTAAAGACTGCTTCCCAAAGTCCCAAGAGTCCAAAGGTTACAAACCCACTTATCCAGTCATTCTTCCTTATCCTTGTATGAAATGTGGGGTAAATTACACACCACAGGATTGCCCGGTTAAGCAGTAACCAGCCTTAGTGTGCTGAACTGCGAGTGGTCATGTCAAAATAGGGTAAATTACACATTTATGTATCTGAGACTAGATTATTCGGTTTTCGAAGCTACATATTAGGTGAGGCTATTCAGAAAGTACTTACGGTGAGGTATTTGTTGGATTTGACGTGCAGCAGTTGCAGAACGCTGCCGTACTGAACGATGGACCCCAACAACTTCTTGTTCTCCAACTCATTTTGTTTCTTTTCTATCTCAGCGGCATGCTGTGGAAGAAAACGCCATCCAATTATTTCAGTCTAATCTAAAAATATCATAATGTTCTGACCCTACGTTGGGTCGCTCTGGCCCCACAAAACAGACGCCCGCGTCCAGGAATGATTGATTTACGTTTTCTCCAAAAGCAGATATATGTATGTTTGAGCTGGCAAAACAACCTGAGAATTGCAACCATGACCTCAGCCAAAACTAACAGCTCAGCTCTGTTTAAGGATCTTGGATGTTGATGGACAGAAATTAGGCGAGGAACCTTTAATAAGTCATGTTGTATCGTATTTTTTTTTTAATAGTACCACTCGCAGTTCAGCACTCTACGGCTGGTTACTGCTCAAACGGATAATCCTGTAGTGGCCTCAAATGAATTTAAGGCCCCCAGACAGGGCATCTTGTATTGAAGACTATAGATGTCCAAATTAAAAAAGGGACTATATAAAGGTGACTTTTACATAAAGCCTATGTAAACCGGCGGATATCGGCATAAAAATACAATTCGAGTATTCAATATCGTTAAAACAACTTTTAGGTACGATCAACGACGATACAACCTCTAGACAGCGCATAACAGGCGACCGATGTCTGTAACACATTAGACTTATAGGTCTAATATAGTTCGGCACTCGCCGACTTCGCATTTGTGTCGACCACTTCTGACCCGTGAATACCTCCGCGTTAGGTAATAAAAATATAGAAAAAAAGTTATTATTATGGCCCCGTGTACAATAAGTAGGTGTGGTAACAAAATCGACACTACGAACTTCCGGCAGGATGGCATAACATATAGTCGGTAAGTTAATATTTCCATAATTTAACTACAGCCGGTTGTGTTTATTATACTTGTATAAAAGGATCTGACTGGAGTTATATTAATAGAATAGAATAGAATTTCTCTTGCTTACGACTATACTAGCGAGCATTGACAATATACAAAACAAAAATTAACACCTAGCTTCCCCCAACGGCTTCGACCGCGCGAATGTTAGAAATGATCCCAAAGGTACCTAAAATAAATCAAAGGACAGGTCCTACTCCAAATTACAATCTATCGCAATACCTACTGCAATCCATCCAAATTGTTTCAAGAAGCACACAATATAAGAACAAATGTTTTATAAGAATACTTAGGCCTTTATTCCAAAACATTTTTACGCATCAGATCAGACCGCAACATATCTAATCCGTGTCGGGGGGGCCTAAGTTCCCTGTGCCCTATGATCCGCGACTTGGCTAGGCCAGAAAATACGATAGATTGCAGAACCGTACACTTTTATGTTGGTTCAAAATTTCTTGGAATGACATCGAGAGATTATTGACTATCAAAGTCTGATGCGTAAAAAGGTGTTCCAAATAGACAGTTCCAGTTGACTATTTGTCGAGTGTTTTACTTTACTTTAACTCAAGGTATTTTATAATCTTACGCATTTCACAATAACCCTATTGTGAAATGCGTAAGAAGAAAGTTAACTAAAAAAATCTGATTAGTCCGTCAGATAGATTACCAAAAAATATTGGAGACGTTTTTTTTCTTTTTTCACATAAACAAAAAATGAAGACGATACAGTGCGTTGAAAACTCGTGTGACGTCACTACTCGCTACAATTTTTACCGGGCACTGACGTCACACGCTCCCACTCCTGATCTTTGATGCTTTTTATCTTCGTCAGTTTTAATAGATTTGATAAAGGAAAAAATACGTGTCCAATATTTTTCTATAATCTAACTGACAGACTAAACATAATCATATATTTTTTACTCAGGCAACATCCCTATTATCCGGTGACATATTTTATTATAATAAGATCCCACTTCCACGCGAGCGAAGCCGCTGGCAGTATATAGTTATAAATAAATCCCCGTGTCACATTAACAGAATAAATTATGCAGCTGAATGAATAATATCTCTTCAATATCCTGGGACCCATTTATCAACTGTTTGATAAACGATAATAGCTTTTATTTCTATGTGTACAAAGTATATTTAACAAAGTTCGCTGAAGACGGCCCTATTAACGCGGTTTTAAGACCACAGTATTACATATGAAAAATATTTATATCCTCGCCTATATTTTGTTAAACGATTATAGGGCTTATTATGAGGGCATAAAAATAGTAATTGCCTATAAACAGTCCATTTGTCTTATTAATGTTGCTATTTACTTAATAAAGCTTTATTTGATGTCCCTTTTTATGAATGGGAAATCATCAAATGACTTCTTCCGCTCTGTGCGAAGCGGAAGGGAGTCAGTCTCTTACTGACTAAAACCCATCCGTGTTCCTCCAAATGCCCTTTGCGTTCTAGGGCTGGGGAAACTCTTTCGAATAAATTCCGCAACCCTGGAACAAGACATCATCGACTTTTCCTTGTGTTGGAGATGGTTTCCAATTTTGATGTAGCTAAATACCAGCATTTTACCTGGTCTCCACGAAACAAAAACTGCTGTTACCCAGTTACTGGGTTGTCATCGACCCCTTGACAAGTGCTGTCACTTTTCTAGCTTTCGATTACCCTTAACGCCTGACATAGATCTGCTAGCAACAGTGGCGTAGCTTGCCATAGACGGGCCCTTTATCAAAATTTATTGGGGGAAGGGTAGTTTTTTTTTATAGAAACAAAAAATTCTACAATTTAATTAAAATAATTTAATATTGATTTGAAAATAAAAATAATAAAAAATTAAACAGTCACTTTCGTTTTTTATAACTAATCTGAATTATATAGGTATTAATTCGGTGTTTTGAATTTTTTAAATAAAACGGTTGACCCAGCAGTTATTCTCAAAAAAAGTTATTAATCTCTAAAATATTGTGGATAATATTTAAGGAATTTTTGCTTACACACTTTCGGGGCCCCTGTAGCCTGGGGCCCCGAAAGTATCATTGGTACGGTGGTAAGCTACGCCCCTGACTAGCAAAGATGAAAATTGTATACCTAAAGTCCTGTATTATTACGTGGAGCTTAACGATAAATAGCTGTTCTAGATAATGATCCAATCCAATTAATATTATGAATAAATCTACCAGGAGAGAAATACAGGTAATTTTCTGACAATATTTTCTTAATCAAAGGCAAAAGAATAATTCAGTTGCGTCATACATTCATTAATCACGGATGAATGGGATTTGTAAAGGAAAAGAACTCATTAACCTATTTAGAGTTCATTATTATTTTGATTTAATGATTTTTCCTGGATTTTATGGGTGTCAATTTATAGTAGAAACTAGTTTCGTGAAAGGAAAAAGAATGTGATATCGCGTTTTCTCTGAAAGCGGTAGCTAGGTTGATTATAAGCTTAGAGTGGAATAGTGGATACTTTGGAGACTTAGCTGCTCATAAGGCGACTTTGGGTATTACGCTACCCAATCCTCTAGGGCATAAGGGTATGTGTGAGAAAAAACGTTTTGTTTTGTTTTTTGTTATTTTGCGTTTTGATACGGAGGCGTTAGTTATTTAATCTTAACTAATATTATAAAGAGGAAGTATTTTTTTGTTCATTTGTTTGTAGGTACCGAATAAGCTCTGAAATTACTGGACCCATTTTTACCATTTTTTCACCGACAGAAAGCTACATTATCAGTGAGTAACACATACATAGGCTATATTTTACGCGGGTGAAACCGCGGAGCACTGTTACATACTTAGCATTAGTTCCATTTAAAATTCTTTATTTTACCAACCACAATTTAATTGCTGTTTAATGTTTGTTTGAAACATGTTGCGCCGACCCCAAGTAACATGGGATAAGGGCAGGAAGATGATGTGAATATTTGTATGCCAGTAAATTGCGTAACGTAGGTACCATCTCAATTCTTTATTCAGACCTGAAATGTGGCGGATAAGTATTCGTGAGTCCACACAAAAGTTTTTGCCGAAAGATCGTTTTTCATTTTTAAATGCTGAGAGTCCTATCTGAAACTTCTCAACAGCCTTTAATTTTAAGATTTTCTTTAAAAGTTTGCCGGATTAGTTTCCTATGGGGAAGAAGGAAAATTAAGCATTTTCTCTTTTCGTTTTCTAAAGATGAGCTGTTCGTGACCATAAAAGTTTACGATAAGACCGACCATTTGGACTGAAAGATAAAACGAAACGGGACCTGAGAGCTTTTTACAGTTTTCAATTGTTTTTATAATTTACATGTTTGTTTTTTGTTGTTGCAATCTGGGATAATATTTCAAAAAGGAATCGTGATACCAGCGGATTTTGCGTTCATTATAAGTATACTTTCAGAATGAATATTTCAAGTGATCATGGATGGCAAAATCGGAATCTGACGAACAGCGAAAAAAATTTTTTGGAAAGAATTTTACGAAGTAAATTATAAAAACATGTGCTACCTATTTAAATGACTGTTACGAAGTAAAAACAAATGTTATTTAAATATAAATGCGAAATGAAAAATAACTTGGTTTCTTTGTAAATGTGATTGATATATGATTTTTATTTTGAAAGTAGGTTGTAAAAACACTTTTACACGTCAATCTTTTTTGGCCGTTATAAACTGAATGACCTAGAGACCACACAGATTTGAGTGGGCCTGTCCAAACAGTGCAAGCATTTGTCAACTATCGTGTAGCTCAAACTTAGAACTTTAAAGAGCTCAACGATTTGACGAACAATACCAAAGACATACATTAGGGTGGGCCACATAGACAACTCAAACCGCTAGCTAGACTAACATGAAATGAACCCCTGACATAGCGATCTACTGCGATTCCAGAACACAAAGCTCTGTAGGTCACGTCTACCTTGGACGTGCCTGTAAATTACTGACTTTCATACCCTTTAATCCGGAAATTAGCAATACTGGCCGCCCCTTTTCACATCTGGCGTTTTACTACCATTTTCTCATTGAAGGATGACGGGTCATTTGTATGCCTTTTTATTTCTGGATGCGAAATCATCAAATGACTTCTCCCGCTCTGGGCGGAGCGGAAGGGAGTGTCAGACTTTTACTGACTAAAACCCACCCGTGATCCTTCTTGTGCCCTTTGCGTTCCGGGGCCGCGGTGACTCTTTCGAACAAATTCCGTAACCCTAGCAGCCATTGACCCTATGGGGCCCCGTCTTCGTTGCTGACGGCTCTTTGAGGCGCGCGTGGAACACTACGCGCCGTCGACTCGGGCCTGTTTGCTCGCCATAGCTCGCCATCCGCAGGCCTGTCATTTGTATACCTTTTTTTTTTTTTTTTTTTTTTTTTTTTTTTTTTCTGGATGGGAAATCATCAAATGACCCCTCCCGCCCTGGGTGGAGCGGTAGGGAGTGTCAGACTTTTACTGACTAAAACCCACCCGTGATCCTTCTTGTGCCCTATGCGTTCCAGGGCCGCGGCAACTCTTTCGAACAAATTCCGCAACCCTAGCAGGCACCGACCCTATGGGGTCCCGTCCTTGGTGCTGACGGCTCCTTCGGCGCGCGTGGAACACAACGCGTCGTCGACTCAACCTGGTATCGGACGGCGAGCCACCCACGCTCACCGTCCCCAGGCATCAGCCACTGCGCAGCAGCACAGCGGCCGACTTGTCTCTGGAGGAGGCCGAAATGGGACCATTACTGGCACTCCATCTCAGCACCCTCCCGAGCGTTGGGAGTCGCAGCACCCGCAGCAGAAGCGGCAGAAGCGGCGACGGAATCCGCGGCGGCGGCGGACCTCTTGCCCTTGGTCGGGGCGGATGGCGCGCAGGCCCTTCCCCCAGCCCAGTGCTCGGCCGGCTTGCCAACAGCCGCACATGCACTGCAGTGCGGCGTGGCCTCACACGAGCCGGCCCGATGACCGGGCTGACCACAGCGGAAACAAAGACCGCTGCGGTCCACCTCCGAGGGGCACATAGCTCCCGTGTGGTTGCCCACATGGCAGCGGTAGCACCTCAGAGGCCTGGGTTCCAGCAGTTTTACCCGCGCAGACACCCATCCCACCAAGAGCCTTCGGCCCTCCGACACAGTTCTGGCCGCCGTCACGGGGCAGCTCACCACAAGGGTTTGCATGCCCGTGCTGTCAGGCCGGAGGGTGCCCGCCTTGACGAGCTCGGCAGAGCACCCCCCAGTCCTGGCGACGGCGGCCACAACCTCCTCCTCCGTCACGGAGTCATCCAGGCCCACTATGCGCATGTCGATGCGCTTAGTCGGCCTGGACACCCGGACCTCGTCCGCGGGTAAGACCGCCCTCAGCCTTTCGGCCAGGGCGTCCGCGAACGGCCACTCTCCGCTCCGGCGAGCTCGAGCTTCCGGGCACCGGTCAAGGTCCTCCTGACCCCGATGCCCCCGCTGATGCCCAGCTCTTGGAGGCTCACCGCCTCCTTCGCCCGCTTCAATACGGCGAGGTAAGTCACGCCCCTCTGTTCCGCTTCCGGCTGCAGTGTTAATACTACAGCCGCGGACTTCGGGGCGCGAAGCCTCGCCGCAATGGCATTGGCCTTCCGCCGCTGCTTCCTCGCTTTCTTCTTGGCCGCATCTTTGGCCTTTCTCTTCTGGCCAGCAACCTGCCACTCGGCCTCGGCCGCAGGAGGGTCCGAGGGTGGGGGTGGGGGTGGCTGCGGCACCACTGGCGCTGCAGCCTTAGCCGTTCCTCCTCCAGCCTTCCTCCTACCCCTCTTTGCCGGGGCCGACTTGGTCGTCGCCGGCGTCGCAGCCGCCGGCGTCACAGGCGCCGGCGCGGCTGCCCCCTTGGCCTTTGCCTTCGCCTGGCCGGACGTTCCCGGGCTGGCAGCCACGGCGGCCGCGTACGATGCCGCCTTCTGCTGCTGGCCTGGGGCCTTCTGAGTTGCCACTGTTGGGGGACGCCGGACCATGTCCTCCAGCACGGAGAACTGCCTCCGGAAGGGAGCCAGCTCCTGCCGCACCAGGTCACGCACCTGGCTCAGCACTTGGCCCCCCTCCGGCGCTGCCGGACTCAGTCCCCCTCGCGGCTCCACGGAGGCCGCTCTGGCCATCCCCGCAAGGTCCCTCCGGAGCGACTCATTCTCCCGAACGAGTCGCTCCGTAAGAACCGCGAGGCGGGCGACCTCCGCCCGCAACTCCGACGCCTCCTTTGAGGCAGGCCCGCCAACGTTGGCCGCCGCTGCCGCCAGGATGGAGGCTTTGGCCGCGCCGATGGCCTCCCTCTTCGAGGACTGCTTCCTCTTGAAGGCCACGGCGCGGATCGCGGCCTCCACCACCTCCTCAAAGTTCGCCCTCTGCTCCTCGGCAGCGGGTGGTACCTCTCCCGCGGGCTCTGAGTCGTCAGAGTCGAGAGGAGGCGGAAGAGTAGAGGGAGCCCCACGACCGCTCCCCCCAGGGCGACGCCCCTCCTCCACCACCCCCCCGGCCCGACGCTCCACCTCCCGGGTAGAGGGAGCCAGCCCCCTCCCTGCCTCACAGCCCCTGCCCCGCCTAGCGGTGGGGATTTTGCGGGCGGAGGCAAATTCGCCCTCGGAGGACGACCCCCCGGTATCCTCCCGTCTGGGCCGCTTGCGGAAGAACTTGACGTTCTCCGCAGCAGCCCCCTCTCTTCCGTTTCCAGAGCCCGCCGAGCTGACCGTTACTAGGTCTGGCGCGGAGCCGGAATCCGACTCCGCACCACCCCGGCGCTCAGGCGAACCCTCCTCTACAAACTCGTGCGCCATCAGCTCCTTAAAGGAGTCAGATCCGGATGACGACGATGACTCGGAGCCTCCTCGGCTCTTGTTGCCACTGGCAAGCGGAAGGTCTTTGTTGCCCACCCCATAGTACGAAGGGCAGCCCGCCGAAGCGGGGCGGGATTCCCCGACCGCTGAGCAGTCGGGACCCGCCTGGGGACTTATTTTACATCGGCCTTTTTTCATGTTTTTTCCTTTTAGAGGGTATGGTCCCTTGCTCCTCCGCCCTTTCTCCCTCACAGGGCCTCACCTCCTACCCGCTCACTGCCTTCTCAGCCATGTCTGATGAGCAGACGCGTACCAGAAGGCAGCGAGCGGGTGTGTCTCTCTTGGTCTGGTCCCTCACTTGCGACCTTCCGGCATGAGTGGCTCTACCGGGAAAGCTCGCAAGATCATTGGGACGCTCAAGCCCCACCACGACGACAACGTGGAGACACATTCGGTGGGGGTCATTTGTATACCTACGATTAAATCTTTTGTTACAATTTTACGAGATTTTAAAATCGACTATTCGACGTGCTTATACATTTGCCACATAGGTGGTTTGCCATATAGTTAACGCGGCTCTAGAACGCAAAGGACTTTCGATTGAACACGGGTAAGAGACTGATAAGCCCTCCCGCTCCGCCTAACGCGGGAACAGTCATTTGATGACTTCCCACTCACATAAAAAGGTGGTTTTTCATCCAAGCAAAGCCTTAAAGTGCATGTAATTACTCTAGCTCCTGGCACTTCAAACTGAACCGCTTCCTGTGTAAGCTGCTTCACAAAAAACTCTATCGTTGAGGTGAGGATAAGTGACCGTGTTATACTGACTTTCGTTGAGCGTAAAAGCCTGCGCAGAGAACAGGCTGCTTTTCAGATTTTCTTTTCATCTGTGACCTACGATATGGTATGCTCCAACATAAGAAGAAAGTATATATCTGTCCTATAAACATTTTCGTTGATCCTTACAAGTTCCAAACAAACTATTAGCAGTAACACTTCTATCATTCTCTTGAAAGCGTTTACTCTTTTCACAAGAGAGATAAATTATATGTATAAAGTGAATAATTATGCAAATACCATTTAGCCCAATGAAAACTAACATTTTAGACTTGGATATCTTTAGTCTGCTATGGTGGTGGAATTTGTTCGAAAGAGTCACCGCGGCCCTGGAACGCAAAAGGCATTTAGATTCTTCAAAATGCCTTTTGCGTTCCAGGGCCCCGGTTGAATTTTAGTCAGTAAGAGTCTGACACTCCCTTCCGCTCCGCCCACAGCGGAACAAGTAATTTGAGTCTCTTGCTTCCATAAATCCTTAAAAAAGTTATTTGTATGTGCACCAAGTTTGATTAAAATCGGGCCATTCATTACCATGAATAAGGACTGTATGTAATAAATAGCTTGAGGAATAAATGCTCTCTATTATTTTGGATAGATGGATGTTTGTTACTTCACCACGGCAGAACGGCTCATCGGAGCTGGATGAAATCGTGAACAGAGATAGATTATAGTATTTTTTAGCACATAGACATTCATCCCAGTAGTATGTTACCTTGTGATGATTTACGAAATTCACGTGAGGGAAGCCGGTGGACGAAGCTAGTGCCATCAAAAGTGTTCTTCATACTCACGTGTAACCTCTTGAGCAGTCCTGTATCGGTGTTGGAGTTCGCGGACTGCTTGGCAGTATTCCAAAACTGCTTTTGAGCGGAGTAGCGGTTCATAGGGCATATTTTGAAAAGGCAATCTGAAAACAAAAGAACACTATGTATTTGGTGGTCATTAGACAAGAAATATCTATGGGATCTTATTGCCAATGTCACACTGTGCTAGTAGATATTGTATTCTTTTTGATGGGTCTGCCCTTTATAGCAGAACTTTTAATGTCATAATATTATTTTGCATAACAACGGATAGCATAATCTTCACTTCGCAGAAAATTGTTTGGTATACCCTCATTTATCATACATTAACAAGTCATAATTTTGTATGTCAGAATCATCTTTACGCATAAATTTTATATCCATAATAATTAAAAAGTAGAACCATCATATCGCAGAAAGTTCACAGTCAGAATCGTCTTTTGGCATACATTTCATATCGGTAGTCATTAAAAGGCAGAACTGTCATATTTCAGAAAGTTAACAGTTAGAATCATCTTTTGGCATACATTTGACATCCATAAATTGAAAGACACATCTGCAGGCAAGCAAGCATGCAGCATGCAGGCAAGCAAGCATGCAGCATGCAAGCAAGCAAGCACGCAGCATGCAGCATGCAAGGAAGCAAGCAGCATGTAAGCAAGCAAGCAACATGCAGCATGCATGGTTTCTGTCACGGCTACGGCGCTGCGAGGCTCCGGCGGTCCCACGCGAGTTTATCGTCGCAGATAGCTTTAACGCTCACCACCGCAGCTTCGGCTTGCTGGCCGGCTTCGCCGGCCAGCCTCAGCCGCGGCGGCGGGTGTTACAACCACCTGCTCCTCAACTCGCGGGCCGCCTCGCCCCTCCGCGCCTTCGCGGTTTTAAATTACACTCTAGGGGTAGGGCAGACAAGACTACATGGAGTCGGTTTTGAAGCGATTCGTTTCTGTCAGTAAATTTGTAGTAAAAAGCGTTTACTGTTAAAACAATGTTTCAATTTTAATATACATACCTACCTAAGATTAGATAAATGCTTTTTATGGTAATGGTTAAATAGATTCATCCAAGATGAAATTCTGCCATCTTCATAGTATGCCAAGTGAAATTATACAAAATGATTGTTGTTCCAAGTAAACATTGTGCTAAACGAAAATATGCGACATGTTAACTATGCTTATGGTTATTATGCCAAATAAAATTCTGCCATCTTAATAGTATGCCATTGTAAATTCGGACATATAAACATTCTGCCAAACAATAGTTATACTAAATATTTTTTATGCCTTACAAATATTCGTTTAAAAAAAATTATGCCAAGTGTGTTATGCCAAGTAAAATTCGGAGCAACAAGATTCTGCCAGATAGAGGGAACCCCTTTTTGATGTCTTAATTATAATAGTTTTGGGTAAAGGCCTCCTCCAAAGATACATCTCTATCTCTTGCTAAAAAATAGTCCAGTTTTAAAACAGGCCTTTACCCAAAACGGGGTTCTTGCTGACTAAATCTATTTAGGTACTATGAGAATAGCATGTTTTCTTTTTGTAAAAAAGTTAAATTCAAAACTAACAAAACTAACTTTTTAAGTACTTACTACAATTAGAATTACTAACCAAATACATACATTATACTTATTCTTATAAAGATATAGATACTTTCACAATGCATTTAAACTTGTAATATATAAATGGCTTATTTATTTATTTTAATTTATTTAATTATAATAGTGGGTCCACGTGACTCAGACATTTCTGCGCAGAATTTGAATTCCGAATAGAAAAATCTATCGCACCGACATTTGTCTAATACATTACAAAGTTGCACAGAATTCAAAGGGCAGAGGCAGTATGATAGAATTTGTCCATTCAGAGTTCAATGTGTGGGCAAACAAGTCTGTATCGTGTGGATCGACTATAAGAGGGGTCACGTAATGCAGGGTTATTGACTGTACGTACATCTTATCTGTGCGACACATTTTTCCAACATCCACGCGAAAGAAGTCGCGGTCACAGTTATTTATTTTTTAACCTGAATAAATGACGAAGTTGTGAGCATAGCATAGTAATCAACCTTTTTAATGTTCCCGCCGCTGGGACACAGACCTCCTCTCTAGGAGAGGGAATGGGCCGTAATCCACCACGCGGGCCCAGTTAGTGAATGTCACCATGTCTTCGAATTTTTGGTTCTAGGATATGCTGGTTTCCTGACGATGTTTTGCTTCGCCTTTTGAGAGCAGTGGTGATGAAATTAATTACACAAAGTAACATTACAATTCGTAAGTCGAAGCCATTACCACTCGGCCACCACTGATCTCGTCGTGAGTTATGAGCATTTGATGGTAAACAGAGACAGAACTAATTGCGCTTGATGTCACTCGCTAGAAACGCCCTCTAGTGAATTTTCGTTATTCAGAATAAATGACTTTTTGAGTGAAAAGGATAGAAGAACGATAACTTCAAAAGTGTGTGATTTCTCCATTTGTCTACCGATTATATTTCATTCATTCAAGTAATTTAGAAGAAGAAAAAGAAAGAAAACTCGTTTATTACGCCAGAAAAGACGCACAAAAAAGTACATAGACAAACTTAAAAGGAAACAACTGTCAACTAAAAAAACTGTGTCAGGACCTGACACCAACGACCACGAGTCTGACCGCACCACAAACAAAAAAAAAACACAGTCAATCAATTACAGTCAGTCAATTTGTATAGTACTCAAATACCACAAATACGCATACGCACTTTTAAAACAGTGGTATATCAGATGTCCCGTGTTGCCGTAAATCCCATCTGTCCTTACCCCTTAGGGAAATTAGGTGGTCACAATATGATATTATCAACGTAAGTATCCCATGCAGTACCCGAGTGGGAGACGAGGTGACCATTATGATCCCAAACCGCATGGTTAATATTTAAAAGCCGTAATAAAAAGAACTGGGCCGTTAGAGGCCTGGTGTTTGTTGTGTAAACAAGGTAAACAAATGTTTTCGCAAACCCACAATGGACGGTTAGAATAGGTTATTAAAACCACGCTTAACAAAATTGACTCATAATGTTTTCACTGCTGGAACACAGCTCATAGGCCTTCTCACTGTGAGAAGGAAGCTCGCTACCCACTACGTGAACCTAGTGCTGGTTGGTGGATATCTTCGAAATGCTGGTATTCTCGGTACGAACAATTGTTCATCCACCCAATAACGCTAGCACGTTTTTCTTTTGTCACGAAAGTTGGACTTAGCGTCTTGATATAGCCCAGAATAGTTTTACAATAGATACTACTACCTAGTCACTTCATTACAAAATCAAGGTCTGTTATTTCTATCCGCAGATTCTATCCGGCGAAAAATATCCGGTGAAGTTATTACGGTACAGAATATTCAGTTGAATCCGGTTTGATTGGGAGCCCACCCCAATACAGTTAGGAAAAGTTAGGCAGATGATGACTCAAGAAATTTATTTTCCTAATTAGAACAGATTAAGGTCTAATATTATATATTTTACAGAACCGTGCGTGGTTCCATTTTCTAACC
The DNA here is from genome assembly GCA_905332915.2 of Hecatera dysodea. Classification (NCBI taxonomy): domain Eukaryota; kingdom Metazoa; phylum Arthropoda; class Insecta; order Lepidoptera; family Noctuidae; genus Hecatera; species Hecatera dysodea. The sequence continues at coordinate 11,368,891 of HG995313.1, read as the reverse complement.
ATTTCCTTTCCTTTTGTTCGAAACATTCATAATGTGATTTAATTTCCTTTATGGAGAATCGGATGAGATTTATAGCTCTCACATTACAGTTATAGCTCACAAAATGAATACGACACATTTAATAACATAACATAATATATATCATCACGCTGAAACCGATAGGAGCGGAGAAGTCATGAAAAATGCGACACAAATTGACGACACGGTTGGCGCAGTGGTTGATCGATCGGCTGCTACGCTACGTGTCGTGGGTTCGATTCCCACACGGATCAAATATTTGTATGGCCTACAGATGGTTGTTACGTGGCTGGCCGTTTGTGTATGTGAGATTGTATGTTTGTATACGCACCCACGACACAGGAGAATATCCTAGTGTGGGGCAACGTTTATTAAAAAAAAGGAATTTGTGCGGTTCAGCTAGTCTACTAATATTCTGAAGCTGACGAGTTTGTTTTTTCTACCAATGGGATTTGGAAAGTTCTTTTTGTATATGATAGCCGCATTCATGAGGGAGGCTATACGGAATATGCACGTATGAAGTCGCGGACGAAAGCTAGTACCTAAATGATAAAAAAGACTGATGAGACTGAAAAGATTTTGTAAAGGTTCTTTCACGGGCTTGAGTGACTTTTATCCGATAGAAATCTTCCAATATTTCAAGATTGAATTGCGCCTCAAGTTATTCGCAATATAGCTTAATGCGTCTTTTGAGAAGTCTTTGGCTCAATTGCAAACATACCCTCCTAATCCCTTCTATGGCAATGCCTATAAAAAGGCTATAAAAGTAAATACTTTATCGTGAAAAGAATCACATGCGGAATGTCTGCGACCCTATTTCGATTGATCCCTTTGTCGGATTCTGTGCAGAAAGTAATTCTGTAAGTCCTAATACTGAAAGTAATTCTGTAAGTCCTAATACTGAAATTTCGTTCAGATTCTGTGGAGGTTTTCAATGTAAGGTTATATGGAGCTATGCATGAGGAATAAAAAGCTTGACTAAGTCTAGATGGTTCACAGGGATGAATGAAAGAAGGAAAACGAGTTCCGCGGTTCCCATGTATCATGAGACGAAGGCACATAAATGATGAAGCTAGGGCTAATGACTGCTGCCGGGGTTGCGAATTTTGTTCGATACAGTCACCGCAGGCCTGGAACACGGGTGCTCGTGCGAGGCCACGCCGCACTGCAGTGCATGTGCGGCTGTTGGCAAGCCGGCCGAGCACTGGGCTGGGGGAAGGGCCTGCGCGCCATCCGCAACGACCAGGGGCAAGAGGTCCGCCGCCACCGCCGCCTCTGCCGCCGTCGCGGCTTCTGTCGCCGCCACTGCCGCTTCTGCTGCGGGTGCTCCCAACACTCGGGAGGGTGCTGAGATGGAGTGCCAGTAATGGTCCCATTTCGGCCCCCTCCAGAGACAAGTCGGCCGCTGTGCTATCGCGCAGTGGCTGATGCCTGGGGACGGTGAGCGTGGGTGGCTCGCCGTCCGATACCAGGTTGAGTCGACGACGCGTTGTGTTCCACGCGCGTCACAAGGAGCCGTCAGCACCGAGGACGGGGCCCCATAGGGTCGGTGCCTGCTAGGGTTGCGGAATTTGTTCGAAAGAGTTACCGCAGCCCTGGAACGCATAGGGCACAAGAAGGATCACGGGTGGGTTTTAGTCAGTAAAAGTCTGACACTCCCTACCGCTCCACCCAGGGCGGGAGGGGTCATTTGATGATTTCCCATCCAGAAAAAAAAAAAAAAAAAAGGCCTGGAACACGGGTGGGTTTTTGTCAGTAAGAGTCTGACACTCCTTTCCGCTACGCCCAGAGTGGAAGATGTCATTTGATGATTTCCCATCCATAAAAAAGGACACATGACTGAAATTCTAAGTTCCGATCCTATTTACCCGTGCCGTGCGACATTAAAAAACAGTTGTAAAAGGTGTCTAACTGGTGTTCATTGAAAATACAGGGTATTATTTTTGAGACAGTATTATTTTTAGTAAATCTCATAGCCCCGCGGTTTCACCCACGTAGTTCCCGTTCTTTATTATTAAATATTGTTGAACAAAAACATTGTTATCTCGAGTAATACTCCATTTTTACTAACCCTAAACTGTCTAGCCTATCAAATCGTTATATTTTTGGGTATGCCAACACGTTACCGCACAAAAGGCAGCAAATACAAATATTGCGTTAATTTTATACTGCACTCAACACCTGTATTTATTACTATCAGCGCCCCGCGGTTTCACCCGCGTAGTTCCCGTTCCCGTGGGAATATGGGGATATAATATAGCCTATGTTCACCGGAGATAGTGTAGTTTACCAACAGTGAAAGAATTTTTCAAATAAATTCAGTAATTTCGGAGCCTATTCAATGCAAACAAACAAGCAATCAAAACTTTCCTCTTTATAATATTTTTATAAGATACCTTAACGCAGGAGGTTGCACGGAATACGAACTTTTGCACATGCGTCTGTCTGTCGGCTTTAAAGGGCATAAATAGGATTTGAATTTTTATTTGAAAATAATTGTTTTACGTTATTTCTTCAGATGTATATTAACATTGAAAGTTGACAGTTAAAAACTATTATATAATACTAGCTTCTGCCCGCGACTTTTCCGCGTGGAATAGTTACCAATGAAATTTTTGGTGCATCTTCATTCGTGCTTCGCTCCTATTGGTCTTAGCGTGAAGATATATAGCCTACAGCCTTCCTCGGTAAAAGGGCTATCTAGCACTGAAAATTTGATTAGATGATTTTTTCAAAACAAACAATCTTCAGCTTTATATATTAGTATAGATTACGAACTTGATTAAAGAGTTTCTCTACAAGTAGTTAATCGGTGCCATGTGTTGTTACAATATACGTAACATTATACATACACCAGTTTAAAATACTTCATCGTGGATAATCCCATGTCTTTCGTCAGCAACAACCCGTATCTGTGCTAATCCAAGTTATGTCATACATACGACGCCCGAGGCTCTACAACATATAACGACACACCAGCCAGAAGGGAGTGGCAAACATTTTCAACGAGCGAATTTTACCGTTTTTATTTTACCCTTGTGCCACCGATACAATAGGGTAATTATGACTAAGTTTTTTTATGTGCCATAGTAGCACTAGTGGAGTCGGGTCATTCACAAAGTTTTTGGTCAAAAAACGAAATAACTTTGTTTTCTTTACTTAGCTTAACAGTATTTGACATGGACCGCCTATGACTCAATCGAGAGCAGTGGTGTCCGAGTGGTAACGGCTACGATTTACGAATTGTAGGTCGCGGGTTCAAACTCAGCCAGGCGCATTACTTTGTGTAATTAAAATTTCATCCCCACTGCTCTCAAAACGGTGAAGGAAAACATCGTGAGGAAACCGGCATGTCCTAGAACCAAAAATTCGAAGACATGTGACGTTCACCAACCCGCACTGGGCCCGCGTGGTGGATTGTGGTTCATTCCACGGCCCATTCCCTCTCCTAGAGAGGAGGCTTGTGTCCCAGCAGTGGGAACATTAAAAGGATTATACCTATGACTCCCAAACAAAAAAGTAAATGAGTAATACAACAATCATTGGCAAAACTGGTGTCAAACTTTCTGGCTTCTGACCGCCCCGGAACGATTTTCAAAGATCAACAAATGGACAGGCGATATCAACATCATGACGTGTATTTCAAGCTACGAAGGAGTCTCGGTATGGATAGTCAGTCATCCTTTTTTTTTACGGGGGGAAATTCTCATGGATGTCCTCCACCCTGGGGCGGGCGGAGGGGCCTGTCAGACTCTTACTGACTAAAACCACCCATCTCTCACCTTCGCCGGGGATCGCGGACCCAACCTTAGGAAGCGATGCTTAACTTCTGAAATCGACACGTGGAGCTGTTATAACTTCAGCCACGAGCTCCTCTTGGTGCTAACGATTTATTTAAAGGGCTCCCACAGACAGGCACGATACGACAATGATACAACTTTACGGAACTCTGAACAAAACATGTGACAAGGATTTTGTGTGTCTGTAGCATTTACTAAAGATTCGCAATCCCTGACCTATGTCAAATGCTCGTAGATACATAAATTAACCCTGCTGACAACAGCGACTGCGTTGAATAAATTATTCGCTTAGAACGGATGTGGTTATTGTGGATGACACATTAATATTCAGGAAAAAATATGTTAAGATTTATATACAACGGGATATATTGACTATGTACATATTTGAACAAATTATCACCACGAGGAAGGTTAAGTGGATGTTCATATGTTAGTATGTAGCTCGTAAACAGCTTAGGATATTTGGAGAAATGTTTTGGCGCTGGTATTCCATAAATGCTGGAATAGCCGTGGAATAGGCGCGTCATGTATGACGTCACTTTTACGGATAACAAAAACAAATATCCATATCAACAAAAGAAAATATTTACTTGCAAACGTAACGAGTTTTTACAATCTCTTATAAGTTCGAGATCGAAGTGTCGAATCTGGAGGTCGCAGAAATAAATTAAAACTTAAAAGTTCGACATGATATCGCGTTTAACCTTGCTTTTTAGGATTCCGTAGCCAAATGGCAAAAAACGGAATCCCTTATTGATTCGTCATGTCTGTCTGTCTGCCTGTTTGTCCGTCAGTATGTCACAGCCGTTTCACTCGGAGACTATTAAAGCTACATATATAAATGAAAATTGGTTGGTAGGTGCAACCTGTTAACCGCTATTTAATAATCCTGTAATATTATGAAGAAAATATATTTTAGGGGTGGTCCATACATGTAACTGAGGGGTGAAAAAATAAATTTCAACAAACATAACCGTGTGGGGTATCATTGGATAGCTCTTTGAAAATGAAATGGAGGTCTTCAAAAATTTTTATTTAAGGCAATATTTTTTGAGATATGTGCTTCCGAATTCGTAAAAAATGTGTCCCCCACACCTCTAACTTTTAAACTATGAAGATGAAAATTCTAAAAAAAAATGAGCAAATAGAAGTTCCAACGAAAATTGGTTTGAACATCACAGCTTATATAATTTTAGAGATACGAGATTTTAACAGTGAACTACGAAACCCTTGACTATGCGTGGTCCGACACGCACTTGGCCTGTTTTTTTTTCTGAAACTGCGAACCAGATTCTGCTTCCTGAACAAGTAGCAACAGCTAGAGCTACATACCTACATAATTATGCATGTAGACGGTATTAATGAAATATCGTCGAAGAGGTTTTAACAGTTCATAAAAATATTATAGGTTCGTAACAACTTTATAGTAGCACAGCAAACCGACTTACGGTTTTCTCGAGCATTCGCAGGTATTTTAAGAAATCGAAGAATTTGCAGGTGTTAATGTAATCGACGCTTTTGAGGATCATGGTAGGAATAATTGGAACTTTGTTTTGATTTTACTATTTGTTACTTTTTTACCTTCCAGTAGTGATGTACCTAACGATTATTCGCATTCACGAATATTTACATTATTATGTTTTTCTACATTGTCATTTGTATTCACAATAAACGATGCGAATGTTTACGACAAACAAAAAGGAAATAAAATATGGACTGGAGGATATGAAATAATAATACAACTGATGAGATTTATATTTTCCTATATACTACATTCGAAAAAAAAGATCATGGAACAGATTTAAAGTAGGCAACTAAATGGAGTGAGATTTCTCTTTTATTCTAATAAGACTAATGAAAATACTAACAAAATCACAACTAAAATAACAACATAATGTCCTTCCAAATATTAAAAAAAAACATATTCTAAATTATAATATCTTTGGTAATAAAGAACTAGTGAGATTTAATTAATTATGTAATTCTAATGACGCAATGAGTCTTGTTTAAATCATGAATGATTTGTACTTATTTCTTATTCATCGTCATCAAACAAAATTAAACTTTATAATCCAAAATGTTGGACTGAAATTGTAATTTATATGTCACCGGAAAATTGCAAACGCCGTAAGATTGTAAAATATCGCGTGAAATTGTAAACTATTTGTTCTTGATAAGACTATGGATATATTCGAAACTATTTAATTTGGATGGGAGTTATTCTATACAAAACGTTTTTTTCATAATATATCGAGAAATTATAATCGAATAAAGATTTATCACAATCTTACGAAGTATGCAATTTTCCAGTGACATATATATATTTAGTAACTTCATATTTTCACTAGACACCATTTACACAGAGCGGAACCGAAATTTAAAATCCCTTTCTAAGATTAAGCGTTTTTTTTTAAGTTAACATTCGCATTTGAGTTGAATACATATTCCCATTCGCTTCCGCAATGTGGAAAACCCAACATTTGTTAAATGACTCCTATCTTTGGGCGGAGCGGAAGGGAGTGTCAGACTCTTACTGAATAAAACCCGCCCGTGACCCTACTAGTGCCCGCCGCGTTCCAGGGCCGCGGTGACTCTTTCGAACAAATTCCGCAACCCTACTAGCAGGCACTGACCCTATGGGGCCCCGTCATAAATCACTACCTTGCAGTTGGATTATGCACAAAATTACTTTACAACAAATTGGAAAGTAAGACGGTAAGCTGACTTTATCAGCAATCAGTTTCCAATAGCCCACTTCTAATTCTAAACAACAAAAAAGTTTTTAATTCGAGACTAAATTCATGGACATAGAGCAAAGAATCACCCAGCTGGCCTAAGTCGGACCGAGGACTAACTAAACTACTACTTCACTACTGCAGCGCGATTCTGTAATTATATCACCTCTTTAAAAAATATTGCCCTTCTATTTCTATGAGTATCTCTCTCTCTCTCTCTCTTATATCTTTCAAATAAGTATTAATTTATGTATATTATTTATGATAATAGTCAAATAGGTTTCAGTTCCCATGAGTAGTCGGTGACAAACTGTCAGACTGGGTTTGTATGAAAACTGTTTATTTTTATATTTTTATTTATTTGGGCTTGTACGCATTGCGTATGTCAGTACCATCGTTTCCTAAACAATTGTATTATCACAAAACGTGGGCCATGAATTTGAACAAAGCCTTCTCATCGTCGCCGTTTGGTTGGGATAGAATTGTATGAAACATGCTCACATCAGTTATGTTTAAATTCAAGGTCCTTACAAAATTATTTCTACTGGACTCATATTGGACACATTCCATCAGCAAATGGTGTCTTTAGCCGCGGCCACCCGCGCCAATGGCTCTCCTTGTTGTTTTAAATCCCGAATTCCCGCCACGATTTTCTAAAGTAATTTTCTTGTCAACACACGTAAACAAGGAAACTTCACCCTTATCATGAAAAGTTAAACTTTTCACCCTCATCGCTTGTAAATTATGAAATATGAAGCACTCATTACAAAGTACTTCGTTGGTTGCATGGTGGTTAGATATCGTGTTAGAAACTTAAGTTTCGAACTTCATCATAAAACGCTGTGGTATTTTTTTTTTAATACTGCAGTATACGCTGAGATAGGGACCTTTTTTGGCCAAAAATAATAATTAGCTTTTAATTTTCTTTGCGAGTCCTAAATAAACATTTTTGTTTATTTCTTTTGCTTTTAATCCTGTGTTAAAATTTACTCAGAACCACCAAAAAATAACGATTCGTGGTATCACTGACGCGGTATAAAAAATAAGAATGTCGCTCAACATAATCACTTTTTAGACCCAGACACAGACAGTTAGGGGTATTTAAGACAAGAATGAGTACGTTACTTCAAGGCAAGCCTGCTCCATCTTCGACCACATCATGGCTACCCATCAGGCGAGATAGTGGTCGATCGCGTTCGACCACCATCTCGCCTGATGGGAAGCGATAGCCTAGCGATAATAATAAAACAAGCGAGAAGGCGTCGCAGTGGGCCACGCAGTCAATGGTAGAACGAGCGTACTTTACAACCAATAGGTGCACCCACGCTAGTTCTAGACCATCAGTTGGAAGTCCATGGCTTCCCCTATTTTTCGGAATAAATGGCCCGGGCTAATCTAAATATATATAACTCAAAAAGGACTGACTGACTGACATAGTGATCTATCAACGCACAGCCCAAACCACTGAACAGATCGGGCTGAAATTTGGCATGCAGGTAGATATTATGACGTAGGCATACGCTAAGAAAGGATTTTTGAAAATTCGTCCCCTAATGGGGTGAAAAAGGGGTTAACATTTTGTATGGAACTCCACGCGAACGAAGTCGCGGGCATAAGCTAGTATGTAAATACGATGAGACTGTCAGACCGTCAAAAGTCTGGAATTTGTTTCGGTGTTAATTATCAGGGTAGTCGGCTAGGACACTCGGGCCTTTTTTTCCAGTGTGGAAAATCCTCATGGATGTCTTTCGCCTGGGGCGGGTGAAGGGGTCTGACAGACTCTTACTGACTAAAAACCACTCCAGTGTTCCTTCCCACACTTGCACCGAGGATCGTGGGAACTAGTGCAGGACACTCCGGCCTCATCTAGCTTAAAATGACCAAAAAATATTGGACGTGTAAAACTAAGAACAAACAAAAAATGAGAACAAATATATGTCTTACCCCGGAACTTTTTGGGCGGATCAGTCAGGTCGCCCGCTTCCGGGCACACCACACACCTGTCATCTACCAACCTGCGAACAATACGTGAAGCATAAGTCAAGATTAACAATCGATCCGTCGACTATACCATACACTACCGGTCAAAAGTTTGAGACAACTACAAAAAAAAAATGAAAACAAATATATGTCAACATATTTAAAACCTATGAAAAACAGGTTTTATTTTCATGTTACACACAAGTTTCAAATAAAAATAAAATACACGAAGGTTTTAAAATATCCTTCTTTGCCTTTTATGACCATTTTTACCAATCTTGGCATGCGAGCAATTAATTTATCTTGCGAGATATTTTTCCAGCTTTCTTCTAATGCATTCCACATGGCCTGCTGTGAAGAAGGAAATAAGGACATTGTGCCTGAACTTTCGGTCGAGCTCATTCCACAAAAGCTCTATAACAGGGATGGCAAACCTATTTAGGATTTCATGCCATTATTTGTAGTAATAAATATTGATTTAGCCATACCTTAAATGATAAAATGGACCCTAAATAATATTGAAAGAAAGAAAACATTTGGAAAAATATATACATAATTATGTAGAAAAAAGTTGAGTTAAAGAAGTTGAGTTGTATATGTGATAAAAATGTGAGATAGCATTTGCCACATTTTTCTTTCTTAATTTAAACAAAATGAAAGCTGATCTTGACTCAATCAATTATTCATTTGGCGTGCCCGAATTATTTTGTTGCGTGCCACAACAGGCGCTCGAGCCATTGGTTTGCCATCCATGCTCTATCAGGTTAAGATCGGGGCTTTGGGGTGACCATGTCATGTTTTCTAACACTTTTTCCAACTGTTTCTCGTCTAATAGCCCCTAAATCATTTTGAACTATGCTTTGGATCATTATCTTGTAGCAAAATAAATCCTTTGCCGATGAACACTTTAGTCCGAAGGGAATAGCAATTCTTTCCAAAATTACTTTATACTGCTCCTTTTTCATAATTCCTTTAATTTGGAGCAGATTTTCAGTCCCATAGCCTGAGAAATTACCCCAGACCATGACATATCCGCCACCATGTTTGACAATCGGGACTACACACTGTGGCATCATCTTTTCTTCGGCGAAACGACATCATGATCCCATGGTGAGAGCCAAAAAACGATCTGTAGAACAATAGCATCCCTTTTTCATAACGGAACTATGATGGCACGTCATATTTGGCCCACTGTTGAAGAGATCACCTTAGTTATGCTGCATTCACAAAGAATAGCTTCTACTGATGATTTTCAACTACAAGGTATTTTAATAAATTCTGTACAAAAATGCTTTAAAGATTCGGTGAAAGTAATGATAGCAGAATTCCGATAAAATTTACCGTCGTCTTTCTATTTAATTTTTGCATTAGTGATAAGATTCCGCATAGCAGGATCAACCAAATAAGCAATAAAAATAATAAAAAACCACTTAAATACAGCATTCTTTACCAAAAAGCAGGCCATCACATCGCACACCTCTCGAAGGTCGCGGCGATGCAAATGTTACGTATATGTTTATACTAGCTGCTGCCCGCGACGTCGTCCCCGTGGAATCCCCGATTTTAAAACATTCTTTATCGCTGCTCCGCTCCTATTGGCTTAAGCGTGATGATATATAGCCTAAAGCCTTCCTCGATAAATGGTCTATTCAACCCAAAAATAATTTTTCAATTCGAACCAGTAGCTCCTGAGAATAGCACGTTCAAACAAACAAAAAAACTCTTCAGCATAAGCTCTTATGAATAGATTGAAGTGCTCGTAATATAAACACAGTAGTGTATAAATACTTATATATTATAATAATATGATGATACACACAATGTGTGTATAGCGGAATGTGACACAATTATTATAATGTTGTTTAAGAATATAATAACTATGATATTGCGTGCATGTGATAATAAATTGCCAAGATAAATGCTAGATCGTGTCGCAGTGAGAAACCTGAATCTTTACGATTCAGTATAAGTTGTTCCCCCCCCCTATTATTTTAATATTTTCTATAGGCGTATTCTCAATAGTTATGGATGGGAAATCATCAAATATCTTCTTCCGCTCTGTGCGAAGCGGAAGGGAGTGTCAGACTCTTACTTACTAAAACCCATCCGTGTTCCTCCTAATGCCCGCCTCGTTCCAGCGGTGACTCTTTCGAACTGATTCCGCAACCAATCGTCGGGGTGAATATCACTAGGAGTATTAGGTACATATTATATCGAGACAATCCTTCCATTTATAAGTATAACATCCATATTACTAATAAGTTAAAAATATAAATTTACGAGCACAACAATAGCACCCATGTGCCTACTTTAAACGCGGTGAAACAATCACTGTGTCATGGGCTTTAATAAACATGTATTGTATTTTTCTATGACTGTACCCTCAGCTCATGCACACCTACCCGCATTAGCGCATAAGATGTCTTGCACTTAGTTCTATTATTTTCTACAATTACCCTTTTACGAGTTTACTAAAACTGTTATGAAATTCTAATGTCATTTCTTTGTTATTGACTTATTGTACCTACCAACCCACTACGCAAATCGGCCTCATGTATTTATAAGTTACCTATAATATTGTATTTTCTCTGTAAGTGATTGTAAATCTTTTGAGAAAATAAATGTCTAAAACCGTATTTATTTTTGAAACTTCCCCTACTCAAAATCAAAGTTAAGTCATGTTCCGTACTCCTCTTACTTATGGCCATAAAACCAATGGCCAATAAGATGTCAGTAATCGTGTTCAATACAAAGTTTTCTTAGTGAGTGGTCTGATCAGCGATCCCCTTAATCTTTGCGGATGACTAAAGGAGTGTTATCGGCTAAAAGAAATGGCTTGGTCTTTGACATAATACCTTACATATAATGTTGAGTCAATGAATCTTGATGAATCCTGAAGAAACGATTCAACAGTCTTCCTTGAATTGGTTCCCGCAACGAAATTAATCGGTAAGAACATCGGAGGATTAAGCAAGACCATAATTTCCACCTTCCTTCCTATCAAGCAGGAGACCAAACAGAGATAGGACAATAGCACCAAGAGACGTTTACAACTGGGCGCCAAGCTGGCAGGCAAAACAATGAGTTCCGATTTGATTTATTTATTTGAAAATATCATAATGGAACATGAGCAGACTTAATGCAACCAGGCATTTACAACCAGTCAACCTGAGATAAAAATACTACACTGTGATACAGATAGGTTATAACAAATAGAAGATATTAAACTAGTAGCACCCCGCGGTTTCACACGAGAACACGGAGATATGCCTATGTCACCCGGGGATAGTGTAGCTTCCCAATAATGAAATAATTTTTCGAGGTATTCCATGAAGCACACCCAGACGAAGCACACCTAAAGTATTCCACTTAGCACACCCGTAGGTGGGCTTCAAATAAAAATTTAAAATAATTAATTTCCTATTCCACGAAGCACACCTACGAATATCACTCGCATAGTGCGGAGACTAAGAAATAAAAATGTCGATAGAAGAAAATATTTATTATTTAAAAGACTAACTTAAATTTCTAACATCATTCAGTTTCATTATAATAATGTGATACAATATTTGACATTTTTGTAATCTTACTATTTAAAATCACAGATTGTTTCATAATTATCTTTCCAAAAAAATGTTTAGTTTTTAACTATTTTTCTATTATTTTCCTTTTTTGTGCTCTTAATAAAATCACAGATTGTTTCATAATTATGCAATAAAAACTTGGACAAATATCAAAAACATTGTAAATATAGTTTTCCATAGAGATCTATGTTGAAGTTTTCTTATAGCTACCTGTTTAGTGAATAATAAAAATACTCTACTTTAACATAAAAAATCACAGATTGTTTCATAATTGCAATAAAAACTTGAACAAATATAAAAAACATTGTAAATATAGTTTTTCATAGAGATCTATGTTGAAGTTTTCTTATTACTTATTATTACTAGAGTATTTTTATTATTAGTTAAGTAGTAGCTATAAGAAAACATCAACATAGATCTCTATGGAAAACTATATTTACAATGTTTTTGATATTTGTCCAAGTTTTTATTGCATAATTATGAAACAATCTGTGATTTTATTAAGAGCACAAAAAAGGAAAATAATAGAAAAATAGTTAAAAACTAAAATTTTTTTTGGAAAGATAATTATGAAACAATCTGTGATTTTAAATAGTAAGATTACAAAAATGTCAAATATTGTATCACATTATTATAATGAAACTGAATGATGTTAGAAATTGAAGTTAGTCTTTTAAATAATAAATATTTTCTTCTATCGACATTTTTATTTCTTAGTCCCCGCACCAGGCCTCCGTCACTCCATGTACTTGCGCGCTATAATTACCTACCGCTCGACCGAGCGGTCTCGGGCCACTTGCGGACCAAACACAGTGCGGTTTTCGCAAGCGAAGCGCACGCAAGTTGTTCAATTTTAATTGTTCCATTCGTTAATACGGGTACCTACGATGCCGTCTGGTGCCTTATGTGCAGTAGATGGGAGCAAATCAAGTAAAAGAAGAGATAAATACCTAAAATTTTCCATTTATCTGTCAAAAGTGATAAACTAGGTACTATTTTTGTTGTTTCAAAATTATTTTTAATAGGTATACTAAGCATTTAGCTTGCCTTTCAGACACAGATTTAGATATTTTTGTTACATAGAAACGTCATAATTACATTAAACACTATTTTAACAACGTTAAAACAGCTATTTTTATTAGAATAAAAAGGTTAATTTCCCATGATATCGTCAATAAATTCTTTAGCCTGCCCCGTGTTATAGTTAACTAGCTGCTGCCCGCGACTTCGTCCCCGTGGAATCCCCGATTTTAAAACATTATTTATCGCTGCTCCGCTCCTATTGGCTTAAGCGTGATGATATATAGCCTAAAGCCTTCCTCGATAAATGGTCTATTCAACCCAAAAATAATTTTTCAATTCGAACCAGTAGTTCCTGAGATTAGCGCGTTCAAACAAACAAACAAACTCTTCAGCTTTATAATATTAGTATAGATAATAAATTGATAAATGTTATAGGTAACTACTTAAAGTGCCAGTACTGAACCAGAATCTAAGGAAATATCGACACCTCTATAATTATGTTTTAGATGTATTGCACAGTCAGCACCAATTTATTAAAAAAATATTTTATAAACGATACATTTTTAAACTATAGTCAGAACTTATTCACAGTTCTCAATAAAATAGACACAAATAGTTATGTTAATTTAATTGTATCGAAGAGGCAGCCCTGCGATTGTTGTGGGATTGCGCGGCGCGAAGCAATCACAACTGTACGCTTGAGCATTTAGGCACGTTTTAGCATGCAGTGGTTGCTGACGCGACGGAGTAGGCTATTATAGCAGTAGGTATTGGAAATTTTCTACTGAGTGAAGTATCTGTTACGTAGTAACTATTTAGTAATCTGTGCCCGCACTATGCGAGTGATATTCGTAGGTGTGCTTCGTGGAATAGGAAATTAATTATTTTAAATTTTTATTTGAAGCCCACCTACGGGTGTGCTAAGTGGAATACTTTAGGTGTGCTTCGTCTGGGTGTGCTTCATTTGGGTGTGCTTCATGGAATACCTCAATTTTTCAAATCGGTTCAGTAGTTTTGGAGCAAACAAACAATCAAACCTTTCCTGTTTATATTATCATTATAGACTAGCTTTTGCCCGCGACTTCGTCCGCGTGGAATAGTTACTAACCCCTCGATTCTTTGTGATATTGATTCGTTGGTGGGAGAAGTGGTGGGAGTGGTGGGTGGGTATGCGCGTGAGCTGTGCGCGGTACTGGACAGTAGGTACTGTCCAGTACCGCGCACAGCTCACGCGACATTGAAACATTACTTTATTTTAGTAAAATAAAATATTTCTTCTAAAATAAAAGAAGCCTAAGTTACTCCTTATTACATCAGCTACCTGCCAAAAAAAGTCCCGTCAAAATCGGTCCAGCCATTTCAGAGATTAGCCGGAACAAGCACACAGACAGACAAAAATTGTAAAAAATGTTATTTTGGTGTATGTACCGTAAATATATTCATGTATGCATGTAGTAAAAAGCGGTTATTTCAACATTACAAACAGACGCTCCAATTTTATTTATATGTATAGATAATAATAGAAATCGAGTAATACGAGATGAAGATCATGAACAAACTAAAACAACGAAACGTTTAACCTAACCGCATCTGTTTCCCTTCCTGCTCATTTCAAAACTACCGATTCCAGTTCTGCGGTTGAAGCACGAGCTGCATTAACTCCACAGGGAGTTTCGACACGAACATATTAAATCCAGCGCAAATACTCGAGTTCAGCTGCGCCTGTTTAGATTGGGAACCGACCCCAATAAGTTGGGAAAAGGAAGCACTATTTCGAATGTTGAATGTTACATCAAAAGTCAAAAAGATAAAATATTTTTAAAATAATTTATTATTAACACTAAAATTTATATGTAAAATAAACTTAAAATAAAATTTACAAACTATAAAAAATTTATTTATATACAACTTTTTTTAAATAGATTTTTTTTTTTTTTTTTTATATTAAAATATTTAATATAAGTTATTAAATTTTAAATAATTTCTCTTTTTTCTTTTTATAATATTCAATGTTAAACCTAAATTAAGAATTAAACAATATATATTCATAAAAATTATATTATATTAATATAATTAATTTTAATTTTTTTAATAATTTATGAATATATATATATATTAATATATTAAATTTTTAATATATATATATATATATATATATATAATAAATTCATAACTTAAATTAATTATAAAACCATTTTTAATAAATTTTCATATAAATAATAAAAAAAAATTAAAAATAAGCTAAATTAAGCTTTTGGGTTCATACCCCAAATATAAAGGAATAAACCTTTTTTTTTTAAATAAAGTGCCTGATTAAAGGATTATTCTGATAGAATAAATTAAGTAAATTATTTACCTTTATTATATTTTATAGAATTAAACTATACCTAATAGTATCAAAAACTATTGTGCATCTTACACTAAAATATAAAAAATTGAATTTTTAATTCTTAAAAGAAATATTAATTTCTTATTTTAAATTTTTTTATTTAATTCTAATAAGATATTTTTTTATTTCATTTTATTTTTTAGAACCTTAATTTCTATTTCTTCTAATTCATGATTTGGATGTTGAATAGGTTTAGAAATTAACCTTTTAAGATTTATCCCCTTAATTTCAAATTCATCTAATTTATTATCAAATGAAGCATCATTAAAATATTTTCTTATTCAATCTATTGCTTCTATTAATTTTTTATTTACAATTTTAATTAAATTAATTCTTATAAAAAAATTTGAATTAAATAATCTTATTTCTATTATAATAAACTCATCTATACTTATAAAAATAGGAAGAACCCCATTCCATTTTTGATTCCCTAATATTGTAGAAGGTTTATCATGATTTAATAACTTTATTTTAATAACTTGACAAAAAATTACTCCTATAATTATCTTATCTTATTATTTAAATAATAATTTTATTACTATTATTATTATTATAAATATTATAATTGGAGCCATTGGAGGATTAAATCAAACTTCTTTACGAAAATTAATAGCATTTTCTTCTATCAATAATTTAGGATGAATATTATCATCTATTATAATTAGAGAAACTTTATGATTTTTTTATATTTTTTTATATTCATTTATAATTAGAATTATATGTTTTTTATTTTATATTATAAATATATATTTTATTAATCAATTATTTATTAATAATATAATTTTTTTTATTAAAATTAATTTATTAATTAATTTTCTTTCATTAGGAGGACTTCCTCCTTTTATTGGTTTTTTCCCTAAATGAATTATTATTAATTTTTTAATTAATAATAATATATATTTAATAACTTTTATTTTTATTATAATAAGATTAATTATATTATTTTTTTATATTCGTATTAGATATTCAGCTTTTATATTTAATTATATTAAAATAAAATGATTTAAAATTTTTATCAAAAATAATTATTTTTTAATAATTAATTTATTTTCATTTATTACTTTATTTGGGATAATTCTTAGAACTTTTTTTTTTTATTAAGGTTTTAAGTTAAAATAAACTAATAATCTTCAAAATTATTTATAAAGAAATTATTCTTTAAGCCTTAATAGAAATTACTACTCCTTAAAATTTGCAATTTTATATCATTAATGAATATAAGACTATTAATTAATAAAAGAGAAATTTCTCGTAAATAAATTTACAATTTATCGCTTTAAACTCAGCCATTTTATTTTTTTTTTTTTGCGAAAATGATTATACTCAACAAATCATAAAGATATTGGCACATTATATTTTATTTTTGGAATTTGAGCAGGAATAGTAGGAACTTCATTAAGATTATTAATTCGAGCTGAATTAGGAACCCCAGGATCTTTAATTGGAGATGATCAAATTTATAATACTATTGTTACAGCTCATGCTTTTATTATAATTTTTTTTATGGTTATACCTATTATAATTGGAGGATTTGGTAATTGACTTGTCCCCTTAATATTAGGAGCCCCAGATATAGCATTTCCTCGTATAAATAATATAAGTTTCTGATTTCTTCCCCCTTCTTTAACCTTATTAATTTCAAGAAGAATTGTAGAAAATGGAGCAGGAACTGGATGAACAGTGTACCCCCCACTTTCATCTAATATTGCTCATGGAGGAAGATCAGTAGATTTAGCTATTTTTTCTCTTCATTTAGCTGGTATTTCTTCTATTCTTGGAGCTATTAATTTTATTACTACAATTATTATTAATATACGATTAAATAATTTATCTTTTGATCAAATACCTCTATTTATTTGAGCCGTAGGAATTACTGCATTTTTATTATTATTATCTTTACCTGTATTAGCTGGAGCTATTACTATACTTTTAACAGACCGAAATTTAAATACATCTTTTTTTGACCCTGCTGGAGGAGGAGATCCAATTTTATATCAACATTTATTTTG
The DNA here is from genome assembly GCA_905332915.2 of Hecatera dysodea. Classification (NCBI taxonomy): domain Eukaryota; kingdom Metazoa; phylum Arthropoda; class Insecta; order Lepidoptera; family Noctuidae; genus Hecatera; species Hecatera dysodea. The sequence continues at coordinate 11,351,353 of HG995313.1, read as the reverse complement.
ATTTTTTGGTCATCCAGAAGTTTATATTTTAATTTTACCAGGATTTGGGATAATTTCTCATATTATCTCCCAAGAAAGAGGAAAAAAAGAAACATTTGGTTGTCTAGGAATAATTTATGCTATATTAGCCATTGGATTATTAGGATTTATTGTATGAGCACACCATATATTTACTGTAGGTATAGATATTGATACTCGAGCTTATTTCACATCAGCAACTATAATTATTGCTGTACCAACCGGAATTAAAATTTTTAGTTGATTAGCTACTTTCCACGGAACTCAAATTAACTATACTCCTTCTATTTTATGAAGATTAGGGTTTGTATTTTTATTTACTGTAGGAGGATTAACAGGAGTAATTTTATCTAATTCATCAATTGATATTACTCTTCATGATACTTATTATGTAGTTGCACATTTTCACTATGTATTATCTATAGGAGCTGTATTTGCTATTTTAGGAGGATTTATTCATTGATATCCTTTATTTACAGGTTTATCTTTAAATTCTTATCTTTTAAAAATTCAATTTTTTATTATATTTATTGGAGTTAATATAACTTTTTTCCCTCAACATTTTTTAGGGTTAGCTGGAATACCTCGACGATATTCAGATTACCCTGATTCATATATTTCATGAAATATTATTTCATCTTTAGGATCTTACATTTCTTTACTAGCTATTATATTAATACTAATTATTATTTGAGAATCATTAATTAGTCAACGAATTGCTTTATTTACATTAAATATACCATCTTCTTTTTTTTTTTTTTTTTTTTTTTTTTTTTTTTTTTTTTTTTTTTTAAAAAAAAACGTTGCCCCACACTAGGAATTTCTCCTGTGTCGTGGGTGCGTTTACAAACATACAATCTCACATACACAAACAGCCAGACCCGGAACAACTATCTATAGGCCATACAAATATTTGTTCCGTGCGGGAATCGAACCCACGACACGTAGCGCAGCAGCCAATCGCTCAACCATTGCGCCAACTGTGTCGTCATGATCATACTTTAATTATTCTTATTATAATTACAATTTTAGTAGGTTATTTAATAACAAGACTTTTATTTAATAAATATATTAATCGATTTTTACTAGAGGGGCAAATAATTGAATTAATTTGAACTATTTTACCAGCAATTACTTTAATTTTTATTGCATTACCTTCTTTACGATTATTATATTTACTAGATGAATTAAATAACCCTTTAATTACTTTAAAATCTATCGGACATCAATGATACTGAAGATATGAATATTCAGATTTTCATAATATTGAATTTGATTCTTATATAATTCCATCCAATGAATTAAATCCTAAAAAATTTCGTTTATTAGATGTTGATAATCGTATTATTTTACCAATAAATAATCAAATTCGAATTATAGTTACAGCTACAGATGTTATTCATTCTTGAACTGTACCTTCTTTAGGAGTAAAAGTAGATGCTAACCCAGGACGTCTTAATCAAACTAATTTTTTTATTAATCGACCTGGTATTTTTTATGGTCAATGTTCAGAAATTTGTGGGGCAAATCATAGTTTTATACCTATTGTAATTGAAAGAATTTCAATTAAAAATTTTATTAATTGAATTAATAATTATTCTTCATTAGATGACTGAAAGCAAGTACTGGTCTCTTAAACCATTTTATAGTAAATTAGCATTTACTTCTAATGAAAAATTATATGAATTATAAAAAGAATTAGTTAAATTATAACATAAATATGTCAAATTTAAATTATTACTTAAATGTAATATTCTTTTATCCCACAAATAATACCAATCAATTGACTATTATCTTTTTTTTTTTTTTATTAATTTATTTAATTTTTAATATTATAAATTATTATATTTTTAATAAAAAAATTTTTAATAAAAATAATAATTTATCTAATGAATTAAAAAATTTTAATTGAAAATGATAAGAAATTTATTTTCAATTTTTGATCCTTCTACTAATTTATTTAATATTTCTTTTAATTGAATTAGAACAATTTTAGGAATTTTATTTATCCCATATTCATTTTGATTAATCCCAAATCGACATTTTTATTTATGAAATTTTATTTTATTAAAACTTCACAATGAATTTAAAACTTTATTAAAAAATAATTATTTTAAAGGTTCTACTTTTATTTTTATTTCTATATTTTCATTTATTTTATTCAATAATTTTTTAGGTTTATTCCCCTATATTTTTACTAGAACAAGTCATCTAACATTATCTTTATCTATTTCATTACCATTATGATTAAGATTTATAATTTATGGATGAATTAATAATTCTCAACATATATTTATCCATATAATTCCCCAAGGTACTCCTTCTATTCTAATACCATTTATAGTTTTAATTGAAACAATTAGTAATATTATTCGTCCAGGAACTTTAGCTGTACGACTAACTGCAAATATAATTGCAGGACATTTATTAATAACTTTATTAAGAAGAACAGGACCTAGAATATCATATTATTTTATTATTATTTTAATTTTTATTCAAATCTTATTATTAATTTTAGAATCAGCAGTTGCAGTAATTCAATCTTATGTAATTGCAATTTTAAGAACATTATATTCTAGAGAAGTAAATTAATGAAAATAAATTTTAATCATCCATTTCATTTAGTAGATTATAGACCATGACCTTTAACAGGAGCTATTGGAGTTATAGTCCTTGTAACAGGAATAGTAAAATGATTCCATAATTATATTATATATAATTAAAAAACCACTCACTGATTGACTGATTGACATAATTGTTCTCCCACTTGCCGTGCTAGGAGGGGAAAACTTTTTATGGGGTTGTATAGAAGGTGTCGGGGTGAGTATGGGAAAAATCTGAAACTACCCCTTTTCAACCCCCTTCTTTCAACCCCATTGCTTATCTCAGAAACCTGACGTCGAAGAGAAAAATGGTTTTCGGGGTTGTATAGCGGGTGTCTGGATAAGTAGAAAACGAAAAAAAAACTACCCCTTTTCAACCCCCTTTTTACAACCCCTTTGCGTATCTCAGAAATCTGACATTGTAGAGAAAAATGGTCTTCGGGGTTGTATAGAGGACATCTGGATGAATATATGGCCAAAAAAATTCAACCCTTTTCAACCCCCTTCTTTCAACCCCTTTGCGTAACTCAGAAATCTGACATTGTAGAGATAATAATTGTTACTAAAAATACTAAAAAGACACCGCGGGTTGCTTGCAACTCGCGCCCCCAAGCGAAATACTAGTTTTAATATAAATTTATTAATTCTAGGATATTTAATTGTCATTTTAACTATATATCAATGATGACGAGATATTTGTCGAGAAGGAACTTTACAAGGTAAACATACAATTTTAGTTGTCAAAGGTCTTCGATGAGGAATAATCTTATTTATTGTATCTGAAATTTTTTTTTTTGTTTCATTTTTTTGAGCATTTTTTCATAGAAGACTTGCCCCTAATATTGAAATTGGAGCTATTTGACCCCCTACTAATATTATTACCTTTAACCCATTTCAAATTCCATTATTAAATACAATTATTTTAATTAGATCAGGAGTATCTATTACATGAGCTCACCATGCTATTATAGAAAATAATAATTCTCAAATAACTCAAGGCCTTTTTATTACTATTATCTTAGGAATCTACTTTACAATTCTTCAAGCATATGAATATTTAGAAGCTCCATTTACTATCGCTGATAGAATTTATGGATCAACATTTTTTGTAACTACAGGATTCCATGGATTACATGTAATTATTGGAACAATATTTTTATTAATTTGTTTAATTCGACATTTAAATAATCATTTTTCTAGAAATCATCATTTTGGATTTGAAGCAGCAGCCTGATATTGACATTTTGTAGATGTAATTTGATTATTCCTTTATATTTCAATTTATTGATGAGGAAACTAATTATTTATATAATATATTTAGTATATTTGACTTCCAATCAAAAAGTTTAATAATTTTTAATATAAATAATCATATTAATAACAAATATTTTTATTATTATCATAATAATCTCTAATATTATAATATTTTTATCTATTACTTTATCAAAAAAAAGTTTTTCAGATCGGGAAAAATGCTCTCCATTTGAATGTGGATTCGACCCTAAATCATCAGCACGTATTCCTTTTTCTCTACATTTCTTTTTAATTACAGTAATCTTTTTAATTTTTGATGTAGAAATTGCTCTTATTTTTCCAATTATTCCCTTATTTAAATTAGTAAATTTCATTTTTTGAACAAAAATTAGATTTTTTTTTATTTTAATTTTAATAATTGGTTTATATCATGAATGAAATCAAAATATATTAAATTGAACAAATTAGGATTATAGTTTAAATAAAACATTTGATTTGCATTCAAAAAATATTATATTTTAATTTATCTTAAAATAAGAAGCAATTTTGCATTTAATTTCGACTTAAAAGAAAGAGTTAATAAACTCCTTATTTATTAATTGAAACCAAAATAGAGGTATATCACTGTTAATGATAAAATTGAATTTTTATTCCAATTAAATTTAGAAATATAAAGATTAAAATTAAGCTGCTAACTTAATTTTTAGTGGTTAAATTCCATTAATATTTCTATTTATATAGTTTAATTTAAAACTTTACATTTTCATTGTAAAAATAAAAAATTTTTTTTTATAAATATATATATATATATATATATATATATATTTATATTTAAAGATAAACTTATCTCATTAATATCTTCAATATTATGCTCTAATATATAAGCTATTTAAATTAATTAATTAATAATGACATAAATAAAATTATTATTATTCAAATAATAAATCTAAATAAATAAATTTTAAAATTATTTATTTGATAAATATTATAAAAAACAGAATATTTTTTTAAAATTTTAATTATACCAAACCCTCTATATAATTCTCTTCATCCTAAATCAATATTTTTTGATAAATTTTGACCAAAATTTAAAAAATAATATCTTAATCCATAAGTAGATAAATTTGGTATAAATCATATAATACATAAAAAATTTCTTAAATTATATGTCATATAAAATTTATTAATAGAATAAATATTTATATTTCTAATTAAATAACCTATAACCCCTCCAATTAATCTAACATAAATTACTATTATTTTTAAATTAAAAGGTAAATAAATTATGTAAGGATAAGAAAAAATTAATCATCTTAAAAATCTTCCTCTAATAATTCTTATAAATAATAAAATAAATATTCTTTTTAACATAGTATAATCCTCATCGTATAAATTATAAATTACTATTAAATTATAATCATTTACTATTAAATATATTGTTAAACGAAAAGTATAAAATATAGTTAATCCAGTAGAAACATAATATAAAAAAAAAATTATAATATTTAAATTTCTAAATCTAACTAATTCTAAAATTAAATCTTTAGAATAAAAACCAGCTAAAAAAGGAATTCCACATAAAGCTATATTAGAAATATTTATACATAAAGAAGTTAAAGGAATATATAATCTAATTCCCCCTATAAAACGAATATCTTGTATATCATTCATTATATGAATAATAACTCCAGCACATATAAATAATAAAGCTTTAAATATAGCATGAGTTAATAAATGAAAAAAAGCTAAATCAGGTAATCCTATTCTTAAAATTCTTATTATTAAACCTAATTGACTTAAAGTAGATAAAGCAATAATTTTTTTTAAATCAAATTCATAATTAGCAGAAATACCAGCTATAAATATAGTTAAACCTGATAATAATAATAATAATTTTAAAAAAAATATATCAATTAATAATAAATTAAATCGAATTAATAAATAAACTCCAGCTGTTACTAAAGTTGAAGAATGAACTAAAGCTGAAACTGGGATAGGAGCTGCTATAGCAGCTGGTAATCAAGATCTAAAAGGAATTTGAGCACTTTTTGTTATAGCAGCTATAATAATTAATATACCAATTATAATTATTTCAAAATCATTATTTATAAATTCTAAATAAAAAATATAATTTCATCTCCCATAATTTATTATTCAAGAAATTGATATTAAAATAAGAACATCCCCAATTCGATTTCTTAAAGCTGTTAATATCCCAGCATTATAAGATTTTAAATTTTGATAATAAATTACTAAACAATAAGAAACTAAACCTAAACCATCTCAACCTAATAAAATTCTAATAATATTTGGTCTAATAATTAATAATATTATTGAAAAAACAAATAATAAAACTAAGATAATAAATCGTATTAAATTTAATTCAGATCTTATATATCTTTTTCTATAATAAATAACAACTGAAGAAATCAAAAAAACAAATATCATAAATAATAAAGATATTCAATCTAATAAAATAGATATAGTAATTATTATCGAATTAAAAGAAATAATTTCCCATTCTAATAAAATAACTATATTATTTATAATAAAATAAACTATTAATAAAAAATTAAATATTCTTATTAAAAATAAAAAAATAAAAGAAATAAAACAAATTGAATATTTTATAATATTTATAATTTAAAATGAATTTATCATATTTTTGAAACCACAAATCAATATTTTTTATTAAATTATTTAAATAAAATCAAATTATTCTATAATCAATTTTTAATACTAAAATATTTAAAGGTAATCAATGTAACATTAATAATAAATATTCACGAGAAACTCCTATATAATATCTATAAATACCTGAATAATATTTTCCATGTTGAATAAATGAATATAAATATAATCTATATCCAGCTCTAAAAAAAGAAATTAACATTAATATAAACATAGAAATTCAAGATCATCTTATTAATCTATTAATTAAACTAATTTCACCTATAAGATTTAATCTAGGAGGAGCTGCTATATTTGAAGACATAAGTAAAAATCATCATAAACTTATAGAAGGTATAAAATTTATTATTCCTTTATTAATATATAATCTTCGTCTATGTAAACGTTCATATCTAATATTTGCTAAACAAAATATTCCAGATGAACATAATCCATGACCAATTATTAAAATATAAGAACCAATAAAACCTCAATAATTCATTACTATAATCCCACTAATTACAATACTCATATGAGCAACAGAAGAATATGCAATTAATGATTTAATATCTACTTGACAAAAACACTTTAATCTAATATAAAATCCTCCAATTAATCTAATAATAATTCTAATATAATTTAATTTTAAATTTACTTCTTGTAAAAAAATTAATAAACGTAATAACCCATATCCTCCTAATTTTAACATAATTCCAGCTAAAATCATAGAACCTGAAACCGGAGCCTCAACATGAGCTTTAGGTAATCATAAATGAACAAAATATATAGGTATTTTTACTAAAAAAGCTAAAATTATAGAAAAATATAATATATACATATTTATATTAAAAAATTTTAAAAAATAAATTATTATAGAATATGTTTCATTAAAAGTAAAAAAAATACCTATCAATAAAGGTAATGAAACAAATAAAGTATAAAATAATAAATATATTCCAGCTTGAATACGTTCAGGTTGATATCCTCAACCAATAATTAATAATAATGTAGGAATTAATCTACCCTCAAAAAATAAATAAAATATAAATATATTTATTGCTCTAAAAGTTATATATAATATAATTAATAAAAAAATAACATTAAATAAAAAAAAATTATAATAAAAATTTACTTTATATAAATTTTCTCTAGCTATAATTATTAAAATAGAAATTCAAATTCTTAATATAATTAAACCATAAGATATAACATCACAAGATAATATATATCTTAAATTACAAAATAAATTTAATTTAATACCTAAAATTATAAATAAAAATATTAGTAAAATAATATTATTTGTACCATTCAAAATATATTTTTTATAAAACATAAAGGAATTATAAAAATAATTATAATTAAAAATTTTATCATTATTTTTTAATAATTTAATAATTTAAATTTATTAATAAATAAAATAATAATTTATATATATATATATATATATATATATATATATTTATTTATAATAAATTAAATCTTTGAAAATAATCATTACCATGAGTTCGAATTATAGAAACTAAAATAGATAAGCCTAAAACTACTATCCCACTATATCGCTATCCTTTCCTACTAATATTATAATTGTGAAAATCTAGGGTTTATATCCCATCGCGGGCCTGCGGATGGCGAGCTAAAGGTGGCTCGCCGTCCGATAGCAACCAGGCCCGAGTCGACGGCGCGTCGTGTTCCACGCGCGCCTCAAAGAGCCGTCAGCAAAAAAGACGGAGCCCTAAGGGTCAATGCCTGCTAGGGTTGCGGAATTTGTTCGAAAGAGTCATCGCGGCCCTGGATCGCAAAGGGCACAAGAAGGATCACGGGTGGGTTTTAGTTAGTAAGAGTCTGACACTCCCTTCCGCTCGCGCTCCGCCCAGAGCGGGAGAAGTCATTTGATGATTTCCCATAAAAAAAGGGTTTATGTACCAAAACATAAACTCCAATCCCAACATGAGAACGAACAGGCTTGTCTAATTGACGTTATAAATTGAACTTCTTGTGCTTGAGAAATGAGTTTTAGCTGAGCGAGCGCGTTCACGAATTTGCTTAATCATCTCTCGAGCACGAAAACTTCAATTTATGACTAGCTTTATTAACAGTCTGATGCTTCGATTGAGTTCAATTTGAGTTGGTAGTTTACGTTTTACAATACGGGCTTATATATGTATGTTCGTGTTAATCGAACGGTTCATCCTCAACAGCTGAAAGATTTATTGCCATAGATTACGGACTTGAGATACTTTTGTCCCGGTAGTGTAATCACCTGAGCCAAAAACATCGGGCAAATCCGAGGGTAGAAGCTAGCGGAAACTAAAGTTTTCAAACGGAGGAGAAAACGGACACAGGTGAAGGAAAGAAGTTTTGGCCGATCTAAAACTTGTAGTTGCCCGGTTTTGTTTTTCTTTGAGTAATCTTTTTTAACATGATCCGGGCGGATGCGGGTGAGTAAGTTTGTTGTGAGTTTGTTTTTTGACAACAACAACAAATATATATTTTTGATGCCGATGATGAGATGCTGCCTTCATCAATCAAAATCAAAGAAGGTTCAAAAGACACTGTATTAATTCGATATTTAATACGGTCATTTTTCATCTGATATTATAAGTTTATAAGTGGTCTATGTATGTAAATGTATCATACTCGTTGCGGGATTTGTTTGAAAGAGTCACCGCGGCTGGAACACAAAGGGTTTTAGTCAGTAAGAGTCTGACACTCCCTTCCTTTGCTCCTCGCGGGAGAAGTTTTTGATTATTTCTCATACAGAAAAAAAGGCGTGCTATTATATGTTCTGGATTAGGGCAATTGCAATACCTTTTATCCTGATACCAACCCCTTTGAGATAATTTTCGACTTGTTGCTGCTGGTAGAAGCCTATGAATATGTACTTTTAATATTTTTAATCAATTATGCTTTACGAAACTTTACCGAAAAATTAAATTAAAAAAAAAAGTATACTTATTCGATTCATTCAAGCAGTTGGCAAAGTTCCAAGACCTTTCAGAACAACTTTTCAAAATTATAAAAATATATCCAGTCGAACCAGTATATTTAATTGACCGCATTTTTATTACATGGACAGACGCCACTAGACCTCTTTAATATTCATAATATTAAAGTCAAAGTATTTATTAGTGTATTTTTGGTGATACAATAGGTCTTATAATTAGGATATGGTAACTCAAAAAACTACTCATTAGGGAGCATACACTATTAGCAATTTAAGAATGTAGCGACATCTATGGCGCCACATAAGAACTAATCCTGCATCGCGCAATCAAAGTTCTCCGCGCGATTAGAACATATACGACAGCCCGAAATCATCTATTGGGCAGTTGCCCACCAGACATAACTACTCGTCTGGCCGGAGGATCCTCCCTTTTCAACGGAGGTTTGCGGGACTTTACTCTCTGTTCCGCATACCTCCAAAAGAATATAAAATCAATATTACATACAAATTAACATAAATTTCAATAGGTACTTCGAATACAATCTATTTTCTTAATAACCATTTTGAATACAATTAATAAGTCAGGTTTTTGAATTGTCAAGCATAAATACGTAATTATCATTTAGTTTACTACATTTTGTCAAAAAGGAATTCGTCAATGGTATAATAGCATTTTTCAGTCAATAAGTTATTCAATCTCCGTTTAAATTGTGTCAAGTGAAGATCTTTAATATCATTTGGTATTTCATTGAATATCTTCGGGGCCATACAGAGAATGCTTTTGTGCATAAGGGCGGTCTTTGAGGGTCTTGAGACATAATTCATGACGATATTCTTGTCTTGTCGATCTATATCGCTGCTCTGAAGCTTTTTTAAACAGTTCGCTATTTTTCTTGACAAACAATGCTGTCTCGTAAATGTAAATACACGGTAATGTTAGTATTTTAAGTTGTTTGAAATGCGGTTTGCAACTTTCGGTTGATTTGAGACTGCATATTGATCTAATGCACCTCTTCTGTGCTTTAAAAATGTTTTCTTTTTCGCAGGAATTTGCCCAAAAAATTGCTCCGTAACGTAATATGGAATCTACATAACCATAATACGCAGCTACAACAGCTGCCTGATTAACTATTTTCTTAAGTTTATATAAAGCAAAGGCGAACCTACTTAATCTTATTATAGTAATTGATGCATGTTGTTTCCAAGTCAGTTTTGAATCAATTGTCAAGCCTAAAAATTTTATGTCCTACTTCATCAATTCTGGTATCGTCAAAAGATATATTTCTGCCAGGAACGGTCAATCTTTGTCGAAATTGCATAATTTTAGTTTTATTTACATTTAATTTTAAATTATTACGATCAAGCCAGTTAATTGATTGTTGCAGTGCGTCTTTGATGTCACATTCATAGTTTCTATCTTTATTATTTCTTATTCTATTACCGTGCTGTCATCAGCAAAAACAATCATAGGAAAAGCGACGTGTTTTGGGAAGTGATTTATATATGCTAAAAACATCGGCGGACCCAATACGCTGCCCTGTGGGACGCCAAAAGTGATTTAACGTTTTCCTGAAATATATTTAAGTTCCTTTTTATCCTTTTTAGAAGTCCGTCTAATTCCTGTACACTGCGTTCTAAATAAGACTGTATAAGAGAAAGTGCATTGCCCCTTATTCCATATGCATTAAGTTTATGTAGAAGTATTTTATGATCAACTAAATCAATAAATATAGATCAATGGTTCTTCTATGGTTCGAAGACTCACGTTTTAACACCTCATGGTACGCCCGCTGTGTAGCCTATTACTTTTTATTATTTTTAGAGATCGGAAATCATCAAACTACTTCTTGCGCTCTGGGCGGAATGTGGGAGTGTCAGACTCTTACTGACTAAAACCCATCCACGTTGCTCCTAATGCCCTGTTGCGTTCCAGGGCCACGATGACTCTTTCGAACAAAACTGTACAAAATACAAAAAAGAATGGTATTTCTCACGAACTCCGATATAACTTTTCTACAGTTGTTAAACACATATTCTCCTAAAACGTGGCAAAAATAATTTTGATTGCTTCGATCATTAATAATATGTGATCGAAGTTTGATTGGTTAAATAACGTCGTCTTGAGCTATAGAGTCGCAAACATTTAAGATATTCTTTGAAACACATTTAAATGTTTCTTTCAGCGGGACCATTCTGGTTGAGAAGAGCAAAGGACAGGACCCATTGGACGGAATTGGAGGAGGGCTATGCCAAAAGGCACACCGAACTTAGGGCCCTCTTGTAACCCTATGTTTAGGAATAAAAGGCTATTATTATAAAATGTTTCTTTTAACGCATTAATACGAGTTAATGATAAAATTGTGAGAAAAAACATGTCAATAAATAAATTGTCAACTACAAAGCCCGCGGCAACAGAGAAAAAGATAAATGTTGTAAACTAGCGTTATCGTTGTATCCTATTTTACATAGCAGACAGCTTAACCTAAAAAAATACCTACACATATCCACTTACCTTGATTATCTCATTTCAAATGCTAGCACAAAATAATATTACACAGCTTAATCCCTCTCCCAAAGTTTATATTCATGAATAATTCACGAGAACTACTTTAGTACAAAGTTACTGAAATAAGCTAAGTAGCCTTCATTAATATCTTATAACGTAGTTTGAGCTGTATCTGAAAATAGGCATTCTTTTTTTTAAAATGTGCACGAGTATAGATAATTCGCCCTTTGGGAATCGGGTCTCGATTGTAAGTAGGTACTTTGATATCACCAAACATAACTCTGATAGAATAAGTAGGTTACTTTATAGTTGAAAAACAAATTCTTTTTTTGGTTCGGATCCGCGATAATAAGCTGCGAGAAAGAAGAGTTTTTTGTATTGTCGCGTCGCGACTGTCTGCGAAAGCTTAGCATAGCTTCAGTGGGCACGCCACTATCGTGGTGATAAGTCCCTTCTTTGAGGAGTGGTTGAAGAGGCATCACGGCGTCCTCACCTTCCGCCTGACGCATGTACTCACCGGACACGGATGTTTCGATAGGTACCTGTTTTGAATTCGGCGGGAGGACACGTCCGGGTATCAACACTGTGTCGATCGCCCGGAGAACACGGTGGAGCATACGGTGGGTGTCTGCCCTACTTGGGCGGAGGAACGCCGTGTCCTCGTCGAGGCGATCGTGTTAGATATTTACTTAGTAAAATAATATTGTCTATTTATCAATGCCCTCTGTATAAACTAATGTCTATGATTGTATTTATGATGTTATCTATGGTATTTCTAAAATACAGTTGATTCCGAACCACGGCAGTGTTTTATTAGATCGGTGGCGGCGACCTCTCGCTTCGAACCTTGGATTGAACCAAGGCCGAAGCGAGAGGTCGCCGCCACCGAGGAGTTACCTCCTTCTGCGAAGCAGTAGGAGGTAATGTGCTTGCGAAGGAGGACGCGGACCGCGTGAAGGTGGGGCAAACCTCACACACCAGCTGCCGCCCACCCATCGGTACACCGCTGGGTGAAACAACCTGTTTATTGACCTGATTACGTCAGTATCGACTCGTCATCAATTGTAATTGATGATGAGTCGATACTGAAAGAAACGGGGACGTTATTCGATATGAGTTACAAGTCATTGCCACGGTCAAATTATAGTTCTAACTATTATATGAATTAGTAATCGATACGGTTTGCTATCGAGCGTTAGATAGACGGAATATACTTTAATAGCGGTCTGCGCTGGCTTCGCATAGTTCCAAAGTATATACTATCTTGTGTAGGTATATCGCTCTTTTTGTTAGTGAAAACCGTATCAAAATCCAGTGCGTGATTTAGAAGAATTAGTTTTTTACTAATTCGAGAATGTACATTACAATTACAACATTTAACACTAACGGCCAATAAGATCATAATGCAAATGAAGTCTGAAATAGTGTTAATGAATCGCCCGTAAACCCATGTTACTTGGGATCGGCGAAATCACAAATCAGTTCTCTCCTTCCATTCCGCCCCGCTAATCGTCACGCTATCACTAACTCCCAATTTTATAATTCCTCACAAAATTAGCTATTTTGTGAGGAATTATCAAACTCTTCCCTTTCCATGAGTAGTAGGTAGCTTAATTTAAATTTTAATAGATCCGGAGCTCGGACTCTTTGAGGTCTACCAGGGTTTGGGAATTTGTTCGAAAGCGTCACCACGGCCTTGGAACGCAAAGGGCAATAGGAGTAACACAGACGGGTTTTAGTCAGTAAGAGTCTGACACTCTTATCCAATTTGCCTAGAGCGGGAGAAGTCATTTGATGATTTCCTATCTTTAAGAAAGGGACTCCATGAGGCTTTTAAAAATCCTACTTTAACCTTACTGACTAGCATATATACATATATATTTTAAAAAAACATAGCCCGACCTAATCGACCCGTTTTCAGCTTTCCATACCCAGGTAGTGAGCAATAAAACTCAATGGCAATCAATCGAGGACCACAACCCTTTGTAACGACCCAAAGTGAGTGACGTTGTGTATTTTACGGGGTTGCTTATAACCGTGTAAGTCTCGTTATTCAAATAACATTACTTATAATTCGAACATACAGTATGCCATGTCTACCAGCAAACGGGGATGGGCTGATTTGAAAATAAAACTACATGCCCAGTCATTTTAGGCATTTTAAACCCCAATGTGCGGAAAAATTCCGAGCGAGCTGAATTTTTGTATACACCTTTATTACGGCGTCATAATGAAGATGTGAAAAATCGACATTGATATCGTGCCGGCTAAAAAAGTTAGAGGATGACCTCTGTAACTTTTTTTTGTTTTTTTGCAAATATCTCGCGATCTATTGCTCAGAGGCCAATAAAAGTTATTACAAAAATTGTTTTTCGTGCAATTTTCTACAAAAAATGTCTCTTGCATTTTTCTCTAAAAATGAACCGTTTTCGGAGTAGAGAGAAAGACTAGAATTCACTCACATCCGGTTTTCCGCAGATAAAACCTAAAATGACTGGACTACTAAAGTGCAATACTTCTGGACATCTAACGGGGATAGCAGTGGTCGAAAATGCCATGAGGAATGTGGAAGGTGGTGTGGAGTATCCTCCGAGAAGACGAATGTTGTGTCTAATGGATAACTGCCCGATGGTTGTGCTCAGACGGTTGTGTATATTTAAATCTCGCGGGAACTTTGATAGTACTGTTACGAGCTTCGGGTTCGTGACAATAAAAACATGCGAATAAATAACCAAAAATGACACTAATTACACTAATAAACTCACTAATATTAAACACAATCTTTAGCTCGCAGTTGAAGATCGTCTCGAAGTTATCACTTGTATCGCTAATCCAATACTGACCCGGTCGGTTTTTTTTTTTTTTGGAATGGACCACTCGCAGTTCAGCACACTAAGGCTGGTTACTGCTTAACCGGACAATCCTGTGGTGGCCTCAATGAATTTAAGGCCCCCAGCCAGGGCTAAAAACTACTAAAAGCGAAATGACCGCTTCGCTAAGGGCATCCCCTGTGGGATACGGGCCTCGGCTTAACGGGGTCATTGAGAGGGGCAGCAAGGGACAGGCTGGGTCAGTTATTATTATTTAGGGGATTTAACGCTAATGGCTCAGCGGCGCGGGCTGGCTCGTTAGGCAAAAGTCGGGGAGGGATGTTACGGGGGCGTCGCGATGGGCCTCGTCGGCGAGGCCGGAATACGGAACGCGGTCTGTTTTTGTTTTTTCTAATCGTACTGGTTGACCCGGTCGGTACATGTGTCAGCCTTATATAGGGCGCCGGCTAGTTCTAGAACCTTCCATTGTAGAAAGTTCCAGAAAGTTCGCGTACATAAGAAGAATTCTAGAATGTTCTATCATAGAACAATCTCGAAGGTTCTTGACATAACTAGTTCTACTACTCGATACTTGATGGCGCTAGTGGTACCGAATGCCGCTATCTTCCTTGTTTAATTGTGGCGCGCAACAGTACTTTATAGAAGTTTGTGACGTCACGCGTCAGCTGAATTTTGTAGTTCCTACGTGGCGATATAAATGCAACTACAGAAGAACAAGAGACTCACCCTAAGGTACTGAGGAATCCTGATACAGTGCCCTCCGCGTGCAGGGAGACAATGTCCCCCAGGTGCAAGAAACTGTCTCCCATTTTGGCACCTTCTCCTTACCCCCACCATGCAACAACACCTGTGAAAGAAAGAAAAGTTGTTTTACAAAATTATCTCATTGATCCATTAAATACACCAGTAACTGGGATGTGTAAGTTCTATCGGCAGTTGCTTATTGAAAAAATATTGGTATCCACCTGAAATCAGTTGGAAGCGAGTTAATATAATAATGATTATTTATTTATTTTCTCACCACAATACACATAAGATACATGGTTTCTAGGGAGCAAATGGATACAGTAAGTATATTGCGGGAGACTGGTGCCTAAACCCAGTACTGTGGTGTAGTAGTGGTGTATTAGGCTTGAGGCCTGTATTTCAGGACACTAGGTCTCCACCCTTTAGGTTATATAACATTCAAATGCTTTCGTAGACAGTGGTCGCGAGTCGTTTGTTGTTGACCTCAACTTAGCAAAATGTGAAGCTGATCCATTAAACTTTTGACATGACTAAGCAAATTACGTTTTAAAAAGCCAGGAAGAACCTAATATGCTCTAAATATCGTCAAATAATAGGGTTGTTTCCTAAATAAAAACAATAAGATTCTATTAAGTCAGTCAGGTAGATTATCCAAAAATATTGGGACACGTATTTTTTGCTTTAACAAATATCTATACAACTTAAAGATGATGATTGATGATAAAACGCATCAAAGATCAGGAGTGGGGGCTTATGACGTTACATCGCGGTAAAAATTGTAGCGAGTAGTGACGTCACACGAGTACCTAACGCACTGTATACATATAAAAAGAAAAAAATAAGGAACCAGTATTTTTTGGAAATCTATCTGACACGTGACGGACTGAATTCATTTTTAGTGAACTACCTTATTTCTGGGTATAATACTGACATATTCAGTAACAGTAGTAGTATAACAGCATTATGACGGCGTTAAGACCGTGTTTTGTACCACCGGTAAGCCAGACCTATCCCAGCTATAAGCCTGTAGAATCCTAACTTTTTGTATATCTATCCTAACCTAACCATAAGTCTATATTATAAAAATAATAACAAGAGAGCCGGCACGAAAGCACCGCCTGTTTCCTTGGATACGGCAACAAAACTTCTTTGCGGTAGGATTTGCATCGGAAACCGAGAAGCTTTTCTAGACAAATACGGCTTGCTTTTCCTAGAAAAGTTTCCCAGCTTTCTAGCTAAAAAGGCTTTTCGCCTTCATCTAGATGTGGATCGGAATTCCGAAGAAGTTTTCGATTCAAGATAAATGCTCCCATAGATAGGTGCAACGTAACAGTGCGATTTCATATAAACTTTCCTATGTGTAGAACAATTTTAGAACAAATTCTGTTAAAGCGCGTTGTCGCATTGCAACTACGTGCCTGTCAGTGGAAACCATTACTCATTTCAGGAAGCGACTTTATTTAAAGTCTAAGGTAAATTTCTACAGTAGATACTAATAGGTTATCAATGTAAGTCATGCATAGAAATTGAATGACATTTCGCGAATGTAAGTACCTGTAAGTATGTATATATAGGTCCGGAAATCCGTAAGTAGGTATTATCCGTATTACAGCATGCTTGCCTAGCCTTTTTCCAACTATATCGGAGTAGGAGGTCCCAGTCAAACCTGTATCACCAAGATTGTATGGAAACACCGGCTTCATCTAGCTTAAAATGACAAGAAATATTGGACGTGTAAATAAATATAATTTATCATTTATAATCAAATTCAGCTGAATACCAGTATTTTACGTGGAGCGGCTGCCTAACAGACTTCAACAAACTATTAACATATATAACATTATCTGGCTCCTTATAATCCGTAACGAATTCCAAAGGTCCACAAGTGACAGCCGGAGCCAAGAGCTTAACGTGCTTTCCGAAGTACGAAAGAATCTAAATTTGTTAAGATGATGACCCACAGGTCAACCTCGGCAAGCGTAGCTTAATCTTCAAGATAGATCCGTGTAGCTATTAAATTATTTTTTAACAACGAGCATTATGACACAAGTTTTATCAAAGTTAATATCTGAAGTAAGGTCATAATCTATACTTCTATACTAAGGCCTCCGCCTCGAATTTTGCGGGTAGCGGGGCGGCAGCGGCGACGAACGAAGAAAGATTTGTATTTTTGTATGTAACGAATAAACCCAAAAACTACTGGACCGATTTCAAAAATTCCTTCACCATTAGAAAGCTACATTCACCCTGAGTAACACAGGCTATATATTATCCCCGTATTCCCACGAGAACGGGAACTACGCGGGTGAAACTGCGGTGCGTTGCTAGTCTATACTTAATATTATAAAGAGGAATGATTTGTATTTTTGTATGTAACGAATAAACTCAAAAACTACTGGACCGATTCCAAAAATTCTTTCACCATTAGAAAGCTACATTCGCCCTGAGTAACATAGGCTATATTTTATCCCCATACTCCCACGGGAACGGGAACAATGCGGGTAAAACCGAGGGGCTCTGCTAGTAATATAATAAAAAGATCACCTTCGTATCTTGCTGATCAGAAATGCGTGTTTATTTAATGAGGACTATCCGGTTTTCATGAATGTGCAAAGTTATTGCAAATATCTACCCGTCGGATACATATTTAAATAAAAATACCTACCTCGTCTACATGAACGCATAATTGATAACATTTATAAAGAATGTTATTGTTTTTAAAATGTCATTAAGTTTTTTTTTTAAAGATTGTAAATAAACAAATGACTTCTCCCACTATGGGCGGAGCAGAAGGGAGTGTCACACTCTTACTGACTAAAACCCATCCGTGTGTCTCCTAATGCCCTTTGCGTTCCAGTGCCTATTTCGAACAAACTCCGCAAGGCTGGAACATTCAACGTCTGGGAGTACCTATAGACCCTCTACATAAAACCTTTCACTCATAGAAACCTACACTATACACTGAGCACTGCACTGTACTAAGCTTTGCACGGAAAAGCATTGCCTTTGTTCTGCGGTAGTAGGGTAAAAATGCACGGTTCCTGAAGCACAGACGACAGAAGCAAAATATGTAGAAAATGCTATAATATCAGATAAGTAACCTACCTACAATTACATATTTCTTAAGGGTGGGAAATCATCAAATCTTAATGAGTTATTCTGCTCTGGGCATATTGAAAGGCAGTGTCAGACTGTTACTGACTAAAACCCACCCGTGTTCCTCCTAGTGCCCACAGCGTTCCAGGGCCGCGGTCACTCTTCCGAACAAATTGCCCAACCCTGGCAGACAATTATAGTACGACTATGATACTGAAGATTACACCGTACACATTACACACTTTTATGTACTACTAGGTACACTGATGTTGCCAAATATCACGAACGAAAATTACACAAACTTGCTTTCAAACAGCACCCCGCAATGCAGCCACACGCTAGCCTGCATAATAAACTATGGAAATAACTAACCTGCACGAATTCGGTGAGAAAAACTTCTTCTAGGTAGGTAGGTAAAATATATGCGGGTCTAAAAGTTCGCGGGATGGAAGGGATAGAGTGGGGAGGGGAGGACTTGTTTTACCTGTCACTACTTGTTAACGCAATACAACTAGAAATACCAAGTTTCAGCCCGATCGGTTGGTATCCTTTGAGATATCGCTGGATAAATAAGTAATCAAGAATCGAACAATCGAACTATGTAAAAAATTGAGTTTCGTGCCGTGACAAAGTTCCTTACTTGTTCAAGATTCAAGGAAAAGGCCTCAGATGTTCATGGAAGAAATTTTACTTGTTTGTGGGGACTTTTCATGCTCTGGAAGATCGATGATTTAGAAGTGGCATTGTCTTTTCAATTAAAGCAGATACTCGATTGAAGACGATCAGAGCAGTTGGCCGATTGAGGCAACATTTTCAGACATTGTTGAAAAACTTGGTCTTCTGAAGAAAATAAAAATCACAGAGATTCACTGGAGTATCTTTACAACTATTTTCAGCATTATCCATGACTATCTTAATCATGTCTAAGGTCAGTGCAAGATGGGTGCCGAGAATGCTCACACCGCTTCAAAACAGCAGCGTGTGTGTGAGAACAGGGATAAGTTATGAAACGACTTGAGATGAAATTTGGGTTCATAACTGATGAACATGCGTCAAAACAAGAGACCATGCCGTGCCACAAAAAAGCCACAGCACCGCCAAGAAGTCCAAGGTCACAATCGGTCGGAAAGACTATGGCTAGAGTATTTTTGAGATTAAAAGGGAAGGAATTTTGTTGATCGATTATAAAGATAAAGTTGTCAATATCACGGGGCAATACTACGCTTCTATAAAAATTAAAAGATGCAATTAAATAAAAAGAAGGGAAGTGGTCTCGAGGTGAGCTCCTTTTACCCGATAACGCGCCCGTTCACAAGACTAATTTTGTGATGGCTGCTTTACACAAGTGCGGCTTCGAAACTCTGAAGCAGCAGTCCAGATTTGGCCCCTTGTGATTATTATTTGTTCCCGAACATGAAGAAAAAGCTTCGTGAAAAAAACTCACCGATGACGAAGACGTGAAGTCGGCGGTTTTTCTCCCTATTTTAAGGGCCTTGACAAATCATTTTTTTTTTCGAAGGTATAAACTAGACTAGTTATATGAAAGGTCTAATATACATAATACACTTCGTATTAGTGGTAATGGAGAAAAAAAACCTTCCAATTTCGCGAAATGGGAAGGTTTTCTTGATTTCCTCGTATTTTCCAAGAAATACATTTACGAAAACAGTTTTACCTTCTCAAAAGCCGAGTGCACGCTGGAATTTCCTATAAGCACATGTCAAACTTCCTTATAAACTGTCATCATCTGTTTAACACCAAATTCAAAACACTGTTTCGATATTTTAAACTAGAACAAATAGATAGTCGATGGGATCGATTACTTAATGTAAATCAAGATACAGTATTACGAGATCTCGTTATATCGAGATCCAATCCGATCGCTTGTTGCTCGCTCCAGAAATAGTCTATGGCATTGCCATTGGTTTCTTTCGCATTTATAATAGGAATGTTTCCTGTGTAAAAAAATATATGATTATGTATAATATTTTTCTATGATCTAACTAATGGACTAAAGTCCATTAGTTAGATCATAGAAAAATATTGGACACGTATTTTTCCCTTTATCAAATCTATAAAAACTGACGAAGATACAAAGCATCAACGATCAGGAGTGCGAGTAGTGACGTCACCCGAGTTTTCAACGCACTGTATCGTCTTCATTTTTTGTTTACGTGAAAAAAGAAAAAATACGTGTCCAATATTTTTTGGAAATCTATCTTACGGATTAATTAGATTTTTTTAGTTAACTACCCTATTATGAGTATGGATCGTTAAGTACATATATGTGTAATAAAACTATCTAGTACTAAGTAGGTACTTGATGCCTGCCTTATAGCACCCAAAGTTTTTAAAAGCACCACAAAGCGATGTTCTTCGAATCAAAAGCTACATCAAACTTCAGCAGTTACCACATCAATATCACTCGCCCACGAAATGGAAGGTTCTTTAGTTTGCTGAACACATACACTGCTCGAGGCAGGATGTGATGGGAAAATACCCTTTGTTGATACTAGTAACACATTTTTTGTTAGGTTAGGGTGGAAAGCTTTCGCTTTTTGGATCGGTTTGTTAGATTTTCTTGCGTTTACGGTAAATGTTGGATTGAAGACATCCGTGGTTACGAAGTAATATACACCTTCTAACAGTTTTACAAGATTTTCTTTTCTTGGTTATTATTACAATATGTTAGTGTAGATGACTATTACGGCCCTGGAACGCAAAGGGCACAAGAAGGATCACGGGTGGGTTTTAGTCAGTAAGAGTCTGACACTCCCTTCCGCTCCGCCCAGAGCGGGAGAAGTCATTTGATGATTTCCCATCCAGAAAAAAAAAAAAAAAAAGGTTCAACTTGAATGCAGTTTTTGTTGATTAAATTTTTTTCGGAGTGGTTCAAATGTCTTTAGGATGTGAATCCTTTTTTATGGATGGTGGGTCATCAAATGACTTCTTCCGCTCTGGGCGGAGCGGAAGGTAGTGTCAGACTCTTGCTGACTAAAACCCATTCGTGTTCCTCCTACTGCCTTTTGTATTCCAGGGCTGTGGAGATTCTTCATTCATTCTTCATTCAGTCATTATTACAAAACCCTGGTGGTTTAAATACGTCTGTGATAAATAAAAGAATAAAATTGACTGAGTCAGGCGTTACTTTGCGGAAATCCATTTTAAATTTGAAAATGAAAATAATATATCTAGTTTTAATTTCCGCGAATATTAGTGGGTTACACAACGGTCAGCGAGTCAACACGTCCCCTGAGGATGCCTCGTGGAGAGGCGAAACACGTGTCGGTATTGGTGTTGGGTTTTGCTTTGCCTTCCTGCATGTGCATAAAATCCTTGCATTTGCCTTGTAATCTTGCATGTGCATAATATAGCGGGCGGGAGGGAGGTGCATACCTGCAACCCACTAATATTCGCGGAAATTAAAACTAGATATATTATTTTCATTTTCAAATAAAAGAATACAATTTTGCTGTGACTTTTCATTTTCCTGAACACGACATTATTTTTTTCAGTCTTTCTTTTATCAAGTACATATGTATAACACTTCTTTCTCTACCACGATTTCTTATTTCGCCACATCGCCACGTACCAAAATTGTACCATAAACAATATTACCTACCAACGCAAAAGTTTCACGCAAAGAAAATCATGTTATAAGAAGCTTCCTTGAGCTAAAGTCACGTAATATCCCGTTCATATTAACTTCCGAGCGCCGGTGAACTACCGAAGTTATATTAACGTACGAAAAGCTAGTCGTACTAAATCTTGCCTTAATATATTGATAGCTAAATCATGACTAAGGATCGGAAGGATAAGTATACGTTCTTTTCTATACTTATGGTTAACTAGCTTCTGCCAGCGACTTCGTCCGCGTGGAATAGTTACTTTAACCCCGATTTTGAAACTCTCAGCCCGATCGGTTTAAAATTGACAAAAGATAGACATGCTGTTTCGGGATATTTTTTAGATAATTTTATGTAGAACATTTCCGTAATACATGATTTCTATGTAACTTTAACCATTAAGGCTACACACGCGACGGAAGCTTAAAAAATGGAGTAACTTCTTCCGTTTTCCCAACATTTTCCTTCACTGCTCTGCTCCTATTGATTGTAGCGTGATGAAAAGTATACTATAACCTGCCCAGGAGTATGAAGAATAATTGCACCAAGTTTCGTTAAAATCGGTCGAGTAGTTTTTGTTTCTATAAAGAACATACAGACAGACAGACAGACAGACAGACAGACAGACAGACAGACAGAAAGACAGACAGACAGACAAAAATTTTACTGATTGCATTTTTGGCACCAGTATCGATCACTAATCACCCCCTGATAGTTATTTTGAAAATATATTCCTTGTACAGAATTGACCTCTCTACAGATTTATTATAAGTATAGAAGATAGATTAATGGCTCCTAAATTATTTATTAAACTTTGCTAGAGCGGGCTGAGTATATTGAAGAAATGAATATAAATATGTACTTACAAACGGACACGAGGCAAGGTTGGGGATTGGTCTATTAACTATTAAGCATAATCAGCCTTTTAACGTTCCCACAGCTGGGATACAGGACTCCTCTCTAGGAGAGGGAATGGGCCGTAATCCATCACGCGGGCCCAGTGCGGGTTGGCTATTAACTATTTGACCGAGGCAATTTTTTTTTTTTAGTATTATATATTTGCTACGGTCTTGGACGCCAAGAAACGTCCTGTTGACAAGTCAATACAAAACCTCTTAATTATCAGTGGTTATAAAACAGCATCATCATTTGTCTAGCCTTATTCCCTCCCAACTATATTGGGGCCGTCTTTCAGTCAAACCGGATTCAGCTGAATACCAGTATTTTACGTGGAGCGGCTGCCTACCAGACCTCCACAACCCATTAATGGGGTAACACGGAACAGATTTTTTCTGGTTTCTGCCAAATTTAGAAAAAGTTTTCTTTGCGTGATAATTAAACAAAATTATATTATTTTAGAAAAGATTATGATGTCTGACACAATAGCTCGTAATCGATTCTATTCGAACAGTAGGTACCTAAACAGGGATATACTAATAGACTTGACATAAAGTTTATTTTCCGCGTCTACTTTATGTTATTTCATACTACATTCGCCTCTCATAAAATTTTCCACGCGACCAGTTTGTGCTACGGACATAAGTTTCTTATCTTGAGTACAAAAGCTAAATGCGAAAGTCGGTTAAAACGTAATCATAAAGATCAAACGGTGGTCGCACGTCGTAAAACTACAAAGTAACTATATCTTAGCCGAAGAGCTTTTAGCTGAGGTTATTAGTTGGAAATGTTTTCGAGGAGGATAGTTTTCGTCATAAAGATACTGATATGGGAAAGGTTTTGGGCATGAATGTGGGCGATGTGTTGCACATTGTTTCCATGTTTTGCAAAAAAATGCCTCCACACTACGAATTTCTCCTGTGTTGTGGGTGCGTTTACAAACATCCAAACTCACATACACAAAACAGCCAGACGCGGAACAACTATCTGTAGGCCATACAAATGTTTGTCCCGTGCGGGAATCGAACCTGCGACATGCGTGTCGCAGGTTCGATTCCCGCGCCCCCTGCGGGGCAACAGCCAATCGCTCCAATCACTGCGCCAACCGTGTCGTTAAAGCATCGTCGTCGAGAAGCAGAAGACCAAGTGAACTATGGAAGGACTGTGTGAAGATTATATGGTTAGGACGGGGGTGACTCGTGATATGAGGAATAATAGACAAGTACGGAAGAATAAGACAAGTACGGAATAAGAAGATATGTTGGGTCGACCCCTAAAAATCTATACTAATATTATGAAGCTGAAGAGTTTGTTCAGTTGAACGCGCTAATCTCAGGAACTACTGGTTCGAATTGAAAAGTTATTTTCGTGTTGGATAGTTCATTTATCAAGGAAGGCTATAAACAGTATATGATCGGAGCATTCATGAAAAACTTGACGCAGACAAAGTTACGCTGGTCAGCTAGTTTGGGATATAACGGCAAGAAAGATGACAAACCGAGCAAAGCTGATTAAAAATAAACTGAATTCAAAACAAATAACATTCGATTCAAACTCGATCATATCCGGACTAAAGCCATCTGTTACATTTCACAACACAAGTAACGATTGATATGGTTGGAACAGCTATAATAATGACAGAGCGAAAAACAAACACCCTCATCAAACACCGAGTTTCGCGAAGCAGACAGTTTATACAAAAATATTTGAAAACTAGCAGCGCCCCGCGGTTTCACCCGCGTAGTTCCTGTTTCCGTGGGAATATGGGGATAAAAAAAGCCTATGAGACTCAGGGTGAATGCAGCTTTCTAATGGTAAAAGAAGTTTTAAAATCGGTCCAGTAGTTTTTGAGTTTATTCGTTACATACAAAAATACAAATCTTTCCTCTTTATAATACAGTCGACTCTCGTTAATTCGAAAATCGAGGGACTCTTTTATTACGAAATATCGAGAGTGTTTGAAATATCAATTGGTTCTAAATTGAGAGAAAATAAATAAAACTACTAATTATTAAGTGTTGCTGTTGATCAATAATTATTTAATTTTATTAATTGCTATTATTTAACAATAACAAAAGTTTAAAGGTAGAGTTAATTAAACTTGTCTCAAAATTTCATTAGCTCTTCTGTCTCTTTCTCTCTGCAACTTTGAATTATTGAGTGTTTGACGCTGATGAGTTCGAATTAACGCGTGGTTTTGTTATGTAGCAATGAATTTTTCGTTCGTATTATAAAGTGCATAAAAATGTATTGATTTACTTTAGTAGTTACTAGAGATTATGTAGGGAACTCGTGCTACATTCGACTGTATTAGTATAGAAATATAGATGCAACACTTCCTCAAATTCGAGCTACGGATACTTACAGTTTATTTGCAAACGATCTGTTGGCAACGCATGGTCAGTGTTTCAGTTAAGTGTGTTCATCATCAAAGATATTTAGTTTAGAAAATATTCTAGACTGACTAATAATAGTTCGTTATAAGTTTGGCATGATTTTGATAAATATGTGTAAATATTGGTAAATGTTTATGATGAGAGTGAGCTCAGGAACTTACGTTGAGGTAAGACTTTTTTGTTAGGTTTAAAATGGTGTTCAGTATCACTTTAATTAATAATGTTGTAAAGATGGTACTTTATTTTGTAAACCATACTCGCTTCTGCGTAATTTCTTTCTCATTGTCGGTAAGAGATCGTTATTAAAATCTTTATCAATAAAAAACTTTTTACCTACACCCCCTCCCCTCCCACCACCTAAACGAACCAATCACATTGGTGTAAAAAAAACGTACTGCTCCTTTGCAGAGTAAACTCAAGAGGTCGTCAATGTAGACAATGTAGATATTTTTTTTAGATTTTTGTTGATTTTTCGAAAACCGCTTGCTTGATTTCGATAAAATTTTCATGGGACCATTTGGAAAGTATACCCTTTCCAACAAAAAAAGAATTTTTCAAATCGGTTGACAAGCGACGATTTAACGGTTATGCGCGAACAAACATAAAAAAAAACATACAAACATCCGAATTGAGAACCTCCTCCTTTTTTAGAAGTCGGTTAAAAACCGATTGCAGTGCGTTGGCAAGCGCATGACTTTAGAAAGCTGGATCGATTTGATTATTATTTTTAAAATGTTGACCTAACATCTCGAGTTGCCCGGAATATTGTAAAATGTGAAAACTGTTATTCTTTGAGATTTTTGTATAAACTTAGTGGACGTCTGAAGGTTCAGTTATTTATCCTTCAATTTTGATTCCCTTTGGCTCTCGACGTTATCAATGGGATTATTAGTGCTGTTTTGTAAACATCTTACCATGAAATCTTAGGTGAAGTAGGTTTTCAACCAATAGCTTCTTATGAAATGACAGTTCACTTAACCTAAGTTTTCACGATTAAATTTTAACAGCATCATTAAATGGCCTTTTTTTTGGATGGGAAATCATCAAATGACCCCTCCCGCCCTGGGTGGAGCGGTAGGGAGTGTCAGACTTTTACTGACTAAAACCCACCCGTGATCCTTCTTGTGCCCTATGCGTTCCAGGGCCGCGGTAACTCTTTCGATCAAATTCCGCAACATCATTAAATGGCCTTAGGTCAATTTATAAAGGCGACAGTATGTAAAAAGACTTCGCCGTATGTATTTCAACGAATCAAACAAAAGCCTGTGCCATATCTACATACGACATCGAAGCTACCTTAATTATTTACTACAAAATAACAAGGATTATTTACTACGAAATAACAGTAAAGCTCGCCTACGCATTTTCGGAAAAACGCCCACTCGGTGCTGAAAATAGTCCTCCTTAAGCCGAATAAACAATAAACAGTCGTTAGAGATAATTACCTTGTTTGGCAAACAAAAGTGTATTTTACTGAAAAAATTTACTTGATCCGTCTGATAGATTTCCAGAAAGTATTGGACACGTATTTTTTTTCCTTCCACGTAAACAAAAAATGAAGACTATACAGTGCGTTGAAAACTTGCGTGACGTCACTAGATACTACAATTTTTACCAACAACGTGACGTCACCAGTCCCCCCCGCTCCTGAAATTTGATGCTCTTTATGTTTAAACTTTTTAAAGATTTGATATTACAAAAAATAGGTGTCCAATATTTTTTGGAAATTCAACGGACGAACAAAATAGAATTATGATTTTTTATAGCTAGTAAAAGAAGAGATGCCGAAAATAGATCTAAGTGGCGTGCAATTGGAGAGGCCTATGTCCAGCAGTGGACTGCAACAGGCTGCTGATGATGATGATGATGATAGCTAGTAAAATACTTTGCAGTCCAGCAGGCCCATAGGGCCAGTGCCTGCTAGGGTTGCGGAATTTGTTCGAAAGAGTCACCGCGGCCCTGGAATGCAAAGGGCACTAGAAGGTAAGAAGGATCACGGGTGGGTTTTAGTCAGTAAGAGTTTGACACTCCCATCCTCTCCGCCCAGAGCGGGAGAAGTCATTTGATGATTTCCCATCCAGAAAAAAAAAGGTCGTGTTGCAAATCTTCCGGAGGGAAAGCTTTCATCTTAATCAAAAATAATATTGTTAACTAAAGTAAAATGCCTGTAAGTATTCATTACGGATTGGTTGGAGAAGGCAACACACCAGGACGAGTGGAAAACTATAGGCGAGACCTTTGTCCAGCATAGGAACACTGTAGGATAGGGAAAAAAAACACGAAAAATGACTTGTTTGTAGGATTAAGACTTAATCCTGCAGTGCTATTCTGTAAGAACTCACGTGCGAATTCGATTCATATCTCATTTTCGATTACACTTCGTAACTCACCTGAAGTGAAAAGTATTTGATATTCTGACTGTCAAGTTAAGTTCGCTTCACCTATGTTCTCACTTAATGGCGCTAGTGTAGTTTTCATCAAGTTACAGAATACCAAATACAGTTTTCACCGCAGAATCAGAAGTGAGAACTGGAGTGAGTTCTTACAGAATAACATGGCTGTTGTAAAAACTATTTCGGTCGGTATCTATTACGTGCGACGGGAAAAAGATGGTTGTTTATTGGAATGAAAATAAAATCTTATCTCTCATTATTTGAGATTTTCTTGTTGTATCCTCCACAACATGGCTACAGGACTGGTATGTAATCAACCAAGAACAGAGAAACGAGAACACGTGTATTGAAAAACCAGGGTTAGAAGATGAAGCAGTTATGTCATCAAATCCGTGCAATTTGTTCAGATTGCAGCTTGTAAATACATATGGCCATGGTCGGGCATGATATAACGGGAAGTGGTCCAATGAAATAATTTGTAACCCAGCACGAGGCAAAACACGTGGGTGCAAACTGCAGTAGATCGTGACAAGAAGTGAGATGTTTCTATAAATTAAATGGTGTTTTGATATAGTGTATCTATACATATAAGTAAAATTGGAGCGTCTGTTTGTAATATTGAAATAACCGTTTTTTACTACATGCATATATTAATATATACGGTAAATACACCAAAATAACATTTTTTACAATTATTGTCTGTCTGACCGTCTGTTTGTTCCGGCTAATGTCTGAAATGGCTGGACCGATTTTGATGCGACTTTTATTGGCAGGTAGCTGATGTAATAAGGAGTAACATAGGCTACTTTTATTTTAGAAAAATTATTTTATTTTAGAAAAATAAAGTAATGTTGCAATGTCCAAGTACTGTTATCTGTGTCACTGTGCCGTCACGTCGAGCGCGTCCCACCACTTCTCCCACTAACGAATCAATACCACAAAGAATCGGGGGGTTAGTAACTATTCCACGCGGACGAAGTCGCGGGCAGAAGTTAGTTAAGAATAGAATTGATGAAAGTAAAAGACGGTATGTTTGGAAAGGAGGTAATCAGATACAATTTTGTTCAACTACTATTTAGCAATTTGTATCGTAATAGAAAATTTCAGCCACATTTCATCATCGCGTGTAACTATAATATAGTTAGTGATGCTGAAGTAGTGAGAATCAGAATGGGCGAAGGCAAAGAACCTCGCCTTGTTTTATTTAACTAATATCACCGAAAAAGTAATTGGTGAAAAAACTGACGAGCATATTTAGATCTGTACAGCGCTAGTATATATTCAGTATTTATTCTGAAGGTGATAATGTAAAAGACAACATCTCAAAACATTTACAAGATGTTCCAATTACAAATACCTACAATTTCCGTTTTGTTTAAAATGAATTCCGCCCACCGCGAGTTTGGAGTGAAATTGTTGAACAGAACAATCAAATTAGCCGTTTAAGACCAAGAATAAACTTGGGAGTTTTATTAAAATAGGAATCCGTGTTCGTACTCCGTAGAATGTAGCAATTTGGAGAAAACAATATTTTCACAGAAGTAACTATCTTTGAAATAGAATTGAAATGGAATATAAGAAAATGTAGGTATTATTTGCATTGGCAGTTTTCAACATTTGATAAATTTGACTTATTTCAAGCAGTACTATAGTCATTTTACTCTTTGGCTATTGGTCGAAGCGTACAAAACCATTTTGAATCAACATGACGACCAAAATCTCTAAGGCCCAATTGAACAAACCAGAGTTATCTATATTTTAACTCAGTTTGTTGCTGACACGATGTTAAATAACAATACAATATTTCAAACATAATGGCCCCGCTTACCAACTAACTTGAAGTTAATAATCACTGGTATGTGCAAGTGCCTAACTGCTTAGTTATTTTTAGGTTTATCGATCACTGCAGTACCCATCTCAATAACCCTTATAAATAACTCCAATACTTCCTCAATATTAGTAATACTTATAATTAGAAAATAGGCCTAAATGCGTAACACGTAAACACTATTGACCATCAAGCCATCATCACTTCTCTCTATTTCGATAATAACGATCAATAAACCCAATATGAGCCAATGGTAATTGAAATGTTCCGCTGGAAAAATCTCAGTTTGGTTGAATTGGAATTCAGCCCAGTCGTCGATAGGTATTGATCGCTTAATTTGATGGTTAAGAAGTTTATTGTAGACCTTGAGATGTAAAGTGACATATTCGTACAATCTACCAACTAATCAACTATAATATTAGTACAAAATGTATTGGGGTTTATGTGCTGCTAAAATGCCACGTGATCAAACACCTTTGATTTTCAAACGAATTCCAAAAAAGGAGGAGGTTCTCAATTCGACTGTATTTTTTAAATGTTAACCTCATAACTTTGTAGTGTACCGATTTTGATGATTCTTTTTATATTCGAAAGCTGGTGCTTGTCGTGTGGTCCCATTTAAATTTGATTGACATCTGACTATCCCTAATAATGCGTGGCTTAGTTTACATTGACGACGTTCTCATTCCGTCTTGTCAATGTAAAAAACTTTTTACAAAAAAATTCACCCGACTTCTACACAAAAAAACTAAAAAGTATAACATAACTTAAATGTCGGAACACGGTGTTTGTGGTTGCTTTTTCGTTTTTTGAACACCGACTTCCGAAATTAAAGTTATTTTATACTTTTTGGTTTTTTTTTTTTGTAGAAGTCGGTTGTATTTTTTTGTAAAAAGACTTTTTATTTTCACTTTTTAGTGGTGAAATAAAACTCTTCATGCCATCATACAACAATAAATTAAAGTCTCTTAATTCAGTACCTACCCCTGCTTGTTGTCAGGGACACAAAAAACCTAGCCAACACAAATTCCACAAACTTTTTGTAGGCCGCCAACGTTTTCCCTGACAGTTATTAACGATCTTGTAAAATAAGAGACTTTTTTACAAAAAAAAAGGCTTTTATCCGAGACTATAACTTTAACCCACTTTTTCAAAAGAATTTTTGCCCACAACCATTTTACTCGCTTCAAAACTTAGTGTTATAGAAAAGAGTTTTATTTTCTTGAACCATTCGATTTCTATAACTAGCTAGTTTCAGCGGCTTCACCCGCCTAATATTTCTGTTAATCGGACTCTCAAGGGTGATGTATGTACTTACAGGCCTGCGGACGGCGAGCGTTGGGTGCCTCGCCCTCCGATTACAACCAGGCCCGGGTCAACAGCGAGTACTGTTCCACGCGTGCCTCATAGGGATGTCAGCATAGAAGAAGCTGGGCTTGCTAGGACCATTGCCTGCCAGGGTTGCGGAATTTGTTAAAAAAAATCAGCGGCCCTGGAACGCAAAGGGCATTAGGAGGAACACGGGTGGGTTTTAGTCAGTAAGAGTCTGACACTCCTTTCCGCTCCCTTACTTAGTACTTGAAAAAGGATTCTGTCCTTTTCTCACCTGATGGAAAGCGATGATGTGGCCGATGATGGTGTTTGAATTGACTTAAAGACATGAACTGTAACTATCAGGAAACATAGACTCGGGCTGGGAATTCCGCTTATTCGTTGTACGCACAATAATAGCATGCCCAATACGCTTTGTGCATATTGGTGGGATGTCCACCCATACGCACCACACGTACGTAGTGTAAAAGCCAAAAAAGTGAAGCTATTTCCTCCTAATCCAGTTCACTACTCGGCCACCATGACCACTGCTCCTCAGTCCTCCTCCTAGAGAAGAGCAGTGATGGCCGATTGGTAACGGCCCCGATTTACGAATTGTAGGTCGCGTGTTCAAACTCAGCCAATTAATTACACAAAGTAATGCGTCTGCATTACTTTGTGTAATTAATTTCATCACTGCTCTCAAAACGGTGAAGGAAAACATCGTGAGGAAACCAGCATGCCCTAGAACCAAAAATTCGAAGACACATTGTGACATTCACCAACCCGCAGTGGGCCCGCGTGGTGGATTACGGCCCAATCCCTCTCCTAGAGAGAAGGCCTGTGTCCCAGCAGTGGGAACATTAAAAGGCTGATTATGCAGGTCTACTACTACCCCTATGCTTGTCTAATCCTTTTTAGCCGTTAATGCACGATTACTAAAGAAACATTCAAACACACGGACTTCCACAATATTAGTAGAACAGTATCGAAGCGATTTTTATTTTCTTGGACCATTCTATTGGCATTATTTCTTTACTTTTGCTAAGTCGTGTAGCGTAGACGGGGACTTCTAGTCTAGTATAAAAGCTTTATAGATGAGGGCTTGTCGAGCGGGTTTGAGTATAGCTTTTTGTATCTACATCTTATAGTTAGTAAGAAATTGGTTCTACAGATTTCAAAGCTAAGAAATAAACCTCAGTGTCTAGAAAAGTGGATCTAGAAAAAAAAATGCTATACTTGCGAAATGCTGAGCTGAAGCTCTTTTGGCATTAATACTTTGATTATTCGTATTTTTTTAAATTTTAACTTGTATCTGTTTTTTTATAATGCCAATAATCTCAATTTTCTACGTTATAATAGTCGTTACTCTTTATCAACTGCTAGGTTTTGCAGCGGCTTCCCTCGCGTTAATCTATTCCTGACGTGATTGAGTGACAAACATTCAAACTTTCGCATTTATAATATAAGTTACGATGATTTGAAAACGAAAATACATGAAAAAGCAACCCATTCATTTTGACTGAAATATATATTATTTCGTCAAAACTGAAGTCATTTAAAATACATTAGCTCAACGTACTTATGCTATAGGACTGTTAATACAGCGGCGAAGGATGTACCTATATAAAAAAGTAATTAGCGGCTGCCCTTATCAAAGATGGCACTTACAACAGAAATATTTTAAGTGCCATCTTTCTTTAAAAACAACTCATCTCTTCCCTTTAAAAACAACCCTTAGCCACGGGCACAGCTAAAACAAGAAGCTGTTACGTAGACAGAACATTTAAGTCTCTGTTAAAACAAAGAGCGGAACACTATCAGTGATTGTGAACTTAACGCAAGTCTTCAGAACTTCATCTCTGTCTGTACCCTGACCCCGTTTGTCTTCATATTTTTCTTTAAAACCGCCATTTTGCTAGCTTTATGAAGAGAAAAGTTTCGTACTGGAACGTTTAAACTTTTAAAGCGAAGACGTGTTAGTAGAAAAAGATTGTGCGTCGCTTTGTTCTAGAATTTTTTGTCTATGCTACTTAATATTTATTTTTTTTTTTTGTACCGAATAAGCACGGATACTAGGTACTGGACCGCTGGGACAGGTGGATTACAAACGGACACGGACCTCCACGGGTATAGGACCCGTGGGGGTCCGTGTCCTGTGTCTTGAATGTTAAGAAATGGTTGGGTTTTTTTTACACATGTTCGGAAACCTAAAAACACGAAGTCTACACAATAAAGACCGAGTCGCAGTAGTTAAAAGTCAAGGGCTAATATGAGCCACGTCATACTGAAAGAAGAGCGGCCCCGACCCGCTTTCAATATAGCAGATGCAGTATGGTTTCAGTCAGTTCAGACCATAGAAATATAAAATACAGGAGAAGTGGCAAGGGGGCGTGTCGGTGTCCTCGCGACATGCTCTGGGCGAGCATGTCTTACGCAATGGTCGAATCCGCGAACTAGTGCGCTTACGACCGTGAGCGTGATAAAATATAAGAATGCCGTGTTGTTCAGTGTTTTCTTGTAAAAACCGAAGCATAAACCAAAACTTTGTTAATTATGGAATCACTTACCATATCAAAATACAAGTATTTTACTATATTTGTCTTTAAAATCATGAAAAACAACAAATCGTAAAATATTTCTTGCTTATACTATGTTATTTTTGTTTTCAAATGTCACAGCGACAATAACATATTACAATGAATACACTGCTCCTTAACCACTACCTAAGTTTGTCGCTAAGTGACTGGATGAGCAATGTAAAAATCACAAAACGATACTTTAGCAAGCCGATGTATCGCATAGTACGGCCGCTGCTTCTTGCCGCGAGTTAGTGATGTAATTGTGCAGATACACTGTCGACAACAATGTCGATTGTTGAATGAAATATTACAAAAGTGTACCAAACTTTCTTAGATTGCAATAAATTTTTGGTAAATAATCGTTCAAGTGTTTTTGGCTTTGAATTATCGTATGTATGCCTTATCCTCGTGCTACTTCCTTACTTTTTATGGTAATTGTATTTTACTTTCGATAAAGTTTCGAATGCATTATAGTAATCGGCATGTTTAAGATAATATATTAGTGACCTTTGCTTAAAATAGTCAACATATTCATGCTATTTATTTGTTATACATGGGCAGCATGGCGTGTGTAATAAATGCCAGAATCGATAAGTCAATCACTAGCGTATATGTAAAATAAATTGCTTTTGCACAGCACAACGATACCCAGCGTTGTTTTTGTGTGAGTAAGTTGCACGGTGTACTGTAAATATACGCTGTGTTTATTAGGATAAGGTTTATAATTGATTGTGTAGTACAGTCCGATTTCAAAAATGCGGGTGTGTGCGCGACTGCGTATCTATTGCTTTTACTGAACTGCATTCGTAGTAGTTGCCGGGTGGTAGGGCAAAACAGGAGACACAGGTTCCGATACATTTTCGGCTACAGGGCATATCTCCTTGTTTATTATATCTATGGTTCAGACCGATGGCGCGATGGATCGATAACATATTTGGAATGTCAGGAAAATTATGAGATAAGGCATTCGATATTAAATCGTAATAAGTATAGATAAGTCATGATGATGGAGATAAAGGTTTCCGGAATTTTGATTTTGTTTGGTATTTTGGGAAAGATTTTTTTGTAATGTGATCGTGTACCTTATCTAAATTTGTGCACACTAAATTTCCTTGCACTTGGCTGATAAAAGAATTGAGCTTAGTTGCAATTATGCTCAATACTTTTATCAACGAAGTGCATTATAAGCGAACTTCTCTAGAAGTTTATATTAAGCGATTAGTATAAAGATTTCAACTTGTTTGCTTGTTTTTTCTGTAAAAAATAATCCCTGTTAGTAGTGACTATTCTCGAAAATTCTTTCACTAATATAAAATCTACAAATCACTGATCTATGGCCTTTCCATAGGAACATTTTACGGAATACTAGAAGCCTATGATACTTACTCATAGGCTTCTAGTATTCCGTAAAATGGAACATTTTAGACAAAGCAGAGATAAATCTTCAAATCTATACTTATAATAAATCTGTAGAGAGGTCAATTCTGTACAAGGAATATATTTTCAAAATAACTATCAGGGGGTGATTAGTGATCGATACTGGTGCCAAAAATGCAATCAGTAAAATTTTTGTCTGTCTGTCTGTATGTCTGTATGTTCTTTATAGAAACAAAAACCACTCGACCGATATTAACGAAACTTGGTACAATTATTCTTCATACTCCTGGGCAGGTTATAGTATACTTTTCATCACGCTACAATCAATAGGAGCAGAGCAGTGAAGGAAAATGTTGGGAAAACGGGAGAAGTTACTCCATTTTCTAAGCTTCTGTCGCGTGTGTAGCCTTAATGGTTAAAGTTACATAGAAATCATGTATTACGGAAATATTTTACATAAAATTATCTAAAAAATATCCCGAAAGAGCATATGTCTATCTTTTATGGTTGACTCACAATAACACGTGTAACTCCCGATAGCTTAGCAGTTCGGAGCTTTCTGATTATATTTATTTACTCTTACGTTTATAATACTCTCACTCATCCCTAATTTAAAAAAGTTAACATTATTACCTATTCAATAAAAAAAGAATCATAGAAATCGGTATAGAAACCAAACTTATACATGAATACAATAATAAGCCGTCGCGCTTTAATACTGAATCATGCTGTAAGATGTTATTGTGATTATTTTTGTGTAACTTTTGTTGCTATAAAATAGGTACTTATTAGTTATTTTGGTAATGTTTAAATATTCGTTCAAATTACAAATTATTAATAGTTTCAATTTTATTTCTTTTTAGGTGAAGTAGTACTAGAAGTAGGAGCATAGATTTTTAGATACCGATAGGTTAGTTTTGGCTAATTTATGTTCTGTTTTTTTAGTATTAAGTAGGTAAAAGCGTAGATACTTTTATTAATTAGTAGTTATTTTATTACTTAGTTATACGTAGTTATAGGTATTTATTTTTAAGTGAAGTAGGTATAGGTTATTATAATATAATTTTGCACAGGCATTTCAGCTTTACTTTCATTTCTTTTTTTTTGTTGTAAGTTGTACATATTTCACACACACATAGTGATCTATCAATGCACAGCCCAAACCACTGAACGGATCGGGCTGAAATTTGGCATGCAGGTAGATGTTATGACGTAGGCATCCGCTAAGAAAGGATTTTGATTAATTCTACCCCCCAGGAGATAAAATAGGGGATGAACGTTTGTATGAAACTTTGTCAATTTTAAACCGATCGGGCTGAGAGTTTCAAAATCGGGGGTAAAGTAACTATTCCACGCGGACGAAGTCGCTGGCAGAAGCTAGTAAATAATAAGCCTTTAAAATTAATACCGCGACAGCAAGGCAGATTCGTCATCTCCCGTCTTACCGGATTTTCCGTACCCTATCCCTCTTGATTGATTCAATAAATTATTATATTTGCGTTTCGTGAGGTAGGGTAAATTATTTAAAGAGGGCACTCACAGCCTTATATATTTATCTATACTAATATTATAAAGAGGTAACGTTTGTGAGTTTGTGACGTTATAAGGGGTAATCTCTGGATCTACTGAACCGATTTTCTAAATTATTTCACCAATAGAAAACTACGTAAATCTATATTTTATCCCGGTATTGCCACGGGAACGGGAACAACGCGGGTGAAACCGCGGGGCGGTGCTAGTGCTAGTAGTGATAAATATACATAGATGAGGAATATAGTAGCGATGGCTGTAAAAGAGCGAAGGTCAGGCCGATTTGCATATACCTGGTCAGGTCGACTTGCATGTACCTGAAACCTACCTTATCCTGAAATAGATGGTTAAAAGCTCAAGAAAATTTCCATAGCCAGCCATTAAAAGAAGCTTTGTTACAAATTATTTATTCAACGATTAGAGTGCTTGGTAACTTTTTGCCGCTACTTCGCCCACGAAGCGAAGATGAAAAGAACGCGACGCCATTCATACACAACTCAACTGTTAGGTTTGTATTGCTGGAGATTTCTTTAGAATTTTATTCGTTTCGAATAATATTGTTACTAGATATTTTTAGACGTGGATTTCAAAGCAAGACACAGATGAATTAATTTGTTGAACGCAGATAGGTACTATGAAATATTCTCGTTTGAGCACTAGTTTTAAAGTGTACCAATACTTGCATCCAAGTTATTCCTATTATATCTGGAGCTATTAACATTGGGGATGCATCTGTAATATTAGCATAAGCATAATCAGCATTTTAACGTTCCAACTGCTGGGACACAGGCCTCCTCTCTAGGAGAGGGAATGGACCGTGCGGGTTGGTGAATGTCACATGTCTTCGAACTTTTGGTTCTAGGACATGCCGGTTTCCTCACGATGTTTTATTTCACCGTTTTGAGAGCAGTGGTGATGATATTCACAAAGTAACGCGCCTCGCTGGGTTTGAACCCGCGACTTACAATTCGTAAGTCGGGGCCGTTGCCACTCGGCCACCACTGCTCATCAGTAATATTAATTGATGTAAATCCCAAAAGGAGGACCTACATGAGGTGTATGTACTTCATAGCGTCAATGTAAAGTTAATCCCTCTTGTATTCCCTAAATAAGAATGTTTGAGGAGTGTTGGATTATAACTTGACAATATAATGCAAGAAAAATATGTATATTTACACGAGTCCATAAGAGTTTCTTGCATAATCTTATCTATAAAGCGGTATTGGAATGTTCAACAAGCTTCAGAAGTGCTTGTATTTTTTTTTGTTTATCATTTGTACAATAGAATACAGTATTTTCTACGTTGAATAGCAACCAAAAAGCACTAAGGTTTAAACTTGTGCTAAAAGAGTTTGAAACAATGAGCTAAAAAAATATATTTTATTTCTTACCTACCACAGTGTTGTCTTTTAAACCCAAAGGTTGAGTGGTAGAGAATGCCTTGTTGCTTTAAGTCCACCCTTGTACAACTATTGTACATAAAGTTTGAATAAATAACTTCGCGAAGTCCTACATGGCCACTCACAAAACGATAGAAACTAGGGTGCATGGCTCGTATCGATCGTTTACGAGAAGAACCGGATATTTCCGTACTACAAAGTTAATAGGTATGAAAGGAACTTTATAACAAACTACCGTCGATAGTGAAAAATGTAAGCGCCTTTAATACAACCAAAGTAAAACTTCGCCATGTAGTAGAAAAATATTGTCAATAGCAGTCAATAATTATAATTTAAATGAACGACAATCCCATAGTTAAGTATCTACTTTTTGTAAACCGTATTTCTCATGTGAATAAAATTTCTTCAAATGCGACGAGAAGACAGTGTAGACCAATCAACAAATAAAGAAACAAAAACTGGGAAACAGATGCAGGTATCAAAACTATTACACAATACATTCTTAATTTATAACCTAGCACTAATGACACCGAACAAACAAGAAAACTATTATTCATAATCAAGCCATCCATTGTCCTAATAATCAGTTCAAAACCGAAAAGAACAGCTAGCTTTGATGTTTGAGCTCAACAACCGTTAGTCTGTTTATCAAAGCTTCTGAATTGGCAAACATTCGCCACTTCATCCATCCGGCACGTACAAAATTATGTGCTTTGCACGGAAGAAAATATGAATTGCGTATAATATTTTCACTGAAATCTGTTAATTTTTACCAGGAAGTGTTTATACATATAGACAGCGAATAAACGTAAAACATAATAGTTATAAATATAGATAGTATAGGCACTAAAATCTAAAGTTTAAAAGTTCACTGTGATAATTTTCTCAAAATTTTGCTTCTTAAACTCACAGCTGATCAAAACAGGCGTTATAGCTTGTCCGCAAACGAAGACAGGGCAGTAAATCAAAATAAGGTAAGCAATCAAATTAGACTGCAAAAACATAGTTTACATCGCTAAAGAACTCATGTAAAACGCAAGATCGACGATAAAGATAGATTGAGAGCAATAATAGAGTATGAAGACAGAACTATCTCAAATAACAGCAAGAAACTAAATACAAATAAACCGACAAATAGCTTCTAAAGTAGCGTAGCTGTTTAAACCAATCGGCTACACGCAGTTACAGCCCGCAGTGAGCCAAAGTTTCAAATAGTAACCGTCGGTGTAAACACAAAATAAAGACGTTTACCGTGGTCCAAAGAGCTCATTAAAGAGCAGTAAAACCGACGCAACGAATCGGTGAAGCAGGGATGAGGAAATTTGTTTGTAATTTCTTAGGCTGTCAAGAATCGTAGATACGTAGCTGCCTAGAATGTACATACGTCATGAACACCAAAACATTACGGAGTTTTTTATTTACAAGCACATAAAAATTGTATTACTAAAGCTATATATTAGATCTGAAAAGTAGCTGAATGATCCAACCTCAAGCTGATGGATAAACTAGATGTAAATAAACGCGCGTCATATTTATGCGTCGGAAACTATGAATCTTTACTTCGGTAGCATCTTAAGAATAACACACAACTCCGTACTTACCCACACGAATCATTTTCTTCAATTCAAACGTCAAGTTCAACCAATTTCATGAGCAGTTTCAGCAAGTCACACACGATATAAAAGGTATGCAACACAAGCTTATACCACGCGCGTTTCACGTCTATGTAATAATAGCAGATCACGATAGCGAACAGACAAGCCGCGCAGTAGCATATTATCTTCCGATTTTCACTTATGACCATCTGAAACGCCGGCACTGAGTTCAAGAAGTAAATGTTGGACGAATTTGTACTTTATGTTGGCACCTTTGGAGTTAAATTTGGTTTTGAAGACCCCTTGTTTTTTTAAGACAAGTATTGAAGGTTTTGTATGAAGGGTTCGACCATGTTGTCATGCGAAAATTTTGAGGTAGGTACCCTGTTACCTGTTCTGATATAGTTTTGTTAAAGTATAGTGTTTCATCATATTAGAAAAGGAATTCTGATAGAAATATGTGACGTGTTGGATTAAAGGAATAAAAATGGCTAAACAATGTTACTTTGAAGTGCTGCATGTTTGGGCAAGGTTAGGTGCCACCTGTTGCCAAACGAAACCAGCTTTTATAGGCACTTGTAGCTTCTTATAGCGACGGAACGGGCTCGCATTTAGATGCGTTTTATTTGGGCGATAAAATATTCAAGCCCTTTAGATATGGCTACAGCGAGAAAAGAAAATTTCGTGAAGTTTTAACTAAGAATTGGGACACAAGAAGAGGACGTGTTCTGAACTCAAGTCAAGGATACTGATAACAGAGTCAAATTCAATCATATTTATCATACAGGAAATCTAGCAACATACCCATAACAAACAAAACCGTACAAAAACAATGAAAAATGAACTCCTGAAGGTAACATTTCAATCACAGCACCAAATGAGTTCACATTCACAAATGAACATTAAATAGGGGTTTCCAAAACCCGACCACAAGAATTTTAAGCTTTTTTCGAAAAGGTTAAAGTAAAACCGGCCATCAGTTAACGTATATTATCTTGAACTAGCAGTAAAACCTAACGCTGGGCGGAGATAAGCCAATCAATATGTAGGCATGAGTGAGTGCGTACAAAGTTTAATCAACCGTCAAGCAGGGCCGTAACTCCAGCAGGTTATAAATAAAGGGGGCCTTTGGAGATATTTCTGCTTTTTTGCTAGCCAAGTGACCTGGATTTCGATCCTCTTGACCGTGTAATCCTGTTTCAGGGTTGCTAGGTGCGGTAGAATATGGAAATATATTGGATTTATTTTCCGCTTAGTAAATTTATACTAATATTATAAAAAGGTAAAGATGTGAGGTTATAGGGGGTAATCTCGGGATATATCGCACCTTCAGTGAAAAGTCACGATTCAGGACAGTTTTTTTGGTATGACTTTTATTAGGGTAATGTTGGTAATGAAATACAAGATTTTTCGTAAAACTATAGCAAAAAAAAACAATTAATTTTATAAGGTTTCAAACATTCTATAAATAGTGATCCAGAAATGAGGAAATCCATGCGAAAAAATATGAAAGTCTTTTCCTATAAAATTAAAAAATGAGCTGTTGTGACTTTGTTGCACCGAAGGTGCTATAATATATCCCCGTATTCCCGCGGGAACGGGAACTACGCGGGTGAAACCTCGGGGCGCTGCTAGATAAAAGTGGTTGAATCACTTAGGGGATTTAACGGATTTTTTATGTATTCGCTGAGTTGCTATCACAGAACTTTTTGCTCCACATTTTTTATTCAAAAGTTAGATTTGCAAATGGAAAAGTTCATAAAAACTTTTCAGACAGTTTTAATCATATTCTCTTCAGAAATATCACAGTAAGAAACCCACTAATTCAGTCGTCTAGCACACACTTTTCACTGAACAATGAGCACATGAAACAAGTATCAACCGTCCCCTACAAAGGATCTGTAAAAATATCAATGTTTGTTTGTCTGTAGAATGATTGACGTACAGTGGGACCTCGCTAAAACTGCTAAAAGTGTTTATTTTGCCCCGTCTGTGCATTTTCCTCAGCAATGTTGCCATAGTATTGTTTCCTAGAAAAATGTAAATGAAGTTTGCAGTTGTTTAAAATTTAAGCATAAGCAGCTTTTTAGAATGCTTATAGGTTTTGTTTCGAGGAAAATATGTAGCGGATCCATGAAGATGACGGCCATTTAAACTGTTTGAATAAATAATTATTATGATTTTTACGTTTATTTGTTTTAATTGACATTTCCTCAAATTTAAGATCCGTTCGTTCAGAAATGTCACACTTTTTTAATAGTTCTTAGAAAAAATATAACACACATTATTTAAATAAGATTTTGATAAAACTTGCGGTTACGGTTCATAAGATAAAGCCTGTTGACAGACGGACGGACGGCCAGCGCATTCTTAGTAATAGGGTCCCGTTTTACCGTTTGGCTACAGAACCTTAAAATATCTTCGTTTACTTCTTAATACACAAAATACCCAGGCCAAGTATTATTAAGCCGAAGTACCCTACGACCGAAGTATCTCAAGTTAATACGACGGAATGTCACGCATAGACATAAAACTGACGTAATATCAAATGTATGGGCACTATCTCTGTGCCAGCAGACCGGAGGACGGATACTTCAAGAATAATTTAATGGCAGCTACGACATCATGAAATGGAAATATTATTGAGGCTTTCGTAACTATTTACTATATAAAATTTCAAAGAAGTCGAAAAGATACAAGCAGTTGAATCTCTTCAAAGGTAGAGTGAACAGGCTTCTTTTGGGTAAGCTCATTCCATCGTCGACTCTGTTTCTGTCAGTTTAGACAAGAGTCAAGAGCAAACCCATCTCATAATAAAAATTAAAAAATTGACCAAGATGTGCCTTTCACACACCCGGTAAGAAGTACAGACGACGCCAGGTAGAAGTCTTTATATGGGTAAGTATGAAAGCATTATGATTTGATTTGACCAGTACAATTGTATGGACTTCAAAAGAGACCTTGACCTCTGAGTTTGTTTCGGTGTTTCTTCTCAGGGTAGTCAGCTAGGAAACACCGGCCTCATCTAGTTTTATAACGGCCAAAAAAAAAAGATTGACGTGTAAAAGTGTTTTTTACAACCTACTTACAAAAATAAATCATTTATCATTTATTAAGACGACGAAATATCACCCATAAAACATAACAGTGATATAATATTAAATACTAGCTTCTGCCAGCGACTTCGTCCGCGTGGAATAGTTACTTTACCCCCGATTTTGAAACTCTCAGCTCGATCGGTTTAAAATTGACAAAGTTTCATACAAACGTTCATCCCCTCTTTTATGCCCTTGGGGGTAGAATTAATCAAAATCCTTTCTTAGCAGATGCCTACGTCATAACATCTACCTGCATGCCAAATAATAATGTTAACTTTTTTTAATTAGGGATGAGTGAGAGTATTATAAATGTAAGAGTAAACAACTATAATTAGAAAGCTCCGAACTGCTAAGCTATCGGGAGTTACACGTGTTATTGTGAGTCAACCATAAAAGATAGACATATGCTGTTGTGGGATATTTTTTA
Source organism: Hecatera dysodea (assembly GCA_905332915.2). NCBI lineage: Eukaryota > Metazoa > Arthropoda > Insecta > Lepidoptera > Noctuidae > Hecatera > Hecatera dysodea. The sequence goes on along the minus strand of HG995313.1, from coordinate 11,308,224 downwards.
GATAATTTTATGTAGAACATTTCCGTGATACATAACTTCTATGTAACTTTAACCATTAAGGCTACACACGCGACGGAAGCTTAAAAAATGGAGTAACTTCTCCTGTTTTCCCAACATTTTCCTTCACTGCTCTGCTCCTATTGATTGTAGCGTAATGAGAAGTATACTATAACCTGCCCAGGAGTATAAAGAATAATTGCACCAAGTTTCGTTAAAATCGGTCGAGTAGTTTTTGTTTCTATAAAGAACATACAGACAGACAGACAGACAGACAAAAATTTTACTGATTGCATTTTTGGCACCAGTATCGATCACTAATCACCCCCTGATGGTTATTTTGAAAATATATTCCTTGTACAGAATTGACCTCTCTACAGATTTATTATAAGTATAGATATGGACACTATCTCCTTCTTGCCTCCAGACGGTAGAGCGAATACTTCAAGAATAATTTAATGGAAGCTACGACTACATGAAATGGAAATATTATTGAGACTTTCATATCCATTTGCTACAAATATGAGACTGGCAATCTACAACTATAATAAGTAATTTGCTACTGCATACATTACCTGCAGGATCAGGTCGGCAAAATTAGCCAGCTTGCTTATGAAGAGACAATGAAACTAATTTGGCTTTGGTAAAGAAGACTGATCTGACAAAATACAAACTTTAAATTATAAGGACTCGACAAATTTACAGTTAAAGTAAAACAATATAGTTTTGCGATAGAAATGGTTCGAAACAGGGAACGAAACTAAATTTTATACCTACAGACAAATAAAATTGTCCACCCGTTATAACGATCATCCACGAAAATTTCTCGCATATGTATAAAACAAAGCATATCATCAAGAAATATAGGACAATCTAAAGCTCAGTCAGTATAATCCAGCCCAATATTTCATAGGATAAAGTCAAGAGACTTATTCACAAAACCGTAGTAAAGTAATATTACGGTAGCTATTTCGAGCCCGTCCGATGTCGACGTGGAGAACACTCCATCTCGTCTAGGTAAGCTATTGTTATCGCTGGCGTTTTAGGCAAGAAAAGCCTTTAGAATATTAGGGTATTCTCCTAGATTGAGGCGAAAGGAATTCTAATCTTCCGAAGGGATGGATTTGAGATTTGGAATGTTCTAATGGTTTTCTTGTGTCTTATATTGGCCCTCTTTTAAGTTGTAAGATCTAAAATTCTGATGATACGTTTAGTATAGAGACGACGGTAAGTTCAAAAAATGTTTGTCGGTTCATATTCACTCTTGAACTCTGGTTCACATTCCCTCAGGTTGTTATAGCCGGATAATAGCAAACACTATAAGAATATAAAAAATCTTTCTGAGATTATAAATGCTCGATATATTGTGAACAGATGATTTTGAATACAAAAAATCCAATAACAAATTCAAAAAATTCCAATGTATTTATGTGTGTAATTGTAAATGAGTTTACAATTTCACGCGACATATATTACAATCTTGCGGCGTTTGCAATAAATAATCCGATGACATAGCTATCAGGAAACACAGACGCCGGCAGGGAATTCCTCTCCTTAGCTGTAAGCGCAATGATAGTATTCCCAAAAGGGTATGGTCAAATGTTTAGGATGTTTACTATGTACCCGTTGCGCATCGCATCTTGTACTTAGTCCGGATTCCGATGACGGAAAGGGTTTGGCGGAATTAGATTACCATTTCCGACGCACACACTCAATTTTTTTTTTATCGTGGTCCCGCACTGCGAGTTTCTACTGTACCATGGGTGCGTTTAAAAACATATAAACTAACATACACAGACAGCCAGACCCGGAACAACTATATGTAGGCGATACAAATATTTGTTCGAATCGAACCAGCAACACGCAACGCAGCAGTCAAACGCTCAAACACTGCGCAAGCCGTGTCGACAAATTCCAGTGTATCGAGCAGAAAATATTGAGCAGTATGCAGCATAACGACAAAACCAATCGACGTTGATTTACAACCCGTCCCTTGTCTCACTCCTGAGTAGGGTACTTCGGATTACTATCATGAAAATTCAAAGCACGACCATTTTGGGTAGCGTAGAAATAGCCTTACCGAGAGGCAGTCTGTCCCATCACTACCTTGTGATTGGCTGACTATTACAGTTTTATGCCTGCTCTTTAATAGTTTCTGCCAAAGACTTTGGTAAGTTAATGTCGAAAATTATCTCAACATACTGCTCGAACAAATAGCCTATTCGCTATTCCAGACTAATCTAATATGTGCCAAATTTCATCCAGATTCGTTCTTCTGATCTGGCGTGATTGAGTTACAAAGATCAATCCATCCATACAATCGCATTTATAATAGTAGATAGTAACGAGATATAAAGTAGGTAGATTAGGGTAAATACCCCGGTATTCTATTTCTGCTCTAGATTATTATGTTCAATCCTACAACCCCTTCTTATTTAAAGAACGTTTCAAGTTCCTTCATGACACACACAATAGATATCTGAGGTCGACGGAAAACTTGAGAGTAGAGATGCCGATACATTCCAACAGCTTTTACGACAAATCTTTTACAGTTCAAGAGGTGCGGTTATGGAAAGCCTTGCCCTTATCGGTAAAGCGTGCTGAATCTTTGTGCATTTTTAAAACAATGGCCAAAAGTCACTACCTCACTCTTTAATCGTCTTTATTTGGGTTCTATGCTTTTTGTTTCATAATTATTATTGTATATATTTATCTATTATGTAATTATTGTATACATAATTAGTACATTTAAGTACCTACAGTACTGAATATGCTTTTCTCTTTAAAATTCATCCAAACGTTGTCTTGAAAAGATCGCTTTCAGCGATAAGGCATTGTGTCACCCTATGTAATGTTTTCTTCATCTATATTTTCGTACATGATAAAGGATATTGTATTCTATTCTTTAACATGTGAAATTCCAATATACAAGTCTAAATTACATGATATTGTTGTACAAAGATCTGAAACTATATCGGCTGTCCAATTAGGCGGTAATAACCTGAGGGATCAGGTGCCTCACGGACGGACCGATGGACGTGACTAAGGTTGTGCCTCGTGGCATGTTTACTTGGGTTTTTATTAACTAACTTTTCTTCAATAGTTACAGTAAGATAAGAAGATAATTTTGTATGGGCTACCAGTATTAAGTAATGTTTCTTTTATCTACACTAATATTATAAAGAGGAAAACTTTGTTTGTTTGTTTGGTTGTAATGAATAGGCTCAAAAACTACTGGACCGGTTTTAAAAATTCTTTCACCATTCGAAAGTTAAATTATCCACGAGTAACATAGGCTATATTTTATCCCCATATTCCCACGGGAACGGGAACTACGCGGGTAAAATCGCAGGGTGCTGCTAGTTCATTTATATAATACTTTACGCACTAAAATGTACGGAGGCGGCCTTAATGCCCTAGGTATTTTTTACCGGTTACGCTTTGGTAGTATGCTCGTATAAAGGGAATAGTTTAAAATTAACTAAGCTAATCCTCAAGTTGGCAGTGAAGCTAACTGCTTAGGATGATGAAAGGCCGTGCTACCAATCTGCCTAGTATTCCCAACTATGTTGGAGGAATGAGGATGCTTAGGCCGTTCATAGAATGAGGTAACCGTGTGAAGAAATTTTTTTTTTTTGTTAATTTTGGAAATTCTGAATTCAAACAACAATCAATTTCAACATTTTAACCTAGACGATGGAGTCCCACTGCGGGGTTACATTTAACCAATTCATTTGTCTAGCTGTTCAATTAAATGCCGGGATGTCATTCAGGCCGCTGATTAAACGGCGCCGTTCTATGAAAAAGCTAGGAGGGCAATTAAGTGGCTAATTAGCCTGTTGGCTGCGATATATACAGATTGAAACACAAATGATTTATTTCCATTAAACGATTTACAAGCAGTTTTAAATGAAGCTATTTGCACATTCCCAAGCGTAAATCTCTATGAAGAGAAACGTGCAAGAAACTCCACGGACATTGTTTTAAATCAAATTTCATACTATTTAGAGATTCCAGTAAACAAAATCCACCGACCAAAACTAACAAGCAACCTAATAACAGAAAGTCTCCGAAACGTTAAGACGTGACTAGCACATAAATAAGACCAATTAGATGAAAATAATAAAGAGTGACGGATGTGGTACAAAATGGCGGTGCCGCTTGCTAAATCTTCCCGTTTCTTAAAGTGTTTAATGTGAGAGATTTTTATTATTGACTAGCAGCGCCCCGCGGTTTCACCCGCGTAGTTCCCGTTCCCGTCGGAATACGGGGATAAAATATAGCCTATGTTGTTACTCAGGGTGAATGTAAGTTTCTAATGGTGTAAGAGTTTTTGTAAAACAAAAAACAAAAATACAAAATCTTTCCTCTTTATAATACTAGTAGGTACTCGTATCATAGATAACTAGTATAGTCTATTTAGTGTAGATTTAGAAAATATTTCACCCGAGTAGTTCCCGTTCCCGTGGGAATATAGGGATAAAATATAGCCTACGTCACCCGGGGATAGTATAGCTTGCCAACAGTGAAAGATTTTTTCAAATCGGTCCAGTAGTTTTTGAGTTTATTTGTTACATACAAAAATACAAATCTTTCCTCTTTATAATATTAGTAAAGACTAGCTGCTGCCCGCGACTTCGTCCCCGTGGAATCCCCGATTTTAAAACATTCTTTATCGCTGCTCCGCTCCTATTGGCTAAAGCGTGATGATATATAGCCTAAAGCCTTCCTCGATAAATGGTCTATTCAACCCAAAAAGAATTTTTCAATTGGAACCAGTAGTTCCTGAGATTAGCGCGTTCAAACAAACAAACAAACAAACTCTTCAGCTTTATAATAGGTATTAGTAAAGATGAGGAGCCTGATGAAAGAAACATTTTGGACCACAGCATAAGGGAAAGATAATTATGATGATGATACACATAGCTGATAAAGCTAAAGATTTCTAGCACGGACGCAGAAACATAACTAATACATCTTAATACCTAGCTAACAGCTGCGATAGAATCCGCTAACGAAGGCTCCACCCGAGTGTAAACATTTCATTCCTCCCGAGTAGAAAATTAAAAGGTCTTTGGTAACAGAACAGTAACACTGTAATAACGAAGCAAACAAACCGTTGACAACGTAATACTTACACAGGTTCTGTTACTTGTACAAAAGTATGCAAGTACATAGGTATCTTGTTGCGTTGCGGAATTTGTTCGAAAGAGTCACCGCGGCCCTGGAACGCAAAGGGCACAAGGAGAATCACGGATGGGTTTTAGTCAGTAAGAGTCTGACACTCCCTTCCGCTCCGCCCAGAGCGGGAGAAGTCATTTGATGATTTCCAATCCAAAAAAAAGGTATCTCGTTGCGGGTTGCGGAATTTGTTCGAAGACGCACCGCGGCCCTGGATCGCAACGGTCACTAGGAGGAACACCGGTGGGGGGTTTCAGTTAGTAAGTCTTCCAATGCGCTCAGAGCGGAAGAAGTCATTAGAATCATCAACAATCATTCCAATCCAGAAAAAAAAAGTATCTTGTATACCATTACAATAGAATAGAATAGAATACTCTTTATTATGTACACCACACAAGTTACAGAAAATATAGAGAAAGAAAACATTAGATAGGGTGACAAAATGGGCGGCCTTATCGCTAAAAGCGATCTTTTCAAGACAACCTTTGGATGGATTTGAAAGAGAAAAAGGAAATACAGTCCATTGTGCCATAACAAGTACTGATTGGTGTTCGTCACCTGGCATGCTACTTACTTACTTTGTGCGAGAATAAAGTCTTAGCATAAGCATAATAGCATAATCAGCCTTTTTAATATTCCCACTGCTGGGACAGAGGCCTCCTCTTTAGGAGAGGGAATGGGCCGTAATCCACCACGCGGGCCCAGTGCGGGTTGGTGAATGACACATGTCAATTCGAATTTTTGGTTCTAGGACATGTCGGTTTCCTCACGATGTTTTCCTTCACCGTATTGAGAGCAGTGGTGATGAAATTAATTACACAAAGTAATTCCGCCTGGCTGGGCTTGAACCCGTGACTTACAATTCGTAAGTCGGGGCCGTTACCACTCGGCCACCACTGCTCCCAGTTCCAGTTATTTCACAAAATTGGAACGTGGTGGAAAGAACTCTGTCACCAATCAAACTGACATAAACTATACTTGATCGATCAACTAAACTTAGGCAAAACTTAAATAGCTGTCACAGCACATTACAGTATACATTGGTTACACTAAATTAATCGGTTTTTTCGTTCTAATGTAAAGTTATTCAAAATGGCTTGAGCGGTGTTGTTTGCTAAAGGAAGAAATGTGAAAGTCAGTATGTTTAGATTTGTCTGTATGTACAGAATTTTGACTTTAGTTCATCTATCACATGTACGTGTATGTGCACAACGGCTTTTCGGATTTGGATTATTCCAGCAGTACGATTCCCGTGGGCAATTTCCGTCGTACGCGAGCAAACCACAGACTAAAGATAGTAGGTATTCAAGATTCAATAGAATGATCCGATACAAATCTTTTTCATCCGCAAGTTACCATATTCTACTACCATTCTCATACATACATGTATAATTTATAACATACACACGTACCATGCAATGATAAACTGGAGTAATATCATGGCATACGTTTACAATAGTCTGTCCACGTAAAACTGATGTTTAATCTAATAATGCGGGCTTAGTAACATGTTTTACAATAGTTGGAATATGAATCCATGTGTAGGGTTGTGAAGTATCTGTATAATAGGGATGTTTCCTGAGTAAAAATTATATGATTATGTTTAGTCCGTCAGTTAGATTATAGAAAAATATTGGACACGTATTTTTTCCTTTATCAAACCTATAAAAACTGACGAAGATAAAAAGCATCAAAGATCAGGAGTGGGAGCGTGTGACGTCACGGCTCGCTAAAAATTATAGCGAGTAGTGACGTCACACGAGTTTTCAACGCATTGTATCGTCTTCATTTTTTGTTTATGTGAAAAAAGAAAAAATACGTGTCCAATATTTTTTGGAAATCTATCAGACGGACTAATTAGATTTTTTTAGTCAACTACCCTATTGTTGTCAGGTATCTATATAATGCCAGATATAAGTACCGTGTCACCCAGTTAATGGGTTGTGGAGGTCTGGTAGGCAGCACGTAAAATAATGATATTCAGCTGAATCCGGTTTTACTGGAAGCCAATCTCAACATATTGGGAACCTAATTAGACAGTATCTGATCTATCCAGCGTCACTTGGGTTTGTATTGAGAAGACTAATGCATAATCATAAACTATTTCTTTTAAAGTCGAAAATATTCCATGATAAAGGATCAAGAAGCCTGAATTTACACACAATAATGCATTCATTTTAAAACCAAGACACAATCAACACTTTTAACAAGTCAAAAGATTTCGTTTTCGCCCAATATCTACTTAAACTGGCAGGTTTTAGCACGTAACAACCCTAATCACATAACTTCTGATTCAGAGAAAAATATTATTATTGCTGAACAAAAACCAGAATACGTAGGAAACGTTTCGAACTCGTTTTGTTTTGTATACAGGTGAAAAAGCACTACGGGGACGTATCTCATGAATTTTTTAACATTTGTCGCGAGTTTTGGGCGGGAGAGGTGGGTTGGTGTTGAAGGTGGACGAGGTACAGTGGACCCCCGACTTTTTTTACAAACGGCTAACAAACGGCAAGGCGATGTCGGACTACCGAATTTGTGTATAGGCCGGACTTTTTTTAATAAGAGAACCTCGTAATCCGATAAATTACAAGTCAAAATGAAACTATTCTTTTTTTTTTAATTTTAACGTTGCCACACACGGAATTTCTCCTGTGTCGTGGGTGCGATTACAAACATATAATTGCACATACATACATAAACAGCCAGGACCGGAAGAACTATCTGTAGGTCAAACAAATATTGTTCCGTGCGGGAAACGAACCTTCGGCACGTAGCGCAGCAGTCAATCGCTCAACCACTGCGCTAACCGTTTAGTCGGTCGTCGAATTCTATTTGTTTAGTATTAGTGAAGATTTACCGTAATCAATTGTATGTACAGTTATAGACATGTAAGATTATAGGGGGCGCCGGATTAGACAGGAGCCTGATTATCGAGGGTCCACTGTACAGCTAACTTATGTTCAAAAATGTTTCACCGTCTATAGAGGGTGTCACGGGAACTGACAATGACTTCTTTGAAAATACATCGTTTATTATTTGTAATGTCAGAAGAAGTATAAAAAAAAACTTTTTACAAAAAATACATACATTTTTTAACCGACTTCTAAAAAAGGAGGAGGTTCTCAATTCGGATGTTTGTATGTTTTTTTTTTTTTTTTTTTATTGTTTGTTCGCGCATAACTCCGTCGCTTCTGAACCGATTTGAAAAATTCTTTTTTTGTTGGAAAGGGTATACTTCCCAAATGGTCCCATGAAAATTTTATCGAAATCAACCAAGCGGTTTTCGAAAAATCTAAAAATAATATCTACATTGTCTACATTGACGACCTCTTAGTGTACTCTGCAAAGGAGCAGTGCTTTTTTTTACACCAATGTGATTGGTTCGTTTAGGTGGGGGGAGGGGAGGGGTGTAGGTACCACTAAAAAGTGAAAAATAAAAAAACTTTTTACAAAAAAATACAACCGACTTCTACACAAAAAATCAAAAAACTGCAAAATAACTTTAATTTCGGAAGTCGGTGTTCAAAAAACGAAAAAGCAACCACAAACACCGAGTTCCGAAATTAAAGTTATTTTGCACTTTTTTGATTTTTTGTGTAGAAGTCGGTTGTATTTTTTTGTAAAAAGTTTTTTTTTGTAAAAAGTTTTTTTTTTTATTTTTCACTTTTTAGTGGTTCACTCCCAGCTAAACATACCCATCACAGCGTACGTGGTATAAATTGGTGTTACCAATAAACAAACATGCGATTTCAGCTATCCCGACAGATTTGCTATCATTTATTAAAATTAACAAAAAACCGCTTGTTCGATTTCGATAAAATTTTCATGGGACCATTTGGGAAGTATACCCTTTCCAACAAAAAAAGAATTTTTCAAATCGGTTGGCAAGCGACGGAGTTATGCGCGAACAAACAAAAAAAAATTACAAACATCCGAATTTAGAACCTCCTCCTTTTTTAGAAGTCGGTTAAAAATGACCACGAGTTAAGTGTGGTAGCCCTACTACAATTAGCTGTGTAAGCAATGCAGCTTCTTCTAAATCTAGTGAGTAAGTAATTATAATGTAGGACATTGTCGTCACGCAGCAATCGTCATCTTAGCATAATTTAGCTAAGTATCTAGTATCTTTAGGATTAAGACATTATTATCTCCACTGTCACTCTGTCAGTTAAATAAAGTTATTTTTATATAAACTCTACGATGGTAGTTCACTTAATTCACGGCTTTTAAGTCGGACTTCTAGATGAGTATTAGTGGTGATACTTCAAGAGATTACTAATTAAGCTCATTGTAACTCACATACTACGCACTGTTTTTTCCTGGATGGGAAATTATCAATCGACTTCTTTCGCTCTGGGCGGAGCGGAAGGGAGTGTCAGACTGTTACTAACTAAAACGCACCCGTGTTCCTCCTAGTGCCCGCCGCGTTCCAGAGCCGCGGTGACTCTTTCGAACATATTCCACAACCCATATAGTACATACCCGTCAGTGATATAGGCGCAATTTGGCACTTTTCTATGCAAACGCTCATTCATTTACGGAACTACACATGACATATGTATGATTCTAAGTTATCCATTTACTTAAATTACTAGCTTCTGCCAGCGACTTCGTCCGCGTGGAATAGTTACTTTACCCCCGATTTTGAAACTCTCAGCCCGATCGGTTTAAAATTGACAAAAGATAGACATACTGTTTCGGGATATTTTTTAGATAATTTTATGTAGAACATTTCCGTAATACATGATTTCTATGTAACTTTAACCATTAAGGCTACACACGCGACGGAAGCTTAAAAAATGGAGTAACTTCTTCCGTTTTCCCAACATTTTCCTTCACTGCTCTGCTCCTATTGATTGTAGCGTGATGAAAAGTATACTATAACCTGCCCAGGAGTATGAAGAATAATTGCACCAAGTTTTGTTAATATCGGTCGAGTAGTTTTTGTTTCTATAAAGAACATACAGACAGACAGACAGACAAAAATTTTACTGATTGCATTTTTGGCACCAGTATCGATCACTAATCACCCCCTGATAGTTATTTTGAAAATATATTCCTTGTACAGAATTGACCTCTCTACAGATTTATTATAAGTATAGAAGATATAAGATAATAATGTTAATTCTATCGGAGTCTCCTATCACAAGCAATTCTTTGCTTTAAAAATTGATCTCCAATAACGTGTATCGTTTGTGTGGGTGTGTTGTTTATTTCGTTTTTGATTACCACGAAGAACCAAATACATGTTTGTTTTTAATATTAGAATCACACTGGCAACTCTATAAAAAAACTGCAGAAAATGCAAGAGCTCTCTTAAAATAAAAAAATAAAAACGCTTGAAATAATACTTTAAAAGTCAGCGTAAAATCGCAACAGCGCTTGGTGCTAACAAGTCCCCTTCCGCGAGCCGCACAATACCCTAGTTCCTCCAGTTAAGTTTTACATTGTACGGGAAAATAGCACTTTCCGTCCAAATCAATTTAGTTATACGTTTTATGTATCAGCCTAGCCTTTTACAAACTCTGGTCGGCTTCCAGTCAACCAGATGCAGTTGAATACCAGTATTTTACATGGATCGATTGCCTAACAGACCTCCATAACCCAGAAATTGGTTAAGACCGATACCTCAGTGCAAGACCAGATCTTCTGTCTCCTTTTAAAATGGCAGCCAGGACCAACGTCTTTACTTGCTTTTAAAGACACGGGGGAAACTTCCCATGTAATTAATGGTCACCCATCCAAGGAGTGACATCTCGGCAAGCGTTGCTTAACCTTGAAGTCGAGGCGTGCGGCTGTTATTACTTAGCTACAACTTAGTTATGTAAATAAATAAATAAAAGCGAAACGTCACTCACTCGGTCACTCATCACGAAATATCGAAAACCGCTTGACGGATAAAGATGAAATTTGGCAGCGAGGTAGTCTAAAGTTAGCAGACGTGCGCTAAGAAAGGATTTCAGAAAACTCAGGGGGAGTTTAGAACAAAGGGGTGAAATAGGGGGTGGAGGTTTATATGTAAAATCTTATTCCTCGGGCCAATATACTTGAAACTTGCCACGATTATGGAATGTCGTCATTATTGAAGTTGCGAATGTGGTAGTTGGTTCTAGGTACCCTTAGCAACGAGTGCAGGAAGTTTGAAGTTCGTAAGGGTCACAACGAAATTCACGCGGACGAAGTCGCGGGCGAAGTAGAGAACTACTTTTTCCCCAGTGGTTACTCCTGTGGTCTATCCTGATGTTGGGTCGAATAAATATTTTCCATTCAATTCTATCCTATGGCAACCGTGCAAATTCAGCATTATAAATAGCCTTTGACACTCTCCGACGATTTAGGGAAGGTTAATATCTGACGAAACATGCGTCGCGTATTATCGGCCGCGTAACGCCAGAACAGACAAATGTATAGAAAAATACTTGACCGTTCACTCTCAACCGATGATACGTTAGTGCGTCGAGCCTATGTTACTCAGGGTGAATGTAGTTATAATGGTGAAAGAATTTTTGAAATCGGTCCAAGTAGTTTTTGAGTTTATTCGTTACATACAAAAATACAAATCTTTCATCTTTATAATATTAGTATAGATAGAGATATCTGAGTCCGGGACAGATAAAGGAATAAAATAAATTCCGTAACAATCAACGAGGAAAGATACACAAAAGACAAAGATCCATTGTGCATAAAGTCGAAGTAATGGTTTTGCTTTTCACTAATTAGTTCACAGTGACACCTTAATTCAATGCTGGGAAGCTTAAAGATGAAAAAACTCCAAATATCACCGAAGTTGAATCCCAGCCAAAAATACCAGACAACAAACAAAACTTTCTGCCGAAATAAAACGTTATTTTCATTATTCTCATTGCTATTTAAAACGAGAAAAACTCCAGAAACGACGAACAAATCAAAACTTTGACTGGAATCATAACAAATACGGTAAACTTCCAAACATTTGCCAAGTACGAGTAGAAGTTAACAATGAGTGGAGAGATTCCAATGAAATGCTTCGAAGATGGAGTTTAGAATTGCCGTCCAAACTTCGGGAATAATATTTTGTAGAAAATATCACTGGCGATGGTTACAATTTTCTTAAACTTACTACACCATCTTATTTACTGAGTAAATAAGATGATCAAACGAAATAGAGGTATGATGCCCAAGTTCGGAGATGAGCTGAAATCTAGAGCCACCAGGAACTACCAGGAGACCTGAATCATGAATAAGTACCTAATTCTGGAGCTGTAAACATAAGCGGTAAAGATTCACAAGCTACTGGTCATAGTAGTAGCTGTTTGGCATGTAGCTTTATTGGAGGGTATAGGGGAGCACTGACAGAAATTCCTACGGAAATGGGGGTACGAAATCGCGGGCAAAAGCTAGTTTGCAATAAAGTACATTGACCTTTTCCTTATATGTTTTCGTAGAAATAAGCTGCAGAATTTATTCGAAAGAGTCACCGCGGCCCTGGAACGCAGAGGGCGTCGATCAAAATAAAAAGTCATTTATTTTGATCATTTCCCATCCATAAAAATCGTACCTAACAGAAAAAATAATTAGGAATCGATTTTCATGACTGGAAATCGTGATGTATTTGGATTCAGGGCATCGTTGCCTTTATTTCCGTTCGAAAATGAAAACAATATATCTAGTTTTAATTTCCGCGAATATTAGTGGGTTGCAGGTATGTACCTCGAAAAATAAAAAACGCGCGGAAATTAAAACTAGCTATATTGTTTTTGAAATTAAGAATGTCAATTTATGTAGGTGGGTCAGGGACCGTTATTGCAAATTGATTTGGTGTCTACCATAGACTACTTGCAAACACGCGCGCTCTGTAATAATGAATGGAGATTTGCGAATGGATCATGAATAGCAGAAGCTGTACAAGCAATAAAATAAAATGATCTAAAGTCCAATGCAGAGAGCAGTGGTGGCCAAGTGGTAACGGCCCCGACTTACGTATAGTAGGTCGCAGGTTCAAACCCAACCAAGCGCATTACTTTGTGTAATTAATTACATCACTACTGCTCTCAAAACAGTGAAGGAAAACATCGTGAGGAAACCGGCATGTCCTAGAACCAAAAATTCGAAGACATGTGACATTCACCAACCCGCACTGGGCCAGCGTGGTGGATTATGGCCCAGTCCCTCTCCTAGAGAGGAGGCCTGTGTCCCAGCAGTGGGAACATTAAAAGGCTGATTAGGAAAGTTCAATGCCCGCTCGTAAACAAAGCATCAATCCACGTCTGTAGTAAGCAATTATTCAGATAACGTCGAAAAGAACAAATGTTGTTACATTAAGGCGCTGACAAGAGCCAAATAGGCTTGTTTCAAACAATTTTTTAGCCAAATCTATTCAGTTTATGACGGTGGAAAAAATATATGTTAAGCTTGAATATATTTCTGAGAACCCTGTTGTTTTCAAAACACGATATTGAAAACTTTTCTCGATACAAAAAAATGCTAAACTAACCTCTTAAAATGATCTTCAAACAAAAATATCTGCATTACTTATCAACGTACTTTGGTAAAATTTATACCAATTACGTATCATATTTAAATACAGAACTTGGTTGTTTTATTATTTTTGACTACACAACTTATTTTTTTAAATTAATTATTTTATGGTTTGTAATAAGTTACGAACGTCGCGTCGTCGCGCTTCTCTTTCATACGTATGGCAGCGGACAGTGATCGCATAGGCGCGCTGCTAGATGGACGTATGTCGCTTTGCACCGCTATCCGTTCATTTCATATTTTGTTGTTTGACAACTTCAAATATAATATTATAATGTTCAAATTTTATTTTGTTCCTAAAACTACATTAAGTTGTAAAAATTTTGCGACGTAAAGATATTGGTAGTTATAGGATATAAGATAACTTTACAACTTAGTAATGTATTGTGTACACAATATATTACTAAGTTGTAAAAATATTTGCTAACAAAAATGCCGGAGGCCAGCAAAAAAGCGCTTCTATAGTAACAAACAAAAACATCTCATGGAAGTAAGTACATTTTTATGTTTTATATCAATATCAAAAATTTTAACCAAATAGGTACTAGGCTATTTTGTATTATTGAAAGCGTAAATTCATCAGCCATTCCATCGTTCGTTTGGCTTAGTGGTATTTGCATGGATTTGGATAAGTGAGTGATGAGTTCGATACGATGAAGAATTTAAAGAAATTTCAACGTGATTTTTTAGTTTTATTTACTTTTAATTTTAGGATACATATTTTAATTGTTTTTTTTATATTTTTATATTTTTATCTTTTCAGTAAAAAGAGACGTTTCGCGAACAGTTCAGAAATAGGTAAAACTTCGGAAATTGTTTTCCACCAGTAAGTTTTGTAAGTACCTACATACTTATGATTTTACACACACACACACACACATATATATATATATATATATATATAACAATTTCATTACAAAGATCATAGAAATAAATTCACAAAAATTCCAGCGATCATCTATCGAATTTACATAGACCTATAACTATCTTAGAACTGGACATAAAGGATAATACTCGTAGCTTTGTCCATTGTTTCTTGTCCACACTTTATAAATCACTGTGTGAGCTTTGGTGTTTTTTATAAGACAAAATAGGTAAGTGTAGTGCTAAAGTTTTAATGTTTTATTTTTTTTGCAGATTAGAAAATTAGGTGATATATGAAACTTTCTGCTGATCGTTCTTATACTTTTTATGTTATTGTGAGTCATACTTTTTTTTTATCGAAGGTTTGAAGAATCAGCAAAGGAATCAAAATCATGCGAGGTTTTAAGAATTATTGATCAAGAATCAAATTTATCTGAGACAGTCCAATCCACGGATGACCTTCCTGAACTTGAGGTAAATATTAAATAATCATGTACTTGGCCAGGTATTGGTTGTCGAAGATAAAATCCAGCAGTTTTTATTAAGTTACTTAAGCATAGATTAAATGATAAGTATATGATTTTTTTATTTTTAGATTACTGCGAGTTGTCCTCCAGAACAAGAAATCCACATCGGACGACGAATAGGCTAGTTGCCTAAATTTGATTGATTGCTAACTTAGTATCCATTATACGTGGAAAAAAAAATATTTTTTTGAAAATATATCGATTTTCAATTTATATTTCACATTTAAAGAAATGACATTTAATTTCCCCGGAAAATGCTCAAAACTATCATGGCGTCGTGTGTGACGTTAAGCTGTGCGAAACACAGCTGTTCGTGTATAGCGATTGTTGATATTTCGTGATAAAAAATGAATCCGTCGTATTATAAGTACTGTATGGTGCCCCAGTGTAAAAGCACAAGCATTAAAATGCCAAACAAATTATTTGTATTTGTCCCAAGCAAAGTAGAAGTACGGCATAGGTGGCTAACACTTGAAAGGCGAAATGATGCAAATTGTGTATCATCAATTTCAAGAATATATTTTTGTGAAGACCATTTCGATGTAAGTATTAAATAAAATGCAATTTAGCGAATACATAATTATAGAAAAACATGGATTTTACTTGATTTTTGTAAATATTGTTTGAGGTCTTTGAGGTTAATCTTTGTAAAGTTTTGTCATGGAGTCCTGTGAGTCCACTTCATTTTTTGTACACAATAAGCACCTTTTCTTGTTATTTTTAGTTACCAAATGATATGCTCAATTATACCAGGCCTCCGTCACTCCATGTACTTGCGCGCTATAATTACCTACCACCCGACCGAGCGGTCTCGGGCCGTTCGCGGACCAAACGTAGTGCGGTTTTCGCAAGCGAAGCGCACGCAAGTTGTTCAATTTTAATTATTTTGTTCGTTTGTACGGGTACCTACGATGCCGTCTGGTGCCTTATGTGCAGGAGATGGGAGCAAATCAAGTAAAAGAAGAGATAAATACCTAACATTTTTCCATTTACCTGTCAAAAGTGATAAACTATTACTATTTTTGTAGTTTCAAAATTATTTTAATAGGTATACTAAGCATTTAGCTTGCCTTTCAGACACAGATTTAGATATTTTTATTACATAGAAACGTCATAATTACCTTAAACACTATTTTAACAACGTTTAAACAGCTATTTTTATTAGAATAAAAAGGTTAATTTCCCATGATATCATCAAAAAATTCTTAAGCCTGCCCCGTGTTATAGTTAATAATAAATTGATAAATGTTATAACTACTTCATGTGCCAGTACTGAACCAGAATCTAAGGAAATATCGACACCTCTATAATTATGTTTTAGATGTATCTATTGCACAGTCAGCACCAATTTATTAAAAAAATATATTTTAAAAACGATTCAATTTTAAACTACCACCTATAGTCAGAACATATTCACAGTTCTCAATAAAATAGACACAAATAGATATGTTAATTTAATTCTATCGAAGAGGCAGCCCTGCGATTGTTGTGGGATTGCGCGGTGCGAAGCAATCACAACTGTACACTTGAGCATTTAGGCACGTTTTAGCATGCAGTGGTTGCTGACGCGACGGAGTAGGCTATTATAGCAGTAGGTATTGGAAATTTTCTACTGAGTGAAGTATCTGTTACATAGTAACTATTTAGTAATCTGTGATTATACTGAGTATCATATCATGGGAAAAGTATCAAAAGTCGCTGTTTGATGCGAAAAACTTGCCAATCATAACAACGTCAATTCTGGGCAAGTTATTGCTGTTTCCTTTCAAAAATCCAGATTCCATGATGTTCTCTTTCTATATAATGCTTTGAACAACTAAATAAAATAAAAGATAAAACCGTGAATCAACGAAAATTTCAACAACAACAATGGTGTTTTACACAGGATGACGTAACGCGTCCTGGTTGGTGTTCAATGTCACGTGACTTATTGCTTAAATTTCCATAACTTGTTTCGTGACAATATCAACAATCTTTCAATATTTCATTGAATTAATTTATTTTTCTTTATCTAAATACAGAAATAAAACATTTAATCCATTATATTTGTTATCAGTGGATACATGGCTATTATAAGCCTAACACATTTTTTTTTAATCTTCAAAAAAATTCTGAGCAAGGGCCTTTGGGTTGTAATTTGAGTCATATTGATTTGGAGGGAGAACACATAAATGTATTGTCGTCGAAGTTCACTCTTTTGTGTAGGATGTGCATTTTAATGGTTTTTTATCATTTATGTTTATTATTATTAGTTTGTTGTCATTTATATTGTTTTTAAATAAGTGTAAATAAAGTGTCTTAAAATAATTAAAAACAAAAATATTATAATACACATTTTTTTAATTGCCTTGTCTAATTTGTTTCTAGCTCTTCATACAGAACCATTTATAAATATACAAGAGCGCCATCTATTGGTTCATTGTTATTTATTATTTACCGCGTCACTTTACTTCTTCCTTGGTAGTTTGCTGTAATACCGCTCTTTAAGAATGGCGCTAGTATATCGGAGAAATAGTGGGCGTGGCTAAAAATACCGAAACATCAGAGCTCAATAGCTGTTGTCAGCGTCTTAAACGTTTTAATTAACATCTTAATTAAGTAAAGAACAACCTTATAATAACTTAGAATATGAGTAACACAAAAGAACGTTTAATAAGGTTGGTCATGTTCCTAATAGCTGTCTCTTTCTAATATTTGCTTACATATCTGGACTCACTGTTTTGAACCATACAATATAAAATATATATTTTTTTGTTTTATTAAGAGTTGTAATGAAAAATGTGTAGTGTGCTAAAGTTTTGTCGCGGAGTGTACAATCAATCTTAAGTACTTACTCGTGCAATGTGGTGAGTTTATTTTCATATATATCTGTTTGCAGAAGATAATCTCTAAAATAATTAATAAGCATATTAAGATACCTCATTAAAACTAACGCTCCTGCTTTTTCACGAATCTTAGTCGACTGACATTAAGTCCGCCATTGTACTTTTGTACATGTAAGATTTTTTATTAGGGCAGCAAAGTCGCAGTAAAAGGCTAGTGCTTATAGTATAATACAGAACAAGTTTATGTAATTAGGATAGAATTATGCTGTATTATTCCGGAAAAAATCAAGACACCGTGTTTACAGCTTGTCTATTCATCGACCAGCATAAGTACATATACAAAAATAATCAGGAATGTTAATGGGTTTTGTACCACTACTTCCTAATTTCAAAGTGGAAGAAAACAACGTCTGGGTGTCGGATAGGATCGAATGATGATTCAGTCAAGTAATTGAAATTTGAATGGCGTTTTTTCTCGATATTTTTGTGTACGGGCGGCGCGTTTTCGCTCATTCATCTGTTTAAGTATAAAGGAGCGATGGAGACGTTTATGTCACCGGAAAATTGCAAACGCCGTCAGATTGTAAAATATCGCGTCAAATTGTAAACCACTTTTTTAATAATTTTACACGGACATATTGCATTTGGATGGGATTTATTCTACATATGTATTTTTTTTCGTAATATATCCAGTAATTATAAGCCAATTAAGATTTATTACAAGCTTACGGTCACTCTGCAACTTTCTGGTAACACATCAAAAAACAATAAGAAAATGTGCATCCCTATTATATTCACTACATAAGTAGGGTTTGGGGTCATTACTGAATGTCGACTAATACATAAGGAGGAAAAAGACAGAAGAATAAATGAAAAAGCACCAACACGTAGTATCCAAGGATATTCGCACAAAATGTTTTGGGAATACTTTTAATGTGCGTTCATCTACGGAGTGAAATTACCTGCCAACTGACAACACGAACTGGGGTTCTGAATATTTGTTTTGTTGTTCATGTTATGATTGTACATTAAATGTTAGATTTAAGATGTTGTAAGTTCACTTACAAATCGCACCCTTAGAATGAATTAAAATCTTTAAAAAGTGTTGGGTAAAAAAACAAATATCTGCCGAGACCTATGTATATGCTGTCCCTTTCCCAATTATATTTCGCAATCTTTTTCACCACTAGGATTTATAGTATGTTTTTTTATGTTCAGATTACAGCAAAGTTATAAGCAACAGGGATTTTGAGTTAAGCCTCTTTCATTTTGAGAGTGCGAAATACCAACCAACTAAAACAAATACACTTCCACATGACCGAAAGCTCGCACAATAGCATTTTAACAATCAATAGACCACATCCCACAATTTATACAACAACGTAACAAAATACATTGTCAGATAATGGCCACATTATCCCCGAGCGTCCCAAAGGACCCTACTAAACGACGTTTATGCAAGCAAAAAGGGATGTTTTAAGTACGTTACCAGTATATTCAGAAATGACTAGCCCAAATAGAAAGGGTGTTCTAACTGAGAGGCTGTGAATTTTTCAGGCAATCATGTGGCTGATCCCCTTTTTATCATCATATAAAGCTTAATACTGGCCCTTCGAGCCGGATATCTTATATAGACTTTTGTATTAGTTGAATGGATTGGCCGTCTAATATTTGGAAATAATGATTACCATTTCAAGATACTTAGAAAATAGTAGCTGTCGCCGCCGACTATCAACGGCCTTCGGCAGTCCACAGCTGAACATAGTAATCTTCAATCGTACGATATATTTCAAATCCAGCAACTCTCATCCAACTGCTACCCACCGGCTGTTGTAATAAACGTACAAGGAAAATTCGGTGTAAGATGCTTACACCGAAGTAGAAACGATACCTACAGTCGCAATTTTACACAGCGAGACTAGGCGGATATCTGGCAACTCACCATATTGTCACAGTAAGCCAGGATCTGCAATAAATGCCGAACAAATCCCAAGAAAAGCAGCAAACAACATCACAACGTACCTTTATCCCAGAAGCTATAGGTAGATGTGTAAAGTAGGAGAGCAAATCGAGACTCAGCAGGTAAGATAAAAATAAAAGATCTTTTCATCAAACCTGAGAGCCAATTCTACTCATTTTCAGGCAACATTCGCATTCACATGTCAGTCACACACTATAAAAAATCTCATATCTCTAAAAGTATATAAGCTGTGATGTTCAAACCAATTTTCGTTGAAAGTATCTGTGAAGTTCTATTTTTTCTCATTTTTTTTTTGAATTTTCAGCTGCGTAGTCTAAAAGTTAGACATGTTTTACGAATTTGGAAGCACATATCTCAAAAACTATTGCCTTAAATAAAAAACTTTTTTAGAAACCACTTTTTTTCATTTCATTTTGAAAGAGCTATCTAATGATACCCCACACGAGTATGTTTGTTAGAATTTTTTTTCCATCCCTCAGTTACATATGGAGTGCCACCCCTAAAATATTTTTATTTCATAATATCACAGCACTATTGAATAGCGGTTCACAGGTTGCACCTACCTACCAATTTTCATTTATGTAGCTCCGAGTAAAACCGCTGCGACATACAGACAGACGGACGGACAGACAGTCGGGTATGACGAAATTATAAGGGTTCCGTTTTTGCCATTGGCTACGGAACCCTAAAAATGTATGGAAATTGAGGTTTTCTGACAGATTGCAACTGAGCAGCGAATGCGAAAGTTCTTTTTAACATAGTTGAATAGGATGGTATTGTGCAATCATATTAGTACAGAACATGCATATAGGAACATTTAACACCAGTAAGCTTGTGTGTCTCGGATTCGCTCTAAAGAATACTTGTTCTTTAAAACAAAACCGGGAGTTTCAGTGTTCACCACGCAAACGATTGACCCGGTTTCAACAAAAGAGGAACTGGATACGCTTTTGTGAACACTCAAAGCCTAGTTAAAATTCTGCAAATCAAATACGATGGTTCTGGAGCCAAAATCTGTGCTACCGAGTGCTTTTACATGATTTTTAATATACATCCATACTATCACATTTTTTTTTATATATAACTAGCTGACCCAGCAAACGTTGTTTTGCCATTATAAAAAAATGAAAAAAGATTTTCCCGCTTTTCTGTTGAATTTTTTCCTGAATTTTCTTTGCTATAAACCTCACGGATCCCGAGACCTTTCCAACGAATGCAAAACCGTGGAAATCGGTTCGTGCGTTCTGGAGTTATAGCGTCAGGAAGGAAAACCCGACTTATTTTTATATAATAGATTAACATCAGTGTAGCCTTTTTTTGGATGGGAAATCGTCAAATGACTTCTCCCACTCTGGGCGGAGCGGAAGGGAGTGTCAGACTCTAACTGACTGAAACCCACCCGTGTTCCTCCTTATGCAAAAAATTAACAAAAAAACGCACTGCTGAAACTACTGGTCGTAGAAAGCTGATATTTGGATGTCCTGTGTTTCTTGAAGAGTGTAGGGGAGCACAGAGAGGATTCGCAGACAAAAGAGAGTATAAATTATAAATGCGAAAGTAACTCGTCTTGCCTTTCCGATTGTAACCTCCTCACGATTTAACGGTTGAAAGGATTCGCATAATACTTGGAACATGGGTAGAAAATGTCCTGGAATAGAACGTCAGTTACTTTTTATACGGGCAGTATGTTCTCTTGGGATAATTTTAGCATTCACGCGGGCGAAGCCAGTGCCTTTGAAATAAATCCTATTGGTATTTTAACAATTTTAGAGAAACTTGGATAAGGAAGCCATCATTCTACATAAGCCTGTATTTCTTATTCAAAACCTATGCACAAATATGAGGTAGTCAAACTCCAAATCCCGACATCCAAATCGTTGCAGTAAAACAACAGACGAATTTATTTGTCCAAAAATGGAATCACAATAAGGAAGTAATAGCAACACCGATGTATTGATGCCTCTTCCCAAAATAGCCCAAAAACTTTACCAAATGGCAACGTTTTGACCGCTAAGTAATTTGAAAAGCTAATTTAATTTTTGAGTAGGGATAGGGCCTCATCGCTTACGTTAACCGCAAAACCCAATTTCCGTCAGTAATCTACAGCGGGAATTATAGCCTGAGGTACAGAACCTCTTTATAATCCTACTCATATTGTAAAACCGCGCGTTTCCATGTTTCGATTCGGATGAGTATTTTTGGAAGACGGAACGAATTTGATTAGTTTTGCGCAAAAACAGTAGAAGTGACCTACTGTTCGAACAGTAGGTCACTTCTACTGTTTTTGCGCAAAACTGTCAAAAAATCGCTATCGGTCAAAAGTCCAGAAAAAATGGGCAATTTATGACGGATTGCGACTAACAATAAGATGCGAATGCGAACCTCGTTTAAAAACCGGCTAAGTACGAATCGGACTCGTACACAAGGGTTCCGTACTATAAATGAAAAAATCACGTTTCTTGTATCCCCTTTCAATTTTAAATTTTATTTAATTTTTATTATTTGTTGTTTAAAACGGCATGACATTAAAACCGCCTTTGTATTTTTTTTTTACTAGTGCATAAGATAAGTTTTAATAAATATAATAGTATGTGTATAAATGCACTATTCTGTGAAAATTTCACTTACAGTTCATGAGATACAGCCCGCTGACAGACGGACGGACAGCAGAGGCTTAGAAATAGACCTAACTTTTTAGAATTGGATAACTTTTTAAATAGAAGTAATGTTGCATGGTATGGTAACAGGCAAAAAATAATCGATTCTTGTAAGATCTTTCGTTAGGCGATGTCTTCTTTCGATAGAACAAACTATGGACTAATTACTTAAATAGTAACAAACAGATAAGATAATACAGGTATATACTTGTAGGTACATATATGGCAATGCTACTAGTGTTCTGGTAATTTCTCCCATTTTTTTTTTCTTCTTTCTCTTTCCTACAGTAAGTTCTTCCCTTATCTCCTTTAAATATGCGCTTGTATGTTATTCATAATATACATATATTAGGTAGTAATTTATTAATACGACAATTGGTAGGGTTATAGATATTTCTGTCTCTTCTGCCTTCAGAAAACGCAAGATACGGTAGCTTTCGAAGAAATTTACAAAATTACACATTCTAGAATTGTTTTTGGAACAATAGTCATCGTTAATGTTGATTTTAATGTATAGTTAAAGTTCACTATTGTGTATATTTGTAACAGAAGCATGTCAAACAATATTGAACAGCGTTTCTTGAAAACGCTAAAACGAAATAAAACAGTATCAACTGTTTATCGTCTCGTCAAGTCTTGTGGGTTTTGTAAGTCAGGCCGTTGGATTATATTACAGGGGTTCACACACATTATGGTACATCATTCTATGCGCCACGAGACAGCGGTTTATTGGTCCTGAATTCCTGATAATACAGCTTTTATCATTATGTGCAGGAGACTCTTGAGAATGTAACGCTTCTGGCTTTATAGGTGAAATAGCAGCGCCCCGCGGTTTCACCCGCGTTGTTTCCGTTCCCGTGGCAATACGGGGATAAAATATCATATAGCCTATGACACTCCACAATAACGTAGCTTTCTATTGGTGAAATAATTTTGAAAATCGGTTCAGTAGATCCAGAGATTACCCCTTACAACGTCACAAACTCACAACCTCACAAACGTTATAGATAAAATCCTGCCTGTTTTTTTCGATGGATCAAACAATCTGCCTTTTGATAATCATCTTCCAGTGTGAATATTATTAAATTAATCGTTTTTCTTTCTTTACCATATGGAAAAAAACTATCGTCAGATTTTCTGGCTTCTGATTTATTAGTAACGCCAGACAAAGATCTACAAATGACAGTCGGCACCAACAGTTTAACGGATGAACGTGAATAAATGAGAATTGATATTGTTCTCCTTTTTTACTTTCTGGCTTAATGTGAAATTCTATTTAGGCTCAGGGACCTCATCACTAACGCTAAAAACGTTTAGTCCTTTTTTTAAGGATGGGAATTTTTCAAATGACTTTTTCCGCTCTGAGCGGAGTAGAAGGAAGTGTGAGTGGAATAAGGATCTGTTATTGACTAGAAACTATCCGTTTTCCTCCTAATGCCCATTGCGTTCCAGGTCTGCGGTGACTTTCAAACAAATTTCGCAACCCTGGCAAACTTTTAGCCCTATCGTCATTCTCATAGTTTAATAGCATAATCAGCCTTTTAATGTTCCCACTGCTGGGACACAGGTCTCCTCTCTAGGAGAGGGAATGGGCCGTAATCCACCACGCGGGCCCAGTGCGGGTTGGTGAATGTCACATTGTCGAATTTTTGGTTCTAGGACATGCCGGTTTCCTCACGATGTTTTCCTTCACCGTTTTGAGAGCAGTGGTGATGAAATTAATTACACAAAGTAATGCACGCCTAGCTAGGTTTAAACCCACGACCTTACAATTCGTAAGTCGGGGCCGTTACCACTGGGCCACCACTGCTCTCCTTCATTCATTCGTCATTCTCATAGCAAACACGAAGTTGAGGTTGCATAACATTTTTAGTAGAGCACAGAGGTGTGACCAAACAGAAAAAGCATACCAATTAACACAAACGACACCAATTATCTTTTTAAAAGAGTAACCGTAGAGTTTCCATTTCCATAAGAAACCACCAATTCGAACCGATCACTAGTTTTAAAGTTCCCATGACATTAAATTGTTGAGGTTATTTTTACACGACTGCCCAAAAAAAGGACTGTTATGTTTCAGGGTTCATTTATGTATGTTTGTGAGTTTATTTACTCCATCATAACTTCTAAACGGCTAAGCCGATATCAAAGTTTGTTGTATCTTTAAAAGCGTTGAGTTATTGCATGTAACATAGGCTAGTGAACGTTTAAAAAATACAAAGAGAGAGCCATGGTTCATAAATAAGATTTTTTTTTTTCTTGAATATTAGACTACATAATCATACTGTTATCGTCTATAGCTTACTTAGTATATAGCAAAAAAGATATGGAATAAAAAGAAATTGATATAAATAATAAATATTTTTTTAAGTTTTCTTTTTGACACGGCACGCGTGTTTTTTACTCTGGGAACCGTCCAAGATACAACAGACGAATGACACAAGGAAAACTATGAACACAACTAGTAACACATAGATTAGAATGCTAAAAACCTACTATGCTCCCCATTTCCATAGAGAACAGCGTGGAACATACATACGTATATGTACAGAAAAGAGTCGGCCATCGGCACAAAATTAATATTTACTTTGGCAATTTGCAAGTCAATAGCGTCGGGTATGTGAACTGAAAAACTCGGGAAGTCACATCACTTTATCAACGGGATCTTTAAAACTTTATTCTTATGTTAGGAACGAATCTCGCTCACACGGCCACTTCATTGGGATAAGGGCCATTTTTAATTAATTATATGTGAATGTATTATATTTCCGTTACCGCAGGATTTCATAAAAATATGAAGATTAATCTATACTAAGCTGGAGAGTTTGTTTGTTTGCTTGAACGCGCTAATCTCTAGAACTACTGGTCCGATTTTAAAAATTCTTTGGGTATTAGGTAGCCCATTTATATATTAGTATAAATTCCCTACTAGCTGCCGCCAGCGAGAATGGCGGCAAGGGAACATACACCGGGGAAAAAATGTATCTAATGTGTTATCCCAGACTATAATCGGTCTCTGTACCAAATCTCATCCGCATCTGTTCAGCCGTTCTGACGTGAAAGAGTAACAAACGTCCTACATAAAAACTTTCGCGTCTATAATATTAGTAGGAAGTAGTTAAGGATAAGGATTCTATTTTAGCTAATCAGTATGGAACAGATACCCTTCCGAGGACTGATTTTCTTTAAAACGGATAACAACCTGGCACAAAACTACGAAGGCGTCCTATAGAGTTCCGTAGCCAAAATAATTGATCATATAATACAAACAATGTGTATTCTTAGAGACGATGTTTCAAGTAAAACAGCGTTCCAGATACGAAAACAAAAACTACTCTAGAGATAAAGGATAACGAATTAATTCAGAATGATCTATTGAAGGCTGCGTACATTAATATTGATAAAATAGATGCCGAGCTGTATCATTCGAGTTTGAGCGAAGATTCCCACTTGCCACCTAATATCACATAAAATTGATCTCAAATACCTATCATATCCTTTCTTGAGCTGTACATAGATCGACTGCCTATATGGCAGTCGATCTATGTTCAATACTGGCATACAGCTGCATTTGGTAAGACTGACCAAAAGCCAAAATATAGTAGGGAAAAGGCCAGGCAGATTGATACAATCGTTCTGATAATAAGAAAAACATTTTACCAACTAATTTTAATGTCGAACCCAGTGAACAAGTATTTCTACCAGGGAATCCTGAAACTAGAAAGTAAAACTTCGCCGTCTTTCTACCAGACCGCCCTTAAATCTTAGGAAATAGGTCTCACATTCACAACGCGCGATTCTATTTAGTTTTTTATTGGAAAGTTGACAGGCTAGTATTTATTGAGAGTCTAACTAAACAAATGGATATTGCAATATTTCTGCGCTTTAGATAATGTATTTTATCAGACACCTTCTCTTAGTCTAGGTACATAAGTCTTTTTTTAACATCGACAGGAATTATGAAAATAGCTTTGACTCTATACTATCTATCAGAGATTGCATCGCTGCTTACCATCAGGTGGGATCGCAGTCAAGCACTAGTTTATATCAAGTAAAAAAAAAAAAAAAAAAATCTATTATAAAGCTGAAGAGTTTGATTGAACGCGCAAATCTCTAATAATAAAATTATATCTATGCTCAGGAACTTCTCGTTCGAATTGGAAAATTCTTTTAGTGTTGCATAACCCATTTATCGAGGAAGACTATATAAAATATAACACAACTAATACAAACTACGACCAACAGAAGCGGAGCATCAATCAAAAATACTGCAAAAACGCGGTTATTATTGTCTCTCTCTTATGTAAATTTTTGTCTCTCTCTTATGTGACGCAGACCAAGTTGTGGTCAGCCAGTGGGAGAATATAAGTCAGATAGCCAGCTGGTAGCGGGTTTGGCTGTGCAGGGTGTATGTCTGACTGTCTCAGATAAGATTTTCATTTAAGTATTGACACTTGAGGAACTTTATTTAATCCAAGCCCTGCTCATCTTTTGAATGAAAAGAACAATACAGCAAGCTCATGCTTGAATTGAAACAGATGACATGATGATGACATGATGATATTTTCAATTACCTTTTTTTTGGATGAGAAATCATTAAATGACTTCTCCCGCTCTGGCTGGAGCGGAAGGGAGTGTCAAACTGTTACTAACTAAAACCCACCCGTGATCCTTCTTGTGCCCTTTGCGTTCCAGGGCCGCGGTGACTCTTTCGAACAAATTCCTCAACATCATAAATTACCCTTATCCTAGTTTTTGGGTTCAGCGCCTTCATCTTCGTCCTCTTCTACAACTCTCATAGAATTCGCATATATTTAAGTATGTCATAAATAAAAATCCCAGTTTGATGCCTTCTATCTGGCTACTATGAATAAGCGTAAAAATAAACTGAAGCGATTGATGTTTTAGTTTTGTTTTCAACGATTAAAATATATTATTACAGTAGAAACAGCCTTGACCGGAGCTATGGTAGGTAACTTAAACACGAAGGTATTTTTAGTAGTACACAAAAAAGTAGGTTATGTATGTAAAACTAAAAAAAAATTATTCAGAATCGGCGGGAAAATCAACACAATATTATTTTTAACTAGCAACCCTCCCCGGCTTCGCACGGGTGCAATGTAGATACTAATGTTTCCTTTACTATAATATGCATGTATAATACATATAAACCTTCCTCTACAATTACTCTATCTATTAAAAAAAACTGCATCAAAATCCGTTGCGTAGTTTTAAAGATTTAAGCATACATAGGGACAGACAGCGGGAAGCGACTTTGTTTTATACTATGATGTAGTGACGACTAAAGATACACCATAGTATCAAGGCTCCAACAGACAGTGGTTTTACAAGGAATATAATTTACTAAGAAATTATTATAGATTCTCTATTTCAGTTCTGTTATGTCATGTATCATATATGGCGTCCCTCAATTAAGAGCGTGTACGCCGTATGGCATTTCATACAAATTTTCAAGTCACTATTTTGCGAAATGACTACCGATTTTAATGAAACTTAACACATATAAGCAGGATACATAGGTCCAAAAAGTTAGTTAAAACATTTTCGAAATGTCTTATTTAAAAAAAGATAACTATATTTGTATGGAAAAATTAAAACGGGTCTAATTTAACTGTAACACTATTTATCGAAATTAGACCTGTGTATCCTGCTTATGCGTGTAAAGTTTCATTAAAATCGGTTTAGTCATTTTGGAAAAAAAGGTCTTGAAAAATTTGTATGAAATTCCGTGTGGCGTATACGCTCTTAAGGAATACCACAAACGCCACCCATTGTGTAGAAAAACAAAATATAAAAGTTTACTATAGCGGTACGGTTTCCACGCCTTTTTTTTTTTTTTTTCTGGATGGGAAATCATCAAATGACTTCTCCCGCTCTGGGCGGAGCGGAAGGGAGTGTCAGACTCTTACTGACTAAAACCCACCCGTGTTCCTGCTTGTGCCCTTTGCGTTCCAGGGCCGCGGTGACTCTTTCGAACAAATTCCGCAACCCTAGCAGGCACTGACCCTATGGGGCCCCGTCTTCTTTGCTGACGGCTCTTTGAGGCGCGCGTGGAACACGACGCGCCGTCGACTCGGGCCTGGTTGCTATCGGACGGCGAGCCACCCATAGCTCGCCATCCGCAGGCCCGCGCCTACGGTGGCCGGGAATCGCCCTGCGTTTCCCGACGCCCGGGGCGTCTTCTCCTGTTGCGGCGGCTGGATAGAGGGGCTTCCCTCTCTCGCACGCGCTCCGCCTCCTCCTTCGCTAGCATTACTGCTTCGCAGAAGGAGGCAGCCGCCTCCCATGCCTCCTCGCTCCCGACCATGGCTTGAACCAGGGCCGGACGCGAGAGGTCGCCGCCGCCGATCGCCTCGATGAGGACACGGCGGTGCTCCGCCCAGGCAGGGCAGACCTCCATCGTGTGCTCCACCGTGTCCTCCGGGCGATCCACACAGTGATGACACCCGGACGTGTCCTCCCGCTGGATCCGACACAGGTACCTCCCGAAACAGCCGTGTCCGGTGAGCACCTGTGTCAGGCGGAAGGTGAGGACGCCGTGGCGTCTCTCTAACCACTCCTCAAAGAGGGGACTTATCGCCGCAATGGCGGCGTGCCCAACGGTTTCCACGCCTGAGGTACACAAAAGATTTCAACAATAGTCACCGTTCTTGTTACGTGAAACTCGCTGTCACACTGATACACTTCAACTGAAAATTGTTCAGGAAATGGGAGGAACGAAATATAATATTGTTACGACATTTGGGTTCATGACAATTAAAACAGCCGATTAAATAACCAAAAATCCAACATTAATTTTCAAACAATAATTACAACTTTAAACTCACTCATTATAAACAACTCGGTATTACACAGACAGGAAGACACCAGTATACGGTTGTTTTCTTGATCTGTCAAATGATTTTGACCTAGTAAATTATGACATTCTGTGGCAAAAATTGTCGAATGATACTGCCCTGCCCACTGAGAGTATTCATATGTTTAAATATTGGTATGAAAATCAAAAGAATTACGTCAGGTGGGCAGATGCGCATTCAGTTTCATACGGGATGGACTGCGGAGTGAGGCAGGGGGGGTTGACTTCACCCAGTTTGTTTAACCTGTATATAGACCAGCTGGTGCGTGAGCTGAGCAGCACCATGGTTGGATGCTCTATTGATGGAAGGATGATCAATAACATAAGCTATGCTGATGACATGGTGCTGCTCAGCCCATCAATCTGCGGTCTAAGAAAACTGCTGGCTGTCTGTGAGAGTTATGCGGAGGCTCATGGATTGAGGTATAATGCCACTAAGAGTGAAGTTATGGTGTTTAAAGTACCTAAAAAGACACCAGCAAATATTCCACCTGTAACGTTGCGTGGAATTCCGTTGCAGGTGGTCACTCAGTTTAAATATCTCGGTCACGTGGTCACGGATGGTCTTACGGACGACCAGGATATTGATAGGGAGCGTAGGGCGTTGGCGGCCCGATGCAATATGCTTGCTCGCAGGTTTGCGCGGTGCACGAAGGAGGTAAAGCTAACTCTTTTCAGAGCTTATTGCCAGACGTTTTACTCGTGCAGCCTGTGGATTAGGTATACGCAGAAGGCTTACAGCGCCCTGCGTGTCCAATATAATAACGGGCTGAGGATGTTGTTGGGACTGCCTCGGTTTTGCAGTGCATCTAGCATGTTTGCTGAAACGAGGCTGGATGACTTTTATGCCATCATGCGCAAACGAAGTGCATCTATGCTGCGGCGATTCCGAGGTAGTCCGAACAATATTTTGGGTACACTGGCGGACAAAATAGATGGGCCGTTTATTAGGCACTGGGCTGGGAGACATGTGCGCACAGACGTACATGTGCAAAATTAATGTTACTTTTTTATTTTTTACTAACATTAGGTTAAGGTAATACTAACACAATATGGATCCTGTTATCTGAAATAAAGAAGTTATTATTATTATTATAAAACACAATTTCAATATTGATCACTTTAATTCGCAGTTGAAAATCGGTTTACAAAGTGACTCGGTCGGTGTATATGCAGGCCTTATATAGGGCATTAGGGCGTCAGTTATTTCCAGAACCTTCCATTGTAGAATGTATTAAATTAATTAAATAATTTTGCATGCCGTAAGGCAAAATGTATTGGGATTCTCCACAAATTAACACCTCACCTACATTATTGGCAAATAAATGATTTCTATTTCTAAAGATCTAGATTGTTCGCGTACATATCGGTCGCGACTGATTAGGTTCAGAGAATTTTAGAATGTTCCAGCATAGTAAAGTGTTTATGGTTCTTGACTCTACTCGTTCTGCAACTCGATATTAAATGGTGCTAGTGGTAACGAATGCCTCTATCTTTCTTGCCTCAATTATGGCGCGTAACAATATGTATTCAGCAGTGAAAGAAGATAATAGAGTTGAATACAGTAGTACAGATAATAGAGTAATAAGAAAACATGGATTTCAAAATCTAATGTAATCTAATACATATGTGACAATACAGAATTGCCAACGTGTACCATTTTAGCTATTTAGAAGAGACACAATGGAAAGGAAAAGTAGCTTAGATTATATCTTTAAGGAGATCCAATATAGGTAACACCACAGACTTCAATAAGAAAATGCCGGAAATGCCACATTATGTAGAAAAACCAAAATATCAAAGCTAACTCTAGCAATGCAGTTTCGAGGCCCGAGGGACACAAAAGACATCGACAACAGACATCGTTTCTGTTCGTACTGTACGCACGAGTCGTCGTGAGTCTGATACAGATTCAGAAAATGTTCGGGATATGGAAGAAAAGAAATACGACAGCGAGTGGATAAATGGAGATAGTAAGTGAAAACAGGGATTTGTGGTCTTAAATGAAGACTCTTTTTAAAATATAGGATTAAGAATAAATTGAAAATATCAAGTAGCGAGGGACATCTATTGGAATGATGATTTGGCTGGTAATGGGATTACGAAGATGATGACTAATACAGAAAAAAATATAGAAGAAGAGATCTGGGATCCAACACAAATAAATTCCGATAAAGGCGATGAGATTGATGATGAACGATTAAGTAGCGTTCTATACAAACAGAGTTATGCATTTAGATTTTATTTCCTGGTAAGTTGCTGCTTGAAGGAATAATGAAGTCCCTGATACGAATGTTCTGTTTGATTATTAGGAGTCCAGGAACATAAACGAATTATAAAA
This sequence comes from Hecatera dysodea, assembly GCA_905332915.2. NCBI lineage: Eukaryota > Metazoa > Arthropoda > Insecta > Lepidoptera > Noctuidae > Hecatera > Hecatera dysodea. The sequence continues at coordinate 11,276,454 of HG995313.1, read as the reverse complement.
TGCCACAATAAGACCAGAGTCTTACCTTCCACTATTTTCCGAATAGTACAACTCGCTTTAATATTAATGTCTCCCAACTTACTCGATAAATAGTCATTATTCCCTCACAAAAGTCAAGAATACCAGCAACTTCCTATCAATTACAGCTATACTTCCGTTGGTCATTAAAACGATAAATTGGATTAAGCTGAAGATAAAACAAAAAAAACGCAAGCGGCCGTCCAATGGTGCGTGCGACATGTTTAATTAAATACTCGTTGATAATTAACTTATTGGATGTACCCATCGATCTTAGTCAATGATTGTGTCAACGTGGGACTCAAGAGTCCAGGTCAAAAACGTGATTAGGTAGCTTTATAAAGATCGAAGTAACGGTGGATGAATAGGGTAATTAACTAAAAAAATCTAATTAGTCCGTTGAATAGATTTCAAAAAAATATTAGACACGTATTTTTTCTTTTTTCACGTAAACAAAAAATGAAGACGATACAGTGTGTTGAAAACTCGTGTGACGTCACTACTCGCTACAATTTTTACCGAGCCGTGACGTCACAAGCCCCCACTCCTGATCTTGGATGCTTTGTATCTTCGTCAGTTTTTATAGATTTGATAAAGGAAAAAATACGTGTCCAATATTTTTCTATAATCTAACTGACGGACTAAACATCATATATTTTTTACTCAGGAAACATCCCTATTGTGTGATGCACGATTTCTAGAGACACAGTGCGCCGACCACAAAGAAATTGAGATATACCAAGAGAATGGTGACGATCTTTTAAACAGTAGATGGTCACTACGTAATTGTCAACTGTGGTGGAGCATTGAACTGGAATTAACATGTTTTAAACTTTGGTTGAGTCATAAGTCTTTAAGTAGTAAGTAGCAGCAATATTGGGTTTTTTCAATCGCCAATTATGTGTTTTCCCGAAAATAGAATCGATCAGGTAAAGCGAGAACTTTGATTTACCACACATTAGACAAGATGGCCAAGGCATAAATCAGTTCACGAATACTGAAATTTTCTGATGAAAGACACACAGACAGATATGTTATTATTCTCTTTGAACTATTGAATGAATCCAGAAAAAAGTAAGTGTAGGCACGAACATTTTTAGATTACCGGTATTCTTATTTTTATTACACGTTACGTTTTGGAGCGAAACAGGAAAAATCTAATGAATAACACTTACATATGTATTCGATAATACTGTCCGTTATTTCCTGATTAATTTGTTAGCTTATAGATTCGGAAATACTTAATATTGTTACGAGCTTCGGGTTCGTTACAATAAAATCAGCCGATTCAATAACTAAAAATGACACTTTAATTTACACCACACTAATTACACTATAAACTCACTAATCACAAAACACAATCGCACTATTAATCACTTGAGTTCGCAGTCGAAGATCGCTTTCGAAGTTATCACTTGTATCGCAATTCCAATACTGACTCGGTCGGTACATGCGCCGGCCTTATATAGAGCGCCGAGTAGAACTCCAGAAAGTTCGCGTACATATCGGTCGCGACCGACTAAGGTCCGAGTATTCTAGCATAGAAAAATCTCGAAGGTCCTTGACTTCAATAGTTCTGCTACTCGATACTAGATGGCGCTAGTGGTACCGAATGCCGCTATCATCCTAACTTAATTCTGGCGCGCAACACTGCCCCCTCCTAAGACATGCTCGTCCCGAGCATTATCAGCGCCATAATAACGCGCCAGTCGATCAACATGAACGATCTTAGGAGCGCTTCTTGTACCTTTCTGTATACGGTAGGTCACGTCATTGATCTTCGTCACGATCCGGTACGGTCCGTCCCATTTAGCTTGAAGCTTAGGAGATTTCCCTTTGCTGCGAACTGGATTATGCAACCACACTAGTGAACCTTCCTCGAACCCTTTATTGTTCATTTTGCGGTCATAGCGGGTTTTCATCTTTTCAGACATTTGCTGGCCCGATTGTCTGACGTGCTCATAAATATCGTTCATTTTGTTCCGCAAGTCATTCGCATAATCGGTTATACTGCGTGGAGCATCAGGTGGTATTCCGGTAATCAGGTCTGCAGGCAACCGCAATTCTCTTCCAAAGTTTGCGAAAGCTGGTGTCACTGACGTGCTTTCATGAACAGCACTTCGGTATGACAGCAAAAACGGTTGTATATGCTTGTCCCAATCCCGTTGCCGGTTTGCCACAACTTTGGCCAGATATCTCTCCAATGTCTGATTAAATCGTTCTACCATTCCATCCGATTGTGGGTGGTAAGAAGTTGTCCTCGTTTTATAAGTACCCATCACTCGGCAAGTTTCCTGGAATATTTGAGACTCAAAATTCCTTCCTTGATCACTGTGAATCTCCAAGGGTACTCCAAAACGACAGAAGACTTCATGAACTAGTTTATCCGCAACTGTTGAAGCTTCTTGGTTTGGTATGGCGAAGACTTCCGGCCACTTAGTGAAATAATCCATAACCACCATGAAATACTTGTTACCACTTTCACTCTCCGGAAAAGGTCCCGCAACGTCTAGGGCTATCCTTTCCCATGGTGCACCAACATTGTACAATTTCAATGCACCTCTGCTACGAGTCTGAGGTCCCTTTACAGCCGCACAACTTGTACACTTGCGACACCAGTCCTCGACATCGTCACGACAGTGGACCCAGTAAAACCGTTCCCGTATCTTCAGTAGAGTCCGTTTAACTCCCATATGGCCTCCTGAACAACCATTATGGTACAGCTGTAGAACATCCGGTACTTTAGCTTTAGGGACAACCATTTGCAAATGACAGCTGTCTCCCCGAGCATTTTCCCATTTACGGCACAGGACTCCATCCTGAATCACTAAGCTGTCCCATTGGGCCCAATAGCTTTTTGTGATTGAACTCATCGCTGAGACATCACTCCACGTAGGCTTCGGAGCACTGGCCTTCATCCACTCCAGGATCGGCTTGATGTCCAGATCATCCTGCTGTGCACGTTCCAAGTTTTCCTTCCACTCGTTACTAAGATCTGTCTTGATCATCCTCACAGGTACGACTTCTTTACCCTCTTGCCGAGTACAATGCTTGCAGTCTTCAGGGCAAGGTCTTCTTGATAATGCATCTGCATTGCCATGAGATTTCCCGCTGCGATGTTCAATCACAAAGTCGTATTCCTGAAGTAGTTCAATCCATCTCGCAACTTGTCCTTCTGGATTTTTGAATTGCAATAGCCATTTCAGCGCAGCATGGTCAGTTCGTAAGTGGAATTTCCTCCCCAGCAGATATTTGCTAAAATGCTGCAATGACTTGACCGCAGCAAGTAATTCACGTCTCGTGACACAATAATTCCTTTCCGGTTTTGACAGAGACTTGCTGAAGTACGCTATCACAACCTCTTGATCGCCATTCCGTTGAGATAACACACCGCCAAGTCCTATATCGCTGGCATCTGTGTCAACTATAAATTCCTTGCCCGTATCAGGATACCCCAAAATAGGTGTTTCGCACAGACGTTCCTTGAGCTCCTGGAATGCAATGTCGCAACTCTCATCCCAGCAGAAATGTCGCTTCTCCTCGGTTAGCTTGTGCAGGGGTTTCGCTATGTCAGCAAAGTTCTTGACAAATCGCCGATAGTAGGAGCACAAACCCAAAAATGCTCTAACCTGCGTCTTGTCTTTTGGAATTGGCCAGTCCTTGACTGCGGCGATTTTCTCTGGATCCGTGCGGATACCTTCTTCCGACACTACATATCCCAAAAAGCTAACTTGCCGTTTGAAGAATGAACACTTCTTCGGACTTAACTTGAGGTTTGCACTCTGGATCTTCATGAGCACGCGTTCCAGGTTTTGCAGATGTTCATCAAACGTACGGCCTACGATGATGATGTCATCCAAGTAGACCAGACAAGCATCGCCAATTAACCCGGTTAGTACTAGTTCCATCAACCTTTCAAACGTTGCCGGAGCGTTGCACAATCCAAACGGCATGACTTTAAATTGCCACAGACCCTTTCCCGTCGAGAATGCAGTTTTCTCCTTGTCCTTAGGATCAATTTGAACTTGCCAGTAGCCACTTTTTAGGTCCAACGTGCTAAACCACTTAACTCCAGTAAGCATGTCCAACATGTCATCAATTCTTGGCAAAGGATAGCTGTCCTTCTTCGTAACGTCGTTCAGACGACGATCGTCAACACAAAACCGCATGCTGCCGTCCTTCTTTCTTACCAGTACAACAGGTGAACACCATGGACTCGATGAAGGTTCTATGACACCATCCTTAACCATTCCCTCAATCATGGTTTCCACTTCCATTTCACGTGCTACTGGCAATCTCCTTGGCCGCTGACGGATAGGCAACTCATCTCCTGTGTTTATTTTGTGTTGAACTAAATCAGTCTTCCCGATGTCAGCATCATTTGAAGAGAAAATATTGGCATACTTCAGTAACATTCTCTTCGCCTTGACCATTTCATTTTGAGACAGAACGCTGCGACAGTCGTCTAAAAGTGTGGTCACTTTCGTTTGTGCATCCTTGCTAAGGTATTGGCTTCGACGTAACCAGTCCACTTCCTCACATGTACCAATCAGCGTGCCCTTATCTATCATCTGTTCCTTATCACAAAGGTTCAGCACAGGTACTCTTGAGATGTCAGTGGCTCTAACCAAAGTACGTGCCACTTTCCATGGAAGGTCACTGTCTACCCTTTCCACAAGCACACACCGATGAGTCTGCCCAGGATTTCGAGGAAGCCTAACAGGCACAATCGTTTCCGATCTCGGAGGAAGAACAATCTTCTTTAGGCTGTACACCTTTCCTGGTAACGCCCCTTCCATGAAAAGTTCCTCTTGTCCACATTTCAAAACTCCTTGCTTAACGTCGATCTCACAACAATTCTTCCTCATAAAGTCTAGGCCCAAGATGCAGTCGTCCATGATATCAGCCACGATGACATTGTGAAGATAGATCCTGTTTCCTAGCTTCAACTCCATCTCTTTCTCTCCGCGGACGGGTATGCGCTGACCGGTGGCCGTCACCAAATTTATGCGGTCTCGGTTGTATGCGGAGTCCCCAAGGAACCGACTTACTAGTTGGGAACTGACAACCGTGCGAGAGGCTCCAGTGTCTATTGTCAGCTTACATGGCGTTCCGTTGATCTCACCCTTGATGATTAGGCTGTTCCCGTCATGGGTTTGTGAGATCGAAATCCTTGGGGCTCTCTGAACATCAGCCAGCACCCGCCCCGCAGTCCTGGCTTTTACTCGTTTCCCTGCAGTTGCTGGGCGGTGCTGTTAACCGCCCTACCCTCTGGAGATCCACTATCTTCTCTATCTACAGTTCGCTTAGGGCAACTGGACCGTAGGTGGCCCCTTTCCCCACAGCCATAGCATCTAGGGCTGTATCCTTTAAGCCGATCGCGAACAGTAGCCGCTGCAACCTCCCTGACGCGATGGGAACGATGATCCTGCCGCACAGCTTCCACTTCCAGAGCATGAGCCAAGGCGTCCTTGAGCGTCCCGTGATGATCGAGCCTCACAGCAGCTCTGACCTCAAGGTCGCGGATGCCGTCAATGAATGCCTGCACCAGGTTCCCTTGAATGAGCGCAGGTACAGACTGGTATGCTTTTCGGACCAGCTTCTCCACCTCAAGGGCCCACTGCTGCAGGTTTTCACCGCTGCGTTGCACGCGATCCTTAAGCTGCGCACGAAACACGTGTTCCAGATGAGCGTCGCCATACCTAGATTCCAGCGCCTCAAGGAGCTGCTCGTAAGTCACTTCCTTGCCGAGAGCTTCCAGAACAGTTAAGGCCTGGTCCCGCAGACCTAGTGTGAGGGCAGTCATGGCCTGATTTTTATTCCACCCGTTCGCCTGCATAACGGCCTCAAATTGTATTTTGTAGGCCGACCAGGAAGATGTTCCATCGAACGGCGGCACTTTGAATCCCCGTGGCGAAGGTGTAGTCGCTACAGAGGTTGCAATTCCATCTCCTACTTTAAGGTTGTCCATTGCTTTCTTTATTTCCACAATCTGGGTTTCAGCTTCTATCAGGCGGTTTTCATGTTGAATCACCTTATCTTTTACAACCTTCATTTCCTTGCCGAAAGTGGCATGCAGATCCTTGATGAGGAACATCTGTTCTTCCTGGCGACGCGCCTGTTCCTCCTGTCGGCGGGCCTGTTCCTCCTTGTCATACTGCAGCTGTTCTTCCAACCGACGGGCTTGTTCTTCCTGACGGCGAGCCTGTTCTTCCTGACGGCGAGCCTGTTCCTCCTTGTCACGTTGCAGCCGTTCTTCCAACCGAAGAGCCTGTTCTTCCTGACGACGAGCCTGTTCCTGGAGTGGATGAAGGCCAGTGCTCCGAAGCCTACGTGGAGTGATGTCTCAGCGATGAGTTCAATCACAAAAAGCTATTGGGCCCAATGGGACAGCTTAGTGATTCAGGATGGAGTCCTGTGCCGTAAATGGGAAAATGCTCGGGGAGACAGCTGTCATTTGCAAATGGTTGTCCCTAAAGCTAAAGTACCGGATGTTCTACAGCTGTACCAAAATGGTTGTTCAGGAGGCCATATGGGAGTTAAACGGACTCTACTGAAGATACGGGAACGGTTTTACTGGGTCCACTGTCGTGACGATGTCGAGGACTGGTGTCGCAAGTGTACAAGTTGTGCGGCTGTAAACTCGATACTAGATGGCGATAGTGGTACCGAATGCCGCTATCATCCTAACTTAATTCTGGCGCGCAACAATATAGACAAATGGACATTCGGTTGACTGGAAGCCGACCCCAACTAGTTGGTAAAGGCGAGCCTGATTGATTGATAATACTCATAATTCTATTGCCATTATCCCAATTTATTTAGGATCAGTAAAACATGACTTCTCCTTGGCCTTCTTATTAGTAATAAGGGCCCATCCATAATTAACGTCACACGAATTTCATGATTTTTGACCCCCCCTCTTTGTTACAGCTAGTCACATTTGTGAGTCCCCTAGTGTGACGTCACATATTTTACAATTTTATTCGTGTATTTGTTCGTGTTTTACTTGTTACAATTTTCCTATGAAATTGTTGACACGTTCGTGTTCGTGTAACAAATACACGACTAAAATGACCCCTACGTTCATGTGTTCGTGTTTTACATAACACTTAGATTAAAATAAATTTTGAAATGTGACTTCACGAAATTTAGAACCCCTCCCACCCTCTTGCATACGTGTGACGTAATTTATGGGTAGCCATGCCATCCTCTACACATTCCATCGATCTCTTCTTTTATTACTAGCTAAGTTATATTTGTAAGCTCATGGCTAAATTATAACAACCGCACAGCGCGATCTTGAATGTTAAGCAACGCTTGGCGGTTGGTCTGTGGATGGGTGACCATCTTAACATACCGAGACTCCTCCGTGCCTCGGAAAGCACGCTAAGCCATTGGTTACGGATAGCAGTCGTTACAGATTGTCAGAAGCCATAAAATCTGACACTAGTCTTGCCAAGAAGTACCGTGTTACCCAGTTAATGGGTTGTGGTGGTCCGGTAGGCAGCTGCTCCACGTAAAATACTAGTATTCAGCTGAATCCAGTTTGACTGGGAGCCGGCGAAAAGGCTAAGCCGATGATGAGTGATTTATTTCTGCAGGAAATTGTATAATTAGGTACTTAGGTACTACCATCATATTGTTGCCATGTGAATCGTAAAGAAGTCGCAAGAACAGATGCCGAGATTCTAGGGCACGACTTAGCGTCTAACATCTGTCGAAAATGCAGATTTTATCAATGAATTCATTATATTGTCTGATATAAAAGTGAAAATATAAAAGTTTACTATAGCGGTACGGTTTCCACGCCTGAGGTACACAAAAGATTTCAACAATAGTCACCGTTCTTGTTACGTGAAACTCGGTGTCAGGCTGATACACTTCAACTGATAATTGTTCGGGAAATGGGAGGAACGAAATATAATATTGTTACGACATTTGGGTTCATGACAATAAAAACAGCCGATTAAATAACCAAAAATTCAACATTTATTTTCAAACAATAATTACAACTTTAAACTCACTAATTATAAAACACAATTCCAATATTGATCACTTTAATTCGCAGTTGAAAATCGGTTTCAAAGTGACTCGTCGGTGTATATGCAGGCCTTACATAGGGCGTCAGTTATTTCCAGAACCTTCCATTGTAGAATGTATTAAATTAATTAAATAATTTTGCATGCCGTAAGGCAAAATGTATTGGGATTCTCCACAAATTAACACCTCATCTGTTACCTACATTATTGGCAAAAAAAAGATTTCTATTTCTAAAGATCTAGATTGTTCGCGTACATATCGGTCGCGACTGATTAGGTTCAGAGAATTTTAGAATGTTCTAGCATAGTAAAGTGTCTATGGTTCTTGACTCTACTCGTTCTGGAACTCGATATTAAATGGTGCTAGTAGTAACGAATGCCTCTATCTTTCTTGCCTCAATTACATATGGCGCGTAACAATATGTATTCAGCAGTGAAAGGAGATAGTAGAGTGGAATTTGAGATATGAATACATGGATTTCTAAATCTTATGTCAATATACATCTGCGACAATACAGAATTGCCAACGAGTACCATTTTAGCTATTTAGTAGAGACTCAATGGAAAGGAAAAGTATCTTAGATTATATGTATAGGGGGATCCAATATAGGTACACCACAGACTTCAATAAGAAAATGCCGGAAATGCCACATTATGTAGAAAAACAAAAATATCAAAGTTAGCTCTAACAATGCAGTTTCGAGGCCCGAGGGGCACAAAAGACATCAACAACAGACATCGTTTCTGTTCGTACTAGACGTACGAGTCACCGTGAGTCTGATACAGATTCAGAAATTGTTCGGGATATGGAAGGAAATAAATACGACAGCGAGTGGATAAATGGAGATAGTAAGTCGTGTACGGATTCTCGAAGTGAAAACAGGGATTTGTAGTCGTAAGAGACTTTTTTTGATATTGGATTACGATTAAATAGAAAATATTAAGTAGCGAGGCACAGTTCATCTATTGAAAGATGATTTGGCTGGAAATGGGATTACGAAGATGACGACTAATATGGAGAAAACTATGGCAGAAGAGATCTGGGATCCAAACCAAATTAATTCCGGTAAGGCGATGAGGTTGATGACGGACGATTAAGTAGCGTTCTATACAGAGTTATGCATTTAGATTTTATTTTCTGGCAAGTTGCTGTTCGAAGGAATAATGAAGTCCCTGATACGAATTTTCAATTTCGTTATTAGGAACAGTCCAGGAACATTAACGGTTTCTAAAATGCTACACTAAGACCCGAGTCTTACCTTCCACTATTTTCCAGTAGTACAACTCGCTTTACTATTGATGTCTCTCAACGATAAATAGTCATTATTCCCTCACAAAAGTCAAGAATACCAGCAACTTCCTATCAATTACAGCTATACTTCCGTTGGTCATAAAAACGGTTAATTGGATTAAGCTGAAGATAAAACAAAAAAAAATCTCAAGCGCCCGTCCATTGGTGCGTGCGACACGTTTAATTAAATACTCGTTGATAATTAACTTATTGGATGTACCCATCGATCTTAGTCAATGATTGTGTCAACGTGGGACTCAAGAGTCCAGGGCAAAAACTGATTAGGTAGCCTTATAAAGATCGAAGTAAAAAAATCTAATAAGTCCGTCGGATAGATTTCCAAAAATTATTGGACACGTATTTTTTCTTTTTTCACGTAAACAAAAAATGAAGACGATACAGTGCGTTGAAAACTCGTGTGACGTCACTACTGTCTACAATTTTTTACCGAGCCGTGACGTCACAAGCCCCCACTCCTGATCTTTGATGCTTTGTATCTTCGTCCGTTTTTATAGATTTGATAAAGGAAAACATACTGTGTTCAATATTTTTCTAGAATCTAACTGACGGACTAAACATAATCATATATTTTTTACTCAGGAAACATCCCTATTGTGTGATGGACGATTTCTAGAGACACAGTGCGCCGACCACAAAGAAATTGGGATAGGCAAAGAGAATGGTGACGATCTTTTAATCTTTTAAACAGTAGATGGTCACTACGTAATTGTCAACGGTGGGGCAGTGAATTTAGGAACATGTTTTAAACTTTAGTTGAGTCATAAGTCTTTAAAAAGTCAAGCAGTCTTTAAAAAAACCCAATATTGGGTTTTTTTAAATCGCCAATTATGTGTTTTCCCGAAAATAGAATCGATCAGGTAAAGCGAGAACTTTGATTTACCACACATTAGACAAGATGGCGAAGGAATAAATCAGTTCACGAATACTGAAATTTTCTGATGACAGACACACAGACAGATATGTTATTATTCTCTTTGAACCATTGAATGAATCCAGGAAAAAGAGAAGTGTAGGCATGAACATTTTTAGATTACCGGTTTTCTTATTTTTATTACACGTTACGTTTTGGAGCGAAACAGGAAAAACTAATGAATAACACTTACATATGTATTCGATAATACTGTCCGTTATTTCCTGATTAATTTGTTAGCTTATAGATTCGGAAATATTTATTATAGACAAATGGACATTCGGTTGACGGGTTGACTGGAAGCTGATCCCAGCTTAGTTGGTAAAGGCGAGCCTGATTGATTGATACTACTCATAATTCTATTGCCACTACCCCAATTTATTTGGGATCAGTAAAACATGCCTTCTCCTTGGCCTCTCTTATTAGTCGTAAGGGGCCATCCATAATTAACGTCACACGAATTTCATGATTTTTGACGCCCGTCTTTGTTACAGCTGGTCACATTTGTGAGACCCCTAGTGTGACGTCACATATTTTACAATTTTATTCGTGTACTAGCTTCTGTCCGCGACGTCCGCGTGGAATAGTTACTATAACCCCGATTTTGAAACTCTCAGCCCAATCGGTTTAAAATTGACAAAGTTTAATACAAACTTTCATCTCTTTCGACCAAATTTGATTACCATAAAAACGGTTCTAGTGAGTTAATCTTAAAAGATAGACATTATACTGTCGTGGACATTTTTTTTAGATCATTTTAAGAGGAATAATTCTTTCCTACATATTTTATTGGTATCTTGAACCGTTTTCGCAGCGCACGCAACGGAAGCCCTCAAAGATGAATAATTTTCCCCGTTTTTTCCACATTTTCCATTTTTTCTTCGCTCCTATTACTCGCAGCGTGATGTTATATAGCCTAAAGCCTTCTTCGATAAATGGTCTATTCAACACAAAAAGAATTTTTCAATTCGAACCAGAAGTTCCTGAGATTAGCGCGTTCAAACAAACTCTTCAGCTTTATAATATTAGTATAGGATTTGTTCGTGTTTTACTCGTAACAATTTTCCTATGAAATTGTTGGCACGTTCGTGTTCGTGTAACAAATACACGACTCAAATGACCCCTACGTTCATCTGTTCGTGTTCGTTTTAACACTGAGATTAAAATAGATTTTGAAGAACCCCTCCCACCCTCTTGCATACGTGTGACGTAATTTATGGATGGCCCCTAATTTCAGTACTTGCTCCCTTCACAGCCATGCCATCTTCAACACATTCTATCGATCTCTTCTTTTATTACCAGCTAAGTTATTTTTTTAAGCTCATGGCTAAGTTATAACCGCACAGCGCGATCTTGAATGTTAAGCAACGCTTGGCGGTTGGTCTGTGGATAGGTGACCATCTTAACATACCGAGACTCCTCCGTGCCACGGAAAGCACGCTAAGCCGTTGGTTACGGATGGCAGTCGTTACGGATTGTCAGAAGCCATAAAATCTGACACTAGTCTTGCCAAGAAGTACCGTGTTACCCAGTTAATGGGTTGTGGTGGTCCGGTAGGCAGCTGCTCCACGTAGAATACTAGTATGAATCTGAATCCGGTTTGACTGGGACCCGGCGAAAAGGCTAAGCCGATGATGAGTTATTTATTTCTGCAGGAAATTGTATAATTAGGTACGTAGGTACTACCATCATATTGTTGCCATGTGAATCGTAAAGAAGTCGCAAGAACAGATGCCGAGATTCTAGGGCACGTCTTAGCATCTAACATCTGTTGAAAATGCAGATTTTATCAATGAATGAATTATATTGTCTGATGTTGTATGATATTGATGTACAATGTTGGTGGCAGGCTACAGATGGGTAGATCTTTTGAATATTTATTTTAAAAAAGGAGTCAATTATAGTGTGACGGTTGACAGAAGATAGCAGGACGATTATGAATGCATTTGCAGTTACGATATTTGAAACCTTATTTTTATTTAAAACCAGGCCGTTTATCGACTTGAAACCAATATTTAGAGTCTGACACTCCCTTCCGCTCCGCCCGGAGCGGGAGAAATCAGACCGAGAAAAAAACAAACAAACTATATTTATTGCGTACAAGTTGTTATGTTTTATCATTGTTATCTTTATATACTGCGTTTGTTACTGATGTCTTGTGTCTGTGTCGAATTATTGTGATCAAGTTTAATTACTTTGCGTGTCACTATAGTGTACAATCATACTATACCTCGGTAGCCCGCAATGCATAGCAACTTGCGTGCGAGCTGGGTGGCCTAAGGCCGCCCGTACACAGTCAATCCAGTTTTCATTGATAATGTAAGAAGTAGATTAATGATGATCTCAAAATATATAGATACTAGCTGTCCGCACAAATTCGTTTGTGTCACATTTTTCATGACTGCTCCGCTCCTATTGGTCTTAGCGTGATATAGAGCTTAGATGTATAGCCTATAGCCTTCCTCGATAAATGGGCTATCTAAAACTGAAAGATTTTTTCAAATCGGACCAGTAGTTCCTGAGATTAGCGCGTTCAAACAAACAAACAAACTCTTCAGCTTTATAATATTAAATATATAAGTATAGATTTTGAAATCCAGTTTGCGAACCGCTGATCGTGATAAAGATTGAACGTGTAAGCGCAGGATCGCCTCAGCAATAGTGATGCCTGATGAGTTAAAACATTTTTTTTTGACGCGATCGTAGTCATTCATAGTAAACACTGGTAAAAATTGCGAATACTTCTCGCACCTTTGTATGTGAGAGGGAATTATTCCCCTATGCTAACACGCAATTGACGCAATACATCTCGCACACATACAGAGCTTGAAATCTTCTCTATAAACTCTTTCGAACCAATTCCGCAACATATTTTGTACCTTTTTTTTGGATGGGAAATCATCAAATGACTTCTCCCGCTCCGGGCGGAGCGGAAGGGAGTTTCAGACTCTTACTGACTAAACCCACCCGTGATCCTTCTTGTGCCCTTTGCGTTCCAGGGCCGCGACCTGACTCTTTGGACAATTCCGCAACATATTTTGTACCCTGCATTCTTATTGCGGAAGTATTACGAAGATTACTTTGAATATTACCGAATTATTCGGAATATTTCGGAAGATTTGCAACGCCAATCATCACACACTGTATTTTTTTAAAATGGAAGCTGATGGCAACGTAACATTTTTTCCCTATCCTGAGGTAGTTTTTACAATCGTGAGCTTCAGTTACCTAGTTACGAGTAGTTGGATTTCATTTAGTAGATTTAAATGACTGAACAATTCTCTTTGGACTCCGTTTATAAACCTAGCGCCTTTTTGGAACTTTTCCTTTTAAATTTAGGCCAAAACAAGGGACACTACAGCTTTAACTCCATTACAACAGGTGTCAGCGCGGCAGATACGATACACGGACTGAAGAAATCAAGATTGACTGTGTATTGTTGCGACGCGATTCTGTGATCCGAGATCACAATGAAAAGGGATGGAGCTATACAGGGTGTATAACTCTATCCCTCGTTCTCGCTCGGAAGACTCACGTTTTAACACCTCATGGTACGCCCGCTGAGCTTCACGATCACGATCGCGATTGACAGTGTACGGGCCGCCTAATTGTAACGTCTTGTTGAACACGTAATAACAATGAATGAGCAATCAAAGGGCATCCCTACTCTTAATCTGATTAGTGTGTGTATGTAATCAGTTATGTGATATTTAATTAGAGATTATCCGCATCTACCGCGCCATTTGTGTAATAAATCTTTATTTTAATGTACATATTTAATACTAGTTGCGCCCCACGGATTCACCATGACTCGCTGATAATAGCTTTCCATTGGTGAAAAAATGGTTGAAATCGGTCCATTGGTTTCGGAGCTTATTCGGTACAAACAAACAATTTTTTCCTCTTTATAATTCGTATAAAAGTATAGATCTAGTTTAACTAACTTACAAGCGGGATAAAAAATAGAGCAGAAAAACTCATTAAGTTTCGATCCTCAATGAGTTTTTCTGCTCTAATTTTTTATCTAATTCGTCCGCATCGCTTTCAGTGTTTCGCTTACACTATGAGCCCAAAACATTTACAGCATTGCGAGGATGCAATTCGCCGAATAAAAGGTGTGTCTCGTAACTAATATGATTTATGTGACCTAGTAGAGGAAATGACGTGAATTTCGAACGTCATAATAGTCTGGCTGAATTATTAACTTAGAGGTCAGGGTCACAATAACGAATAATTAATTTCAACAAATTTCTAACAGTAAATCATTTTGATACATTAATCATGGTCATTTTCATACATACATAACATAATCAGCCTTTTAACGTTCCCATTGCTGGGACACAGGCCTCCTCTCTAGGAAAGGGAATGTGCCGTAATCCAGCACGCGGGCCCAGTGCAGGTTGGTGAATGTCACATCACATGTCTTCGAATTTTTGGTTCTAGGACATGCCGGTTTCCTCACGATGTTTTCCTTCACCGTTTTGAGAGCAGTGGTGATGAAATTAATTACACAAAGTAATGCGCCTGACTCAGTTTGAACCCGCGACCTACAATTCGTAAGTCGGGGCTGTTACCACTCGGCCACCACTGTTCCTCACCTCACCACTTATAGATCTCGTGCGAATAAAAGAGACGCATGATACATTTGTAGTGGATAGCTGGCTGTTCACACTACCCGGGGAGAATCTCTCTTACTTTGTGGTAGCGACAAGAGCTATCAAAGATAATACTCGCTCAGCAATGCTCGTTTGGCAGTCAGAAGTCAGAACTGATGCCGAGAGACCAACCAGCAGTCATTTAGTAAGTAAGTCTACCTATACCTAGTGCGGGCCGGAGCGAGTGAAACGAGTAATCGTCCGTCGCACAACAGCACTCGCTTATAGCCGAGCGAAATAATTATCAGAACTACAAACTCGCTTCTCGCTGCTCGCCAATTCTTATCTATACTAATATTATAAAGCTGAAGAGTTTGTTTGTTTGAACGCGCTAATCTCAGGAACTACTGGTCCGATTTGAAAAAATCTTTCAGTGTTAGATAGCCCATTTATCGAGGAAGGCTATAGGCTATATATCATCACGCTAAGACCAATAGGAGCGGAGCAGTCATGAAGAATGTGACACAAACGAAGTTGTGCGGACAGCTAGTAACTACATAAGATCAGCGAGAAGCGAGTAAGCACAACTTTACTCGCTTCACGCTGATGGTCGTGACATGTTCAGGTGTCCAGACCATTAGTCTTTGCCGGAGTCTGTGTTGTGTTTTGATAACTACAATATATCCGGGTTCGGACATTTTGTAGTTGACATAGTTTGCTCTATTTTAGCACTACAATAATTCTACATGTGGGATCTAAACCCTACCCATTCTGAATGGCAGCCATTTTTGTATTTCGGTTGACTTTTTCGTAGCGTCCATACTAAAAGTCATTTAACTTTGGTATTTAATGCCCGATTATCGTAAAAAATACTTTTCACAACGGAAAAGTATTAACAATCAGTTAAATAACTTAAATAATTTTAATAGATGTTGAAATAAATGCTAAAAGATCAACATCAATATTTTTTTAATTTTTCATGGTTATTACGTATATGCAGGAGTACTACATTGTCAAGTCAACCACACCATCCCATTCAATAAGGATTGATTGTCAAACTTAACAGAGTTTATTTTTTCGTTTGGTCAAACGCACTAAAAACAACAACCACTGGTTCAAATTGAAATAATCTTTGTTGTTGGATAGCCCATTTATCGAGAAGGTTACATAACATCACGCTACGACTAACAGGAGCGGAGCATTAATGAAAAATGTTGCGAAAACGGGGTTATTATTGTCTCTCTTGTATGAACAAGACAGAGACAAAAACAACACCGACGAAGTAGCGCGGGTCAGCTAATGAATGAAAAAAAATACGTTTCTGTACAGTTAATAAAATTACCTGTTTGCTGAGATTCACTTTGTCAGTTTTAGTTTGGATCTGTTGTAGTAGAAACAGTCAATCGACGTAGATTTAATCATTCTACCAACCAAAACCAGCAACTTAAACATCTACTTGCACTTCTAACACAAAATACCATAAAACAAACAATTTAGAGTTAATTTATTAATAGATTCGCGTTGTTATCACGGCGCTCGAATCCTGCGCAGATACGGCGAAGGTCGTATGTACCAGTTATTATAATACCGTCGTCTGTGGATCTCTATACTCGGAATTAAGAAAATATTTGTTTTAAATGGCGGTAAGGTAGCGGTGAAGTAGGCAGAAATGTATTTAGAGTGTAATATTTGCAGTTTTTGACAAGTAAAATCACTGGTTTATGAATGGTAAGTACCTATGAAACTCCTTAATAGTATGGCACAGTTTGATTTTGAACTTTCGGCGTTGTAAACACATGTAAAAGGGTTATGAATATAAATGTGGACGGATGGAAAGGGAGAGATAGGCCAAAGAAGGATCGATTGTGTGAGGAGTGATATGAAAGAAGAACATGCACCAATCAAACCCGAAGCCATCACTTAAAACCGCACGAAAATCGGACTAGTAGTACTGGAGATAAATGGGAACATTGGTTTGCACAAACAAACAAACATCCTCTCACCCCAAACGCATACACTGTCTCCGTTCCGTCGTGGGTAAAAAGGAGTTAGTGGTAGCGTGACGGCTGACAGGACAGAATGGAAGAAAAAAACATGTTGCGCCGACCCCAAGTAACATGGGATAAGGGCAGGAAGATGATGATGACCGAGCGTTGTAAATCAAACAATGTGATTTTTTAAAAGTATTTAGTGCAGGGGAGCTCGTGTCTAAGTAAGGACAGCAGCACGAATCTACGTACAAGGTTAAGCAAAGCTTGCCGATCAAGCCCTGGATGAGTGAATATCCATACTGAGACTCTTCCGTGCCTCGAAAAGAACGATTGATTCCGGCTGTCCATTTGTCTATCTTTGACATTTGTATATAGGTAGTCACAGATCGAAACTAGAAAATCTGACACCAGTCTTTCCACGGGGTATTGTGTAATACAGTTGGGATGGCTTGTGGAGGAAAAAACAAATAGGTAGTTAAAAAAAACACGCCTACCATGTCATAAAATTAAGTACTTAAAATTATTCGTTTTTTTTTTTGCAAGATTTAGTTAGAGGATGACAGTATAGTATGTTGTAGTTTAATTTTCATGAAAACAAAATATTTTGTTTTTTTTTTTCTTTATGAAACATGGCTCCCCCTTTTTTTTTTTTTTTTTTTATTTTCACTAGTTACCCGGGATAACGCAACGCTTCTAACGGCCGAACCCAATAACCGATCTATCACATACTGGACATAGAAAAACAATGAAACAACAGAAAACCTATATAATTTTTCTTCATTTTTCTGTTGTTTCGTTTGTTTTTCTATCTCCAGTATGTGATAGATCGGTTATTGGGTTCTGCCGTTACGATACCACATCCATTGATATTGGTTAAGCCGTTAAGAAGTTATGGTGGAATAAAGAAACTCACAAACATACAAGAAACTCAAAAACATAACACTCCTTTTTTGGGCAGTCGTGTAAAAAGATGGACAGAGCCTCAGCTGCATCGGATTTGACTGTAGGCCGATTCCAATATTAACACTCTAATATTAAACTATTAGAGGAAAGATTTGTATGTTTGTAACGAATACGAATAAACTCAACTACTGGACCGATGTAAAAAATACTATCACCATTAGAATGCTATATTATCCCCGAGTAACAGGCTTAATAAATACAATGTCCACCCGTTCGAAATCCGGGCCGGCTCGCTTGTCTATACTAATATTAGTAATATTATAGAGAGGATAGAAAAAAAAAATAGTTTTAATATAAAGCAAAAAGAAAGGTATTTTTGTATGTAAGGAATAAACTCCAAAAGCTACTGGACCGATTTCAAAAATTCTTTCACCACTAGAAATCTACATTCACCCTGAGTAACATAGGCTATATTTTATCCCCGTATTCCCACGGGAATGGTAACTACGCGGGTAAAACCGTACTGAAAAGTCATTTGAAGAATAGTTCGGTGCAATTACCGTTGGTTATTACAATTATGGATTTATGTAAAGTCAATAGCTCGCCATTAAAATGATTTACTGATTGTGTGTAATAGATCAGTAAGTAAGTGTGTCGCAACTTGTAATCAATGAGTATTTAAGGCAGCAAAGTAGTAAACAATGAACCATCCGAACTTAATAATATAATGCGAAATGGTTTGTCTGTTTCTTGCACTTTTATGAATGTTGGTACAGAGATACATACATGGGATCCTGGAGAGGATTAAAGGCTACATTAACTGGAGCGACAAATAAGAGCCAGTGTCAAATAAAATCTTAAAAAAACCCCGCAAAAAAAAACAAATAATTAAAAAAAAAAACGCGCCTGCCGTGTCAAAACGTGGACTAAAAAAATTTAAACAAGATGTAACATCAAGATAAAAACAAGATCTTTTCATTGCAGTCGGAACCGGGGTACAGTTCCTTTGAATAGTTCTTTACAGGTAAAAGATTATTATCTATATGTATTGTTTTTAAATTTTTAGTCCACATTTTGACATGGCACGCGTTATTTTATTATTTGTTTTTATTTCATACCTTTTTTGCTATTTACTAAGCAAGCTATAGACGATGACAGTACCTATATGTAGTCTAATTTTCATGATAACAAAAAAAAAAACATATTTATTGGCTCCACCTTTATTTTTTAATATTTTCACTAGCCTATGTTAAAACTAAACGCTTCTAACAACGATACCACATGCGTTGATATCGGTTAAGCCGCTAAGAAGTTATAGTGCAATAAATAAACTCACAAACATACATGAACCCTGAAAACATAACACTCCATTTTTTGGGCAGTCGTCTAAAAAGAAAACTAAAAAGAATCCGAAGTCACATTTTGATTTCAGTCAAGTCATGCTGTTGGTGGCATTTGTTTTGTTCAATCACAATTTGATAACCTTCGGGTTCCGTTAGTTAGATTTCGGGTACGGTACTAAAGTACACCAATTAAATATTAAGTGAATGGAAATCACATGGTTAATAATTAACGCAATAAAACAAACAAAATCAAACAGTTGGAATCCAAGCGCGCAGTTCTCAGTCAATTAATTAGTACCGCAGCGGAGTCCGACGTCCATTTAGATCAATTAGCGGGTATGAGCGATTGAGAACCTGTGTCATTCTACTAGTGTAGGGTAGGCGCGGGCGCATAATCACTATGTTATTCGTAAACACATCTTTATTAACCAAGTACCGACTGAGGTACTTCGTAAAAATGTATTTAAAATAGGAAAAATATGGTGTTTTTAATTTTTAATTAGGGATTCTGACATTCATAAATTAAGATTTAAAATTAGAACAAAAAAAACGAGTAAAATAGTAATAAAACAATGTTTTTAAGAATACAAAAACTTTTTTAAACGAATTAACGTAGCAACGTTGTTAATTTTTGGTTATGTTTATACGTATGCATCTACAAATGTTTTTTTTTCTCTCTTCTTGCCATTCCTTGTTACACCAGCCATGTTGTCTCTACACCAATCGAAGTCCGACTGGTAGAAAATGCCTAAGGCATTAAGTCCGCCTTTGTACAGTGTCTTCACTAGTGCATGAAGTTTTAATAAACGCACAATCAAATGGTCTAAGTCCGAAAAACCCTCACAACATAAAAGTTTAGGTATTTTTTTATATAGCCCGAACTGTCCCACTGCTGAGCAACAGCTCCCCAAAGGCCTTCCAAGAGTTCTTTTCCCGCGCTACCTTGAACCAGCCCTCATGCTGCACATCCAGGTCGCCTCGCCACCTCTTTCTGGGCTGGCCTCGGCCGGGCCATCCAACTTCGGGCACCCATTATGTGGAGAAGTTTTCTACACTAATATTATAAAGAGGAGAGATTGGAATGTTTTTTGTTTGTTTGCATTGAATAGGCTCCGAAACTACTTGACCGATTTGAAAAATTCTTTCACTGTTGGGAAGCTACACTATCTGCGGTGAACATAGGCTATATTTTATACCCATATTCCCACGGGAACGGGAACTACGGGGGTAAAACCGCGGGGCACTGCTAGTCTATACTAATATTATAAAGTGGAAAACTTTGTTTGTTTGTTACGAATAGGCTCAAAACTACTGGACAGATTTTAAAAATTCTTTCATCATTCGAAAGCTAAATTATCCACGAGTAACATAGGCTATAATTTATCCCCATATTCCCACGGGAACAGGAACTACGCGGGTGAAACCGCGGGGCGCTGCTAGTAATTAATAAAATAAATAATGGTCTGATGGCCAATTGCTTCGACGACCATCTGTCGAAGCTGGCGTTACACGGTTGGTTAAAGGACCTGATACAGAAGGCAGAACTTCTCGATATGGCTCGTATTGTGAGGAGGTTCCTTTCTCTGGAGCCCTAACCACCGGTAGCTTGGACCCTGCTCCCGACAGCGGCGGA